>CM062808.1:143397298-144597298 GCA_031772625.1 Pinus tabuliformis | reverse complement strand
CTATGAGAGAGCCCTCTCTGACTAAGGAGGCTAAGCCTTAGTCTAAAGCCTGGTTTGAAATAGTTTCATGAGATCTTGCTAAGTAGCAGCCCTTAGTACCTGATTTTGTGATAACACTACCATCAGACGATCGTCTGTGCTATGTACAAAAAATGTATTTATAAAGCTGAGCATGGGAAATGCCCGCATCAGCTAGATCATGAAAGAAGTATGAAAAATAATGTATTGTATTGTATCTTATTACAGGTCACCTCTCGGCAATTGAATGAACTTCGGATCCTCCTAATAAATCATTTCACCCGATAAACGACCTCATACTTTAGGGGGCAACTGTTATAGACATTTTTGTGCCTTACAAAATGAAGCATGAAATGTCAATAATCTGAGGGATCCAAAGTCCCTAAACATGTTGTTCCTACCCCTAGAGGAACAAGGTCAGCAAACCATAGCACTTCAAATCAGTTCTCCACTAAAAAACACTCAAAAACAGGTCAATTTTGGATCATTTCAACTGCTCCACTGAGCATCTGCGCTGAATGTCAACTGCCCCATGGTGTACCTACGCTGAATGTCAAATTCATCAAAGGCTACCTGCGCTGAGCGAGTTTGGACATGTGCAGGAATCTTTCCTGAATGTGTCAGTGCCCAGGAAGCTTCCAAAATGACACTTGGATCAGAAGATTCGCCTAATGATGAGTAAAGAGGTTCTAAAACTCCAAGTGGAAGGTAGAATCTCCGAGTGGACTCAAGAACTAAAGAATAACTGGGGTTGAATAGGACAACAGTCACACATCAAGCTGACTTATCTTCACTCCAAAACTCTATATAAGGATCTCATACCATGGGATCTGGAGGCCGGAATTTTGTGCAAAGAATTGTTGTTGGTTTACAGTTGAGAGTATTGGGTGATTGCTTGAAGGAGGTGAAGAGGAGATTTCTTTCCGTCGGGACGGTGATGCTGGATTGGGCCTCTTATGGTTGTATCACTACCTGAACCTTACTTTCTTCCATCAATAAAGCATTTGAGGTTCTTCTATTCGCATGTGTTTCAATGATGTATTGTCTTACTTGCGTATTTGATTTATGCTAATCCTTGAATCGATTATGAATGCATGCTTCTTGTAGTTTCCTTTTCTTGTCTTGTTTGCAGGATCTTGTGTAGCTGGGCCCGTGAGAAGACTTGGAGCTGGGAGCAAGCAACAAAGAGAGAAGATTGGATCGACCATTCGCGCAAGACATCGGTGAGTGGATCACTTCCTTTCCTCTTTTGCATGTCATAAAGAAGTAATCTTAGATAGCTTTGCTTTGACTGTTGCTAAGGAACTATCACCCTTAGAGAGGGATAGGGTCATTCCGTGTTGGATACTTTTCCCTACAACATGGAGGAAAGACTTTCTTTTGAGTTCTTTGTTCAAGGGCAACACAAATGACTCTAGCTGCCATCAAAATATGGAAATAATGTCCCGTTACCACTCTTTTTGAAATATATAATTTTTTTGTCTTTTTATTTTATATGAATCTCAAAAACGAATAAAATAATGCTATAGCACAGTGGAAAGAATGAGTGCCGAAAAAATAAATGTTCTAGTTCCTGGGAAGGGAACATTCCTATTCTCAATGCAAGGAGGCGAAACTAGTCAAAGACACTCAAAGGGATGTTCTTTCTGTGGGAAAAAGGGTGTGTTAGGTTGCAGAGGCTAAGTGATTGCAAGGTTGATTTTGCAGAAGACATGGTTGATAAGTGGCTTAAACATGAGTCCAAGTGAAGCCGGCTCAAGGCATAAAGGTGCAAGTAGTCAATATGCAATGCAGCAATGCAACTCAACACAAAGGAGCCTCTAGAGCATAAGGCTAGAAAATAGCGAAGAAGAAAGAGAATGAGTCTTCAACGCACAAGTCATGGTGAGAATAAAGAGGACTCCTGAGCATAAGAACAAAAGTTTAGCATGGGTGCCAAGTGACAACCAGGTACTATCTAAGGCGCCCATCATAAGGTAGGCTCTACCACACAAGTTATGACACTTCTATGTAATGAGAAGGTTTGGCATCATATCTTGGTGGGGTCGATCCTAAGGCCAAAATGGGAAAGGAAACTGATAAATGCACAATGCAGGTGAAAAACCTAACCTACATGCCAGTTTCGAGAACCAATACCTGTAAGAGCGGATCAACCATAAAAATGTCCAAAGGATAGATATTTCAAGTTCTGTAAACATAAGTAGGAACACTAGACAAGAAGTTAATACATCCCATATATAAACTTTTGATAAACTTTTGTGTTATATAATACAAAACTTGAAAATATGTGCCTTATATATACAATATGGTACAAGGAACCACGCAGCCTTACGGCTTATGCATAATAGTACTTTGGGATAAACCCCTTACAAGGCTCAAGCCATGGACTCCTTTGGTAATTAAAGCTCATGGCTTCAAAAAGTTCCTCCTGTGAAGGAAAATCAAATTCCAAGAAATCATGAGAACTACAAGGATCAAGAGAGGGAATTAAATGGTCGCATGTCCCTATAGGAAGAATCTATTGGTCAACTGTTGGGACCAAGTCCCAAGAAGGAGAATAATAATTCAAAGGATCCTTCTCAGAAGCAATTGAACATTTAGGATTCAATGCCACATAGTTCACTTGTGGCGGGGTAGAGTCTACTTGAGCACTTGGAACAAACCAAGGGGTAATCTGTAGTAAATTTGAAATAAGGGTGGTGATTATCAGATGCAAGTTGATCCATAGTGACAATATTCTCATTATGAGGAAAACACATCACTCGAAAGAGTGAAGACATCAAAGCATTCATGGCATAGACATAATTAGGCCCAAGTAGAATATTAAAGTATAAAGGGCGATCAACCACCATCATATCGATAAAAACAGTCCTCCCACCTAAATTAATAGGAAACTAAGGAAGAACACCCATAGATTCTCGAGGTTGTCTATCATAGGCTAACAACTGACTATCAGTTGTCAACAACTTTGGAGAACCCAAAGCTTTCCAAGTCAAGGAGCATATAATACTTGTAGAAGATCCTTCATCCATCATACATCGATAGATGTTTGTGGAATTAACTCTAACCTTTATCTGGAAAGGTGCAGTGGAAGGAAGGTGAGGCTCGACAAGGCTATCCCAATCAAAGGAGACACTCCTAGAACTTGGAGGGGGAACATTCGAAGAAACTGGACACCCCCCTATACCCGAAGACTCTGTACTAGAAATAAAAAGGACTCTCTTGTTAGGCACTTCACCCCTCGAAATAGAAGTGTAATCAGCTATAGATTGCACTGGCTTGACCACATAAACCTATGGTTGATGAGACTATTTAGAAACCATAACGAATTGAGGAGTAGAAGAACTTTTAGATTTAGAACATATCCTTTGTACCTATGGAATACCAGGACACAAATGAGCAATATGGTCTCCCTTACATATATCACAAGGGAACTTAGGTTTAAAACTTCTATGCCTAGATTTATGATCAGCCTCTATTTCGCCAACATGACTAGTATTGGTTTGCAGAGAGTCCCGAACATGACTTACAAAGGTCGATGACTCTCTCCCTAGATAGATAGGACTAGTGCCCCCAGACCTACTCATAGAAAGAGGTGAATCAACAGAAATATGACTCACAAAGGTAGGTGACCCATTTCTAGTATGTCTTACAGTGAATAGACTTATGCCCCCAGCTGAAGGCTCATCTCCAACATGAATAACAGAGGTTGATGATATATTGTTGTATGACTTGCAGTGACTAGACTTGTGCCCCCAACTTGACTTGCAGCAGCTGAAGGCTCATCTCCAATATGACTAGCAGAGGTTGAAGATATATTTCTAGTATGACTTGCAGTGACTAGAATTATGCCCCCAGCTTGAATTGTAATGGTTGAAGGCTCATCTCCAACATGACTAGTAGAGGTTGATGATGATTGGATAGAACAATTCTTCTTCTTCGTCTTCGTCTTTCTCTTCTTTCAAGATCTCTTATTACAAGAAGGAGGAGAAAAAGGAATCCCAAATTTGTCTTTTAAAGAAGATGAACAATTAACACCCACTTTATGCCCTTGAAATAAAGCATTCATCTGAGAAGCTTCAAGAACATCAGGAATATTTGGAGTGGACCACAACTAAACTAGTAGTCCAACATTTAATCCAGGAATATTCAAAGTGGCCATCAAGGGGGTACCAACATTTCCAAAGAAATGAAAAGCACAAGGATCCCATTTTGGGAGGGTACCTTGGTTGGTTTCCATAGGAATATTGGGCATATCTAAATTATTCACAGATCCTTCCCTTATGGGAATGTACAAATGAATTTCCAAGGAAGATAGATGCACAGTAGAAACCTTTTCCCTTGAGGAGGCAATTCCACAACTTTCAAAAGATCAAAATCCTTTCAAGATTGGCGGAGTGGTAGGTAAGTTACTCAGAATCTAAATTCCAAAAGTTACAAGAAAAAATACCTAAATCCAACTATACACAAAGAGCAAAGATAAATCCACTATAAAGTCCCTAAAGATACAACCGATCAAGCAACTTTCAAGTATTTCTGTTTCGGGTGATGAGGACCAGACACCAAAATACAAGAGAGGGAAGTAAGGGAACTTCTGAAGATAGTTTGGGATAGTAACAGCCCAAGCCTATCGACAGAGGTAACATAAGCAGTTATGTTGAGCTCCAGACAGCAGCCTTTGCCAGTGTAAGCACCCAAGCTTCGCAAGGGTACCCTCGAGAAGAATTCAATGCCACATAGTTCACCTATGGCGGGGTAGAGTCTACTTGAACACTTGGAAGAAACCAAGGGGTATTCTGTAGTAAATTCAAATTAGGGTGGTATTATCAGATGCAAGTTGATCCATAGTGAAAATATTCCCATTATGAGGAAAAAATATCACTCGAAAGAGTGAAGAAATCAAAGCATTCATGGCATAGACATAATCAGGCCCAAGTAGCATATTAAAGTCTAAAGGGCAATCAACCACCATCATATCGATAAAAAAAGTCTTCCCACCTAAAGTAATAGGCAACTGAGGAAGAACACCCATAGATTCTCGAGGTCTTCTATCATAGGCTAACAACTGACTATCAACTGTCAACAACTTTGGAGAACCCAAAGCTTTCCAAGTCAAGTAGGATATAATACTTTCAAAAGATCCTTCATCCACCATACATCGATAGACGTTTATGGAATTAAATCTAACCTTTATTTGGAAAGGTGCAGCAGAAGGAAGATGAGGCTCGACAAGAATATCGCAATCAAAGGAGACACTTCTAGAACTTGGAGGGGGAACATTCGAAGAAACTGGACTCTCCCTATACCCGAAGACTCTGTACTAGAAATAAAAAAGACTCTCTTGTTAGGCACTTCACCCCTCGAAATAGAAGTGTAATCAGCTAGAGATTGCACTGGCTTGACCACATTATCAACCAATGGTTGATGAGACTGTTTAGAAACCATAACAAATTCAGGAGTAAAATAACTTTCAGATTGAGACCATATCCTTTGTACCTTTGGAATGCCAGGACACAAATGAGTAAGATCGTCTCCCTTACATATATTACAAGGGAACTTAGGTTTAAAACTTTTACGCCTAGATTTATGATCAACCTCTATTCTGCCAACATGACTAGTAGTGGTTTGCGGAGAGTCCCGAACATGACTTGCGGAGGTCAGTGACTGTCTCCCTAGAGAGATAGGACTAGTGCCCCTAGCCGTACTCATAGAAAGAGGTGAATCAACAGAAATATGACTCATAGAGGTGGGTGACCCATTGCTAGTATGACTCGCAGTGACTAGACTTATGCCCCCAACTGAAGGCTCATCTCCAACATGAATAGCAGAGGTTGATGATATATTTCTGTATGAATTGCAGTGACTAGACTTGTGCCCCCAACTCGACTTGCAGCAGCTGAAGGCTCATCTCCAATATGACTAGCAGAGGTTGAAGATATATTTCTAGTATGACTTGCAGTGACTAGACTTATGCCCCTAGCTTGACTTGCAATGGTTGAAGGCTCATCTCCAACATGACTAGCAGAGGTTGATGACGATTGGATAGAACTATTCTTCTTCTTCATCTTCGTCTTTCTCTTCTTTCTAGATCTCTTATTACAATAAGGAGGAGAAAAAGGAATCCCAAATTTGTCTTTTAAAGAAGATGAACAATTAACACCCACTTTATGCCCTTGAAATAAAGCATTTATTTGAGAAGCTTTAAGAACATCAGGAATATTTGGAGTGGACCACAACCAAACTAGTAGTCCACCATTTAATCCAGTAATATTCAAAGTGGCCATCCAGGGGATACCAACATTTCCAAAGAAATGAAAAGCACAAGGATCCCCTTTTGGGAGGGTAATTTGGTTGGTTTCCACAGGAATATTGGCCATATCTAACTTATTCACAGATCCTTCCCTTATGGGAATGTACAAATGAATTTCCAAGAAAGATAGTTTGACAATGAAAACGTTTTCCGTTGAGGAGGCAACTCCACAACTTTCAAAAGATCCAAATGCTTTCAAGATCGGCGGAGTGGTAGGTCAGTCACTCAGAATCTAAAGTCCAAAAGTGACAAGACAAAAATACCTAAAGAAAACTATACACAAAGAGCAAAGAGAACTCCACTATAAAGTCCCTAAAGATGCAACTAATCAAGCAACTTTCAAGTATTTTTGTTTTGGTTGATGAGGACTAGACACAAAAACACAAGAGAAGGAAGTAAGGGAACTTACGAAGATAGTTTGGGATAGTAATAGCCCAAGCCTATCGACAAAGGTAATAGAAGCACTTACGTTGACCTCCAAACAATAGCCTTTGCTGATGCAAGCACCCATGCTTGACAAGGGTACCCTCCAAAAGTACTACTCAACGTGATGCAATGTCACCCTCAGGTGCCACGGGATTCCCCTCCACAGCGACCTATAAGATTCCTAGGAAAGGCAACTATGGGCACCAACTCGTATCAAAAGCTAGGCGGAATAGTCGTGAGGCGGGATACAGCAAGTAGGAGAGGGGGTATCTCTCTTCCTTGTCTTCACTCTCCCCCGTGCTTAACTCCTAGTCACAGAGCTTTCCTGGTCTTTCTAACGATATTATATTTTTCTATTTTTTCAACTTCTACGTTTTGTAATTTTGGCAGCCTTGGAGAGTTAACTCTCCACTCACCTAATCCAAGGCCCTAATGAACCTAAACTTCTTGGTTTTTTTTAATGACAACAATAAAAGTTATAGTTTATTTTATTAATCGCTTGATTTTATATAGTTGTTCTTTAAGTTAGGGGAAATTATGAGAGTGACACTGATGATGTTTTGACGCAATAGAAACCAATAGAAACTTAGCTGCATGAAAATGCAGTTATTTTCTTCAATGGAAAGGGATTTCTATAGAGTTCTATGAATAAACTTGTACAAGAAAATTTTCCTTTTTCTAGAAAACATACTCCATACACACAAAAGATGACAAAAAGACTAACATGTCTGCAATGCAAACTATCTTAATGCACACTATAAAGATAGTGCATGGATGCTCATACAAGAAGAAAGTGTTTCTTTATAAGATCAAAAAGGCAACTTAACAATAAAGAGGGCAAAAAGTTTTAACACAAATCTCTCCTCAAAGCAAGAAGAAAAAATTGCAAAAGATCACAATTCAGTTTTCAACAATAAAACAAAAGAAACTGTAAACCAAAAACTTGGAAAAAGAAAAACAAAAGCAATGTTTTTTGAGCTTTTTCTTTTAAGGAAACAAAACAACTTTTGAAGTCACAAAAGTACCACTAAAACTCAAAAGGTCAATAAAAAAGCACAAGGATTATTTCAATCTTGCAAGTTATAAACTCGAAAATAAAAGAAACTTCAACAAGAAAGACTGCAAACTTGTACAAACTGATCCAAATAGTAACAAAAGATTTCGACAAACTGACCAAAAGTCCAAGAAATAAATACTTTCAAACTTGTCAAAAAGACTGTCAAAAAGCAAGAAAATCAATAAGTCCACCAAACAAGGGAAAGCAAAGTAGGAGAACTTGAAATCCGAGCTAAAAACGAAATTGAAAACAATTTCCTATTCTAGAAGACCTGTTGTCTTGTTGGGGCCTGACCCAGGTTTAGCATTAGTTAGCCAAACAAATCCTACACCACTGGCCCTTTCAGCATCAGCCCGCAGAGTGCAAATTGAAGTCTCACTCGAAGCAGTATGGGGGGATGTTGGAACCAAGTTTCCGCACCCTGAGATGGTCGTGATGTCGGTTTATTCCTTCTATTCCTGCTTTCATGCAGGTCACTTTAGTTCTAGAGATTTCTAGAATAGCCCTTTCTTCTACCCTTCAGTACCTTTGCAGAAAGGTATGATTGACCTTCACATAGCCCTAACCTATAGTTCAGGTGCTTTCACGCTGCTGGGGCAGCGCACCGTGCAGATTCCCAAACTAGTTTAAGTGTCTTTATTAAACAATCATAGTAAGCACTGCGTAAACAAATGTTCTTACTTGCATTCACTTAACCGACATAATTACATACATTCACGCATCATATAAACATTATAAATAAAATTCATACATAACATGTCAAGATGCATAAACATGAAACCAAGACAAAAAATTCGTAGAATGCTTCTCTTTATTGATATCTTTAGATGATTACAGACTCTATTTTCTATGCACACACAGCTGCAGGGGTCCACACACTTAGCTACAGTCTTCCACCCTAGGCCTCTGCGCATAGCTGCAGACCCTCTACCTACGCTATGACTCAAAACTTAGACTTCTTACTTCAGAGATATGACTATCTGACTCCGACTCATGACTAAAAACTACTTAGAGCTTACTTACTTAGCTCTTTTTTATACAATCCCATGGTCCACAGACCATGGGTATATATTTTACAGCCGAATTTTCTTTACAAAAATAAGGGCAGACAACCCTTTATGACTCATGACACATTCGCGCTCTGCGACCACAAAATGCAGAGACTTTAATATTTTATTACAAAATTCGACCGAAAACATGGGCTTTTAGCCACAAAACTGTCCTTGGGGGATCCCGTTCCTAACAGGCCCCCAACACAAACATCATGACTCACCTTGGAGTCACTCAGTAGGCACGAAGATCTTTGCACGAAGACCTTCTATCTCGACTCATATGACTGCAACCTTCGAAGTGCACTATGCGACCGCCAGCTTTGCGTCTTCAACCATCTGCTCAGTCACTGCTCTCGAATTGTTGGCCTGAAGCTTTTGCTGAGTTGCTTGCAGAGTCACATGCTTTTCTTCAATATAACCTATCACTATGTAAACCTCATCCAGTTATGGCTTCAATCGTGCCTTCAACACTGCTTCCTTGTGCAGCGCTGCATCCACCTGTTCTTTCACTTGCTTGGCCTCCTACAACTTTTCTAGTCTTTGTGTCAGCGCGATGGTTCGTGTTGTTCCCTTGACCTCATCATAGCGCTGTTGTAGCTCGCGCACTTCCGTATCTAGTTGTTTTACATTGGGGTCCTCCTACAAGATTGTCAGAACCTCAAACGACTGCTACTTATCTTGCTGTAGTGCCATATGCTCATTGTTGATCTGTTGTTAGCTGATCATCTGGAGGGTACAGTGCTCATGGGCCCTTAGCTCTGCAATCAATCCATCCTACAAGAGGTGGAGCGCTTCACCAAGGATCACTTCCAGATTCATCCCTACTCCCTTTAGGGCACTGAAAGTGGGCCTTTCAGCCTCATTCTCTATGGTCAATGCTCCATCGGGAAGCACGATCGCATTGGAGGCCTTTGTGTGAAGCAGCTTGACATCTTCTGAAGTGCCGATAGCAAGGCTGGTAGACATCTACCAGCTTATGATGTGCATGTCTACAACTCCTGCAAAAATGTTTGAATATCCCCTACGATGATCTACTGGTGCTGCTCAAACTGTTGGAGGGCCTTCATGGTGACATCTCGCACAGTGTCACCGATATCCTGCAAGTCGCCCTCTATTATCGTGATCGGGTCTATTGATGTCTTGGTAGCCTTTGATTTCTTCCCGGACCCTCTTTTCTCCTATTCCCTTGGATGCTTGATGCGGGCAAACATCACCTGTGGGTCCACACCGTGTTGTTCTATTTTCTCATTCGTCTCCTCCTATATCTTAGGTGAAGGTGACCTCACGCCTTTGTTAGAGCCTCGCTCTATCCCACCTATCTGATTTATTGTTTTTTGCGTGGCCTCACACTTTACATGGGCCTTGTCAGCAGCCTCCTTCTTTCTCTTTTCATCTAGCTGAGTCATCTTTAGCTTAGGCTCCTCCTTCTTTCTCTGCGAGGTGGACTTGCTCCCTCCCACCGCCAGGTCTGTTGTAGCACGCCACTCTGCTGGCCATTGATTAAGTACTGCATCAATGGCATCATCCATTGCCAAATAAGGCAAGTCATAACATTTTTGTGCAGGTCATTCCGCGCCCTAATGGATACATGATGAAAGTCTTATTTAAATTCTACATAGCCTTGCAGGTTGGCGTATACCATAGGCTACACTCACGGTTTGCAATTGATGGCAATGCGAATGTTCATCTCCATCAAGATCTAGAAGATCTTGCTGTCCTTGACTCATTGGGCATTGTCGGTCACCCACAGTGAAGCGTACTTTGCTGCCTCTGGTAGGTCTGGCGCGACCAAAGGGAATTGACTGTCGTCTGGCAACTCCCATGCTACCAGCACAATCAACAACAAGAGTCATGCATAGTGGAACATCTTGCTAAGCTCCTTTGCTTCGTGGAAGTTCGCCAGGAACTCTCTGCGAAGGTAATCTGACCAGTTGAACTAGATTCCTTCGTTGCACTGGGCTACTAGCACAACGACAGGGGACATCACCTCATCAATGCGACACTTCCTCATCACTTTACCTACTAAAATCTGGGTAGCTACCTTTATAGTAGGGTCACAGATGCTGGATATAGCATATCCGCACAACTTCTTCACCAACTTAAACTTTTCATTCATGGATTCTGTGAGGGCTTGCTCAGCATTCTTTCCACCAAATATCATGGACGAATTCTCTCCCGTGTAAGGCAATTGTGTTATCTTGTGGATCAACTTTCCAGTGATGGGTATTTACTCCTCCAGCCACAAACACCCATCATGTACCAAGCATAGTAGCTGCTTGGTGACCAATATTGTAACCGGGGTGCGGTTGTAGTGTGGAACCCAAAGCAGGTTGAGAAACCTTGCCTTGTCTACTCCTCTAAGCCACCTCCATGGCTCTAATGTGGTCATTCCAGTGTTTTTATTGATGATGTGGCACATCAACTGCTCGGTTGGCAGGTGTGGGAACTTCTCATGGTCGGCCAAGTCACGTCTTCAAGTTTTAACAGTGGCACACACACAATGCGTGGTCCTTTGAAAACAATCTCATCTAGCAGTAGAGGGGTTTGCAAGGGGGTCTTCCATTAATCGATGTATTTCGGCAGCTTGGTCTCGCCCTTGCGCAAAGGGACATACTTAGGCAATTGAGTGATAGGGTCAATACGCTGAGCTTCAACTTCCTCCACATCAACTCCCACATACTCATCATCCATCAGAATGTCTTCGAGTTCTTCCTCCTCCGGATCTAAGTTGATGGTTTTTCCATTCTCCTGTGCAGTGGGCTTCAGTGGGTTTCTCCTTGGCGATGCATGCACCGGTATGGCAGGCTGCTTGCCCTTTTTATCCTTAGCAGTCTCCTTAGTTGGGGTCAGCTTGCGTCTTTGCGTCCTTTGTGATTTGGGGACTTCTGCTAGTACTTCGACGACCTCTGCAGCAGCGACTTCTGCCTCCATCTCAATTTCCGGGATTGACTCCTCTGCTTCGGTATCTAGATATTTTGTGGCCGTGACATGATTTTCTACAAGAAATCCTATGTGTCCTTCGACAACGTCTCAAATACTTTACTGGCTATCAGAAGTTCATAGTGTTCGTGATTCATGTGCGCCTGAGAGCTCAACAACTTAATTCTCAAAATGCCAAGTGTTTTTCACTGGACATCCACTTATAATTTATAGGCCATTTTGAATTCAAATCTCACTGTTCCCCCCAAATTCGGTTCATTAATGTTCAATTGGCAGCATATTTTCAAGGATCTGGCCCATAAATTTCGTCTTAAATGTTGTCTGCCCACTCCATTTGGCTGTATTTCTCTTGTCAAATCATGAACAGTGACTTTAATGGTCACTTTCATCCGACCTGCATGATTTCTCCTTGGGTAGCGCAACTCCCTTCGCACTGCCTCGAGCCCTGTGACACTTCCTTGCTTCGTACAATCCTCCAATCACACAACTCCCTAACTCAAGCAATGTAGTTTATAGTCCCTCACCTCCTTTCAGCTACCTAGAGTGCTAAGACTGTGTTACCTTCATCTAGTCACATGGCCGGACCACCGGTGTATGGCTTCAATCGACTACCATTCACCTTTCCTGGGAAGGGCTCTACATTCAATTTGACCAACTAAATTGCTCCTCCGTCGATAATTTCCTTAATGACATAGGGCACTAACCAGTGCATTCTGAATTTCCTTGGAAATTTATCAAACTTTCTATCATATAACAAAGCTAGGTCATTTACCTTAAAGGTGTGTAGCTTAATGTGTAGATCATGCCATACTTTTTCGCACTACTTTTGGACCTGTTGGTGAAATCCGGCCAGAAATATTTCTTCCTCAAGCTTAGCTAGCTGCACGAGCCTCTCCCCTAGGGCTATGCGATCTGTCATACCTGCGAGTGTCGCTATGCGTAGACTAGGCACAATATATTCCATAGGAATTTCCACTTCAACACCATAGATAAGCCTAAAGGGGGTTTGTCGAGTCAAGTTCTTGCATGTTGTTTGATAAGCCCATAGTACTGCAGGTATGCGTAGGTCCCAATCACTTTGATAAGCATTGCAACCTTGGTTAGCCGTTCTCCAAAACTTTATTGAATGCTTCCACCATCCTGTTAGTCTACGGGTGATAAGGCATGCTCTTTTGGTGATATACCTGAAATTCTTCTATCAACGCACTGCTCGTCTCATTTAGAAAGTGCGTACTGTTATCACTCATAAAAATATTTGGATAGCCAAATCACGTCAGTACATTCTCAAAGAGGAACTTCGTAGCAGTTGCACCTGTGCAATCCTTCATAGGATGTGCCTCCATCCAATAAGTCAAATACTCTGTCGCGGTGATGATGTGCCTCGCTCTCGTCTTTCCTTGGGGATGAATGGGTCCCACAAAATCTATCGCCCATTTCTCATCGAGTTGTAACGTCATCTGTGGATTTAGAGGCATATCATCCCTCCATGATGCCCTTCCAGTCCTTTGACACACATCACACGCTTTGCAATAAGATTTTGAATCCTAATGGAGGGTTGGCCACCACAACCCTGTGCGTAGAATCTTTTGCGCGGTTAGTCTCCCTGCATAATGTCCTCTTGCAGCACCCCCATGAGCATCCACGAGGATGCTGCTCCTTTCAAACTTCGATACATTTCATCTCAAGATCTCATCTAACCCCATTTTGTACAAATGCCCGACAATGACAGAAAAATCCATTGCGCGCACCACTAATTCCTTCTTCTACTGGATGGTGTATCCTTTCGGGGCAGTTCCTATTGTTAGGAAGTGTATTATATCCTCAAAATGACTATCCACGACTCACACTACAAATAGTTGCGCATCATGAAATCCCTCCTCCAAATTAGTGGGATCTTCTCCTGCTTCGATACATGACAGATGGTCTGGTCCCACCCTCAGTCATCCAGGCTTCACAATAACTTCAAAGTCATACTCATGGAACAATAACAGCCACCTGCAGATTCTCCACCCCAACATAGGCTTATTAACCAGGTATTGTAGTGTGAAGTGATCTGTATACATCTTAGAATGGCCACCCAAAAAGTAGTGTCTAAAATTTTGGAGCGTTTATACCATAGCTTACCCTTCACGCTCAGTGGTGGAATAGTTCTTCTTTGCCTTGCATAACCTTCTGCTTACGAATGTTATAGGACGTTACAAGTCTCCTCTGCCAGCTTGTGTTAGTACACCTCCCAACACTATACACGACATGTAGACATGTACTTGAAACTCCTCCTTCCAATCCGAGAAGATTAAAATCGGCGCGGTGACAATATTTTCTTTCAATACATCCAAGCTCTTCTTACAGTCCTCATTCCAGCAGAATGTGACATCCTTCTTTAACAAATTCTCCATAGGCATGGTGATCTGGGCATAGCCTTTGATGAACTTTATGTAATATCCTATATGTCCTAGGGTAGCACACAACTGTTTCACACTCCTCGGTGCTTCCAAGTTTAGTATCACCGTGATCTTCATGGGATCTACCATCAGTCCCTGTCTACAAACCACATGACCCAGCAGGGTCCCAAAAGGAACACAAAACATACACTTCTTCAGATTAAGCGTGATCTGATATCTTCGATAAGTATCTAGCATCAGGCATGAACTAGCGACATGGTGTTTCACTAGCCCAAACACAGTCCAGTCATCAATGTATACTTCCAGGAACTTATGAATATATTCCTTGAATGTCACAACGATTACGTGCGAGAAAATCACAGGCGAATTCTTTAATCTGAACAGCATTATAGTGTACTAAAAACACCCCCACTTAGTTGTGAAGGTTTTCTTGATCCTATCCTCTGGCGCAATTTTGATCAAATGGTACCCAAAGAACCAATCGGTGAAGGAATATGCTTCCTAGCCACCTACGTTGTCCAATACTTCATCAGTGAAAGGAGTTGGGAAAGGATCATCTACGCAAGCATCATTCAACTTTTTGAGATCCATGCATATCCTTATTTCATCCTTCTGCTTCTTTTTCTGTACCAGCATTGGGCTTACCCAGTCAGATTCGTCCACTGGCTCAATGATTCCTGCCACGAGCATCTTGTCTAGCTCTAAGCAGACCTTCTCCTTATACTTTAGATTGAGATAGTAAGGTCTCTGCTTAACCATCTTCGCATCAGGATTCAACGTGGTATTCATAACACTAAGGTATTTGATTATCCCCTTTAGATCTGTAAATTTGGTATGGAACAAATCCTGGTATTCACGGAGCAATTCAGTGACCTTATCCACGATCGTGTCATCCCAGTAATCTCCAATATTCACGAATTTGGGCTCTGCCTTCGTACCAATATTTACTTGTTTCGTATTTAGCGACGTAATTATATCAAGATTCTCAATCTGCGGTCCTTTAACCTAACAATGTCCTTTTGTTTTATGGATTTTAATATTTCGTGGATCCTCATCTTCTTATTCAGTGGTTAGGTTATAGAATTTGAGCACATGACTCAGCTGAGTAGCCCAATCAGGCTGAATCAGGTCCAAAGGATCCTGCGGTATCCTAAAGATTGTTTCTTTCACCTATTGAAGAGCCTCATCAATACAGTCAAACCCATCGTCAAAGATGAATGTTATTATGAATCCTTCGCGTAGAATATCCCATTCACCTGTACCATGGCAGAGCTCTGTTTCTACTTACTAGTTCATCCGGATGACGTCTAGGGTATGACAGAATAAGTGCACCCATTCAGGTTGGGGCTTCTCTCCATAATCTTGATCCCATTTTCCAAGTGCACATGCAGATCATTTAACCCATCATATTTTTTTGTTACTTTCACTACCGGCTTCCCAAAGCATGTTCTCATCATCCTCCTACATTTGCGCCAATCGTCAAATCTTCCCTTGTGCGTACCTGACCATCTTGCAGGTGTAGCGCATAATAACCAGTTCAATGCCTAGAAGCGCTGCTTTTCTGATACCTCCCTCTCAAATGCATCTAAAAATATATCCACATTATTGAGGACATCATAAGTAGGCAGATTTCTTACCTCTAACGACACATAGTGTAGCGATCGGGTCATCATGTTAGAGCTTAGTGTAGATACTTCATGTAATTGATTCTGTTAGTGCTCTAATTCTTCATCAAAGTCCAAGGTGTAGGAACTTTCGCGATCCCATGTAATTCATCCATCTGGTGTTGGATTCTATTGGGTAGCGGAGGCCCCGCATAACAGTTTTGGGGCTTAAAGCCCGTAATTTAGGGTAATGATATGGTAAAAATTCTGCGAAGTGTGGTGAGTGAAAAATGTAATGGGTCAAGTCAAAGGGTTGTTTGCCCGAAAATAATGTCAAATAATAGAAAGTGAGTCGTCCTACCCATGGTCCGCGAACCATGGGAATGTATAAATAGAGCGAGGCTCTAAGGGTAGAAGGTATCTTTTTGAAAGATTTGATGTGTTATGGGTTTGTAAAAGGAATAGTCGCTCTGAGTCTGTAAGTGTGAGTTGTAAGGATTAGTAGTTAGATAGAGGCTCCGCAGCTGTTTGCGTAGAGGCTTGGTAGAGTCTGCAGTTGCGTGCGCAGGGAAGGAAGTGGATTGTACTGAAACGAAGATATTAATAAAGATAAGTTGGTTCTGAGACATTGTGTTGATTCTGAATTATTGTGGATCTGTTTATATTCTGGTTTATACGTCTGTTATATGAGTTTAAGCATGTCTTTATGAATGATGATGATGCACACTGGGTATTATTGTTAAATGTTTTCTTAAAGACCGTAAGAAGTAGAGTAGATCTATAATAAACTCGTTAATAATATAGTGCATTGGTGTGGGTCCACGTGTAAGCTCGATAGCTGTGCAGAGTGGTTCAGAGGCACAGATCAGTTCGTGACCCCTCCAGAACACATCAAGACATCCCAAGGGTGTGGAAACCTGGTTCCAACACCCTCCCCTACTACCTCGGGTGAGACTTCAGTCCTCGCTCTGCGGACTGTTGCCGAAAGGACTGGTAGTGCGAGATTTATTTGGCTAAAACACTTTTGAACCTAGGTTAGGCCCCAATAAGCCAACATATTCACCCAATCTTGGTCTCGCACTGTTATCTTATAGATACAGTCCATATCGTCATCACTCTCATAATCGCGGACTAGTTTTGTATAGTGCGATCCTTCAGAAGGATCTAGGGGTACTATTACGCAGAGTGATTTCTTCTAAAATATCATCTTTCACTTCTTTAGGTTGATTACCCCATTCATATCAGTAGCCTAATCCATTCCAAGGAGTGTAGGATAGGGGCTGCTATCATCCACAATTTCTATTACTTGAAAGTTAGCCATATTTCTCGCACCTTCAGTATCTACAGTCGCCCCTTCCTACTGCCCCATGGGGATGATCTTCTACGGCTTTGCCATCCTTAGCTAAATCGGAGACCACTGCAGCACAGGTCTCCCCATCCGCACCCAAGTCTTCTTCCGTAGGACGTTCGTGTCTGACCCCAGGTCCAAAATAACCTAATCCATTTCATACTCTCCTATCTATGCAACTAGTCTCATCTCTCATCTTGTCCTTGTTTTATGCTTACCAATCTTTCATACGATGCATGGATCACTCAGAGTGTTTTTGGCACATTGGTTTATAAGCTCTTGTAACCCCTTCACAGCCTTGCTATCATGCAGTAACTTCATGCAGGTCTCCAGGAAGGTTGTAAGCATAGAAGGGTCCATCTCCTGATCAGGCTTATCCTTGCTCCTTGAGGTGGAGGCCTCAACGAAGCTCTTCTTCACTTCCATGAATGTTTCACATGCGCCCTCAAAATTGAACTCATCCTCCTTCACCAGAGCTTTGCGAACCCATGTGTTGTCTTCGGGTCATTTCCCCTTGTCATCTCTTGTTGTGATTCCACTTCGGAGCACTATATTCATGTTCGAATCCTCTTCGTGCAGCTCAGACCTCATTGTTTGCAGGTTTTGAGTCGGCTGAGGTGGTAGCGCCCCTTTGTCACGTATCCTTGATATCACCGTAGGAAAATCTTCCATTTCATGATCAAACAGAGTGCAATATTTGCATGACGGACGTGTTGGGTTAGTCCAATCGCGGGCATAGTGTCCTGGTCCTATGCAATTATAACAGATGAGCTAGCCCTAACCTTTGTTGTTGGCTTATTGGGGCCTTAAAAAACCCACGCTACCGGCCCTTTCAGCAATAGCCTGTGGAGCTCGGACTGAGGTCTCACCTGAGGTAGCAGGGGGGGTGCTGGAACTAGGTTTCCGCACCTAAGGGATGTCGTGATGGGAACTTGGAAGGTTCGCGATTAACCTTGCAGCTTCGTGCTGCTCTGTATCGCTCTTCAACTTCTACGCAGATCCATAACCGAGTATCCTTTCCACCGATACATGTGTTTCTTACATATTAGATTTAGTTCTTAGGGTCTTTAAGAAAACCTTCCATAGATAGATTATAGATTTAACTTATTAAGCATAACACAGAGATCATAACAAATGCACAAAACATAACGAACACAGATCACAATACTCCAGAACCACTTATCTTTATTAATATGATCAATCTATTACATTTCACTTCCGTCCTACGCACACAGCTGCAAGGGTCCGCGCACACAACTGTGTACTCTACCAAGCCTCCATGCACATAGTTACAGAGCCTCTATCTCCTATCACCAACCCAGACTCAGACTTACAGACTCAGACTTTCTTTTGCTTCCAATAACCCATAACATATCAGATCTAACAAAAAGCTACCTTCTACCTTAGCACCTTGCTCTATTTATACCTTCCCATGGTCGTAGACCAAGGGTAAGCCGACTCACTTCCTATTTCTTTACATTATTTTTCAGGCGGACAACCCTTTGACTTGCCCCATTACATTTCGCACTCCACACTTTTTATAGACTTTTACCCCATCATTCCCCTAAACTACGGACTCTATGCCCCAAATCCATTACGTGGTGCCTCAGCTACCCAACAGTGGGTGAGACTTCAGTTCGCGCTCCGCGGACTGTTGCAGAAAGGGCCGGTAGTGTAGGATTTGTTTGGCTAAAACACTTCCGAACCTGGGTTAGGCCCCAATAAGCCAACAGATTCACCCAATCTTGGTCTCGCGCTGTTATCTTATAGATGCAGTCCACATCGTCATATCTCTCATAATCGTGGACTGGTTCCATATAGCGTGATCCTTCAGAAGGATCTAGGGGTACTATTATGCAGAGTGATTTCTTCTCAAATATCATCCTTCACTTCTTTAGGTTGATTACCTCGTTCATATCAGTAGCCCAATCCATTCCAAGGAGCACAGGATAGGGGTTGCTATCATCCACAATTCCTATTACTTCAAAGTCAGCCATCTTGATCGCACCTTCAATATCTATAGTCACCATTTGCAGCTGCCCCATGGGCATGATCTTCTGCTGGTTTGCCATCCTTAGCTGAATCGGAGACCACTGCAGCGCAGGTCTCCTCATCCACTCCCAATTCTGCTTCGATAGGACATTTGCGTCTAACCCCAGGTCCAAAATAACCTGATCCCTTGCATACTCTCCTATCTGTGCAGCTAGTCTCATCTCTCGTCATGTCCTTGTTTTATGCTTACCAATATTTCATACGATGCACAGATCACCTGGAGTGTTTCTGGCGCGTCGGTTTATAAGCTCTTGTAACCCCTTGACAACCTTGCTATTGTGTAGTAACTTCATGCAGGTCTCCAGGAAGGTTGTAAGCATAGAAGGGTCCATCTCCTAATTAGGCTTATCCTTGCTACCTGAGGTGGAGGCCTCAATGAAGCTCTTCTTCACTTACATGAATGTTTCACGTGCACCCTCAAAATCGAACTCAACCTCCTTTGCTGGAGCTTTGAGAACCCATGTGTTGTCTTCGGGTCATTTCCCCTTGTCATCTCTTGTTGTGATTCCACTTCGAAGCAGTATATTCACGTTCGGATCCTCTTCATGTGGCTCAGAACTCATCATTTGTAGGTTCTGAGACAGTTGAGGTGGTAGTGCCCCTTTGTCACGTATCCTTGCTATCAGCGTAGGACAATCTTCCATTTCATGATCAAATAGAGTGCAATATTTGCATGACGGATGTGTTGGGTTAGTCCAATCACGGGCATAGTGTCCTAGTCCTCCGCAATTATAGCAGATGAGTTGTCCCTGACCTCTGCCAGGTCCTCCTCTACTTTGGCCTTGTCTGCGCCCCTGAAATCCTTTTTGCGCCATCCCTGTGCTCTTGTCAGGGGGCCATGTTTATGCTTGAACACTATAGGTGGGTGTTCTATCCATCATCAATTCATAACTTCTGCAATTGTGCTCATCATGCCCTACTGACCTGCAGAAGTTGCAGAACAGTTGTCGCGGTGTATGTACAAACTTCTGCAGCAAATGACAATTATCCATGGCATGTTACCCTACTACTTGACATATAGCGCACCACATTGCAGGCCCTGCACTCGATCCCACATGAGCTTCTGACCTCAGAGGCATCGATCCTCCTCCAGTAATATAGTTCGCAAAGACTAGGCAATGGTCTTTTTCATGCCCCTGACCCTTGCATTTCAGGCACCATACCTCTTCATGCACCTTTGGTCGGACTGCTTTTTCCTGCTTCAAAATTTGCATCTCAAGGCAAAGATTTTTCAATTGCACATGGAACTGTTGAAATCCCAAATTCAGATCTTGCATCGGTGTTTCATGCAGTCCCATTGAAATATCTAAGGCCTCTTCCTGAGTTGTTACCTTTTGCTGTGATAGTGCAACCCTTAAGTGTGGCAAGAGTGAAGCCACAAACCACTCGCGGTGCTGTCCATCTATTAAGTTCATAGTAGCTTCATGGATTTTACACTTCAACCTCTAATCTAGTTCCCAAGGGGTCTCGCCTGGTTGCATCACGATTTCCTTGAACCGCACAATCGACTATGCCTCAAACATAGGCGTACTGAATTCTTTGTTCAACACAGTGTGGATGTCTACCACTCCAACATTTGGGTTATCATTAGAGTAATTGATGTACCAGGTTAGCGCATGATCCTACAGAGAACTAACCAGTGTTGCCTTCTTCATGTGATCATCGGTAATGCCCTGAGCTTCCCAGTCAACTTTCACAACGAACCAGAATTAGTTCGAGACCTCATTTCCTAAGCATTTAAACAAAAGAAGCTTCACTGAATTTGCCATACTGAACTGTGGTGGAGGCGAAGGTGGTACGGCTGAAGTCGCAAGTGACGGTGGTGAAGTTGGAGGTGGTGTGGGTGGAGGTGGAAGTTGTGGGAATCCTTTTCTTATCATCTGAATAACACTTCACGAAGAAGCCTACGCTACTCCCTCTTCATCACCTCATGGAGGTGAAATCAATTGACTATATTTAGGACCCTTTCTTACTTCGTTCTTGTAAAATTTTCCGCTTTGCGTAGCTCCGAATGTCAAGGTAGCTGAATAACCCGATTTTCACACAATAACATTTTAATCCAGGTATTCAAAGATTTCAAGCACTTACCACGTGGACCTTTAAAAAAGTGTTTCTCCGCCTCACTGTAGTTGACTGAGGTGTCGACTGTGAAATAAGTTACAAATCCTCTAATGGCACGATCAAGCCGATGATCAACAGGGCGTGCGATCTTATCCTTAGATGCTTCCAATCTCTGTACTAGCTCCGGGGTCCAAACAATAGGACCGTCAAGTTTTCACCTTCCTTGGCTATCTTCTAGCTTTGTGATCCACTTGTATAGCTCAACCGGAAAGGAACATAAAAATATCTCTTGTATTTTTGTATATATGTACCTATCCAACCACTATTCCTTTGTCAGTCATGGGTTTCTGTTCTCCTGCACCCTGAATTCGCGGATCTTCCTATCAACCAGTCTCTGATCTCTTTCTTAGTTGGATTCAAGTGATATGACATCACACATCTCTTATGCAGATTCCGGTCCTGGCAATGGAACCATTTGTTGGCTTGTTGTGGCTTGACCCAGGTTCAGCATTACTTAGCCAAACAAATCCCTTCACTACTGGCCCTTTCGGCATCATCCCGCAAAGCGTGGATCGAAGTCTCACCCGAAGCAGTATGGGGGGGATGCTGGAACCAAGTTTCTGCACCCTGCGATGGTCGTGATGTCGGTTTATTCCTTCTATTCCCACTTTCGTGCAGGTCACTTTAGTTCTAGGGCTTGCCAGACTAGCCCTTTCTTCTACCCTTTAGTACCTTCGGGTAAAGGTATGATTGACCTTCGCGCAGCCCTAACCTGCGATTCAGGTGCTTTCGCGCTGCTGGGGCAGCATACCGTGCAAATTCACAAAGTAGTTTAAGTGTCTTTATTAAACAATCATAGTTAGCACTGTCTAAATAGATTTTCTTACTTGCATTCAATTAACCGACATAATTACATACATTCGCGCATCATATAAGCATTTAAATGAAATTCATACATAACATGTCAAGATGCATAAACAGGAAACCAAGACATAGAATTCGTAGAATGCTTGTCTTTATTGATATCTTCAGACGATTATAGACTCTATCCACCCTATGCACACAGCTAAACGGGTCTGTGTACTCAGTTGCGGACCTCCACCCTAGGCCTCTAAGCACTCAGCTGTAGAGTCGCTACATATGCTACGACGCAAAACATAGACTTATTACTTCAGAGCTATGACTATCTGACTCCAAATCATGACTACAAACTACTTAGAGCTTACTTAGCTCCTTTTTATAGAATCCCATGGTCCGCGGACAATGGGTAGATCTTTAACAACAGTATTTTATTTACAAAAATAAGGGCAGACAACCCTTTATGACTCATGACACCTTTGTGCTCTGCAACCACAAAACGTGGAAACTTTACTATTTTATTACAAAATTTGACCCAAAACATGGGATTTTAGCCCCAAAACTTTCCTTGGAGGATCTCGTTCCCAACAAGACCAGAACAAACAAGAACTTCAAAACGAAGTCTTGAATACCAAGATACAAACTACAAACTTGCTTAAGAAGCAAACCTAGGCTTTTCAATGAGAAGGAGATTTTGAAAAAGAAATCTTGCAGGAAAATTGAATTCTCCAGATAGCAGATGACCATACAACAACATAAATCAACAGGTGGTAAACCTAACTGGGTAGAAAGATTTGAAAAAATAATCCAAAAAATTGCATACGCGACTTTGTAAAGACACAGAAGCGTGCACATGCATTTATAATATAGGAAACTCGTGTATACGCGAGTCGGATTTACAGAAACCTGTGTGTATATGCTACTGTAATCAAAGAAAACAATGTATACACAGCTTTAATAGGAAAAACAAAAATCAAGGTCTAATCAAGAAGATCATACTTGTTGCCTAGGACACTAATGGACCAAACAATACTATAAAAGCAAGAAATCAAGAAACTGAACCCTGATTGAGAACAAACAACCCAAACCAGGAATAACAAGATTGTTATCCCTAGTGGAGTCGCCAATTCTGTTGCGGGTGAAACCACCCTAGGGCTTTGGGTTGAGAACCCCAATAGAGAAAAGGGAAAACCACAACAAGAAATGCTCAGGCAATCAACCAAAATGCTTATTCTACTAAACTATGTAGGAGTGTCCTTACCCTGATGTCCTTCATTTGTGTAGAACTAAGCCATAGCCAAACAGTCAAATCTTACCAAAATAGATCAAATGCCATGCATTCAGATGAGGAAATTGAAACTAAATCTATATTGTATCATCAAATGGTTTGCCAAAAATGAGTTCATAGAATGGGTTGAATGGTTTTCCAAAATGTATCAATGGAGAAAGGATCAACATGTTGTCTATTAATGACAAATTTGTACTGAATTTGAGTGTGGCAAATCTGGAATTGTGGTATGTAAAAGAGGGCCACACCTTATCATGTTTGAATGGTTTTTGGTGGGAGCCAACGAGATTATATGCCTTGCCTACAAATATGTGAGAAAGGAAAGAGCCATAGCAATAGCCATAATGAAAATGATAGCCATAGTGTCTGCCTGAGGAAATAAATAAAATACGTACCCTACCCTCAATAAAACGTTCAGATGGAGGACCACAAATTTATTTGAAAAGAGAAGATATAAACCATACTGGTGCGCATAATATTAACAATATTGTTGCACCATTACTTATCGCTAAACACATCAGCAAAAAAAGAATAATAACTTAGTGTTGGGCAGCAGATCCCCCATACCATGTTTTTGGGGCTTGAAGCCCAAATTTTGGTCAAGTGTAATGTAAAGACCCTGCGAAATGTGAGCATGGAGTGCAAGAGTCTAGGGTTGTCCGCCCTAATATAATGTAATTTAATGTAAAGTGTGTTGGCCTACCCATGTTCTGCAGACCATGGGATTGTATAAATAGAGCGAGACTCTAAGTGTAGAGAGAGTCTCAGTTTTCAAAGAAATAATAGACTGATGCGAAGGCATGGTTAGAAGTTAGAAGTAGACCTGAAGGTATTGGGTCATAGTGATAGGTAGAGGCTCTGTAGCTGAGTGCGTAGAGGCCTAGTAGAGTCCGCAGCTGAGTGTGCAGACCCCTGCAGCTGAGTGCGCAGGGCGAAGTCAGATCTATAACTGAACTTGAGTATTAATAAAGATAAGATTGATTCAAAATATTATGCATCTTTTTGTAGATCTGTATTTCCATGTTCTGGTTATCTTTATGCATTTATATTGCTTTTAAGTATGCATGCTAATTTGAAAGTTGAAAAAAGTAATAAGAATATTGGCCCCGCATAAACTAAGCAATAATGTAATAGCGCGGTAAGGATCAGATCAAAATAACACGGTATTCACAAAGGGTGCATGGGTTTCGAAGAATAGGAAGCTGCGCGGAGCAGAGCAACGCGTGGATCAGGATCACGAACCTTCAGAACCCTCATCAAGACATCCCTAGGGTGCGGAAACCTGGTTCCAGCACCCTCCCAAACTACTTTGGGTGAGACCTCAGTTCGCGCTCTGTGCACTATTGCTGAAAGGGCCAGTAGTACCGAGATTTGCTTGGCTAAACTCATTGTTGAACCTAGGTTAGGCCCCACGTAGCCAACAAATTGTTCCGTTGCCAGGACCGGGATCTACCTAAGGGATGTCTGATGTCGTGCCACTAGAACTGAACAAAGAAGGAAATTGAAGAGTGGTTGGACAAGAAGATTCATGAGTTAGCGACATAGGAAAATAGAACTCTACAGGTATCTGAGAAAAGGTGGTTGGATCGCTACGTGTATATAGAAATCCATGAGATCTTCTTCGCATCTTTTCCTTGTAAAATGTATGAGTGGATCGCGAGGTTAGCCGATAGCCAGGGAAGGTGTAAACTCGACCAATCGATAGTGTGGACTTTGAAATTAGTGCGTATACTAGAGGCATCAGAAGATAAGATCGCGCAAGCTATGGACCATTGGATCGACAGGATAATAGGGGGATTTATCACTGAGTTTGCGGTAGACACGACTGTGAGCTACAGCGAAGCAAAAAACCATTTTCTCAAGGGACCGCGAGGTAAGTACAATAAATCCCTGAATACCTGGATTAAAAGATGCTGTTATGTGAAAAACAAGTTATGCAAATACATTAATGTTTGGAATGACACGTAGCAAAAATATCTACAAAGGTAGTGGGGAATTAGGAAATAGTCCCTTAATTTCACCTTCACGGGAGAGCGAGGAGGAGCTCACTCAGGTCTCTTCGAGAAGTGCGGTCAGTTTGATAAGACAACGTATTTCGTAGTTACCACCTCCACCCATGCCACCACCTGCTTCACCTCGTTCACCTCCATCTCCACCCACTCCACCTCCACCAACCCCGCAGTTCAACATGATAAGCACGATCAAGCTACTCGTATTTAGAGAAGTAGGGAATGAGGATTCGGACCAATTCTGGTTCGTGGTAAGAGCAGTGTGGGAAGTGCAAGGGGTCATGGATGACAACATTAAGAAGGCTACATTGGTGAGCACGCTGCAGGATCGTGCATTGACATGGTATATCAAGCACTCTAATGACCACCCAAATGCAGGGATAGCATAGATCCAGAATGCGTTGAATAGAGAATTTAGCTATTCGCAATCAGAGACACAATCAATCATTGGGTTTAAAGAGATCGTGATGCTTCTAGGTGAGACCCTCTGGGAACTAGATCAGTGATAGAAGAGTACGATCCACGAGACCAGTATGACGCTCACAGATGCACAACATTGCACATGGTTTGTGGCATCTCTGACACCACACCTGAAGGCAGCGCTATCACAACAGAAACTTTCTACCTAGCCCGAAGCATTGGAAGTGGCAACGAGGTTGCATGACACACTGATACAAGATCAAGGGCTGGGAGTTCAACAAATCCACACGTAACTACAGAATCTCTGCCTAGAAATGTAGAGCTTGAAGCAGGATAGGGCACCACAGCTAGAAGCGCACGAGCAAGTATGGTGCATAAAGTCCAAAGGCCAGGGCCATGACAAAGACCATTGTCCAGTATTCGCGAACTACTTGGCGGGAGGGGTGCTAATGCCATCAAGATTGGAGGCACATGTAGGGCCAAGTGCGACAACCACGTTATGTTGTGTGAACTATCAGATAGGAGGAAAACACATGACAGATAATTGTCATTTGTTGCAGAAGTATACACACTGGACTCCCAAACAGTTATTTTGTAATTTTTGTAGGTCAGTAGGCCACGATGAGTGTACTTATCACAGATATGAGATAATGATGGATCAAATCCCAACCTATAGAATGTAGACAGAAATGTGAGGCCTCAACCCAGTGGTGGGGATGGTGCACGCTGGATTTCAAGGGCAAGGTCGAGGATGAGGAGGAATGGGACCAGGAAGGGGCCACTGGTAGTTAATTTGCTTTACTTGCGGGGGACCAGGGCACTACGCCCATGATTATACCAACACAACAAGAACATCCTATTCATACTATGCTCAATTAGATCATGAAATGATAGATTGTCCTACGTTGATCGCCCAGATGCACGAGAAAGGGGTACTCCAGCCTCCTCTGACTCAAAATATCCAAATGATGAGGTTTGAACTGCGTGAAGAAGACCCAAATGTGAACATGATGCTTAGAAGCAGTGCGACCACAGGGGAGGATAAGGGAAAGCAGCTCGAAGAACATACATGGGTTCACAAGACTCCTACAAAGGAACCTGAGTTTGACCTAGAATGGGCAAAGGAGACGTTCATGGAAGCTAAGAAGAGCTTTATAGAGGCCTCTACTACAGATAGTAAGGATCAACCATAGCCAGGGATGGATCCTTCTATGCTTACTACCTTTTTGGAGACATGCATGAAACTGCTGCGCGACAATAAGGTAGTTAAGGGACTATAGGAGTTGATCACCAGGTGCTCAGGGTCAGGGGAACTGCGCGTAGTCCGGAAACTATGAAAGCATGCATTGCACACCAGGAGGGAAATTAGATTGACTACATAGATTGGTGAGTATGAAAGAGATCAGGTAATCCTAGTCCGAGGTTCAGACGTGAATGTATTACCGAAGCAGACATATGAACGTATGGGCAAGCCCGTGTTACAGTGGTCCCTTATTCAATTACGAATGGCGAACCAACAAAAGATTTTGCCCATGGGGAGGTTGCAAGGGGTAACAGTTGATATCGAAGACACGAGCACATAGACGGACTTTGAAGTAATAAAGATTGTCGATGACAATAATCCCTATCCTGCATTGCTAGGAATAGACTAGGCCACCGAGATGAATGGAGTTATCAACCTGAAGATGATCTTCGAGAAAAAGTCCCTACGTGTAGTAGTCCCGCTAGACCCAGTCGAAGGAGTGCGCTACATAAAACCAGTGCGCGATGATGAGATGGATTGTATTTACCAAATAACCGCATGAGACCAGGAGTGGGTGAACCCAACTGCAGATGGGAGAATCTCGTGGGAGTGTGACAGTTCCTGCACTTCAGATTCAGACAAAGAAGTAGAACGCTGGCAAAACCGGTTGCACAAAGTGACAACGCTAAATTGCAACATGATGATTAGATCATTGCGTTGCGTGATGACAGAGGCAAGGGAACTGCCAACCAATGATGGGGTGATGACGATGGATGAATTCCTAGACAAATTTGAAAGCACAGTACCGGAACAACAACAATATGGTTCGCTGGAATGGGAATTGTGTGCAACACCCTTACGATGGTGGAGTACACATAAGAAGGCCATTATAAACTGATACAAATGTAGAAGACGGATGTGCTTACAATTTGGAAACCCCTAGCGTCGAACGAGAATCGGGCAACCAGGACGATGAAGCTTGCGTGCCCACCTGTGTCGATGGGTGTAGACGTGTGCTGTGAAAGCACATCCCAGGCTAAGGATCGAAAATCAGAACTAGATGCGGCAACAGGAAAAGCGACACACACCACAAATATTCCACGTCGGAGCATTCAAAGAGCTATGCAGAATCATGAACAGAGTTCACCAGGTGAGAAAAACTGACTGGGACCTGTGCGTACCAGTAGTTCGATGGGCCTATATGGTCATAAGCAAAAATCGGAGTGCAAAAGTGATCCTAACACTGATGAGAAGAGACGAAACCATAAGAGCAAAGAAAAATCCCCCTAAAATAGCTCCCACAGTTGGGAAAGTATGCGAGGACCCGGGTAAAGGAATTATGCAGTTACAGGAAGCCATTCGGTGAGCGAACTTGAAACTTTGTGAACTCAAAGATGATTGGCTACGGCTGAGAAATAAAAGCATGATATTGGACGAAGAAATCAACAAACTAGAAACCAAATTCATGCAAGCATGCTACGCTAAGAAACTAAGCACGATGGGACAAGGAATAGCCAGCAATACTACTGCAGTAGAAGAATTTATGACCCTGCTACCATGGCTGCGACCGCACCTTACTAGACAAAGTAAATAGGGGAGTGCACCGCATAAGAAGGAACACGAGACACTAACTGGTGTGAGGCTAGCTAAGGAAGGCAAATTGAAGCCTCACACCAGTGATGAAACCACCTGACTAACCGTAGGAATCATAGTCTTAGCGCTCCAAGTAGTTGAAAGAGAGCGCGAGACTATAAAAGAGTCTGTATGGGAGCTACACGACAAGGAGGTTCCATGTAGGATCGATATGACACATGGGTTGCGTCCACACACAGGGGACTGTGATGCTACGTGGGTGGGCTGGGAAGTGCCCGTTGGTGTCACTATTCATGACAAGATGTCCAATTTATGACAACGAGGAGTGGGCGACGGGAAATTAAGACACGAAGTCAGAACTAGATTTGGGACTAAATGTTGCCAATCTCGCATTAATGAGCCGAATAAGGGGGGAACGGTCGAATTTGAATTCAAAAGGGCCTATAAATCATAGGTGGCTCTCCACCGAATAACCATTGGTGTTTTGAGAATTCAGTTGGTGTGCTATCAATTGGGTATGGACTTGATGAATTTGGAGGCTGTGAGAGCAAGTTCATTATTTGAGACACTGCCATGGGAGACACAGGATTTCATGATCAGAATGATGTCAACAAATAAGGGAGCCACACAGAGCTCTACACCGCTAGTGGGAGATGCACCAGAAATCCCTAAATCACCCCGTACACCAAGGCCCAAAAAGGATCCACAAGTAGCAGGACCAGTCTGTATGTCTCCGCGAAATCCGAGGTTTGGTAAAATGTCTATGGAAGAGAAGGGAAAGGCAGTTAATCTGGAGACAGATGATTAGGAGGAGGATCTCCAGGCTGTCATAGAAGAGATTGAACCAAATGAAGAAATGGAGAAAGACATTCAACCAGTGCGCGCTGCAACAAAACTGCATAAATATGTCCCCCCCACGGAGAGGAAAAGTAAAAGTACCCAAGGATATGGATGTTGTTAAGAGCGCACTTGAAACCCCACTCCTCCTAGATGGAATTATATTTGAGCATTCAGTCCTGGGCCACATGCCCAAAATGAAATTTGAAGATTGGGACCTCGCGAACAGCGAAAAGTTCCCACATTTGGAGACTAGCCAATTTATGAAACAAAGCAAGGAAGGATCAGTTACAACGCTACAACCACAGAAATGGCTGTGCGGGTTAGAGTAGGCCTGGCTACTCCACCTACTATGGATTCCACACTTTCACCAGGCACCAATCATGATATTTGTCATCAAGCAACTTCTTTTCCTAGTGCATGATGGGTACTTATGGCTGGAGGAGCCAATTCCCATCACGACGAAGCTTATTCATAGGATTTCTCCGCTTCCCTATACGGGAAGGGACCCCACATAAATAGCTGGCCAAAGTAGAGACTTGGCGCTTGTAGAGGCCATGAAGAAGAAATACATTTTGGAGAAGAAGCAGAGGAGCTATGTCATTACTAGCATTCAAGACAAAGGGGTGCGCGTAGCCACCTAGCTGCTAGCAGGAAAAGTGATGAGAAAATGTCGTGGAAACAAGGTACCAGCAACGGTCATTTCGCTAGCCAAGCAATGTGCCAGAGGGTACAGTTCAACTGGGCGCAGTTCCTTTGTGATTAGTTCCTGACAAACTGCAAGGAGGCCCAGGAACAGGGTAAGACCTTCCACTATGCTGGTTGCTCTTATCCATCTTGTTGGTCGTAGGGGAATTTTGGAGGACAGTCAGTTTCCTCCTCTTGATCAAGACTTTCCAGAGGCCGCGAAATACGCGTCGCTATGGGGAACATGGGATGTTACGCGGATCTGTGAGACCAAGAGCTTCTAGATACTTACGGAGGCAAGCATATAGATAGGGATCAACAAACAATGGCACCTATCACCCATGGTATACGAAAGTCTGCGATGCTTTGAAGACTTTAAGTCAGACATGCACAGTGTGTATATTAGGGCGCGGAAGGATCTAGAGCAGAAATGGACCAAACTCCCCTTCATCGCGATCGATGATGCTTTGTTCGCGGTGCTCAATTCCTGGCCACCCAAGGGGCGTGCCCCAGATCTAGTAGTGTGCGATGAGGCAGCGATACAAAGACAGAAGGATGCTGCCAAGCTACTGGCACAACAGAAGTGGAGTGAGAAATTTTCCGAGGAGGTAAGGGCTTCCCGCAAGGCAACGAAGGCCGCTGCAGAGAAAACCAAGGCCGTGAAAAATCAGAAAAAACACCAACAACTGGGGCAACCACGACGTAGGCGGGAAGAGGCCCAAATCTGACCACAGGATAGGGGATAGACGAAACCGTGGACGGCACAGACCCAAGCACGACATCAACACAACTGAAACGGATGCACGGTATGGAATGAACAGGGCTACTGAAGAAGACCAAGGCATCCAAACTGGATGGGGAACCTATTACACTGACAGAGGGTGATCTATATGACATTGGTGACATAGTTCACGAGGTCACCAGGGAAGCGCTCCAGGAAGCAATGACAGAGTAGTAGAATATGTTTGGGGCCCTTAGGGCTCAACTCCATGGACTTCAGGTGCGGCCCCCATAAGAGGGAATGGTAGTCACCTACGGTGCCGCGGGAACATCGGAAACAGAGGAAATATTGCGGGCCAAAATGGCTAACACCGACATGCTGCTGAAATGAGCACTGACAGTGGACAAATGGAGGATAGAGCCATGGTAGGACGGATCAAGGGACTCGACCTAAACTTGGCTGCCCTTCCGCACGATATTTTATTCCAGCTAGAGGACGGACCAACAACAGAACTCCGTGCTAGGGAGGGATGTGAAATGCAAATGCTAAGTGAACAATGAATCAACATCGAACAGCTTAGCCTACAACATGATGAAGCGGTGGCACAAAACTAGCAGCTGGAGCAGATCATAGAATAAGCATGTCGGCGCATCCCAAAACTGGAAATTGCGACAGATCTACCAATACGAATGTGGATCTACAAATTGGCTAGTGGATTCTGTCAGGGCAAGGGGGGACCTATGAGGATCCAGATGGACCTCAACTTGCAAATTGCTGCACTGCGATTAAAGGCGCAACCCTCCATACCCCCAAGAAGTTCGAGAATAGCGCACTGGCGATATCTGAGAAGTGCTTGCAGAAATTGAATAGGCAGTGCAGAGCTGTACCACTTTGTTGGAAGAATCCTTCGGGGTCCTCACAACCTTACAGGAGGATCCCACCATATAGCGGTTGGAAATAGAGGTTCGGGAGCTTCCAATGAAATATGATAGTGTGCGCGGGACGACGCAGATAGTAGTCCTAACTCAGTGGCTCGTGAGGTTACAAAAGGTGAAGGCATTGAAGGAACAAGTGGACGCAACACACCAAAAAGGGGTAGTACTTAAAGCACGTGTCTAGCCTTGGATCGATGAGGCCTTCCTCATCATGGCAGACATTGAAGGAAAAATCACACACATGAAAGCAATGCATGACCTAAGACAGGGATTTGACCCTCATAGTGAGAATTCAGCCGAGCGAGCAGAGCAGATCTAGCGGGCAACAGAACAGTGCGCTGTGGACCTTTGTGCCACACAGGCACAGTTAAATGGACTTCATGCAAAGATCGCCTCACCAGTAGAGTGACTCAAGATGAGTCACGATGATTGTGTTGGGGGCCTGTTGGGTATCGGATCCCCCCATAGCATGTTTTTGGGGCTTGAAGCCCGAATTTTGGTAAAGTGTAATGTAAAGACCACGTGAAATGCGAGCGCATAGCGCAAGAGTCTAGGGTTGTTCACCCTAAGACAATTTAATTCAATGTAAAGTGTGTCGGCCTACCCATGGTCCACGGACCATGCGATTGTATAAATAGAGCGAGGCTCTAAGTGTAAAGAGAGTCTTAGTTTTTGGAGAAATAATAGACCGATGTGAAGGTATGGTTAGAAGTTAGAAGTAGACCTGAAGTTATTGGGTCATAGTGATAGGTAGAGGCTTTGAAGCTGAGTGCACAGAGGCCTAGTAGAGTCTACAGCTGAGCGCGCGGACCCCTGCAGCTGAGTACACAGGGCGAAGTCGGGTCTGTAACTGAACTTGAGTATTAATAACGATAAGATTGATTCAGAATATTGTTCATCTTTTTGTAGATCTATATTTCCATGTTCTGGTTATCTTTAAGAATTTATATTGCAGTAAGGATCAGATCAAAATAACATGGTATTCACAAAGGGCGCATGGGTTGTGAAGAATAGAAAGCTACACAGAGCAGCGTAGTGCGCAGATTAGGATCACGAACATTTAGAACCCTCATCAAGACATCCCTAGGGTGCGGAAACTTGGTTCCAGCACCCTCCCATACTACTTCGGGTGAGACCTCAGTCCACGCTCCACAGACTATTGCCGAAAGGGCCAGTAGTACCGGGATTTTCTTGGCTAAAGTCAGTGCTGAACCTGGGTCAGGCCCCATGTAGCCAACATTGAGACAGATGTTGGGCAAGATAGTGTTGCAACAGTTGCTGTTTATGCATGGTTAAGTTCGCAGTGTGTTGTTTACATGGGTGCACAAGATATTGAAAGGTAGTCCTTGAATGTCTTCCAAATGCATCTTCTTGGAGCTGCAGTGACAAATTGGTTTTTGTTCATTGGAAGACATGGGCTAGTGAGCCTAAAATTCGAAAGCTTTTTCAAGACATAGTCTAAGGAAGAATTTTATGCAAATATCATTGTGGTTGTAGGGGTCAATGTTGTTGGTGTCGTTGTAAGAAATTTTGTAACTGCCACAATGAGTTCCATGCAGTTATATGCTAGTATTATTGTTGCTGGCACTAGTTGTTCTATGAGCGTCGTAATTGTTCTAGTTTGGGGGCTTTGTTTATAAAGACTTGATTCTAAAAGTTTTTAGAACTTTTTACAAACAACATTTATTTGCTGCTTGTTTGCTGCAATTTCTTTATAATTGTTTTCAATTTTAATCTTGAAATTGCGAGACAGAGGATCGTGTAAAACTTCCCTTATCATGAAATAATTGGTTTCAAAAATATTAAGAGAAAATATTTGTTTGCAACTAGATCAGTCCGAACGGATTTTTATTGCAGATTTCTTCTTTGAAGACTGATTTTGAATTGTTAATATGTAGATTTGGCTTGTTTGAAGAAATGATTCCAGCACATATGTAGAGAAAGAAATCATATGCCAAGAAGTTTTATGCAGAGAAGTTTTAACACATTGATCAAATCACTAAGCTACAAATTGAATTTTAATTTTTTTTTTTATTTTTTTTATTTTTTTTTTCTAAGTAAAGACTAATTCTATTAAGAGAAGAAAAATATAGTACAATCAAGCTTGCATGCAAGCGTAGCAGAAAAGCAAGGGAGCCAAAGGTGAAAGGCTAACCACTTCGCTCCACAGTGACAAACAAGGAAAGGACCATAGAGAACATGGGAAAACAAAAAGCTAGAACTTCATAGAGAGAAGCTACCCTGAGAGGGCAGTTGCTGCCACACGACACTTTTTGCCTTTGTCTTGCTTACTTTGACCCATCCAGAAGAGTTTGGCTGAGCCGTAACAAGTTGTAGACTATTCTGCCCTGACGACTGAATATCCTTATCAGAGTCCGAGGACGAAGATGAATGAGAACGTTTCTGAGAGCTCTGAGGGGCGGAGGGGTTTGTCGGACCGACTGAGGGAGCATCCAGCGGAATCTCCATATTCTGCCCATCTGCTATGATTTATTCCTCATCCAAACTATAGGAATCTATATCGTCCATAGGAGGGAGAGGCACACATGGATTCCAGCTTTTGGATTTGGGTTTGTGATTCAGATTCTTCTTTTTGTCGAGGAACTGGGTACAAGAACTCTGGAGGTGCCCCGTTTGATGACAATGGCGTCAACGGAAGGCTGTGTTCTCATAATCCAAGGTTTGAGTCCAGAGGAAATCACCATATTTGATATTAATCTGATCCGGTATTCCTTTGCTAATATCTATTTCTACACAAATTCTGCCGTAGGTGAAGAGTCCATTTTCCTTTCGTGTAGAATCTACCTGCGGGTAGCGTCCCAAAGTGTCTGTAATGGCTAAGAAGACAGAGATATGCCATAGATGCGCCGGAAGATTCGGGAGCCTGACCCAAATGGGAATCTTGGTGATGACAGCTGTAGAAGGGTCGAAGTCTGGAAACCAGGGGGTGAGAAAGAGCCCAACCGAGCCCCAAAACCAGGGGCCTCTTGTTAAGGCCTTATGGTAATCTTCATTTGAGTCAAAAGCCACAATGAATAATGCTTTTGAACATAAGTAGATCTCGCTTTTTTTAGTCCAGTTGGTGTGGATCCACTAGTATAGATCTGATGTACGAGGCCAAAGCCCGTTAAATCTGCATATAAGTGCGGATTCTGCAAAATGCTGATAGCAATCGTCAATCCCAGAATGTGAGAGATTGATGGAAGGAATTTCCTCTTATTTGTCTACCAAAAATGGCTTTGGAGCCCCAAAAGGTTGGGCTACTTCCGCAGAGAGCTGCGGATGGGCAGCGTCTTTGTGGACTGCGTCTTTATAAGAGAAGGAGGGGGCTGAGGAGGATTGCCTAAAGGAGCCACCTCTTAAACGAAAGGTAGCCACAATAGAAGCATCCTTGAAAATGTTGTAAGCAGAGAGAGGAAGGTGATTCATAAGTTGCTTACCCTTATATAGCAATCTGAGGTAAGAGGAGGGGATCCTTAGTCGATGTTCGAGATTTTGCAAAAGATATTGCACAAGATTGTTGCGTGTACCCATAGCAATGTCGTTTTTCCTGAGAGATTGATTTGGATCTGAAATGCATGTTTCTCTTCAGGCACATTTTGCGTTATGACCTTTGAAGCCGGTGTGTTGCGAGGCTTCAAACCCTCAGCTATGACCCTTGTTGCCACCTCCTTGTCGGTTATGAGTCCATAGCGAAAGGCGTTGTGATCCATGAGCAAAGCATCGTCAACCCTGCGCATGGCCATACAACGGCCAGCTTCATTTACTGACTTTCCCTTTGTAATGCTGAGCGCCTTGAACAATCTCAGCCTTTTCACGGTGTCTTGGCCCATCTGTTGATTGTGGGATGGATTGGTTAGATCCGGGGCTGAACCAGGGATTTTATGCCTTTCCACGGTGGGAGAGGACAGCGCGGCTCCATACAGCAACCTTTCTTTGGTTTCCGTGGCCGATTCGGTGAATGGACTTGCAGATCCAGCCTTGTTGGCGCCGAAAACCCCAATCCTTTGCTTCCTTCTGTTACTACTCAGTGAATACGGCATTCCTATGTGTTGCTGGAGGTGGTTTTCTCTGGCCCCTTCTGCAGTGAGCTTGGATGCTGCTTCAGTCTTTATTATTCCGCGTTTGAAGATCTTCTGTTCTCCAGAGCCATGATAACTTGCAGATGTGTGAACGTAAAGGGTCATGGCATAGATCTGGCGCTGTGCATTGAGTTCTCTTGGCCTGGAAATCCCTCCCCAACATCTTTTGAGCCGAAGCGTTGGGTTGCAGAGGCGGCCATGGGAGTCGATAGGGTTTCGTCTTTCGAAGGCCTCAAATTTTTAAAATTTTAAATTGAAAATAAATGAATTTAAAAAAAAAATGATTTTTATTTCTTATCATGCTTGTAGTTTTAATGATTTGTGCAAATTTCCCAGCAAGAAATTTTTATTTAATTTTGAAAATAAATCTATAGATTTTCTAATCTTCCTGATCACTCGAAGCACAGGAAGAGAGCATACTAACCTATTGATTTGTTTATTTTTATTTTTCAGGTTAGTGTGGATGTAAATTTATTCATGAGAAATGATGATGATTTTTTTATTATTTTTATTTAAAAAAAGACATGACTAAAAGAAAACTCTACCAGATCTGGTTTTACTTTGCTAATATATTCTATTTTAACTTGAGAGTTTTTTTATTTCTTAGGTAAAAGAATGCTTCTAGTGAAGCCATCTACGGACTAAAAATTCAAATATGCTCACATCTAAATTTAATATTCTTACCTGATTCTTTGCAAGGATGTGAGTAACCTGCTTTTTTCTTGGAGTTGGCACAAGGTACTTTTGAACCCAATCTTCAATATTGTTCTTTCCCTCCAAGAAGTACCTGTTTGACTTCTTAAAATTTCTCATCCGTAGATGAATTCATAAGAAATGGGGGGATTTTTTTTTTTAAACTAAATTTGAAACTAACTAAGTACCAAAATAAAAAAAAATACTCCTAGATTTGAATTGCTTGATGAATATCCTACTGTCACTAGGTTTGACAAGTTAGTCCATAAAAATATATTGCAACAGAAATAACTTCCTAAGGCTATCTCCAAATGATCTCCCCCGGAAACGGTGCCAAAATGTTGGGTCTAAAATGCAGATGCAAATTAGAGTTTCATTTACTATCAATCCAGGTAAGTAAACTTCAAGGATCATACAATATATATGGACTTAGAGACAAACTAAACTAATCTAGGTGAAAAAATTCCAAATCTCCCTTACAGGAGGTCTTTCATTGGCATCTCCAACACCTATTTAGTCATTTAACAAAATGAAATCTAAAGACATTGTGACAAGTGTAAGAAATATTAAAGCTCCCTTCCTCTCGCGCTTGTTAACCGTTTACATCATTGGCTGGTAATCAAGCGATGTCTTTCCATGTTCAACTTCAGAACATTTCTCACATGGATCGACTTGTACTTCGAGTGAAGATCAAACGAGATTGAAGACCCCAGATCTAGTTTCATCCATCCGGGCTGCGATATATATTCAGGGAAATAAAGACATCAAATGTACATCATTGCCGCACAGATAATCATCCAATCAAAAGGATGATGGCTCTATCAGAATCATCAGTCTACACTCAGACGATTGTCTATCCTATGTACATGAAAATGAATTTATAAAGCTGAGCATGGGAATGCCCGCCTCAGCTAGATCATGAAAATATTATGAAGATAATGTATTGTATTGTATCTTATTACAGGTCTCCTCCCAGCATTGAAAGAACTTCGGATCCTCATAATAAAGCATTTCACCCGACATCAAAAGATTAACAACCTCCTGCTTTAGGGGGCAACTTTTATAGACATTTTTGGGCACTACAACCCCAAGCATGAAATGTCCATAAACCAAGGGCTCCTAAGTCCCTAAAAGTGTTGTTCTAAGCCCTAAAGGAACAAGGTCAATAGATTATAGCTTCTCCCAGAAGTTCTCCATGAAACACTGCTCAAAATTGGTCAAAACAGGATCATTTCAGTTGCTCCACTGGCCAAGTGCGTTGCATCTCACCTAAATACACTGTGTGGGTGCGTTGCATTTCAAAAATCCCTTCTATGGGGTGCGATGGGCAAGAAATGACAAATGCAAGTGTCATTTCGCGAGGTGGAGAGGGAATGGAAGCTTCCAGAAACTTCTCCTGTGACACTTGCCTCACTAAATTCGACCAAGGATGAGTAAGAGATCATCAATCTCCAAGTGGAAGCAAGAACTATCAGAGGGAAGACACTAATCAAATCATGAGCTGACTCATCTCCATTACAGATATCTATATATGGATCCCTCATCCCAGAGATCCAGGGGATGGAATTTTGCATATTGTAAGGAATTGTTGTTGGTTTCTTGAGACAAACATCAGATTGTTGGGTGATCTAAGTTTGTTTGAGGTGAAGAGGGGCTTTTTAGCTGGGAGGTTGATGCTGGGTTAGAACAACTGGTTGTAACTCCTCTTGGCTCTTTCTTGTTTATCAATAAAAGCTATTGAATTTTTCGTCCATGCTCTTGTGTCATTGATGCTTGCTACATTTGTATGGTCAATTTACATCTGATCCTAGATTGTTTACGATTATAGATCCATGTCTTTGTATAGTGCTATGCTACTGTGATCTTACAGGTACTTTGTGAAGCTGGGCATGCAAGGGAGCAGGTAGCTAAAGACTATCAAATAAGAGAGGAATCAAATCAGGAGATTAGCGCAAGACAGAGGTTGGTCTTTCTGTTCCTCTCTATCTATAATTCATAAAGGAAAAACGAAAGTAGCTTTTCTATATTTGTTTCTAAGGTAGCTGTCACACCTTAGTGGGATAGAGCAGTTCTATATAGACACTTTTCCCTGTAACATTTGTGGACAACAAAATCTCTCTTACAAAAATGCAACACAAGTTGCTGCAGACAGTGCGTATAGTAGACCAGACATTGGAGACTTGCTGCTTTGGCACGAAGAGTTCCCGCATGCGGCACCCTAGCTCGAGCTAAAATCCTATGAGGGATTGCCTAGTGTTAACCGAGCATAGCAGAATGAGCATCATTGGTTGCGTGAATTCGTAGAGGCAATGGAGCAGGAGGTTGAAGAAGAATTGCAGGACACAAGGAGGAAGCAACAGAACGTAGTGCGTCACTCACCGGGATGGTGGACCGCAAAGCCTTGGTACTGCATATCTCCGCAACAACGAGTGACTTGAGATGAGTCATGATGATTGTGTTGGGTGCCTGTTGGGTAGCGGAGGCCCCGTGTAATGGTTTTGGGTCTTAAAGCCCATAGTTTAGGGTAATGATATTGTAAAAGTCCGCGAAGTGCGCGGAGCACAAACTGTAATATGTCGAGTCAAAGGGTTGTCCACCTGAAAATAATGTAAAATAATAGAAAGTGAGTTGGCCTGCCCATGGTCCGCGGACCATGGGAATGTATAAATAGAGAAAGGCTCTAAGGGTAGAAGGCAACTTTTTGGGAGGAAGATCTGGGATATTATGGGTTTGTAAAGGCAATATTTCTTTGCGTCTGTAAGTCTGAGTCTTGGGTCATAGTAGGAGATAGAGGCTCCGCAGCTATGTGCATGGAGGCTTGGTAGAGTCCGCAGCTGTGTGCATAGGGTAGGAAGTGGATTGTACTGAAACAAAGACATTAATAAAGATAAGTTGGTTCTGAAATATTGTGGATCTGTTATATTCTAGTTTATGCCTCTGTTATGGTTTATGATTTTATGAATTATGATTGCGTGCACTGGTTATAATTGTTGAATGCTAGAATAAGACCTTAATGGTTAGATCAGATCTATAATAAACACATTAATAATAAGAATCTGAGAAGTGCCTCGTCACCGAGCTACACGAAGGCCAGACAAGCTGTGCAGAGTAGCGCGAGTGCACAGGTTGGTTCGCGACCCTTCTAGTCCTCATAAAGACATCCATAGGGTGTGGAAACCTGGCTCCAGTACCCTCCCATACTACCTCGGGTGAGACTTTAGTCCACGATCCATGGATTGTTGCTGAAAGGGCCGGTAGTGCGGGATTTTTTTGGCTAAAACACTTCAGAAACTTGGGTTAGGGCCCATCAAGCCAACAATGTTCCACACCTCCTTCTTGGTCTTATGCTCCTCAATATACTCCTCAACCTATCAATCAACCATTTTAGCCATATGCTCCCCAACCTCCTCAATGGAACAACCCATCACAAGGGTGGATACCTCAACTCAACCAACCTCCTGCTCTACTACCTCCACCTCAGCCTCAACCACAACTCACTCATCCTTCTCCACCCTAGAAACTTCAAATTCCTACTCATCTGAATTCGAACCTGAATAAAAATAAAGTACAACAGGTATATAGTGGAGAGCATCTTACCCTACCTATGTTGTGGAGATCCAAGAGGTCAACCTTAGGTCTAGAAGAGTGCTTCCATATAACTATCCAACATCTCCACCTAAATAACTTGAAGAGGAAAATGAAGAGATTACCCCTCAATTAAATCCAACTCCTTTTCCCGAGAGATTGATTCACCCTATCCAGGATACCCTAGAAGAGATTGAAATTTGTGGAGAATTCAAGAATCAATGTGTTAAAATACCACTTCTCCAGGATATTAAGGATGTTCCCATCTATAATAAGGTTATCAAGGAGAAATGTTTCAAATACCCTGGGAGGAGAAAAAGAGACACCCCCACCATCAATGTTATTGGTCAATTATCTTATTTGATGTTGGGGAGAGTGATTTGTCTAAAATATTTAGACCCTGGGAGTCTAGTAGTATATGTGCACATTGATGGCATCATTGTACCTCATACCCTGATTGAGATTGGGGCTGCCATAAATGTGATGAATAAATAAACCATGCTAAAAATAAACCTCCAAGGAGCCTTGAGAAAGACCACTATAGTGGTATAGCTTGCAGATAAATCCATAGTAACTTCTGAGGGAGTTGTTGAGGATGTAATGGTCTCCATTGACTCCTAGGAGTATCCTATTGACTTCTTGGTTCCCCAACCCAAAACAAAATTCAATGGATATCTTCTCATCTTGGAAAGATCATGGTTACCCACTGTTGATGCTTACAGTAGTGGCATGGTTGGGAACATGACCATTAAGAATGGGCATGTTTCCAAAATATTGGTATTGTATCCTCCTACTCAACCATCGATTGAGCATGAATTAACTTTGTGGCTAGAAGAGGAGGAGGAATATGAAGTGCATCATACAAGATCGAATGCAATCTATTCCCTAGATGTTGTTATAGGAGGGGGGCAACTTGATGAAGATGACCTCATTAACTAGATCCTTCAGAACCAACCCCCCAATACCATGGCTCTTGATCATCTAGTGAAAGAATCTGAGAGTAGTCTTTGGAATGAATTATTCAGTTGACCCAAGTCTTTCCCATGTCAAAGTTGTGGAATTTGGCCCATCTAGAAACTTGAATATTAACCCCTCTCTCAGTCAACCAAGAAGAGAAATTGTCCAAGATGTTGAGAGAACACTTATATGCCTTTTCTTGGAACTATAAAGAAATGAAGGGGGTGCATCCCTCAGTTTGTACTCATCATGTATACATTAAGGAGGGATGTGTTACACACTACTTTTTCACACCTCTTACACTTCCCTGTGACATACCTCAAAGTGAATGAAACATGACCATGATGCAATGTACTCATTCATATATGGAGCTCAGATCCTCCTTAAGATATTGATTGCAAAATGCCTTAAGCTTCCCCTGAAGGAAATAGATCTAAAACCCTAATTTGAGAATCATCGCTCTTATGATACTGAAGACCGTGATGGTCGCCTGTTGCATTATACTCAACCCACAATGGTAGCACTCTTTTTGATTGTATACCTGCGATGGTCCCAAAAAGTTAATTTTCCCAAAGAGGATGAGAAACATTGTGATCTAGAAGCTTCTAGAGTAGCGAGCTGGAGGTTGTTTGACGTAGATGAGGTCGAGTTCTCCCAACTTGGCCTCTTGGTCTTATCCCTCTGAGCTACCTCCTTGAGATGAGGGCCTACTCCTATCTTTGGAGAGATCCTAACTCCCTTTCCCTGCATATATATTCATCCTCTCTCATTCCCAAATGGATTGGTCTTTGTCTATTTGCACCCTTATGCTAAGATTGTGCCTATATGCTCCTCATTTGGCTTGGAGAAGGAGTGCTAGAGAGCCTAGCTTGGACTTGGACATTCATTGCAGGAAAGACTATTGACATGAAGGCTTGGTTGTATGCTTCCTCCTTTATTCTATTAATATACAACTACTAGTTCATTTCCCCTAAATGTGTATGCTCATGTATCATTTAGCTTACTGATCCTTGATTTATTAAATAGGTTACTTTTGGATATACTATTTGTATTTGCATGCCTTGTTATATCTTGATCTATTATGCAGGTGCATAAACGCTGTGAGTAGTAGGAACGAGCCCGTGACATAGGTGATTCAAGGTCTTAAACAAAGGAGAACATGATAGCGCCACAATGAGGTAAGCCATCTTCCTTGTCTCTCATTTCAATATTAGGAAAGTGTCTTGTAGATTGTCACGTAGTTTTCTAGTCCCACTCATTGGGTTGGAGGGATCATCTCTGTCCGCGGAGAGGATTTACCTAGACAACAAAATGGCAATTGTTGGGTAGCAAAGGCCTCGCATAATGGTTTTGGGGCATAAAGTCTGTAGTCTAGGGGAATGAGGGGGTAAAAGTCTGTAAAAAGCACGGAGTACGAAATGTAATGGGTCGAGTCGAAGGGTTATCTGCCTGAAAAGTAATGTAAATAAATAGGAAGTGAGTCGGCTTACCCTTGGTCTGCAGACCATGGGAAGATATAAATAGAGAAACGTTCTAAGGTAGAAAGCCATTTTTTGGGGAGATCTGATATGTTCAGGGTTTGAAGAAGTGAATAGAGCTCTGAGTATGTAAGTTCGAGTCATGGTTGGTGATAGGATATAGAGGCTCCATAGCTGTGTACGTGGAGGCTTAGTAGATTCCGCAGCTATGTGCGTGGACCCCTGCAGCTATGTGCACATGGCAGAAGTGGAATGTACTAGATTGACCATATTAATAAAGATAAGTGATTCTGGAATATTGTGATATGTTCTCCTTCTGTTGTATGCATCTGTTATGATCTTTGTGTTATGATTAATCAAATGAATATATGATATGTCTGGGTATGCGCGCGAGTTAATATTTATAAATGTTTGCTTAAAGACCTTACGGACTAGATTTGATCTGTAAGAAACACATTAATCAATCGAAAGAATGCCCTATTCCGGAGCCGCGTAAAGGTCAAAGAGCAGTACAGAGTGGCGCGAAGCTACAGGGTTAATCGGGAACCTTCCAAGTTCTCATCATTACATCCCTCCAGTACAGAAACCTAGTTCTAGCATCCCCCTGCTACCTAAGGTGAGACCTCAGTCTACGTTTTGTGGACTGTTTCCAAAAGGGTCGGTAGCGCGGGTTTTGTTTAGCTAAATAACTCTTTCGAACCTCGGTTAGGCCCCAATAAGCCAACAAATGGTTCCATTGCTAGGACCGGGATCTGCCTAAAGGGTGTCTGGTGGTGGGATAAGTAGACACTGCGAAGAAAAGGAGTAAATATTGTCAGGATCAGAAGATAACATGGCAACCATGATCAAGTTATCGATGTTCAAGGGAGTAGGAAGCAAAAATCCAAAACAATTTTGGTTTGTAGTGAAGGTTATATGGGAAGTGCACGGAGTTATAGATGACAATGTCAAAAAGGCCACCCTGGTAAGCGCACTGCAAGATTGGGCACTGACATGGTATATAAAGCTCTCTAGCAATAACCGAAATGCGGGGATAATAGTGATTCAGGATGTGTTGAACAAGGAATTCAGTCAACCAAAATCTGAAAGACAGTCAATCATCGGATTGAAGGAGATCGAGATGCTACCAGGTGAAACCCCATGGGATCTGGATCAGAGACTGAAGAGTACAATCCAGGAAGCTAACATGACGTTGATAGATGCAAAACATTGCATGTGGTTTGTGGCATCCTTGACACCATACCTCGGGACAGTGGTGTCACAACAGAAGGTCTCAATCCAGGCAGAGGCACTAGAAACCGTGATGAGGTTACATGAGATGCCAATACAGGACCCTGGGTTGGGAGTTCAGAAGATCCACGCACAAATCCAAAACCTATGTTTAGAGATCCAGAATCTGAAATAGGAAAAGGCGCCTAGACTAGAAGCATGTGAGGAAGCATGGTGTATCAAGTACAAAGGTCAAGGGCATGACAAAGATCATTGCTCGATGTTTACGAATTACTTGATCATGGGGGGACCAATGCCATTGCAACTAGAGGCATCAGTAGGGCCGATCACAACGCCTTCGCTTTAGTGCATGATCTGTCAGGTGGGAGGAAAGCACACCATGAACAACTATCACCTTCTACCAAAATTCACGTAGACGCCCCCTAGCTTCTATTTTGTAAGTTTTGTAGATTGGTAGGGCATGATGAGCGAGATTCCCATAGCTATGAGTTATTGATGGATCAAACATCCACCTACAGGATGAAGAGTGAGGCGTGAGGACAGGATCCAGCCATGGCGGGTACGAGGGATGCAAATGAGGATGGGGAGGCATGGGCCCAGGCAGGGGACGCGACCAACTGGTCTGTTACAATTGTGGAGGACCAGGTCATTATGCACGAGATTGTACTAACCCTACAAGACTGTCGTGTCCATATTGTAAAGAGTTCGATCATGAAATGATAGATTGTCCCATGCTGATAGCATAGATACATGAGAAAAGGGAAGCCCAACCAACACCAACGCAAAATGTCCAAATGATGAGATCTGAGCTGTGCGAGGAGGATTCCTATGTAAAACTAATGCACAGAAGTGGCACGACCACAGAAGAAAATAAGCAAAGCCTGACAAACACGGGGGCCCACAGGGAAATAGGACTGGAAGCTAGGGAGAGCTTCGTGGAGGTCTCTACCCCAGGTAGTAGGGACCGACTAGAATCAGAAATAGGTCCCTCGATGCTAACTACCTTTTTAGAGACATGTATGAAGTTGCTACTAGACAGTAAAGCGGTTAAAGGCTTGCAGGAGATGATGCATAGATGTGCAGGGTCGGGTGAACCTCGCGTAAATAGAAAACTGGGGAAGCAGGTGTTGCGTACTAGTAGAGAGATGTGATTGACGGTGAGGATTGGAGATTATGAGATGGACCAGATCATTCTGGACTTAGGATCGGATGCAAATCCTACCTAGGCAGACGTGGGAGTGCATGGGCTGACCTATGCTACAGTGGTCCCCGGTTCAGTTGAGGATGGCGAACCAACGAACGATCTTGCCCATGGGGAGACTAACATGAATCACTATAGATATAGCAAGTGCTAGTACACAAATAGACTTTGAAGTAATAGAAGTCGTGGATGGCCAGAGCTCTTATCCTGCGTTATTAGGGGTCGACTGGGCCACGGATATGAATGCAGTCATCAATTTGAAGGATAGGGAGATGGTATTTGAAAAGAAGTCCTTACGTGTAGTCATTCTGCTCGACCCAGAGGATGAAGTGCACTACATAGAATCCGTCCGCGACAGTACAAGGGAAACAAACTTGGATCATATCTACAAGATAATCGCGTGACGGCAGGATCAGGTAACTCAAACCCCAGAAGGAAGGATGTTGGAAGAACACGTAGTGCTCTATGATACAGACTCTGATGAAGAGGATGAACGATGGCATAACCAGTTGAGTAGCGTAACCACACTAAACTACAACATGATGACACAGCTGTTATATTGTGTAAGAACCTAGGATCGTGAGTTCCCAAAGTATGATGGGCTGACATAGGTAGGCATATTTCTAACCAAGTTCGAGAACACAGTACCAGAGCATCAGTGGTTCGACACATTAAAATGGGCATTACGCGCGATGCCTGCATGATGGTGGGGAACACATGAAGGAACCTTTGAAGAGTGGCGCGACTGTAGAAGAATGATGCAGATTAGGTTTGGAAAACTGGAACTTAGACTGACCATGAAGTATGATGGGCGTGATGACCTACGTATACACTTGGCACGATGGACCAAGGCCTATGGGGAAGAACCTGAGCTAGAGTGGGTACATTTATTCTATCATACCTTGGATGTTATACCATGGAATTGGTATACTGAAACAGAGCTTCGACATGGCACTAGCGAGTGGGATATTTTGTGTGAAGGATTCTTGAAAACATTCTTGTTCGAAGATAAATGGACGGATACTATTGATGATGTGCTGAAAGCAGTAAAAGCTGTTATTTTTAGAAATCCACCCGAAATAGAAGAAGTAGTGCAGCTGGAAGGGGTACAACAATTAAGCCAGGCCCTGGAATGTTACAATGTGTAGGTAGACGATGATGAGGATGACCCCAGGAACATCAGTATTCTGAAGACAGAGGGGAGCTGCGAAGTGCGCAGATCAGCAATCAAGGACCCCGACATTACTGCACTGCTAAAAACAAAACAGGTCAATATTGGTACCGAGGAGGAGCCAAAGTTTGCCACACTTGGAGACTATTGGGATGCCGCAACAGTGGAGAAGGTCATCAAGTTACTCAAGGAATATTAGGACTTATTCCCAACAAAAATCATGGAGTTAAAAGGGATCCTCGGTGACTTAGGAATGATGAAGATAACTCTGAAGCCAGACGTGAAACCAATCAAGTAGCGACCCTATCGGTTGAACCCAAAATACAAAGCAAAGGTCCACAAAGAATTGGACAAAATTCTTGCCGCAGGAATAATCGAACCAGTGGAGGAATCTGATTGGGTAAGTCCCATGGTGGTCTAGGAGAAGAAACAAAAGGGAGAAATTCGCATCTATGTAGATCTCAGGAAACTAAACGATGCATGTGTGAATGATCCTTTCCCAACGCCATTCACAGACGAGGTACTGGAGAATGTTGGTGGACAGGAAGCCTATTCGTTTATGGATGGTTTCTCGGGGTACCACCAAATCAAGATCGTGCCGGAGGATAGGCGAAAAACAACGTTTGTGACTGAATGGGGTTGTTTTCAGTACACGGTGATGTCCTTTGGATTGAAAAACACATCGGCAATATTCTCGCACGTTGTGGTAGCTGCATTCAAGGAGTTTATACACAAGTTTTTGGAGGTATATCTGGATGACTGGACTATCTTTGGGTTAGTCAAGAAACATACTGCAAGTTTACGGTTAATGCTGGATACATGCCGACGACACCAGATTGCACTAAACCTCAAAAAGTGTACGTTCCTTGTCCCATTTGGGAACTTGCTAGGCCATGTGGTGTGTAGGCAAGGGTTGATGGTAGACTCGGCCAAGATTGTCATCATACTCAATCTACAAGCACCGCGGAGTGTCAAACAGTTGTGCGCCATGCTAGGACACACTGGCTATTATTGGAAGTTCATAAAGAGCTACGCGCAGATCACGGCTCCGATGGAACAATTGTTAAAGAAGGATGCTACGTACTATTGGAATGAAGAATGTAATAAGAGTCTGGAAACACTGAAAGAAAGGATGGCATCCACGCCCATATTGGTCTTTCCAAAATGGGACGTCGAATTTCATGTGCATGTGGATGCGTCGTGTATCGCGCTGGGTGCGTACTCACACAGGAAGGGGCGGAGGGGATTGATCATCCGATTGCGTTTCCCAGCAGATGATTGTCCAAAGCTGAAAAGAATTACTCTACTACGGAGCGCGAAGGGTTGGCCATGGTATACATGCTACAGAAATATTGCCACTATCTGCTTGGGAGACATTCAAATATGTACACAAATCATTCTGTGCTAAAATACCTAGTGAATAAGTCTATGTTGGGGGGCCACATTTGCAGATGGTTGTTGTTGTTCCAGGAATATGATTTTGAACTCATCATCAAGCCGGGATGTTTAAACACAGGACCGAATTATTTCTCCCAAATTGAGAACGGTGAAGAGCCCATGAACCTAGAGGAAGGGTTACCAGATGCATAGCTATATGCAGTATGCATCGCGGATGGCCACTTTGAGGATATCATCCATTTTCTGACTGTAGGAACTGTGCCACTAGGGTACTCCATTCAGCAGAAAAAAGAACTGGTGATACATGCGGCGGATTTTATAGTTATCGCAGTACACCTCTACAAAATGGGCAATGATGAAATCCTATGCAGATATGTACCAGACTTTGAGCGTGGACAGATCCTTGCCGAAGCACATGGGGGAGTTGCAGGCGGACATTATGCGGGATGCACGATAGCACAGAAGATTCTTTGCACTAGATTATGGTGGCCGACTCTACATCAAGACTCGAAAGCATTCTATCGGGCCTGCGATGTCTGTGAATGGACCGTGAAACCTTCACAAAGAGATGAAATGCCGCTCAAGCCTCAGATGACGCTGCAACCATTCGAGAAATGGGCAATCGACTTTGTAAGGCCTATTGCACTACCCGAAAAGGTGGGCGTACACTATATTATCACCGTGATAGAGTATTTGACCCGATGGGCAGAAGCACAACCAGTTAAGGATTGCATAGCCGCTACAGCCGCCACATTTTTGTTTGAGAACGTATTAATGTGATTTGGGTGCCTGAAAATTATAATGAGCGACCACGGAACACATTTCTTGAATGAGACTATTAACACACTCATGGAAGAATTCCAGATTTATCACCAATAGAGCACACCATATCATCCACAAGCCAATGGGACCGTTGAAGCGTTTAATAAGATCTTGGAGACAACATTGACAAAGGTATGTAATGCGCAGTGAAATGATTGGGATCTATGCATACCAGCTGTACTATGGGCTTACCACACGACGTGCAAGAAGTTGACAGGCCAGACACCTTTCCGGTTGGTCTATGGAAAAGAAGCTGTGATGCCAGTCGAATACATTGTACCCAGTTTAGGAATTGCAGCAACGACAAGCATGGCAGACCGCGCAACATTGGAAGAAAGGATCGCGCAACTGGAGGAGCTGGAAGAGGAACGATTCTTGGCAGGGTTTCATAAACAGGTACAGAAGCAATGGGAAAAGGCTTGGCATGATCATCATATCAAGATGCACACATTCAAAGAGAATGACTTAGTGTTACTCTACTATGAAAAGTTTGAGAATTTCCCAGAAAGATTTGCATGTATTGGTTACGACCCTATGTTGTCAAATAAGTCACTGATGGAGGCACGCTCCAACTAGCTAAGCTGAATGGAGAACCCTTCTCAGGAAGAGTAAACGGGAGTCACCTGAAGCTCTACACGGATGGGCTGACTACCTGACTAACCACCTGACATATAGTCTCATCGCTCCGGGCAGTTGGAAGAGAGCGAGGGACGATAAAGAAGTCTACGTGGAAGCTGTGCGTTACTAAGGGTGCACGGAGAGTCGGTTTGATACAAGGTTCATGGTGGCGCGAAGGGAGATGCAAGGTTGTGAGGCTAATCGAGGAAGTGATAGAAAAAGTCATTATTCATGATAAGATATATGAGTTAAGATGAAAAGGAGCGGGCGGCGGACAATTAAGTTTCCAAGTACGAACCGAAGTTGGAAAGATCCTCTGCAGATGCAGCAGTACGACGCCAGAAAAGGAGGGAACAACTAAATTTGAATTTCGAATTGCTTATAAATTCTGAGGGAGCATCCACCGAATGAGCTGTGGTTGTGAAGGAAGTACGCTATCTTGCCTGTCTATCATTATGACGGTGTTGATCATTGAAGCCAAGGGAGTAAGCCCGGGAGTCGTTATATGGCCACTAAAGATGTGGGACCCTTTGGGAAGTACTGTGTCAGTGGTAAGGGAGGAACTGGCGACTCATAGACACAAAGAAAAACTAGTCCAGACGTTGTTGCCCAGCCCACGGGCTGGCCAACGACCCATGAAAGATAAGAAAAAGACCGTGAATAAGGAGACAAGAGGTGGAATTGCAGTTACCAGTTCATCTCCATAGTACCTGGACGATTGGGATTTCATGACAGTAGCATCATTCTTGCAAGATAGTGCATAAGGAAGATCAGAGAGCGGATATTGGGTGCTATGGCACAAAGAGTTCTTGAAGGTGGCACCCCATCTTGAGCTAAAATCCTATGAGGGGGTGCTCTTTGTTAACCAAGCAGAGCAAAATTAGCATCATCGGTTGTGCAAGGTAGTAAAGGACACGAAGCAAGAATATGTAGAAGAGCTGCAGGAGGTCAAGAAGGAACAACAGTACGAAGAGTGTCACTTAGAGGGATGGTGGACCACGAAGCAATGGCAGAGTGTAGCGTCGTACCGCAGAGTGACTCGGGACGAGTCACGATGATTGTGTTGGGGGCCTGTTAGGTAGCAAAGGCCCCGCGTAACGGTTTTGGGGCATAAAGTCCATAGTCTAGGGGAATGAAGGGGTAAAAGTCTATAAAAAGTGTAGAGCGCGAAATGTAATGGGTCGAGTCGAAGGGTTGTCCACCCGAAAAATAATGTAAAGAAATAGGAAGTGAGTCGGCTTACCCTTGGTTCGCGGACCATGGGAAGATATAAATAGAGCAAGGTTCTAAGGTAGAAAGACATTTTTTGGGGAGATCTGATATGTTAAGGGTTTGAAGAAGTGAATAGATCTCTGAGTCTATAAGTCCAAGTCGGGGTTGGTGATAGGAGATAGAGGCTCCGTAGTTGTGTGCGTGGAGGCCTAGTAGAGTCCGCAACTGTGTGCGCAGATCCCTACAGCTGTGTGCGTAGGGTGGAAGTGGAATGTACTGGATTGACCATATTAATAAAGATAAGTGATTCTGGAATATTGTGATCTGTGCTCCTTCTGTTTTATGCATCTGTTATGATCTCTGTGTTATGATTATTAAAATGAATCTATAATCTGTTAGGGTATGCGCACCGGTTAATATTGCTAAATGTTTCTTAAATACCTTAAGAACTAGATTTGATCTGTAAGAAACAAATTAATCAGTCAAAAGAATTCCCTATTTCGGAGCTGCGTAAAGGTCAAAGAGCAGTACAGAGCAGCGCAAAGCTGCAGGGTTAATTGGGAACCTTCCAAGTTCTTATCACAACATCTCTCTGATGCGGAAACTTGGTTTGCTGAGAGATCTGGTAGCGCGGGTTTTGTTTGGCTAAATAACTCTTCCAAACCTGGTTTAGGCCACAATAAGCCAATAGCGACTCCATTGTGGAAGCTATAATCTTTTCCATTTAATCCTTCACCTTGAATTTGTGATGAGTTTGACCAACCATCAATTTTCTAGCTTTTTTTCTTTTCTGTATCTATTTTCACTTGCTCGTGATTGCTTGAGGATATTGAGTTTTGTCTGGTCTTGAAGATTTTTTATTTTTTCTTCATTTTCCTCACCCATCATAGGTTTTCCTCTCACAACCGCGATATCATCACGGATCCTTTAATTATAGTCAGTATTATCACACTTTAATCGTTGTTTTTCCTTTAATAGGTGCGATGATCCCAAAGCATAAGAAAAAATAGTATTTTCCTTCTTGTTTTCAGTCTTTGTGTCCTATATAAGTGATTTTCCAGAGTTTCTATGGTGTGTTGGTCCTGATTATCATGTTTAATTGATTGCAATTGTCTCTTGATTTGGTTTTTTGTGTGTTTGAGGCTTGTTTTCTTCTTATGGTTTCTAGGGTTTCTAGCTCACCCTTCACTTATTGATTGATCTACTTCTCAGAGATTGATCACTCTTGTTCAAGAGTCTTCTATATTGGGACATATTTTACAAGTGCTTTTGGTTCTTTAGTGTGAAATTGTTCTCATTGGTGTCATTTCATATTGATGCTTTGAAGATCATTTTACTTCCATTGTCAAGCATAGATCACAAATTGCTTTCTTTGGTTGAATTGAAAGAAATTGCTTGTTATCATTCTTATGTTTTGGAAAGTGAAAGTGTACATCATTTAAGTATTTTTGAGACATTTCTTGCATTCAAATTAGAAAGTGAAAGATATTTTCATTATTAGTGAATTGTTTGCATTTCCCTTTACTTTTTGCATTCCTTTGCATTGATTGATTTAAAGTGAAAGGAAAACCATTGTTGCATCTTTAGTGAAAAGAAAGAATATTTTCGTTTTCTATGGCATTGAATTTGTTGGTAGAATGAAAGATTAGATTTCATTTTTACATATTTCATTCAAAAGAATTGTATTAATGATTTTTGGATTGTTTGATGCATTGATTGGTTGTTTCTCATCCTTTGTTAGAATAGCCTTCATCGAATGAAAATTTTCATTTTCATCATTTAGTTGCTTTCTAGGAACAGGTGATATCGTTGAGCCATCAAAACTTAAACTTAATTCAAGATTAAATTAAAATTTACCTCAATTAATGTAAGGATAATTTGTCACTTAATGTAAATATTTAGACGTCTAGGCTAGAGATGTGTTCTGACGTCTTAAAACATAATAGTTGTCGTTAACTACCTTTAGTGTATCCCGGGGGTGAAATCCCATCCTAGTATGGAAGTATATAGAAGGTTCTCCAGTAATTTCGGGTATATCAGTGGCACTTCATTATGAAGTATATATAGGGATGCTCTGATCGAAAAATTATGCATTAGACAAGGCTAATACATAATTGTGCTCCCTGTACCGTTGCTTATATATTGGGAGACCCTGTTAAGTTGTTATCCTTTAGCCGCAGGTAACCGAGTCAACCGCCTTGTAAATGTGATACAACGAACACAACATTCTGAGAGATTGGCTACCGTACATTAAGTCCTTGGCTTTGGCTGGGGTGTATATTACATTTCACGGATACTTGGTAAACCCTATTGCCTAGATTTTACCCATTTTGATTTATTTGTTATTTCGTGTCAATAAAATTAACTGCCAATGATAACATGTCGAACCCATGCAGTTTCTTCTTGGCCCAATATTGAGTTAATACTTGTAAATTTTAATTTTAATCAACCCTCAATGAATCTCCTCTCTTTTTTCTGCTCTTGAGAGAAAGTCATTGTGGCTGAACCATTGAGTTCACCCCAAATTTCCCGTTTGTTGTCTGATACTAAAGGGTCTTCACAACGAGTTCATCTAGCACTTCCTTAGTGACTTAAATCTCAAGACCTTGAACTTGGGATTGTCCTGAGCATCCAACCCCTTGCTTCTCGTCCACCACCTTCGGATTCCTTGTCACCTCAAGAATCTGATCCAGAAAACCTTGAGATTCCACAGAGCTTTGTATTATATCCGTTGAATCTATTATTTGATCCTGTTGTGATATCTCCTAAGGTTCCTTACAGTCCTTACAATCAACCTAGTGTTCCTTTGGAGTTATCTCCTCGTACGTATTAGATTCCTCCTCACCAGTTGTTTCCACCCATGGATTCAGAAGGTGAGAGCCTAACCTCTCCGCCAGGTCATTTGGAAGTTTATGCTACTCATACTCCTCATGTTGATGATGATCAAGGTTATGAATTTCCTTCAGAAGGCTTTCTTTTATGGGAAGAGTCCCATCTCACACACTTCCTGAAACTAGTGGGCCTATGTTTCCACCTGGTTATACAACCTTAGCCCAATTAGTTTCAGGAACTCCTAGTGCTTCATCTTTGTATCAAAATCCTATTTGGTCTTCAAATTCTATGCCCACTACTAGTCCATTTAGTCCAAACATGACCTGTCAAATATCTGTACAAACTGCTATTAGGTCAAATCTTGTTCAACCTACGATTCCATCGCAACCTGTACCGTTGTTGCAACCATTCATTCCAGTACAACCGATTGTTTCAGGTCAAGTTTTAGTCAGTTCTTCTACCCCTCCTTCAAGTGGACAGAATGTACCACTGCCTGGGGGAAAAAATCCAAACATTCCTCTTGTGTCGGGTGAAACCCATGTGAGTGGATTACAAACTCACATTGTTGGAGTCAATCAGCCTTATTCTAGTGGTACTCCTATTGGTCCATACAGGTCAGGTAATATTCAGTATCAACAGCCTTGTATGGTTTAGATTCCACTCCAACAGGATTATGTCCCATATGGTTCACAAGCTCTGGTCAATCCACCTTACATTCTACAAGTAGGAGCCTATGTCGAGCCTGGTCAATCGACTATTCCTAGTGGATATAATTAGATTCAATTCGTAAATTACCAATACCCACAGCATATACCCCAAGGAATTGTCCAACAACCCTTGCAGCAGTAAGGGAAACCTTTGTAGCAGTAGGGGAAACCTTTGCAACAGTATCAACATCTTTTGTAGCCACAAACTTAGTTTGTTCAATAGCCTACTCAACCTGTGTATTCGCAAGGTCATATTTTGCAGTAGCAAGGCCAACGTTTACAACAAGACCTTTGCAACAAGCTCAACTTGTCTATCAACAAGGTCAACCCTTTATAAACACACGATCAACCCCTGCAACAATAGGGCTAATCTCTTCAGGTCTAGGGTCAACAGGTCCAACAACCTTACAATCCGTATGCCACATATACTACTTATCAATAGTCTATGGTAGGTCAATATAAAGCCTATACTCGACAAAATCCAGCTTATGGTCAAGCTACCATTTAGTGGGGGGGAAATCAAGTTCCCTATGGTCAAAATTCTCTATTATGGAGCTAGAATCCTTACCAGCAAGGTTAGAACCCGCCCTTTGAGCCTCCTCAAAGGCCCGACATTCCATTCAATCCATAATTTCCATTTTTAGCCACGTTGAAACTACCTGATGTGTCGACGCTTACTAATGATCCTCTTCTTCACTTGCCTTACTAGCCTCTAGTTCCTACTAAAATTCAGAGTGACTGCCCTAAGTTCGAAGGAAAACCTAAAGAGGACCCTCAAGTCCATGCGATGACATATCACTGATGGTGCTCTTCAAATTACTACGTTGACAACTTTATCCACATTCACCTCTTTCATAGAACTTTAACAGGTGTTGCTGCAAAATGGTATGTTGAGTTACCTTGAGGTAGCTATGCCGAATTTAATTCTTTAGTTATGTCTTTCCTCACCCACTTTGAGTTGCCAGTTCGTTATGAAAATGGCACTCATTTGCTAACATATCTTAAGCAAGATACCGCGACACACATTTTTGATCATATCCATGAATGGAGACGTAGGCATCGCCTCATCAAATTCGAGATTCTTAATGACTTGTTAACTGAATGGTTCACAAAATCATTCGTAAAAAAGATTTCTAAAGATATAGTAATGGGTGGTTGTGTTACCGAGGACCAAGCTATTGCTCATGCCTAGTATTTAGACTTAGTCTATTCCCAATATGGCATATTATATGAGATGTTTCCTGATGCTCCAAGACCATATTTGGATCTGGTAGCTTCAAAGTCTCTTGATGTACCACCCGTTGATAGTGTAATTGGATCAATGTCCTAGACCTCCACTAAGACTTCTTCGAGGCAACAGTCTGTTTCAGATACTAGTTCCAACTATCCTTTGAAAAATTCGTCAAATCTTGGTAAAACCTCCGAGGTCCATTCTGTTTAGTCTACTGCAATAGATAAGGCCTCAAAAGGCAATAAAAATGGTAAAGGTAAAGCCAAAACCAATTCCCTAAAACAAGATCCATCTAAGTCATCTGCTGATGATGCTTCCAAACAAAAGCCGAAATAACTTGCCTCATTTGTGAGGAATACCATTATACCAAGGATTGTCCTCCACGTGCTGAAGTTAACCGTCTTTTGAAAGTGACTCCGGCTATTTTGAAGGAACCATTTCCATCTCAGCAGATGTAATTGGTAGACCAAATGGAATCCTATGCCTCCTCTGGTTTTCAAGTTTTCATGATGCAAGGTTCCTCACCTGTTTCTATCGCTACTCGATCAAACGACTATTAAACCCCGCAAAACAAGATGGTGGAGAAAGAATTCAATGATATACCTTCTACTTCCAGTCCATCTAGTTCTAGTTCACTCCATATTGAGTGACCTAAACATGAATTCATAATCCAACCACCTCCCAAAGGTGCGCTTCAGAAATCATCTTATAACCCGAACGCTAGAGCTACACAACATTATTATATAGTCAAAGATTTAGCTCAAGCGCCTTTGGTGATGTTTTCTTTGTAATTTCTCCAATCATGTCCAACGCAATGGGAATAATTGGTGTCTACTATATGAACCATTGATCCTGCCGATTTAAGTTTAATTACCTTTAATCTTGAAAACTATGTTCCTCGTCTTCCTCATCAGATTGCTTTTCTGATTCAAGTTATCATTAAAAGAAAGATGATCCATCAAACTGTTATTGATGAAGGTGATTCCACTTGCATCATGTTTGTTTCATGTTGGAAGGCCATTAGCTCTCCTCCCCTTAACCAGTTCCCGAACACTTTGGAAGCCTTTGATAGCAGAGGCTCCTATTCGTATGGTATTCTCACAAATTTTCCTATCAAGTTGGAAGGAAAGACTATTGAGCTAGAACATGAAGTTGTAGATGAAAATCTGAATTACAACCTTCTTCTAGGGTGAAGTTGGACCCATGCTATTTTTTGTGTGGTTTCTTCTTTATTTTGGGTTCTTCGTTTTCCTCATGAAGGAAAATTTGTCACCGTCGACCAATTGTCTTTTTTCTCTTCTGGTACATTGAACGATAGTGTCCCATATGTGGGAAATACCGAAATGCCTTATGAGAGTGTGGGGGCAGGTCTTTTTAAAGATTCTTATTTAATGGGTAATTTTGGTCTCCCACCTCTGAATATCACTTAAATTAATATGATCTCTGTTTCTACAGATTCTTGAATTATTCCTACTCTGGTTCAGATTGATTCGTTTGGTGATTTTATGTTGTTAAGTCCATTAGAACAAGCTTATCAAGAAGTTGTCTTGGCTTCAATGGTCGCTTTAGAATTTCATATTGTTTCTAGTATGAACATGGATACTTATGCGCAATCTACTTGGCTTGGTTCTTGGGATTCTCCAGATCCTTTGAACGAGACATTCCTCATCGACGATAGCATTGTTGAGGTTATGTCTCTGGACGAAACTCCTTGGAATGATATCCATCACATTTTTCATTTCTTCCCAGCCTGAGTTAGATGTCTTCATGTCTTGAAGCTTTCGTTTCTCATAAACCAATGCATCCACTTCAAACACCTGTTTTGGTGCATGAAATCCTATATGTGGGTAATAAGGGAAACATTACTGGAACCCTGCCTGTTATGTGGAATTTTTCATCTACAAATAAATACAATTTCCCTAGGTGGGTAGCTACACCTAGAACAATAGATTTAAAGCATTTATCCTTTTTCTATAGAAGATAAATAAGACAAGGGACCTACTTGTTATCTTTCGCTTTCCCTTTGTCTCTTTTGTATGGTTCCCATCACTCCTTATCGAACTTAATCCGCTCGACAAGTACCTGCAATCATAAATACAGGACAAAAACCAATCAAAGAAAGAGATCTATCTACTATAAGAAAATGGAATCAAAATAATTTACACATATAATCATCATACATAAAGACAAGAATATGGGAAAAGGTGTAAACAACTTTATTAAGTTGAAGGAAGAGTTACAACCATGAAGCCCGATCCAATGTCACTCCTCTAGCTTAGGTTCCAACCAACATCACATGAAAAGCATGGCACTCTGACAGCATAACAATACTTTCTTACAATCTCAAAGCTCACACCAACAATATATCCTTACAAATTCTCAAAGTCTAGCCCCTGATCACTTAGATGAGTGCTCAATTTATAGGAAAATGGAGGAGGTTCGGTCATAAATGAGTATATTGAATGGCCTTCCAAACTTAGAGTTAGTTTCCACGGAGGAAGGGATGAGAGGATAGGAGGTTACTTAATTCATTCCCTATTCAATTTCGAGCTCATAGGAGATGAAAAGTGTGAGAATTTTCTAGAAGACTCCAGAAGATAGGAATATTCTAGAACCCTATGAGGATTTCGCTCAATCTCGCCCAGTGTAGGTCAAAGTGGGCCTAAGAACTCTAAAATGCACCCTAACATGGGCCTGCCTGCACTGAAGTGCACTTACCCCTGACTAAGGCTGCGATTGTCGCTCAAGGAGGCATTTCTAGAGGGATTTAGGCCAAGAAACTCTCAAGGAAGGAGGCATTAAAAGTGATGACTTCTCTAGGGCATGTAACAACTGAATTAGGGCTTGATGAGCCCTGAAAGTACTGATCTGAATGTTGTGAGTGATGTGCCAAAATGGATATGTAACATCTGCCCCCCTAAAGCATGAAGTTGAAAATGATAATGTTGAGTGATATGCTTTACGATGTGATGAGAAAGTTCCAAAGTGGATCGTGACCTGCATAAATTACAATACATAATATCATGATATTTTTATTTTTCATGAATTGTTGAGGGAAGGCATACCCATGCTCAAAATATAAACTTTCATTACAAGTACATAGATAGTCGTCTACAGTTATAGACCCATGATGAGATGACCATCAGTGTAAAGCCATTGTACGGATGATTTGGTACTTTCCTGAAATCACAACCCGGATGGATGAAACTAGATCCGAGGTCTTCTATCTCATTCAATTGTTCACTCAAGTACGAGTCTAACCATGTGAATATGTGATCTGAAGTTGAACATGGGGAAGACACCATCTGATTACCAACCAATGATGTGAGTTGTTAACAAACGTGAGAGAAATCATCGATAATGATAATGGTCCTCAAGGTACTATAGTACATTCTGCATGGTGTGAATGGATGTTTTGATTTCAGACACCATACAAAGTCTTTCAGTTGAAGGCGAGCGATGTCAACCTTTTTCCAGAAGTGAGAAACTTGCCATTAGTGTATGCAAGACCCAAGGTACTGAAAGGGTGTTTCTAAGTCAAATTCTTGGATAATGTGCTGATGTCAACAAGAAGCGACTTGTCGAAGGAGGGCCTTGATGTATCCCACATCAACGACACGAAACAAGTGTAATGATTTTTGGATATGGAATGTGACTAATGACACAAGGTTCAGGAATGGCGGTCATGAAAATGAAGGTTTATGAGTATTGCAAAGGATGATTTTAACTTAATGACTTCTCTTGAACATGTCGACGACACTAAATAAATTGGAAGCATTGACCCAAAGCCAAAGTAATGGATGGTATGATAGACCAAGGTATGGTAACCATAAAGCAGATAACCCAACCCAAATAGTCACAGTGATGAAGTGAAAGTGTCATGTTCAAGAGTGACGTGTTGCCATAAAGTGGTTTATCCTTTTTCCCATTTTCCCCAGTCATTGCTGACCAATACCTCTTTATTTTTATCAAGCTTGAGGAGGATAACATATGCTTGTTGTATAATTCCACCCTTTGGGTGAATCCATTGCTATGTGATGTTTTAATGAGTCTAGTGAAGATGAAACTCAGTCTTTTCATGATGGACAAGTTTGTCACTATTTGATGTTTTAACGAGTTTAACAACAATGATAACTCAGTCCTTTTCATGTTTAGATATTTTGAAAAGGGACAAAAAGAGAACTCCACAAGTTCTTTATGTATATTTGTCTCTCAAGTCTAAGAAAGCATAAAACAATACAAGGGAGAACATATTGATCATATTCGATCAACGCATTCCTTTTTCGTAAATAATATATCTTAGTTCGGAAAAGCATTAAACTTATACCGAGTAGATGTCATTTCCAATTTGTTAATGAGCTAAAAGCACTCAGAAATATTTTCATGTTTCGAGAGTCTGAAAAGATCTTAAAGGGGACTCCACTTAGAGGAACGAGTGGTGTCTAGGATAGCAATTGATTCCGGTGATGTTGGAACTTCTCAAAACATGTTGATTTATGTGAAGAGGCTGGCTAATAAGATCACTCATTGCAACTGTTCCTTAAAAATGGTAAAATAACCAAGTGAAAGCATATGATCGGCCAAGTAGATAGTAACAATGGAATGACAAAAATGAAGGCTCATTTGACGGAAGAGGCTGATAGAATGGCAATCACGAGGGTTCAAATGGAGATGGTTTCATTTTGACACAAGCTTGAACCGTAGGGAACTATGCTTGGATTTAGTTTCATGTTTACACAAGCTTGAAACGAAAAACTATGATTGGATTCAGTTTCATGTTTACAAAAGCTTGAAACAAAAAACTATGCTTGGATTCAGTTTCACTTTTACACAAGCTTGAAACAAAAAACTATGCTTGGAATTGGTTTACATGCCCCCAACATGATGAATCAATTCTAGGTTCATGCCGCCCAAGCTTCATTACATTCACCTAATTAGAGTACTCGTGGCTATCAGGTGGATGGAATGAAGGTTCATTTATGAGATCAAGTGAAAGACTCGACTGGGATTTTACGAGATCTAATCAAAGAATCAAATTGGGACCTTGTTTCATTTTTTAATGAGCTTGACACAAGACAAGAAACTATGCCCGTATTCCTTGTTTCATTCTTTAACGAGCTTGACACAAGACAAGGAACTATGCTGTGGGACCTATTTCAATTTTAATGAGTTTGACACAGTAGAAGAACTATCCTCATATTCCTTGTTTCATTTTTTAATGAGATTGACACAATACCAGGAACTATCCTCATACCCTTTGTTTTATTTTTAAATGAGGTTGACACAAGACCAAGAACTATCCTCATATTCCTTTTTCACAACCCATAAGAGGTCATGACTTCTGAGAGGTTCTCATCATATGGGAGAACAATGCTCTGGAAGGGATCCATAACAAGGAATCTTAGATCTTGATTCAATTCCCCCAATACATAATGTACAACATCACATAATTGGTTGTCAGTTGATGTAGGCATGGAACGGGTTGCCACATAATTGACCCGTGGTGGGGAAGATACCATTGGGACAAAAGGACCATTTAGGGAAGATGGTTGACTGGAAACCATATTTGGACTGGGAAATGAAAGTTGGTCAACGGTGACAATTTTGCCTTCATGCAGGAAACACATCACTCGAAAGAGTGTTAAAGCAATAGCTTCCATGTCATAAACACAATCATGCCCAAGAAGTAAATTGTAATCTAAAGGGCCTGGGACTATCATCACATTAAGATAAACAAATTTTCCTCCCAAAGTAATAGGAAACTAAGGAAGGATCCCTAATGGTTTACTGGTTCCTCTGTTAAAAGCCAATAGATTCTGGGTAACAGGCAAAAGTGGTAGCGAACTGAGAGCTTTCCAAGTAGTGGAGGAAAGGATACTCACATATGCACCTTCATCTATCATAGTGCCACGTACAATCATATTAAAAACCTGTACTATGATATGGAAAGGCACATTAGAAGGAAGACGACATCTTACCAGTCGATTCCAAACAAAGGAAGTAACCGGACTACTTGGAGGGGGTACCGTAAGAACGGGAGAATTACCCCCTTAAGTTATGGGAACACTAGGATTTTCCTCCTATCTTGATGGAACAAGAGGGTTGTCCCTAAGTTCATTGTAATCTAAGAAATGAAAAGAACCTGAGTGGTATCATACTCGCTCTCTATGGGAAAGGTATGATTAACTAAAGGTGAAATTAGGTCAACTGTTTCCTCATCCTATGATTGGTCAGGTATAGAATCATAGGATTCATATTTAGGGAGAGTGGGTGTTATAGACATTTTTGTGCCTTACAGCATGAAGCATGAAATGTCCATAATCTAAGGGATCCAAAGTCCCTAAACATGTTGTTCCTACCCCTAGAGGAACAAGGTCAGCAAACCACAGCAATTCAAATCAGTTCTCCACTAAAAAACACTCAAAAACAAGTCAATTATGGATCATGTCAACTGCTCCACTGAGCATCTGCGCTGAATGTCAACTGCTCCATGGTCTACCTACGCTGAATGTCAACTTCAACAAAGGCTACCTGCGCTGAGCGAGTTTTGGCATGTGGAGGTCTCATTCCTCAATGTGTCAGTGCCCAGGAAGCTTCTAAAATGACACTTGGATCAAGGAATTTGCCTAGTGATGAGTAAGAGGTTCTAAAACTCCAAGTGGAAGCAAGGATCTCCAAGTGGACTCAAGAACTGAAGAAGAACTGGAGTTGAAGAGGACACTAGTCACACATCAGGCTGACTCATCTTCTCTTCAAAACTCTATATAAGGATCTCATCCCATGAGATCTGAAGGCTGGAATTTTGTGCAAAGAATTGCTGTTGGTTTACAGTTAGAACTATTGGGTGATTGCTTGAAGGAGGTGAAGAGGAGATTTCTTTCCATCGGGAAGGTGATGCTGGATTGGGCCTCTTATGGTTGTATCACCACCTGAACCTTACTTTCTTCCATTAATAAAGCATTTGAGGTTCTTCTATTCGCATGTGTTTCAATGATGTATTGTTGTACTTGCGTATTTGATTTATTCTAATCCTTGAATCGATTATGAATGTATGCTTCTTGTAGTTTCCTTCTCTTGTCTTTTTCCAGGATCTTGGTGTAGCTGGGCCCATGAGAGAACAAGGAGCTGGGAGCAAGCAGCAAGGAGAGAAGATTGGATCAACCATTAGCGAAAGACATCGGTTAGTGGATCTCTTTCTTCCCCCTTTTACATCTCATAAAGAAGTAATCTTAGATAGCTTTGCTTTGATTGTTGCTAAGGATCTATCACCCTTAGAGTGGGATAGGGTCATTCCGTATTGGATACTTTTCCCAACAACATACTGGCAACTCCGCTGGGGATCGTATCTTGTTGGATGTTTGTGTTTCTTGCTATTCATTTCCTAAACACTGGGAGTACCGAATCGAACTGCATTTGAATCTTTCAGATGCAAAGTAGAGGGCAGCTACTCTAGCTCAGTTTCTGGGCATGTTTATGATTTGAAGAGCTGATCCACAAGGACTCTAAATAGCTCTTTGTGATATTATTCATCTTCCTTTAATCATCCTTTGGTGTGTACTTGATTGATAGCCTTTGATTTGGCCTGAAACTGTTGATTTTTGAGCAATCTGTGACCCGGAACCAGAGAGAAACGTAAGTTTCTTCTTTAGCGCAGGCACTATGAAGGCAGTCTACATTTCAACGTAGGTCCCGAAGGGGCTACCTGTGCTGAATGTCAAACTGACAGTGTTGGGGTTGCGCTGAACCAGTTTTGCCTTGTGCAACTGGGGTTCTCTGCTTTCTGTTGCCCAGTTTTCAGTATTGTTTTTGCAGCCTGTTATCGACCAGTGTACCTATCTGAAACTACCTTTCTTTGCCACTGTTCCGCCTCAGTTGTATAAAGAAATTGTGATTGTTCTTTTGTATTTCTTACTTCATTTACAGTTTCCCATAACGAAAGTGAACTAGTCTTGTTGTGGCCTCTTAGATCTAGACCTGTGATAAGTGTCGTTTTGATCCTAAGAGTTAGTTTGTTTGCTGTTCATAGCTGATTGAGCTTTTTCTTTCATCATATGGTTCGAATTTAAGTATTTCTAGTGTTGAAACAAGTAAATCTTAAGGTGTCTTTTGATTTTGGACAAAAGCTTGTTTGCTTTCACTTGAAATTGAATTCGAAATTATACAACAGCTTTCTTTTTGTAATACATCAACATTAAGAAAGAGGAAAAGAAATACCTGCATTATGCATGTGCATTTTGACAGCTTGCATGTTGATTTAGGAAAAAGTGCATCAGTGTGTGCTCTATGATCTGTGTGAAAAGATTATGTCTTTCTTTTCCCTCAGTAGTTAAGATTTTCATAAGTTGAAAGATTGAAAAAGCTTGCTTATCATTCTTAGACTGCATTTAGGATTTGTACCATACATCACGTGGTGATCCTTAAAGGCAAACTGCTAAACAAGATCAACCTACAATGAATTGAATTTACATAACAACGCTTTGAAACATAACAAAAACACATAGAGGTCTAAGCTCGAGACGTGTTCGGCGTCGTTAAACGTGATATCTTAGCGTCGAGTGGTTGGGTGATTCCTCCACGGTGAAGCGATAAGTATCAATACAGACTTGTGCTCCCACGTACCGTCGCGTATATATTGGGAGACCCCTATAGGAATAAAGACTTTATCCATAGGAAGCTGTGTCGGCCGCCCTACTAATCGCAATGCAGTGAACACAGCATTCACGAAGATCGACCACCCGTACCGTAAGACGTATTCTGTGGTTTTTGCGAAAATTTTGGCACACCCTCTGCCTAGAACTCCAGAGTAGTTTCTTTTGGCCCTTTTCAAACTCTATAACTGAAAAAGTCCATCCGAGCATTTGTCACTTTGGGCTCGTTAAAACATCGAAGGAGACCAGAGTCATCTTTAGCTTTTTCTCGACTCTTAAAAAGTGAAAAAGCAAGTTGTGTCTAAAAAGCGTCTAAAATTAATTCAATTCGGAAACACATTTTCCCCTTTGTATTTTGGTTGATCGAGTAATCTGCAATCGTGGAAGAAAGTCAATTGAAACCCCGTCGTTCGCGGAGGCTTACGAGTCAACCGTCTTTGTCTCCGGAATAGAAAACAGTACGGGCAAAGCGAACTCGTTTAACCGGTTCAAAATCTCCTATCAAAGTTAGAACAAGTGTTCCAACAACATCTGAGGTTCCAGTTACTCCAAACATTTCTGGGAACCCTGCCTCTATTGAAGAAGTTCAACAGCCCCAGAGGGACAGTAACACTGATCCTAGTCTGAGAGCAAATACTTGTGTTACTGAATCAGTTCCATCTGTAACCGGTTCACAGAGTCTTGCTCCTCAAACAACTGTCGCTGTCGAAACAACCCCTTCTTCGGCACCAGAAATATTTTACGGACCTGACGGTCTTCCTCTTCCACCTGGTCTGATTGCAATAGAGGAAATTGTAGAAGATCCGCAAGCAACTACTCCAACCCATTTTGGAGTAGGGGTCACTCTATTTCCCTCTACATCAGAAGCTAGCCTATCACCAGGGGAAGTTCCTGTAGAATCGCTAGGCAATCTATTGGATAGACTCAAAATGTCTGAACAACCGTCAACTTCTAGGACTGTTTCAAATGACACAGCGACATCAGAACCTCCTGCCGTCACTCCGACAATGTTTGCCGGCATACCATCTGTCCCAACTAGCTCTCAACAGCTGGAAGGAACCCCTTCAGGGGCTATAACGACAATGTGGTCTGTTCCTGTTTGTTCTCCCGGGATAATACCCAGTAACTCTTATGTTGGAACTCAACAAATTGATCCTTTTGGAGGTCAGTTTGGGCAATCCGGTCCTCAAGGTTTAGTAATTCCTTTCAGCTCCAGATCACCACCGTATGGGGGGCAGTATGCCCTTTCATTACCCCCTCCCGAAGGTTACCCATACGGGAGTTCACAATAGTATTCAAGTTATACTGGAATGACTACAAGTGGTTGGGTACCTATGCTACCCCAGCAACCAAGAGTTGTGTATTCTATGCAACAATGTGTACCTGTGACGAACATCCTGACAACACCAGCGATTGTAACCGTGTCGCAAGTTCAAACGATGCCTGTTGTGTGTCAACCTCAGATTTCTCAGGTTGTAATGCAACAGCCATTTGACCCTATGACTCAACCACAATCGCCAACTGGCGGGGCGGCACAAGTACAAACCGGTACCATTACCCCACATCTTGGTCCAACGGTTAGTATAGCACAACAACACATGGCTTCGCAACTGTGGCTGGTGCAGTACCAGCAACCGCAATTCCAGCAAGTATACCAAGGTTCTGAGTAGCAGATTTTTGCGAACAGTGGACAACTGTATATACAACACGGTCAAAACCAACCACTTTACAGTGGGGTAGTCCACCAACCATATCAATCATACCAACATCAATTACATTATGCTGGTATGCAAAGACCAACTGCTCAGGCGATTCCATCGTATCCTGGGTATGCTTCACCTAATCTGAGTCAACAGCTACCATTCGTGGCAACTCTAGAGTTACCCGATTTACATCGGTTGACAAATGATCCGATTGCTTATGCCCCTTGGTGGCTAGCGATTCCTCACAAACTTCCTTCGGACATTCCTAAATTCAATGGAAATCCAGGTGAAGATCCGTCGAATCACGTGATGACTTTTCATCTGTGGTGTTCATCGAACACTCTGAACGATGATTCGGTAAGACTTCGCCTCTTTCAAAGGACATTGACAGGTCCAGCGGCTAAATGGTATATTGAATTGCCAAGAGCCTCTTTCGACAATTTCAGCTCCTTAGCCACGACTTTCTTAACCCATTTTCAATTACCAATAAGGTATGAAACGGGAACCGAAATATTAACCAACTTCAAACAGACAATAGCTACTCACATATATGATCATATACATGAGTGGCGTCGTCGTCGTAGGATGGTGAAAACATACGTTCCCGATCAGCTATTAGCTGAATGGTTTATAAAGTCGTTACTTCCAGCTATAAGGGAAGATGTGGCCAAGGGGGGAGTCGTAACAGAGGAGCAAGTCATTGCTTGTGCTCAATATTTGGACTTAGTATATACTCAGTCTGGCACGCTCTACGACAAAATACCTGATGCCCCTAGACCTGAATTTTCAATTCCTCCCCCTCCTAAGTTGAATATTGACTCTCATGCCAGCGATGGCGTGATTGGCACTGCAAGCGCGAAATCGAAAAAGGCTTCGTCTCAGAAAGCCCGTAAGACTTCAGATCAAAATGAAAATGAGGAGATTCTTGCTTCGGAAGTAAATGCCGTATCAGCAGATAAAGGCAATGAAACCAATCAACCAGGAAGCAAGAAGAAGAAAAACAAAGGGAAGAAGAAGAAACAGGAAGAGTCATCACCTGAAAAAACTTCTTCAAACCCTTCTGGAAGAGGGAAACAGAAATGGCCATGTCAGATATGTGATGACGAGGATCATCGGACAAATAATTGTCCGTTCAAAGCTGAGCTCAAAAGATTCTTTAAAAGTCCTAAAACCTCAGTGGTCCTAACTGACCCATTTCCTAATCCAGGTCAAAATCTGGTTGGTAGCGGAAATGCTTCCCCGTCGCAAGCGCTAATGTTGTCGATCTCTAAGCAACATAATGATGCTTTGATTTCGACAAGGAACAAAGATTACGGGAATCCGCAACTGTCGAACGACAAAGGTAAAGATCAACCAAGTAGTTCGACAACAACTTCGACAGAAGTTGTCCCACCCATAATTCCTGAATTAACAATAAAACCGCCAAAGGGAGTAGTACACAAGTCTACATTTAATCCTCGCGCCAGAGCGGCGCAGCATTATAACATAGTGGAAGATTTGGCCCAATCGCCATCCGCTATGTCGACTCTTGAGGTACTACAAAATTGTCCATCCCAAAGGCAGGCGTTATTATCAGCCATTGGTGGGGTTGATCCTAAGGATTCCAATCTTGTCTCCTTTGATCACAAAGGATACGACCCTCAGTTACCGGCTCAACTAGCTTTCCTTATTCAAGTGAAAGCCCTCAACAAAACTATTCACCGGACAATTATTGATGAGGGGGCATCTACATGTATTATGTCGATGAGTTGCTAGAAAACTTTAGGGTCGCCAACCTTGTCGAGATCCTCGACAACATTGAAAGCATTCGACGGTAGGACATATACCCCTTACGGTATCCTAAATAACTTGAAGGTTGAACTAGGTGGAAAAACAGTAGAAATAGATGTTGAAGTCATCGATGGGAATCTTGATTACAACATCCTACTGGGAAGACCATGGATATATGCCATGGCAGCTGTAGTGTCGACTTATTTTAGGAAGATCGCATTCCCGTTTGAAGGAGGGATTACGGTCGTCGACCAACAAAACGTCCTCCCTAATGGTTCACAAGTTACAGGAAGCATTCCCATGATCCATGAGAGCGACCATTCAATTCGAGATATCGGAGTAGGCCTGTTGAAGGACCCCACAATGATGGGAACTTTTGTGCTACCAAATCCTATCCATATAGGAAATATACCGTTTGTAGCAACCTGCAACATGATATCTTCCACGAAGGTCACAAAATACAAAGTCTACATGGATCGTGCAATGGTTTTGCCCCCAAGCCCAATAGAAATATTGTAGCAATCAATGTTTCAGGCATGGGAGGCGAGCCCAAGTCAACGCTTGGCAAGCGTTTGGGTAGATAGGCCTAGAGAATATGGCACCCCTTTGGATCCCTGGTCACGAGTGCATGGAAGTGACGAAGGAATCCTGCAATCAATGTTGATTGAGGGGGCACCATGGAATGATAACCACCATCGTTCCCTTCCTCCGGAAGATACTCAGGATGACCTGTATCACCCTTCAGTGTTTGAATTCCTAACAAATACTGTAAATACGGTGGATTCCGAGCAAAACCTATCCAATATTGAGGAAACTATAGCCATAAATATCTCGACCAAAACAGATGTTGTAGAGAATATTTATGTCGGCAAAGGTTGTTCCCCTTCAGAACTGGAAATATATAACGCTCTTTTCCGCGAATTCAGAGATGTCTTTGCTTGGTCATACGATGAAATGTTAGGCATTGACTCGAGTATCGTTGAACATGAAATTAAGATGTATCCTGATGTCAAACTAGTAAGACAACGGCTTCGGCAGGTGCACCCCATGTTATAGACAATTTTGTGCCTTACAGCAACAAGCATGAATTGTCAATAATCCAAGGGATCCAAAGTTCCCTAAACATGATGTTCCTACCCCTGGAGGAACAAGGTCAGCAAACCAACAGCTCTCAGATCAGTTCTCCACCTGAAAACACTCAAAAACAAGCAATCCTGAAATCAAAGCAGGTGCTCCACTAGGCTTCTGCGCTGAAACACAACTGCTCCATGGTGTACCTGCGTTGCAAAGCAGGTAGAACAAATCCCACCTGCGTTGAGCGACTTTGGACATGTGTCACACTGAGTCATTTCTCTGGAATCTTCCAAAAATGACACTTGGATCAGGGATTTCGCCTTGTGATGAGTCAGAGGCTTTGTTTCTCCAAGTGGAAGCAAGGTTCACCAAGTGGACTCAAGAACTGAAGATCAACTAAAGATTAACTGAAGAGAGAGAGGACACAAGGCACCTACACATCAGTTGCAAGCTGACTCATCCTTTCTTAATTCATCTATATATTGAGCTCTCTCCTATGAGCTCAGGAGGCTGGAATTTGGTGCAAAGTAATGATATGCTGTTGGTTTCATCATTGAGTTATTGGGTGATTGTTTGAGAGAGGTGAAGAAGAGCAATTCTTTCTGCTGGGAGGTGTTGCTGGGATGGAGCCTGCAATGGTTGTAATACTCTCAGAACCTTTATTTCTTCATTAATAAAAGCTATTGAGGTTCTTCTATGTGCTCTTGTTTCAATTATATATTGTGATGATTGCATGTTTGGTTTACACTAATCCATGAACCAGTTATGATTGCATGCCTCTTGTAGTTTCCTTCTTTGTTATTTTGCAGGATCTCATTGTAGCTGGGCGAGCAGAAGGACAAAGAGCTAGGAGCAAGCGGCCAAAGAGAAGAGTTTGGATTCGACATTAACCGCAAGGCAACGGTTAGTGCTTTCTCCATTCTCTTTTGCTTTCATAAAGAAGTAAACCTTAAGTAGTTTGTTTTATAGTTGTTGCTAAGGAACTGTCACCCTTAGAGTGGGATAGGGTCATCCGAGTCGGATACTTTTCCCTACAACAAACTGGCGACTCCGCTGGGGAGCGTATCCGTTTGATTGTGTTTGTAGTATTTTGCTATTCATTTCCTGAACAAAAGAGTACCAAATCGAAAAGCTTTTGACTATATCAAAAGCAAAGTAGAGGGCAGCTACTCTTGCTCATTTTCTGAGCAAATTCATGATTTGAAGAGCTGATCTACAAAGATCCTTGTAAGCTCTTAGTCATAGCTTTGCACCTTCTAAATCATCCCTTTGAGTGTGCTTGACTGATTTCTTCTGATTTGAGCAAAAACCGTGCATTTTTGAGAAAATTATGACCCAGAAACTGTGAAAACGCAATTCTCGTTTTCCAAAGCAGGTAGTACAGAGGCTACCTGCTTTACAACGCAGGTCCCGAAGGGGCTACCTGCACTGAGAGCCAGTTTGGCTGTGCAGAGCCTGCGTTGGCCCAAATTTGCTTAGTGCATGTTGGGGTTTCCTCCTTTCTCTTGCCTGTTTTCACTTAGTTTTGCTGCTAGGTGTCAGTCTTGTGCCTGTTTTGAAACCAATATTACTTGCCATCATTCTGCCTCTGTTATATAACGAAATTGTACTTTTTCTTTGTATTTCTTACTCATTTACAATTTCCCATAACGAAAAGTAAACTATTCTTGCTTTTGGCCTCTTAGATCTGAACCTGTGTTAGGCATTTTGCTGGTCTAAAAGAGTTAGCTTGTTTGCGGTCCATAGCTGATTAGTCATTTTACTTTCGTTAGTATCGTTTGATTTCATGTATTTCCAGTGACTAAGCAAGTGAATCTTAAGGTGTCTTTTGATTTTGGACAAGCTTGTTTACTTTCGCTTTAAATCGAAATCAAAGTTATATAACCACTTTCTTTTTGTATCCATCCACATTAAGAAAGGGAAAAGAAAATACATGCATTGTGCATTTTGCATTTGACTTTGTGCTTGACGATTTAGGAAAAATTTGAATTTTAGTGTGTGCTCTATGATCTGTGTGAAAAGATTTGCCTTTCTTTTCCCTCAGTAGTTAAGGTTTTCAAAGTTGAAAGATTGAAAAGTTTGCTTCTCATCTTAGACTGCATTCAGGAATTTGTTACATACATCTCGTGGTGATCCTTAAAGGCAAACTGATAAGCAAGATCAACATTAAAATAAATCCAATTTACATAAGAACGCTTTGTAACATAACGCAAACACATAGAGGTCTAGGCAGAGACGTGTTCCGGCGTCGTTAAACATAGTGACTGTCGATCTCTACGAAGGTGGGTGATTCCTCCTGAGAGTCGGTGGCACTAATACGGATTTGTGCTCCCACGTACCGTCGCGTATATATTGGGGGACCCCTATAGGCAATTATCCTTTATCCGTAGGAAGCCGTGTTGACCGCCCTACTGATCGCGATGCAGTGAACACAACATTCACGAAGATCGACCACCTGTACCGTAAAACGTATTCTGTGGTTTCGCGAAAAGTTTGGCACACCCTCTGCCTAGAACTCCAGAGCAGTTTCTTTTGGCCTTTTTCAAACTCTATAACTGAAAAAGTCCATCCGAGCATTTGTCACTTCGGGCTCGTTAAAACATCGAAGGTGACTAGAGTCATCTTTAGCTTTTTCTCGACTCTTAAAACATGAAAAAGCAAGTTTGTGTCTAAAAGCGTCGTTAATAAAATTTATTTTAAGCGAAACATAATCACATGTTATTCCCACGTTGATCTTTCAGTTGAAAAGTATGGAGCCCACCAACCAAGGAAATAACCTTGGTGGAAGTCCAAATCCCTTCTCCTCTTGGGGAGATGTTGGTGCGCCTCATATGGCAACATTGTCACTTCCAGGTTTGACAATTGGCCTACCTGTATGGCTCTTTTCAACTAATGTAGTCCAGATCGCCACTAATCCTGAGCAGTCAAATCAACAGTCAGAACAGTCTAGAGCTACCAACCAGCCTTCCACTTCTTACAATTCTTCCTCTGATCCTTCATCTTCACAAGGTAGAGCCGGCAAAAGTTAGCCTCCCATGGAGAAGAAGGAAAAGAAGAAAAGAGAAAAGAAGCAGAAGGGGCCTATGGCGAAGGCGACTGGGGGCAAGAAAAAGACAGCTGACAAAAACCCACACACTGCATCGACCGGGCCTAAATCGCCATGTGTCATTTGCAAAGGGGCCCACTTCCATCGTGATTGTCCTTGTATTCCCCGGATACTAAGGGACTGGTCCCCAAGGTTGCACAATCCGGTAGCATCAACCTCTGGTAGTCATGTTGATTGCAGTCCGTCAACTAGCGAGAGTGAAGGACGAAGAGGGAGACCAAGATCACCCTGTATATTGTGTGAAGGCGAGCATGCCATCCACCGATGTCCATTCTTAGATGAGGCAAAGAGAGTTTTAGAAGATCGTCCGGTTTCACCGTTACGACTTCCTCCTGGATACCAAAAACTCGCGCCTAATCCCTCAATAGTTGAAAATCCAGCTGACCCGCCCAAGTGGTCAGCTGAAGTGTCAGTCATTGAGAATGAATCTACTGAATCCAGACCAGACGAAAGTCTAAAGGTCGAAACGAAAGTTGACCCGGTTCTTCCTTCAGAGGTTTCATCGGCCAATGACTCCGTCATTGAAGACCCGTCTTCAAATGACACCCTCACTGAAGAGGATAAGGATGACACCGTCCATATTCTTTTCATCAACACAGACTCTGATGAGCATCAGGGCAATGTGCCCATTCCTTTATCGCAGGAAGGAACATCGTCAGAGTCGTATCCGGCCGTATATTCGGTCCCACCACCAAGAAACCTAGTTGTATCCTTTGATTGGAATCAACTAGGCAGAACCTGGTTACCAGCCAGTATCCCATTCAGAATCATAGTCCAAATCTACAGAATGGTGATGGCTGGAACTATCATTGATGAAGGGGCATCTGTGAGTATCCTTTCCTCTGTTGCTTGGAAAGCACTGGGTTGCCCGGTGCTTTTACCTGAGATGAGAAATCTATCAGGTTTTGATAAAGGAACCAGTCACCCGTTAGGGATTCTCCCCAATGTTCCAGTTACATTGAAAGGGAAGAAATTTCGCATGAACATCATGGTCGTCCAGGGACCCTTGGCATATAACTTACTCCTTGGACGAGACTATATATATTGCATGGAGGCAATAGTGTCCTTGCTTTTTAGAGTCATGTGTTTTCCGCACGAAGGAAGAATGGTCAAGCTCGTAGACCAACTTTCATTTCCAGGATCACGCATTGCAAATAGTCAAATACCATCCCTTAACAGTTTTTTCACTCAAGGAATGCCACCGCCCCCGATTCTACTTCCCGATGAATGCGAGTAATTCGGAAAGAAAAGAACTGGGACCCAGGGGGCATGCACCCTGGCCTGCCTCGGGCAGGGAAAACCTTAGGTATAAAGTTAATTTCCGCAGAAGGATGGACTAGTCCGTACCCCGTCCGGCAGAGGAAGAGAGGGTTGTTCTAGGATAAAATTCTTTTGTCAAAGTTATGTTGAAGCGGAAGAATCGCTCCCTTTGTCTAAAGAAGTGGGCTCTCCTAAGGAGGGGATCTATTTGTGGCAGCAAGTAGCCACCATCTTTGAATGTCAAGCCTCACCCATTAAAACAATATGTTTTGAAGGATAAGTAGGGGCAGTCTCCAAAGAAAGAGATGAAATTGCTGCAACAAGTAGTCACCATCCTTAGCAACCTAATGATAGACATCGCCGAAAAAAGAGTTTAGTTTGCGGCAGCGAACAAAACCATTTTTCGGATAATAAGTAAGAGATGGCAGAATCTCGAAATTATACTTTATACCTGGGGGCATGAAAACCTTTTGGAGTGCAAGCACGGGACGACTATTTTTTTTTTTTTAATTTTTAGGTCCTCCCTTTAAGCCTGTAGGTCTAACCCGTTAAACTCGTAGGATTAGCCGTTTCCAGCTTGCATAAAGAAAGGATAAAGGGAAAAAGTTAAAACCTGCCAAATTGGAGTAATTAGTGAGGTATCGCTCCTTAAATAAGATTACCTCACCTAAAGCATTCCTTGTATTAAGACTGGTATAAATCGAGCAGTTTTAGCAATGTTCATGCTCATTAAAAAATAAACGCAAGAATCGAGCAGTTTTTGTGTAGAGTTCATGCTCGTTAAAAAATAAACATAAATTGTGAGCAATCTTTCCCTAGCAGTTCAAGCTCATCCAGAAAAAATGAACCGGTAAACAACCTCGAGAAATGTAACCTTTGAAAGCCATATTAAAAGCCCTTGGTCGTGTTTATATGCCATCACCTCCATCCGTTCATTTGGCCAATCGTTCACCTCCATATGTTTGTTTACCCTTTTGAGGAACAGCTGCGAAGAGTGATTTCACTTAGCCATCCTTGTGACACTGTCGTGATTGGAGAATTCCAACCTGTACCTGGAATCTGCTGCTATCCTTGTTCATCACTCGTACCTCAAAAGACGAGTCTTCTTTCAGCTCTTTTCACTGACTTGTAAAATATGAAAAGTTTGCCGAGTTTTGGCCTTCCAGCTCGTTAAAGCGACCGGAAAGCTATCCCTCCTCTAGATTTTAATCTTTTTGGACCTGAGGGATTATTGCACAAAAAGATCGAGCGCTTGTTTTGTTCGGCTCGTTAAAGCAATCGAAAATTCATCCCTTCTGTATTGTTTTATACTTTTTCGGACTTAAGGGATTAGATGACGAAAAAGGAATTTTGGAGTTAACTTTTCGTACCTTTTCAGACTCTCTAAAAATGAAAAGGACTGATTTTTCTTTATCGTTAGACTCGTTAAAATGATTAAATAGCGACAAACTTGTCTTTAGACGAGAACGAGTTTCCCTATCGCTAGGCTCGTTAAAACATAGCGATGGGCTTGCCCGAAGGGCAGGTTATAGAACAAGCATATGTTATCCTCCTCAAGCTTGACAAAAATAAAGAGGTACTGGTCAGCAATGACTGGGGAAAAATTGGGAGAACCTCACAGCATTAATGGTAGCAAGTCGCTCTTGAACATGACACTTTGTCCTCCGTAGCACATCGGGTTGGGTTGTTTCATTCACCGGTCTCATAACCATGGTCCTCGCCACACCATCCAGTTGTTGGGGTAATGCTACCAATCCATCACATCAGTGTCGTTATATGTTCAAGAGATGTGGTTCTGTAAAGAGTCAACCGTGTTCCACCCACTACCATACATTATCCTTCATCCACTTCATGACCGCCACCCTGAATCATACATCACAGTTTGTTTTCACCTCATCACAATCACTAGCTTCGTTCCGTGTCACTGATGTGGGATTCATTAAGGTTCTCCTTTGACGGATCGCTCCTTGTCGACATCAGCTCATTATCCAAGGAGTTGATCTAGGAACACCCCCCTCAGTACTTTGAAGCTTGCATGCCTCAATGGCAAGTTTCTCACTTCCGGCGACAGGTATACATTAATGACCTTCGACCAGAAGATTTTGCATGGTGGTCGACGCCAAGTCCTTTATTCCCACCATGTGGATTGTACTGCCGTACCTTGAGGGTCATCATCCTTATCGGTGACTCCTCTCGCGCTTGTTAACGGTTTACATCATTGACCGGTAATCAAGCGATGTCTTTCCATGTTCGACTTCAAGAAATTCTCACATGGATCGACTTGTACATCGAGTGAAGATCGGAAGAGATTGAAGACCCCGGATCTAGTTTCATCCATCCGGGCTGCAATATATATTATAGACATAAAGACATTTGATATGTACATCATTACAGCAGATGATCATCCTTCTCAAAGGATGATAATGTCGGCAGAGAATTATCAGTCTACAATAAGACGATCGTCTGTTCTATGTACCAAAATGTATTTATAAAGCTGAGCATGGGAATGCCCGCCTCAGCTAGATCATGAAAAATGTATGAAAAATAATGTATTATATTGTATCTTATTACAGGACACTTCTCAGCAGATTGAATGAACTTCGGATCCTCTCAATAAAGCATTTCACCCGATAAACGACCTCATACTTTAGGGGGCATCTGTTATAGACAATTTTGTGCCTTACAGCAACAAGCATGAATTGTCAATAATCCAAGGGATCCAAAGTTCCCTAAACATGATGTTCCTACCCCTGGAGGAACAAGGTCAGCAAACCAACAGCTCTCAGATCAGTTCTCCACCTGAAAACACTAAAAAACAAGCAATCATGAAATCAAAGCAGGTGCTCCACTAGGCTTCTGCGCTGAAACACAACTACTCCATGGTGTACCTGCGTTGCAAAGCAGGTAGAACAAAGCCCACCTGCGTTGAGCGAGTTTGGACATGTGGCACACTGAGTCATTGCTCTGGAATCTTCCAAAAATGACACTTGGATCAGGGATTTCACCTTGTGATGAGTCAGAGGCTTTGTTTCTCCAAGTGGAAGCAAGGTTCACCAAGTGGACTCAAGAACTGAAGATCAACTAAAGATTAACTGAAGAGAGAGAAGACACAAGGCAGCTACACATCAGTTGCAAGCTGACTCATCCTTTCTCAATTCATCTATATATTGAGCTCTCTCCTATGAGCTCAGGAGGCTGGAATTTGGTGCAAAGTAATGATATGTTGTTGGTTTCATCATTGAGTTATTGGGTGATTGTTTGAGAGAGGTGAAGAAGAGCAATTCTTTCTGCTGGGAGGTGTTGCTGGGTTGGAGCCTGCAATGGTTGTAATACTCTCAGAACCTTTATTTCTTCATTAATAAAAGCTATTGAGGTTCTTCTATGTGCTCTTGTTTCAATTATATATTGTGATGATTGCATGTTTGGTTTACACTAATCCATGAACCAGTTATGATTGCATGCCTCTTGTAGTTTCCTTCTTTGTTATTTTGCAGGATCTCATTGTAGCTGGGCGAGCAGAAGGACAAAGAGCTAGGAGCAAGCGTACAAAGAGAAGAGTTTGGATTCGACATTAAGCGCAAGGCAACGGTTAGTGCTTTCTCCATTCTCTTTTTCTTTCATAAAGAAGTAAACCTTAAGTAGTTTGTTTTACAGTTGTTGCTAAGGAACTGTCACCCTTAGAGTGGGATAGGGTCATCCGAGTCAGATACTTTTCCCTACAACACCCCAAGAAAGCCGCCACCATTAAGGCAGAAGTTGAAAAGCTTCTCCATGATGGTTTCATCTACCCGGTTCGTCTAACTGATTGGGTATCGAATATTGTCCCTATTATGAAAAAACAAGGAACAATAAGAGTGTGCGTTGATTATAGGGATGTAAATCAAGCTTGTCCGAAGGACAACTACCCTACACCCTTCATCGACCAGATAATTGATGAATGCGCCGGATGTGAAATCTTTTCATTTATGGATGGATTTTCCGAGTATAATCAAATAAATATCCATCCACAGGACTAGTCAAAGACTGCATTTATTTGTCTGTGGGGCACATTCGCTTATCGAAAATTACCCTTTGGTTTAAAGAACGCAGGGGCGACGTTTCAGAGAGCAATGAATTATGCTTTCCATGACATCAAGAACATCGTTCAACCTTATCTCGACGATCTTCTGGCTCATTCGCGATAGTGGACTAATCATCCGCAGCATTTAAGAGCGATATTTCTACGTTGTCGACACTACAAGATAAGACTCAATCCACACAAATGTGTGTTTTCCGTCGGTTCTGGTCGTTTACTTGGCTTTGTAGTCTCCAAGGATGGGATTTGTCTCGACCCTTGCAAGGTGCAGGCAATCATTAATTTGCCTCCACCTTCAAATTTGCTTCAGATTCAGAAACTCCAGGGGAAAGCAAACTTTTTGAGAAGATTCATTCCAAATTACGCAGAACTTGCTAAAGGTTATACCCGTCTCTTGAAAAAGGATGTACCTTTCATCTAGGACCAGGTCGTGCAAGCTTCCTTTGATGCTCTGAAAGATTCTCTAGTAAAAGCATCATTAATGTACACCCCGGACTATCAAAGAGACTTTAACCTGTATCTGGCTGCAGCGGATACGACCATTGCGATGGTTTTAGTTCAAGAAGTCGATGGAATTGAACACCCTATATATTATTTAAGTAAAAACTTAAATGATACAGAGAGTAAATATTCTCACATTGAAAAGCTAGCACTTGCTGCTGTTCAAGCAATACAAAGATTTCGACACTATGTCCTCTTCAGGAAGACTACCGTATTGTCAGATTGCAACCCCATGACTTATATACTGTCGCGACAGTTGCTTGGGGGAAAATATTCAAAATGGATAGCAATCCTTCAAGAGTTTGATCTAGAATTTGTAAAATCCAAATCAAAGAAAGCTTTAGTTTTCGCAGAATTATTATGCGATCTCCCATCGTCGTCCAACGATGAAACATCCTAAGAATCAATCGTGGACGAAAGTTTGTTTCTGATATCAGCAAATGATGAGTGGTATGGAGATATAATAGTTTATCTCCAAACCCAAAGGTTTCGGCCAAACACCTCGCACTCAGAACAAAAATGCATTCGATACCAAGCAAAAGACTACATGATCGTCGGTGATACGCTTTACCGTCGTGGTGTCGATACGGTTCTGAGAAGGTGTCTCACCCATGAGGAGGCCGAAAAAGCCCTGAATGAGTGTCATTCAGGCGCCTATGCGGGGCATCAATCTGGATATGCTACAGCACAAAAAATCTTACGAGCAGGATACTTCTGGCCAACCATGTTCAAAGATTGCATAACCGCAGTTAGAAGTTACCATGCTTGTCAGATTTTTGATAGCAAAACCAGAAGACCCCCCGCTCCTTTACAGCCAATAATAGTTGTGGGGCCTTTCGCCAAATGGGGCATCGATTTCATGCAATGTAACCCCACCTCGACCGGGGGGCATGGGTATATTATAGTCGCAGTTGACTATTTTACCAAATGGGTCGAGGCAATGCCTACATTGGATAATACTGGTGAAACAGCTGCCCTATTCTTTTTCAATCATGTAGTCGCCAGGTTCGGCGTACCACAGGCCATAGTCACAGATCATGGATTGCATTTTCGCAATCACATGATGGTTGAATTAACTGCCAAACTAGGGTTGTCTCACGACAACTCTACCCCATACTATCTGCAAGCTAACGGACAAGTTGAAGCAATCAACAAGGTCCTGAAGCGCATGCTGCAAAGGATGGTTGGGGTTCACAAAAGAATATGGCATTTAATCCTGTACTCGGCTTTGTGGGCCTACCGAACGTCGGTAAGAAATGCGACTGGGTTCACACCGTTCCAACTGGTGTACGGCCTGGAAGCAATCCTACCAATCCAGTGTGAAATTTCGTCTCTTAAACTCGCAATTGATCTCCTCCCGGGAACTTCAGAAGAAGAGGCTCGTTTCTTGGAATTAATCCAATTGGATGAAACCCGTCGTGATGCCGCATTGGCTAACGAAGCCCATAAGAAATGAGTCAAGGCGCAGTTCGACAAAAATGTCAAACCCCGTGTCTTCTCAGAAGGTGATTTGGTCTTGCTTTACGACCAAGAATCCGATAAACTGGGAGATGGTAAATTTAAGTCTTTATGGATGGGCCCCTATATTGTTAAGAGAGTATTAGCAAAAGGAGCCTACGAGTTGATGGATTATGATGGAATTCCACTGGCGCAACCCTGCAACGGGTTGTACCTTAAGCGTTACTATGCCTAATAGTAACCTGTATGCTTTTGTTACATTTTTGTTTTCGCTAAAATGTTTGTTCCAGTTAAGTAATCCACTTTTTTCATTTAATGCAGATGTCAAATCCATTGGAACCGTGGGTTGGATATGCCGACGGAGCGAGTCGTAGTTCAAGGAACCTATCCTCTGCAGCATGGGCCATTTTTGATCCAAGCGGCGAGTTAGTGAGTTTCAGAGGGGTTTGTATCGGTCAATCAACGAATAACATCGCTGAGTATAGTGCGTTGATAGAACTGCTCTCTGATGCCATCACCCATGGCATACGCCGACTAATTGTCAGGCTAGACTCACAGCTCGTGGTACTGCAACTCATTGGTACCTACTCTGTCCGAAATCCAGCTATTTATCGCAAGTTCCTAAGAGTTAAAATCTTGGAAAGAAAGTTTGATTTCATTCAATATCAACACATTTCCAGAAACTTAAACACATTAACCGACTCATTAGCAAACTATGTGTTAGATAGACATTTGCAAAATTGATAAAAAGAGAAGCATCATCAATGTTTCATGCATGGATCACATAAAAACTGAAATAAACTCCGAAAATCAAAAATATATAGCTGTTTACGGTTTAAATATAATGTTATGTAACCAAGACAAAATCGGTCATATGACCCCAAAACTCAAAATGGCTGGGGGGCACCCTAGCCTAGTGATGCTCATGATAGCAAGTCACGGCCTGTGCAATCATGCGCAAGAGACGAGTCCATGGTCTGGGTACACCAGTGGTATGCCGCTGCAACCGTAAAGGTAACTCGTCTATCCGTACATCCGGAATGCCAAGAGTAAGGCCTTCAACCTGTTATTGCACAGCTACAAGAGTCTCGGCCAAGTCAAGGTCGCAAAGAATAGCTCTCCCAGGAGCCTCCCCTGCTAGGGCAGTAACTAGAGCTCTCGGGCGAACTGCTGGACGGACAGGACCAACATCTGCATGCACACATGAGTTTGATTAGAGTCTTGACAGAATAAAGCACAAAGACATTATAAATAAAAACAGTAAACAATGATATGGTCAAAGATTTTACCAATAGCGCCCCACTGCTCGCCATCCGGTAGCACCAAATCCGGATCACCTCGGAAATCCATAACAACATATGGATACTCGGAAAAGGCCATCTCCTGGCACTCGAACCACCTGAAGAAGGTGTCAGTGAAAGTAATCTGAGATTGACCAGTGTGTCTAGACATGTGGTCAACCCACCTCTACATGCGTGGCTTAGTGGGAGAAGGCAAGTCAAGTGCAACATACTGAGGCTGCATCAGTGGTATCTTCTCCAAAGCGAAGGCAGTCAGAACTGAACCAAAACCAAAGTTCTTCAGTTTCCCGTCCTTTAATTTGGTCAACTGACTTTTCATCTGAATAAGTACTGCATCACACCAGTTGAATACTTTCGGCGAAAGACACTCCAGTGCGTGCTGCACATAAGACCTGTTGGCAACATGAAGGGATGCACTACCGGCCATCCTACCAATCGTGTACAGTATGGACCTGAGAGACCTGTCAGTAATCTCACGGATAGTAATCTTGCCGTCTCTGCTCGGCCGGGACCCTTCCCTGCAATACTGACGGACATAATCTCTCACGGAATCACTCCCTCGGACCAAACCAGACAAAGAAATGGGGGCACCCCGCCTTGACAACCCAGTCAAGAAGTAAATGTCTACTATGGTCAAGGGGATGGACTTGCCCCTGATCTGGAATACTTGGTTGACAGGATCCCAAGCATCAAGCATGTACTGCAGTAAAGATATCTGTGCTCTCATGCTAGAGATACGGAAGAATTTCAGCAGGCCACAGTTCCGCAGCGCGTTCACCGTGACAGGATCATGGAGGGAAATCATGTCCTCTTCTTCATGCTCTTGTTCTCGCCATGTAAGGGTCATTTTGCTCCAATAAAATCTGCAAAACAAACATGAGGAGGAGTAAGATCCCAGTTTTGATGAGAAACTGGCGAAATTTTCATCAAAAACTGTGCAACAGAACTCCTTTTCTACGCCTAACGCAGGTAGCTAAGTGTTCCACCTGCGTTGAAGGTAAAACTGCCCTTAAGCAGCTTGACATTCAACGCAGGTTTCGAATGGAACACCTGCGCTGATGGCAGAACGCCCTAATGAAACCCCAGGGACTCATGGGAACAGGAAAACAGGCACAGAATGGAAGAATGAAACCATGAAAAGAAAGAGCTAGGGTTTAGCTTCTACCTGGTCCAGACGGTGCTAAGAATCGTCCACAAAATCTCCTGAAATCAGCTGGTGAAAAATCAAAAGGAAGAGGCACCTCCAGAGCTCCAACAAGCCAAATGCAAATGAAATGGTAAAATGAGAGGTAAAAACACCTTTTAATTGCTTTTTACGTAGTTCAAAGTGAAATATTAGAGTTTTAACCTCATGTTGTTCATTTCTAACTAGTTTGTTGCAGCAATTGATGATACAGTACTATCTTTGAAAAGGGAAAAGCTAGTCAAGGTAAAATATAAAATTGACCTTATCGAACGAGCAGTTTTGGCAAAGTTCATTCTCGTTAAAAAATAAACGCAAAAACGAGCAGTTTTGGCAAAGTTCATGCTCGTTAAAAAATAAACGCAAAACCGAGCAGTTTTAACGCGGAATTCATGCTCGTTAAAAAATAAACATAAGCTGTGAGCAAGCTTCCCCCAGAGTTCAAGCTCATCCAGAAAAAATGAACCGGTAAATAACCATTTGAGACCGTAAATTCATCAGCCATAAAAGCCTTGGTCGTGTTTGCACTGTGACCTCCACTTTTCATTTGGCCGATCATTCACCTCCACTTGATTGTTTACCTATTTTGAGGAACAGATGCGAAGAGTGATTTCACCTAGCCATCCTTGTGACACTGCCGTGATTGGAAAATTCCAACCTGTACTTGGAATCTGCTGCTATCCCTGTTTATCACTCGTTCCTCAAAATACGAGCCTTCTTTGAGCTCTTTTCATCTGACTCGTAGAATATGAAAATTTTGCCGAGTTTTGGCCTTCCAGCTCGTTAAAAGGACCGGAAGAGCTATCCCTCCTCTAGATTTTAATATTTTTGGACCTGAAGGATTATTGCACAAAAAGATCGAGCGCTTGTCTAGTTCGGCTCGATAAAACTATCGAACATTCATCCCTTCTGTATTGTTTTATAATTTTTCGGACTTAAGGGATTAGATAACGAAAAAGGACCTTTGGAGTTAACTTTACGTACGTTTTCAGACTCTCTAAAAATGAAAAGGACCGAGTTGTCTGTGTCGCTAGACTCGTTAAATACATTAAATAGCGACAAACTTGTCTTTAGACGAGAACGAGTTTCCCTATCGCTAGGCTCGTTAAAACATAGCGATGGGCTTGCCCGAAGGGCAGGTTATAGAACAAGCATATGTTATCCTCCTCAAGCTTGACAAAAATAAAGAGGTACTGGTCAGAAATGACTGGGGAAAAATTGGGAGAATCTCAAAGCTATAATGGTAGCAAGTCGCTCTTGAACATAACACTTTTGCCTCCGTACCACATCGGGTTGGGTTGTTTCATTCACCGGTCTCATCACCATGGTCTCACCATGGTCTCACCATACCATCCAAATTTGGGGTAATGCTACCGATCCATCACATCAGTGTCGTTATATGTTCAAGAGATGTCGTTCAGAAAGAGTCAACCGTGTCCCATCCACTGCCATACATCATCTTTCATCCTTTCATGACCGCCACCCTGAATCATATTTCACAGATCGTTTTCACCTTCATCACAATCATTAGCTCCGTTCCGTGTCACTGATGTGGGATTCATTAAGGCCCTCCTTTGACGGATCGCTTCTTGTCGACATCAGCTCATTATCCAAGAAGTTGATCTAGGAACACCCCCCTCAGTACTTTGAAGCTTGCATGCCTCAATGGCAAGTTTCTCACTTCCGGCGACAGGTATACATCAATGAACTTCGACCGAAAGATTTTGCGTGGTGTTCGACGCCAAGTCCTATATTCACACCACGTGAATTGTACTGCAGTACCTTGAGGGTCATCATCATTATCGGTGATTCCTATCGCGCTTGTTAACAATTTACATTATTGACTGGTAATCAAGCGATGTCTTTCCATATTCGACTCCAAGAAATTCTCACATGGATCGACTTCTACTTAGAGTGAAGATCGGACGAGTTTGAAGACCCCGGATCTAGTTTCATCCATCCGGGCTGCGATATATATTCAGGAAATAAAGACATTTACATGTGCAGCAGATGATCATCCTACTCAAAGGATGATAATTTCAGCAGAGAATTATCAGTCTACCATTAGACGATTGTCTGTTCTATGTACAGAAAATGTATTTATAAAGCTGAGCATGGGAAATTCCCACCTCAGCTAGATCATGAAAGCAGTATGAAAAATAATGTATTGTATTGTATTTTATTACAGGTCACCTCCCGACGATTGAATGAACTTCGGATCCTCCTGATAAAGCATTTCACCCGATAAAAGACCTCATACTTTAGGGGGCAACTGTTATAGACATTTTTGTGCCTTACAGCATGAAGCATGAAATGTCCATAATCTAAGGGATCCAAAGTCCCTAAACATGTTGTTCCTACCCCTAGAGGAACAAGGTCAGCAAACCACAGCAATTCAAATCAGTTCTCCACTAAAAAACACTCAAAAACAAGTCAATTCTGGATCATGTCAACTGCTCCACTGAGCATCTGCGCTGAATGTCAATTGCTCCATGGTCTACCTGCGCTGAATGTCAACTTCAACAAATGCTACCTGCGCTGAGCGAGTTTTGACATGTGGAGGTCTCATTCCTTAATGTGTCAGTGCCCAAGAAGCTTCTAAAATGACACTTGGATCAAGGAATTCGCCTAGTGATGAGTAAGAGGTTCTAAAACTCCAAGTGGAAGCAAGGATCTCCAAGTGGACTCAAGAACTGAAGAAGAACTGGAGTTGAAGAGGACACTAGTCACACATCAGGCTGACTCATCTTCTCTTCAAAACTCTATATAAGGATCTCATCCCATGAGATCTAAAGGCTGGAATTTTGTGCAAAGAATTGCTGTTGGTTTATAGTTAGGACTATTGGGTGATTGCTTGAAGGAGGTGAAGAGGAGATTTCTTTCCATCGGGAAGGTGATGCTGGATTGGGCCTCTTATGGTTGTATCACCACCTGAACCTTACTTTCTTCCATTAATAAAGCATTTGAGGTTCTTCTATTCGCATGTGTTTCAATGATGTATTGTTGTACTTGCGTATTTGATTTATTCTAATCCTTGAATCGATTATGAATGTATGCTTCTTGTAGTTTCCTTCTCTTGTCTTTTTCCAGGATCTTGGTGTAGCTGGGCCCGTGAGAGAACAAGGAGCTGGGAGCAAGCAGCAAGGAGAGAACATTGGATCAACCATTAGCGAAAGACATCAGTTAGTGGATCTCTTTCTTCCCCCTTTTACATCTCATAAATAAGTAATATTAGATAGCTTTGCTTTGATTGTTGCTAAGGATCTATCACCCTTAGAGTGGGATAGGGTCATTCCGTATTGGATACTTTTCCCAACAACAGTGGGTTTGACCGATGGTTGATTTGGGTCAGTCACTTTATCAACTAGTGAAGGATTAAGGAAGAGTCTCCTGTAACCAAATGAAAGTCATTGCGGAGAACCAAGATGGTTTTCCAACACTTTTTTGGCTTCATCCAGATAGGGACAAAGATGAATGGGATGATTCCCTTCGCATAACCTACAGGGAAACTTAACTTTACCCTCCTTTCCATGAACTTTACTACCACTAGTTAATGGTGTGTCACTAGCATGATCTCTAGAAGTTGATGACATGGGATGATGTGAACAAGAAGACCATTCTTCTAAGATTTGAGGAATACCAGAACAATTTCTAAGAAGATGGTCTCCCGTACAAAGTTTGCAAGGATATCGAAGTTTGTGAGGCTTATCGGACGGTTTCTCATCAAAAGTTGCATTCAAAGCAATGGTTTCCCCCCTGCCGAATTTGCTTCTTCTTCTTCTTCTTTTTCCCCTTCTTCTTCTTCTTAGCCACCTAGTTACTAGTGCCAATACTTTCACCAGGCGAATAGGAATGAGGGGAGGAAGAAACAACCAACAAAGAAGGCAAAGGATCAACTGGAGGTTGATTTTGTCCACGTGGAGGAGTAATCGATTGCAGAGAAATCACGATATTTTGAACCAAGGAGGTTGAAAACAACCATACTAGCAAGCCAATGGTAAATCTCGAAAGGGATAATGTAGCCATATATGGAGCACCAATATTTCCTAAAGGAGGAAGAGGACTAGGATTCCCATCAAAAGGAATTCCTTGATCAATGAACTCGGGAGTCGTTGCCATATGTCTCAACCTAATATTAACTAAGGAGTGAGCATGGAGGATGTTATCTGTGGTAAATTAATTTTATTTTAATCAAAATGACATAACAAAACAAAATAGGGATAATCTAGGCAAAAGGATTACCAAGCAACTATGAACTACAATATACTGCCTTAGTAAACCAAGGACTTAACATACATGCATGCAATCTACCCGAATGTTGTGTTTGATGTATCACAGTGTACAAGGATGCTGACTCGGTTACCTAAGGATGGATAGAAACCTAGTGTTTTCCTCCCATATATACCCGAAATCAGGGAAAATTTTAAGAACCACCCTAAATTTATATGTATAATAAATGGGTTAATCCCCATGATTCATAGGAAAAATGGGAGGTGATTTTATCAATAATATAATATGTATATATAATTGTTTTGGCGAATCTCTCACCAGATTATATTATCTTATACAGTGATGGAGAATCTTTCACTGAATTATAAAATCTTGTAAGATCTTGGAAAATATTTTACTGAATAATAAAACATTGTGAAGTCTTGGCGAATGTTTTGTTAAAGTATGAAACCTTATATGATAATAAGAAAACATATTCACTAAACTGTAATATACTAACATACATGTTTGGAAAAAAAGAAACATAATTTTCTCTTCCTACAAACAATGTTCCAAGTTTCAGTGGCTGTGTTAGTCAAGGTTCTCACAATACACTGTTTCATATCCTTCTATTAGTTTTGATAAGATTCCACAAGAAAGTTCTTGTAGGTGTTGATATTGACAATGAGTTCTGTCAAGGTAGGAGAGATTAATCTTTTCTCTACAACTTTTATCAAGCTACCACTTTTTTCAAGTTATCAAATTTCTTTCTTATTCCATAGACTCAACTGTGAGATAAAAAAAAAAAACACATCAAGTTTGTTTACCCCAACACGCCAACAAGTAGCAAGCCCCAAATATATCATATAAGAAAGTATTAGGTATCCCAAAGGCTTGAACGAGATCTAATTGAAAGAAGTGACCATTGTGAGAATCCTTCCAATCAATATATGAATATATAAATGTAGATTTATTATTATTTTAATTGGAAATCTTCAATTAAATAATAAAATTTAATTATGTCTCTCCCAATCTAAATTGCTTATTAGTATAATTCACTACCCTCATAGGTCTTGCATTTTTTAACAACGTTGTAACATGTAGATTAATTTCATTTTTGGTGAAAAATATCCACCTTTTAGGAAAATATGGTGCGATGGCTCCATCCCCTACAGATCATTAGGACAAACTAAAAATAACACAAAAGATGAAATGTTGTACAAACCAGCTTATTTTTCAAACAACTAATCCAACATCAGTACCTAAACATTTTCATGAAGATATGATATTGAGAATGTTTGAAAAATGGTGAACATTTTCATGAAGATATCATATTGAGAATGTTTGAAAAATGGTGAGAAATCCTCTGCGAGGGTGATGCGGAAAGAATGATAAGGTTTCATTTTTTTGAATTTTTTGTGTTAAATTAGAAAAAGTTAAAAACCAATATTAATGGAGATATTGGTATTTTTTACTAAATTTTGTGAAGTGACTAAATGTAGCTTTAACCATTCACGTTAAGATGTTTTTACAATATAATTTCCTAAGTCTATTTAATATCTTCATTATCATAAAAACAAACCTATATCCATCTTAACTCCACATCTACCACTCTTAAGGGGGATGAAATCTATTTATCCCTCTGAGCACTTGGTAGACCCAGAATTAAGATGGATCTAAGATGATAGAATTTCCCCTTTAAATATTCTATCATCACATGAATACCATGGTATTACCATGGGTTATCATAAACCTGGAGCTTAAAAATTACTATTAGTAATTTATAAAAATTAATAAATTAATAATTGATTTTTATTTTAACCAAGTTAAAATGTTTAACATACATTAGATTACAACATCCTTTTTTACTCTTGATCCATAGGGATCAAATATTTTTTCACTCTATGCTAGTTTGCATATCATGATATTTGATCCCTCTCGGGGCTTAGTAGATCCAGAGTAAAGATGGATCTATGCTGGTTTAATTCCCCCATTTAAATAGGCTACATTCCACGTGAATACCATGGGTCAATACCATGTGCCATTTTTATTTTTATTAATACTAATATTAGGGTTAATAATGTTTTTTGGCATGGTATTAATAATAATCCAGCCCATGGGATTTGGCCCATAGTATTTTTCCCATAGGTTTCACCTAAATATAACGCATTTTTTAAGTGTTCGTAAATATAAGGTGACTTATGGAGTAAATATTAAAAAAATGTTTTATTTGTTTACCATACCTCTCGTTTATTTATATTTTTATTAATTTACCATACCTCTTTTACAAATATGGTATTTGGCCATAGGATTCACTTAAATAAAACCTCTTTTTTGAGCCTTAATAAATAGAAAAAGGGTTAAGGACTAAATATACAAAGAGGTTTTATTTATTTACCATATGTCTAGTTTATTTATATTTTTATTTATTTACCATACCTTTTGAGTAAGTATAAAAAGAGGTTTTTTTATTTACCATACCTCCACTTTATTTATATTTTTATTTGTTTACACCCTTGCATGTATATAAGGTGACTTATGGAGTAAATATAAAAATTGTTTTATTTATTTACCATACATCTCATTTATTTATATTTTTATTAATTTAACATACCTCTTTTATAAATATGGTATTTGGCCCATAAGATTCACTTAAATAAAACCTATTCTTGAAAATTAGGGTGAAAGGAAGGTTGTAACTCCTAATTTCAAGGGCTAAATTTACCTTTTTTACCCTCTCCCTTAAAATAAGGTGGTCTATTTGAGGAGATTTGTAAAACTGTACTATGATACAAAATATTCGCCCACTAAAAATTTAAAACCCCTTAATTTCGCCAAAGGGCGAACATTCGCCCTTAAAATTTTCCATGCCCAAAATTATGTGGAGGCCCTATCTGTATTAGCGTTGTCTAATGCGAAATCGCATAGTGAGAGCATTCCTTTATACTTTACGTATTGTAACACTGCCCTATATACCCAAAGGTACGTGGATGAGCTATGATATACTCACGTATGTGGAATGAGGTATGACATTCGAAATGTATCGCAGACAAGTTAGCGAAAACTACTATGTTTAATGACGCTGGAACATGTCTCTAGCCTAGACCTCTAAATTTTATCCGCTAAGTTACAATGGTCCATTAGGTTAATTGAGATAACTTTTAAGTTGATCTTCTTAAGAATTTTCCTTTCAAGTTTCACCACGTGATATATGTTTTCAATTCCTAGAATGCAACTAACATGAGAATTATTCTTACATTCAATTAACAATGAAAATTGTAGCTAGTAAGGGATAGAGCAATCATATTATTTTAATCAAATAAAAAAGAGCACATCTAAGTAATTTCCCTAAACTATTCCTACGAGCACACTCAAACTTTTTCAATGCACAATGCAAGTTTTTCTTTTCAATTCCCTTAATGTTTGAAATGAAAAAAACGAAACTAATGCACATACAATCAATCAATCGTTTTGCAAGAATGAAGACTTTACGACAGTTCCTTTTCGAAAGAAATGAAGAATTTTACGACACTTTATTTTGAACAAAGATTAATCGACTATAAAATAAATTTGACAATGAATTGATAGTGATAAAGAAATCATTTAAGAAACAATAAACAATCAAGACCAAAGTAAGGTTAGGAAAGGAAACACAAATTGATTTCAGAGACACAAAAATCATCGATCTTTTAGTAAGCAAAACCAAAAGGAAATTTGGTAAAAATCAAGTCAAAGGTGGGATTTGTGACCTAAGGAGGACCAGTGCAGCCCTAAATTGGAGACAATGCGCTTCAGAGCACAGTCCTCAAGCGAAGGGTTCTCTGCAGTGCTCTTTGTCCTCACCAAGCCTGCGCTGGTGCCATAGAGGCATTCTAGGGTCTTTCAAGCACAATTTTTTACCAAAAAACACTCCAAAAAGGCTGAAACAAGATCAATGGAAGAAATTAAAGTCTACTAGGGTGTACTAGGATGAAGGTAAACTACCCGGAATGTTGATCATCTCCCCAGTGGAGTCACCAATTTGTTATGTGGAATTTTGTATCTACTGATAAATACAAATTCCCTAGGTGGGTATCTACACCTAGAACAATAGATTTAAAGCGTTTATCCTTTTTCTATAGAAGATAAATAAGCCAAGGGACCTAATTGTTATATTTCTCTTTCCCTTTGTCTCCATCATATGGTTCTCATCACTCCTTGAACTTAACCTGCTCGACAAGTACTTGCAATCCTAAACAGAGAACAGAAACCAATCAAAGCAAGAGATATATCTACTATAAGAAAATGGAATCGAAAGCATTTACACATATAATCATCATACATAAAGACAAGAATATGGGAAAAGGTGTAAACATCTTTATTAAGTAGAAGGAAGAGTTACAACCATGAAGTCCGATCCAATGTCACTCCTCCAGCTTGGGTTCCAGCCAACTTCACATCAAAAGCATGACACTCTGGCAGCATAACAATACTTGCTTACAATATCAAACCTCACACCAATAGTATCTCCTTACAAATTCTCAAATTCCAACCCCTAATCACTTAGATGAGCACTCAATTTTTAGGAAAATGGAGGAGGTTTGGTCATAAATGAGGGTATTGAATGGCCTTCCAAACTTAGAGTTAGTTTCCATGGAGGAAGGGATGAGAGGATAGGAGGTTACTTAACTCATTCCCCATCCAATTTAGAGCTCATAGGAGATGATAAGTGTGGGAATCTTCTAGAAGGCTCTAGAAGATAAGAATATTCCCAAAACCCTATGAGGATTTTGCTCAATCTCGCCCAACGCAGGTCAAGGTGGGGCTAAGTGCTCTGAAATGCACCCTGACATGGGCCGACCTGCACTGAAGAGCACTTACCCTTGACCAAGGCTACACTACTCCCCCAAGGAGGCATTCAAAGTGATGACTTCTCTAGGGCATGTAACAATTGAATTAGGATTTGATGAGTGCTAAAAGTATTGATTTGAATGTTGGGAGTGATGTGCCCAAGTGGGTCTATAATGTTGCCTGTTGACATTTCAGTTCAACCTGAAATTGTCAAAATATTTCAACTGGGGGCATCTTTTCCTTGTCATGAGATTAAATTTTTCCTGCCTCCTCTCATGAGGTTTTTTTTTGTCAAGTCTCTACCATTTGCCCATTATCACAGTGGTGTTTTTATCTTATGACTCATAACCCTCACTCACCCGGGGGGCATGGGGGCATAACCTTTTATGAGTTCTAATCTATTATTTGGCCAAGTCGATGCTTACACATCATGTCAACAATGAAACTTCAGTTTTATTCTTTGTTGATTGATTACCTGAGTCCGAAAATGGGCCCCATATGAACCTTTTTACACATGCTTATTTGTGTAAATATATTTTTGTACAATAGTGTGTGAATTCATTGGTGTTCACTTTTTGATTTTTAATGTTCTTGTTTTCTTTGCAGACATGTTTTTTCTACTTACCTTGTGTTCCAATTAGTTTGCAAATTGTTATGAAACCATCTCACAAAAAGATAAAAAAGAAATATCAATGCCTTAGAAATCAGCCTCTTCGAGGGGGCAACCTCCTTTACATTACAGAAATGAACAATTCATGGATGATACAAATGACAAGACCTCCTTTTTATATATAAGAGTCTAAGGGGTCATAATATAATCAGAGCTGACATAACAATAATAATGTAAGGGCACAATAATAAAAACAATGGGATTTTATGGGGCACAATAATAACAATATGGGGACTACATGGGCACAACGATATAATAAGGGGTTTGCAATAATAACAATAAGGGGCTACACTAGTAGTATAGGGACCTAACATGCTCCTCTCCTTCAAAAAGTGTTGTCCTCAATGCTTGAGTAGTTCTTGATGCTTCTGTATAAAATTCTTGTCCTCTCATGTGGAATATTCAGTGGGTAAGTTCTTCCACTTGATGAGATACTCTGAAATTAATCGATTTCGTAGCTGTCGGGTTCTTGTTTCTGTGACTGCTCCAATTTCCAATATGATTTTTCCTTCCTCGTCAAGTTTTGGAAATATTGTTTGAACTAGGATCTTGCAAATTTTGAATGAGTCGCCATACTTCTTCGTCCTTCTTCCATTCATCCCTTGCTTCGTTTATTCAATTTGGTTGGATAATAGAAATAGCACAAAACAATGATTCCACATCCTCATCCTTTCTTGAGAGTGAATCTGCAACAACATTTTGCTTCCCTTTTTTGTAGATGATTTCAAAGTCATAACCCAACATACTTGTGACCCGTTTTTTCTGTTTTTCTGAAGATAATCTTTGTTCTAAAAAACACTTAAGACTATCATGATCCATTTTTACCTTGAAGTTTCTTCCCATTAGCTAAGGTTGCCATTTCTCAAGTGCATGTAGTATTTATAACATTTCCTTCTCATAAGTAGATTGCTTGAGATGTGGCCGTAAAAATAACGAATCACCTACATCAAAACTTCTTTCACTGCAATGTTGATCTACCTGTTGTTTCATTCGATTCTGCACCAAAGTGGCATTATCCTTTAAAAGTTGGAGAACTTGTTGTTGATGCTCGATGTGATATTTCACTACTTGAATCGTTTTCTTCTTGATATGTCCTTCTATCTTGAGAGTTTTAGGAGTGGTAATTTCTTCCAATGCATTACAAGATATGTTCAGATTCATTTCTTGATGCTCAATGTGATCTTTCACTTCTTGAACATTTTTCTTCTTGATATGTCCTTCTATGTTGATAGTTATAGGAGTGGTAATTCTAGCCAATGCATTATAAGATATGGTCAGATTCATTTCTTCTTTCTCAATGTGATCTTTCACTTCTTGAACATTTTTCTTCTTAATATGTCCTTCTATCTTGAGAGTTTGAGGAGTCGTAATTTTTGCCAATGCTTTACAAGATATGGCTAGATTCATTTCTTATTTCTCTAGGGTTGGTTCCTAGTGTATATCCTCTTCTTTTGATGTTTCTTGATCCTTTTCTCCCTCCTCTTCACAATCAATGTAAAATAATTTCTTCTCAGCACGCTTATGACCTTTCATGTTTTTTTTATCACAATTGTAACAAATCCCTTTTGCTATTTTTTCTTTAATTGTTGTGGTGTCAACCTTGTAGGTTGTGGAATTCTAGGAGAAACAACACCTCCATCTTTATAGTTGTGAGGGATAGACTTCCTTGTTTTCATAATTTTTTTTCCACTTTTCTGTCCAACCTCAATGCCCTCTCCAATGAATCAGGTTCCCAAAGATGAACCTCATGTTGAATGTTATCCTTTAAAGTCCCTATGGAGACATCAATCCTTTGCTTCTCTAGAATATCATTTTCCCTTATATTCAATTTTTGAAAGTCCTTAATGTGTTATGCCATTGAACACTTTTGTTTGAGATTTATCAATTGGCTAAAGAAGGTGTTGCTCTTTGTATCCTCAAAATGTGCTATCATTTCCTCCATGAAAATTGACCACGTAACAAGTGGTTTACGAGAAAAAAGCATTTTATACCATAAAAATTGATCTGGTTCTAAATATGAAGATGTAATATGTACCTTTTTGTAATAGTTGCATGTCATGTAGATCAAAATATTTCTCCAATTGTAGTATCCAATTTACGGGATCCTTGCCATCAAACTTCCTCATATCGGCTTTTCTTGATTTTAGGAGCTCGATCTTCAAATGACTGTAACTCTGTAATTTCGAATCTCCTAGTTTTGAAATTGTGACCAGAAGTAGCCGTCTGCGTCCTCTTTCCAATGCCACTAGTTTGATTGAAATTGGATTCTCCAAGGAGGAGTTATACACAATCTTCCAAGATGACCTAATTATATACCTTTTCAGACAAGTGAACTTGTACGAAGTGCCACATGTCGTTGTTTCGACCTTCGGATATGAAAAAGATAAACAGAAAACTATAGTTCATCCTCTTTCTGAAACATCTTACAAAATTTTAATCTAATGCTCAGAGAGACAGTTATGATGATTTCCCCAGGTCGCCTATTTGGAATGTAATTTGGGAGCCTACAGAAAACCTAAGTGTCTTGGATTGTATCTCCGACAATATAGCGAAAAAAGATCTGCAATTTGGGCCTGAGATTCACCACGATTTAGGCTCAAATGGGATTTAATTTTAGAGTTTTCACCTTTTTAGAAAAAAATTATAGCGAAAATACCACGATGACCTCTTTGAGATGGAATTCTGGACCTTGCAAAAACCCTAACTCTCTCAAATCATATCTCTGAAAATAGAGCGAGACAAGATCTGAAATTCGGATCCAAGGTTCAGAACGATTTCATCTCAAATGGGTTTGTCTTTTAGCTCCTCAAACATCACAGAAAAAGAGTTATAGTGAAAATTCCATGATGACCTATTTGGAGCAGCGAAACCCTAGAATCCAAGCTCTGATACCAAATGTTATGAAGCTAGCTCACAAAAAGATATAAAAGAAATATCAATGCCTTATAAATCAACCTCTTTGAGGGGGAAACATCCTTTACATTACACAAATTAACAATTCTTGGATGATACAAAGGACAAGACCTCCTTTCTATATATAGGAGTCTAAGGGGTCATAATATAATCAGAGCCGACATAACAATAATAATGTAACGACACAATAATAACCATAGTGGGCTTTTATGGGGCACAATAATAACAATATGGGGACTACATGGGCACAACGATATAATAAGGGGGTTGTAATAATAACAATAAGGGGTTACACTAGTAGTATAGGGACCTATCAGAGATGTCGTCAAATCATTATGTCGGTTTTGCTAATGGTGCTTGTCGTAGCACACGAAATTTGTCTTCCACGGCTTGGGAACTCTTCGCCCCTGATGGTGAGTTGATTGATTTGGAAGGTATTTTCCTAGGAAGAACAAATAACAATATTTTTTAATACAATGCAGTCATTGAACTATTGTCAGAAGCAGTTGCTCTTGGCATTAGAGATTTCGTTGTCAAGTTATATTCACAACTCGTTGTGTTATAGTTAAACAATCATTACTCAATAAGAAGTCCACGTATATTGTGTATGTATCTACGTGTTTGATTACTAAAAATAAATTTTGATTTTATCACATATCAACATATTCCACGCAGTTTGAATACAGTAACAAATGCATTATAAAACTATGTTCTTGATAAAAATTTGCATAATTTATAAACCCAATCACATCATCATGATACATGGACACATAAGTAGAAAATAGAACATGCATATATATGTGTGTGTGTGTGTGTGTGTATGTATATATATATGTATATATATATATATATATATATATATATATATATATATATATATATATATATATATATATATATATATATATATATATATATATATATATATATATATATATATATATATATATATATATATCGCGTTTGTCAGAGTGTTTAAACATTAAAATATCAAAAATAAAGTGTTCCGAGACACTTGGCTTTCAATGTCTACATCATGTGGGAAAACAACTAGAAACTCTATGCGCCTACATGGTGGTCGCGATAACACGAGATTTCCCTAATCACTCAGCCTAACAGCCGACAAAGTCTCGTAGATACCCCTACTATGTGCCTTTGGTATCTCAAGGGCACATTGTCTATAGTAGCGTACTCTAGAATCCCTCGAGTGATCATATCCAGATTATGTTCCATCTCTCTGATGGGGTCCGCCCTTCCTCATAGGGAGCATATGCTACCTGCTAGGCTAATCATCATGCTATTGGTGACATTCCAGGTGGCCTTTTCGGTCCAACATCCACACATTTATCACAAGTCCAGTATTAGTTACACTTTCATAAAAAATTCATAAAAATTGAAAAATCCAAAAACAAGTTTTTACCTGCATCAGTCAACTGTTCACCTGGTGGTAGAGGTAGATCTGGTTCCCATATGAAATCTATGCTTGCATAGGTGTAGTCATCCATAATGATCAATTGGCGGCACATCCAAATGAAAAACTGCAGCAGGAAATGCATCTGCTGACTCCCTCCTCCTCGAGGCATGAGTTCACTCCATCTGACTAGTCTTGGACCTTGTGGATTAGGATATGGTACCTCTGTCCACTTATACAAAAAAAGGGGCACACACTCTAGAAAGAAAGTAACCAAAATCGAACCAAAGCCAAACTGTTTCAAGTTTCCATGCTTACCCTTGGTCAACTTCCTCTTCATATTGGCTAGTAACCCTGAACACTAGTTGAATACTATTGGAGTGAGGGATTCTACTGCATACTGGAATTGGGATTTCGAAGTCTTGTGCAAAGCTTGCGTCCCATCTACACGAGCTATGGTGAATAGGATCATCCTCAGGGGAAGATTTATGACTGTATCTATCTTCACCTTCCCGCCCATTGTCATCTTGGCACCTGGGCAATGTCTCACGACTAGTGTACTCGTACTCTCACCTCCCGAAAGAGACACAAATAGTTGAACCCTTTCTCCTCTCTTGAACAATCCAGTGATGAAAGAAATATCAGTTTCCTCCAACTCCAACTCCTGGTCCCCAATGATGAAGATTTCTCGATCAATGTCCCATAGGCTGATCAAGTAGTGCAATAGTTTATTCTATGCTCTTACATTAGGGGAATTTTGAGGTCTAAAATGGGCCTCCTAAGGAAATTATAAAATAATAGTGGAAATAATAAAATGATATTTGATTACATCATCAAATTTTAGAGGGAAAAAAGAAAAAACTATTTTTTCAACTCGTATTTTCAACGTATCTCCCTATGGGTTAACTCAACTTTCGAGTGGAAACACTCGTTGGATGCAGAATTTGATTCCTCATCCAAGGAGTACCCATGTTGCATGCTTTCGATGGACCCTGCTATACAAAAAATGAGAAATAAATGGAAAAATGTGATTGCAATCACGTTGTTCATGTGGAGGTTTGCCGTTACACCAAAACCCGCAGGTGTTGGTAAACATTATAAACCAGTAACTAGGATCCCCAGGGTTGAAATTATGGATTCTATAGAGGTGCGATGATTCTTCCAACACCCCCCCTCAAACGCAACTTGGGGGAATCGAACCTGGGTCCAAGCTCTGATACCATGTGGAGGTTTTCTGTTACACCAAAACCCGCAGGTGTTGGTAAACATTATAAACCAGTAACTAGGATCCCTAGGGTGGAAATTACGGATTCTATAGAGGTGCGGTGATTCTTCCAACAGTTCATGTATTTCTCAGCTTTCGTGTAGTAGGGTCCATCGAAAGTATGAAACATGGGTACTCCATGGATGAGGAATTAAATTTTTCATCCAACGAGTACTCCTGCTCAAAATTTAAGTAAAGCCTTAAGGAGATAAGTTGAAAATAATGGTTGAAAAAGTAGTTTTATTATTTTATTATTTTTTGAACTTTTTACTTTTTTACTCGAAAAATGGTGAATCATCCCCCATGGTTGAAATCATCATCTTGAATCCTATTTGTTCTTATAAAGTTTATTTTGGTTGTACATTTTTCTTAGGAGGCCCATTTTAGACCTCAAAATTCCACTAATGGTCCTGTAGTCTTGAAGAACTTAAATAACCCACAGTTCCTCAAATCATTGATACATTCTAATATTGAGCTTCTTGGTGGTATTCCGCCTCATGGCCTCTTTCCTTCCGTTCTAGAACCATGATTGGCTACAATCTCCTGCAAAATATCATTACACAACAATTAGATTCCTTTTCATGGAGTTAAATCCAAATATTTATGTTTAAAGAGGGTTTTTCCTTCCAAAAATCCCACCCTAGAACCATCGCGCCTATTTTTATTAATAGAGTGATGCCATCGCGAGGGCCTTTTGGCTCAGGATGATCATCACGGGTCCCATGAGAAAACCTATGATGATCCCCCATGCTATTTAAAAATGAAAATCCTCCTACTAGTAAGCAAAAATCCATTAAAAATGCATCAAAATGTAATAAAATGCAAAAGAAAAGTTAAAGCTCTTACCTGCTACTGACGGCTCGAGAAATGATTCCCTAGATCTCCCACACCGTTCGCTTGAAAATCAAAGGAAAAAGGGTAAAATGCAATCTCGAAATTTACTGGAGTGAAATGATAAAAATGTTTTAACTTTTGGTCTATTTATAAGTTTTAATTTCATTTTGCCATTATTTCAATAATATTTTATTATTTTTCTCGATATCAGTGATCGATGGTTATCTTTGTGTAGTTATGTTGTGCTCTACAACAACCCCCCCATTTCATACAAATTTTATTCTCAAAACTATAATATGAAATGGGTCCCTTTTTATTTAAATTGGTATCAACTTATTATTATTCAAAAAGGTCTGAAACAAAATAAAAAAATTATAAAACCTTTTTGATAAACCAATTAATCGGTCTTATAACATATAAATGAGTAATCTTTTATCATTGCGATAAAGCGATCACAAGATTGCATATCGCAATGACAAGGGAGGCATGACTTGAAAGACCCATTGATTTTCTCCGACGCGACAATGCACAAAAGGCTATCGGATATCGGCAATGACAAGCTATCATAACAAAAACCCCTTTCCGCTCCGATGCGATGCGATATCTCTATCGGCGATCGAAGATGTACCATGCATGCTTTTCAAAGCCCTTAGTTAAAACTCCCCATGCGAATTGGCGATACCGCTATCGGCAATCGGGGATTCTGAAAAGGAACCAATATAACAATTTAAGCTTTCCCCTTATGGCCGATTGCGATAAAGCTAAAAGCGCGGATTTCAAAAAGGATTGATAAAGCCAGGATATTATGGTTAATTAGTATTAAAGGCCTTATGTTCCCAATAAAAATTCATTTACGCTCAACTGCCAAAACATCAAAGCCACGCTTGAATGAATCATTCGGCCAATAAACGATATGATGAGCATTTAAAGGATTGACAGGTTTAAATGACCATTTAATGAGATAGTCAGTCTAAAATCTCTTCACAGATTGTGTCCGCGGCCACCTTAAGTTAATCCTCCATCATGCATTGATTAATATATCTCATTCATATTTGGTTTGCGCCACCAATTCTCCACATTACGTTCATTTTCACTCCTGTGCAGAGCTCTTCCGAAGCAGTAAATTCAAGCAGAATGGGGAAGAAGTCTAAGAAGACCGCACAAGCTTCTGCTTCGCCAGCCACATGACAACCCACCACCAATCTAGGAACAAAAGGAAAATGACTGATATCTGACACTACATGTCTAGGACTCGGCAAAACTACTTGGCTAAACACCTATAATTTAATTGAGGCCGAAGGACACGAGGTAACAGCAGTGCAAGCCACAACAGACACGACTCGGAAATCTGACGCTACTCTAAAGGATTTAGCCAACTCGTTCCTTCATCGGATAGCAGCCCGGGAACAAATTCTCCCATATACAGATGTAGTGAGGTGGGAAATTGAAGAAATCCCAATCACAAACAGAACATTTTGCACCATGGATGGGAGAATCCTTGATTCATTTCAACCTGATGATTTGAGGCAAATGTACCATTTGCCTGTACCGGAGAAGAAGTACGAAAAGGTGTTTTTGGAGAAATTTAGAAATGAGAACGAAATTGAATCTGAACCCATTCGGGATTGGAGGCAAAACCCAGCAAAACACAAGCATGAGTCTTCGGGTAAGTACTCTGTTGATTCTTTGTGTTCTCCTTATTGTTATGCCGGGATAATGATGTGTAGATTGTGGGGGTTGCATGATTCCGCAAACTTCACTATAGAAATGGTTCCTTTGATGGAGGCAGCATGTAATAGTGAAATAATGGATTGGGCAACTATACTGTCTGATAAGCTAGGAACCGCAGTCCTTGAGTTTAGAAGCAAATCCTGCATTACTGAAAGGTTTATTCCCCCATTCTACTACAGTGCCTATATCTTTGACACCCTGTGTTTTAATTCTGAATTTCCTATGCTTGGATGGAGATGGAATCCACAATACCCCATACCCATTCATATATACCATCAGAAGTTATGGAAAGCTCACTATAAGCACCATTTATATCATGTTTGCAACGGTTTTATGTTACCCATTCACTATTCTATTTTTGATAAACCTGCTCCTAAGAGTTCCTACCAAGCACGAGTTGACTTGACATCCATAGGAAGATGGTTCGGAGAAGAAAAATTCACCTATGTAAGAGTTTTCGGCAGCCAAGCCAAACCTCATGTCCTCCCTTTGTACATACCTGATAAACTGTTAGCCAGGGAGGTAGCCTATCAGATTACATCTGAAGGAGTTACACAGACTCTGAAGAGTAAAAAGAAGAAGGTTTGGCCTCCTTTTCCTCTAAGATGCGGTGTCTACGCTCTGCATGACTTTAAACATGCAGAGAAAGAAGCCGATAAAATTAAGGCACTAAGTCTAGCAACTCTTCCTAATAGGCGATTTGATCCAAACAAAGTCGCCTACAATGCACTTGAACAGCCAAAATTAACTAAATTTTATCATAAAGAAGATATGTTTGATGACCTGTTCTCCTCAGTCGAGTCAATATCCCAAGTTAAATCGCTGGCCAGAATGGAATATCAGGATGACGGGTTAGTTGAATTTAACAAACTTAGAGAACAGAGGTTGCAAACTCTGCCTCTAGATTTGTTAGCAACGACCCCAACAACAGAATCAAGCAAGCCTGAGCAGCGACTCACTAAGGAACCTCCCGCTACATCAAAAGAGCAGGAGGAAGTGCATGCAAAAGAGCAAGAGGAAACCTTGACAAAAGAGCAAGAGGAAACCCAGAGAAAAGAGCAAGAACAGAGCAGCAAAGAGGTGAATGTAGATGCCCAGATTGACTCGAAATTGCTCCAAGAATGGCAGCAATTCGACTCAATCATCAGCAATCTTGAGTGCTCGAAGGAAGTTGAAACATCAAAAGCAGATGACACACAAGAGACAACATCTAAACAGGTTCCAAGTGGAACCAGTGGCCTACCCAGTTCTACAGGAATAAAGATAATTCCTAAGGATCCCTCCGATCAGATTGTTTTACAAGTAGAAGAAATTCCTCCCTTAGATGTCTTTTACAGCCCAAAGCACAAGGCTGTAGTAAACGACAACGGAAAAGGAGAAGGATTGATCAACCTACCCTATTCCCTGAAAAAACAATGACGGGAAACGTGGTTTGGAAGGAGGAGTTTGACCCCTCTAATGACCTAACAAAACTGTCCCAATATGTTGGAGCCTATTCGGAAGCAACCATAGACAAGGCATCGAAGGTGAGTAATCTATTAAAAGGAAAAGACCAGGAAATCATTTTACTACAAGCACAACTATCGGAGGCACAACAGAAGGTAGAACAAGCAGAACGACAATTGTTTACACAGCAACAAATAAATAATCAATTGAATAAACAATTGCAGGAAGAGAAACAGAGAATTGATTCTGGTGCAGTTCAAAAGCAGAAAGAGTTGTCGGAAGCATTGGCAAAACCAAAAGCAATGAATGAACAAATGCTGAAGTCGAAAGATGAGAAAACTGCTCAACTATCAACCCAAATAGAGAAAACCAAGAATCTTCCACAGCCAGTTGAATTCATAGCAGAGGCATTACAGATAAACAAGGCATTAGTGACACAGATAAAGCTGTTATGTCAGCAAATCGCCCAAGCAGAACCTTTATGTGACTTAACAGCATCAATAGGTGATAAATCGGCTGATGCTAGAAAAGACTTGGAGCAGGCTGATGAGACCTTGACTAATTTTCTTGAGTGGCAAGGCAGTGTTGAGGGACAGGCAGCTAATTTGCCAAAAATCCTAGAATCGCATAAAGAGATATTATTTATGGAATGGCAGTCCTAGTTAATGAAAGAAGAGAGAGCAGTTTCAAGATGCAAATTAACCAAAAGTAATTTGGTTAAATTGATTAATGATACTCTCATTTATCTAACATGATTTCTCAATGTACCCCAGGTAAATTGATATCGGCTAAAATGTTGGAGCAGTCATGTTATCAAGAGCTGGAGAAAAATGGGAGATTAATCGTAGGAATTAATAGTTTGACATGGGACACCTATTGGTTGTTCTTAGTCAAGCCATACAACCAGAGAGCCGCCCTCAAGTGCCTCACAGATGCAATCGGGTGTATAATTCCCGATATACAAGATGCCACCTATGCTGCCCAACTTAATTCTCGTCTCAACTGACCACCAGAAGTGGAACCAATGCTTGCAATATGCCAGCTCAAGTCTAAAGGCAAATAGCCTAAGTGATGAATCATGTTGCCGAATGCTAGATTGCTGTGAGGAAGATATTCAGAATCAAGTTGTACCAATTAAATAGGATTTTAGTTTCATCGTTAGTTAGTTTTAATCAAGTATTTATAGACCCTTTCATGTATTTAGAAAGGGTCTAAGTTTTTTTATATGACTTAAACCTGAAGTTGCACTACTGTACTTCAGGCATATTCCTTTAAAAAGACTGGGCAAATTATTACAATTTTGATAACGAAGCTTTTATGTGAATGTGCACTACTGCCTTTGTTTAAAAGTGTTTCTGCGTCGAAAGAAGGAATCCAAATAGCGATTGATATTGGGAGTGATTTGCAGCTCATATGGTACTATTATCTATGTCTAGGTTCATTCCTTTTATGTGAATTGTTGCTTGATCGCTCTTGCTATTATCAGATATATGCATGTGTTTTAACGACATTATTTATACTTTCCACTACTGGATGTTTACAATATGCTTTCCTTTTAATCAGACATGTATCGGTAATACAAAAGGATAGGTGTAACAATGTGTTAATCACTTTGTTCAAATATTTGAATAAAGTAATCATTAAGTAAAGGAATATCTATGTTTATTGCTTAGAATCATCTATATGCCTATCAATGAACAGAGATTATCAAACGTTGCACTTCAAAGAATAGAAGCCTCCTGGGATAGAATAGTTATTTATATTTTCGCTGATATATTAGGTCATCCATTCATTATCATTTATTAGAAATCAATCACTCATCCATCCCCTTTTATTCATTATTGGGAAACTGGTCCCATTATATCTAGTCGGAGCCACCATTCCAAACAGAAAAGGAGTTGTATTAAGGTCCAGACCGGGTGGTTATCCCCCAATGTTGATACAACGATTTTCGGGGCAACAACATTTTTGGCGCTAGAAGGAGGGCATGAACTATGAATGGCGAGCAAATCCAAATCTATAAACCATTCTCAAAGTAACTCTCCCTTCACATCACCTCTTACTTCCCAATTGCATGCTGGTTCTCCAGTATCCAAGCAAGAAGAAGAGGAATCAACTACCACTGCCCTCACCCACAATACTCCAAAACGATTAAGTCCTGAGTCCCCTGAAGTTTAGTTACTCATCCAGAAACTTCAAGGCTTCTCGATAACACCACAGAAATCTGAAGTATCTCAAAGCAGTGAGACTTCGCAGTTCAATTTACCTCATCCCCTCACTAGACTTCAGAGCGGAGATCTCGGTATTAAACCCACTGAGTTCCCTTTACCTAAAAGGAAAAGGGCCAAGAAGAACACTGAAGGATCTGACAGTGAAACACTTTCATCCACATCCTCCATCTCATCTTCCCCTGTGCGAAGTCAACCATCCACCCCTTCATTACACATTGTTGTTCATCAAGGATTAGCAACTTCAACATCTCAACATGCGCAATCCTCAATATCAACTCCTTCCCAAACATCTGGAATTTCAACATTAGTATCATCCACTACTGGTGTTACAATGGCAGATCCATGGACCAGGCCTGGTGCGGTCAATATGTCTGCACCATTACCATCATTACTTGATGCTCCTGAAAAATGGCTACCCAAGTTTAACTCAGATGATGGAACACAAGCTGAGGAACATATTAATAACTTCATGTTATCAGTTAATCTCAAAGGAGTAATTGAGGAAGATGTTGTAGTTAGGCTCTTCCCTTATACTTTGCAAGGATCAGCAGGATCCTGGTATTTTTCCTTGCCATCTGGTTCCATTACCAGCTGGACCACTTGTCAAGAACAGTTTCTCACTAAGTATGGAGATGATAGATCTTTAGCCACATTAATAAATGATCTCTCTGTTGGTCGCTCTAATTGTTTTCACAATTCGAGCTCCACATAAATTGTCAACCCGAGAAGGTCTTTTTATTTCAAAGGTAATAGCGCACTGGATATGCTCAATTTCAAAAGTGGGATCAATGTTGTAGTAAAAGAAAGATACACACCTGTTAAATTCATCAATCTACCAACTCACACTCTACTTAATTAAAGCCGAAGTCAATTAAATTATAGCAGAAACGATTTCTCTGTTACAGCAAAGGAAAATCAATCTATAAGAAAAGAAATCATTCAACCATAGCAGGAACAGGACCCTATTCCCTGGTGGGGAACTTCAGCACCTGCTGCCTGGCACTTAGTCACACTGTAAGAAAAGTAACCTCAAGAGATCAAGACCCTATTCCCAAGAACAGGAACCTTCAGCACTTGTTCTCTTGCTTCTAATCACACTGCAGGCAAAGGAAAGCAATCAATGGGAGCAAGACCCTATCCCTTTATGCAGAGATCTTCAGCACATGCTCTCAACATCATTCACTCATGCATTCAATACGTGTAGCGCTAAGAAACAGAGTATTGCAAACTGTGTAACTAGTGTTTCAACAACAGGATTAAGGAAAGTGCAAACACATAAAGAAATAAACAAACTACAGGAACCAAAGGGGTGAATCTTGTGAGGAAGGCGGGCCCTTTCCTTCTCACAAGATTCCCCAGGAGAAAGAATTAAATTGGAACGCTCAAAAGAAGTTTTTATTCATCTGTCAAGGAACTGATACATTACAGAAGGAGACTAGCTCCTGTTCTCACACAATACTGTTCTGTGACTTACAATTCAATCCCCCTCTAATGATGATGTCTCCTCTTTTTAAAGAGGAGACATCTTTTACAATTTACATGAGAGCGAATATCTCGATTCTGTTTCCTTCTCCAAAACAGGGCTATTCTGTTCTTTAAAAAGAGATACTGTTACAACCGAGACAACAGAAGTGCTATCTTCAGGATGATCCAGGTAACCGTATCTTCGGGCTGTTGCTACTATTGCACAAAAAGTTCTTCCAGAATCGCAAATTACGCATAACGGGATTTGCGTGCTTGACGGCTGTTTCAGCAACTGAGTTAGCTGTTTCAGCAACGGAGTCAGTTGTTTCAGCAACGGAGTCAGCTGTCTCAGCAACGGAGTCAGCTGTTTCAGCAACGGTCGCTCGTTCCCACCAAGGCATATACATATCTGCGATCTTTGACTTGTGTTAGCAACAATGCACTTCAATAAATGATAAAATATAAGAGTATTGTGGAATTAAATGTAAGACAGATTAACCATATAATAAAGAAGAGGTTTCTATATACCTTGGGATAAAGTGAATGAAAAAGACATTGAGGTTCATGGTTTTAAGAGTAAAGTGGTGTCAAAATATATAGCAAAAATGGTACATAGTGGAGTCCTAACATCCCCCCCAGCTAAAAATGTTGCATGTCCTCAGGCAACCCCTCGTCTGAAGCAGAGTCTGAGTACTGGGACTGAGCATGCAAATTACTCAAGCAGTAGCTGGAGAAGGTGGCATCTGTAGGAGCTCGGAATCCGTTGTTGGTCTGCAACTATTGCCATGCCAAGGCTTCCTCTCTGTCAGTCAACTGATAATGACAGTGATATTTGTCTGAAGGCAGCCATAAAATTGGAAAACGGAAATGATACCCAATCCAGTTTACTCCACAATGTTGAATGCAATCAATATACTTAGGGACCCTGGATAATGCAGCTTGAAGATTGAGAGGGTTAAAAGGATGATAATCCTGTCTTTCCTTACATGACTGCTGCCAAAAGATACCATTGGCCTTCAATGCAACAGAACCCTTCATTCTAATGTGCTCTTGACACTTAAAAAGGATTGAAGCCTGTAATTGCTGTATGTGCTCGTTCATTCCTGGCTTCTGCAAGAATTCATAATACTGTGCTATAAACATGGCTGGGCCTACAGGCTCTGGTCTAATCCACAGGAGTTTATTCTCCTCATTATGACTGCTTGCAGTGAACGCAGTCTGCCAAGTGAGCTGGTTAGACAAAAATGAAGCAAATGCCCTAATTTGTATATCGCCTGCAATTGGAATAAGATTAACTCTCCTATCTTCAGGAATGGCCTCATTATGAAGGTATAGTTCGCATAGCAGATGCTGGTCACTTTCAGGGGCCTCCTTAAAGGTCTCAACAAATTTCTCTAAAGTCATTAATTCATGTGGTCTGCCATTTGCTATTACTTTTAATTGAAAATAAACTAATCGTTCAGAAAGAAAGAGAGAGTAATTTACAGAGGGTTTACATGTAACCATCAATTTCCGCACTAATGAAAACATCAAGGCTATCCGTGCCTTAGACTGTCTGGCTTCCTTCTTATATTCCCTGTGCTCTTGCAGTATTTGTTCCCAGCTATCCCAGTTAGCATATACATGGTTCTGCCATTGCAACTTATGTTGTCGTAATATTATATCTTGTTCTTCAGCATATTGCTTCTTCCATCTGTTCATTTGTTCCAATGGGTCCCATGGCAGAGTCTGTGTCTTTTTGGCAGAAGTAGTGGGTTGGGACACTATTTCCTCTGTCTGTATGGCTGCATCAGTGGTAATGTGTTGGGGCATTGTTTCTTCTGTCGGGATGGCTTCATCAGAAGTAATATGTTGGGGCATTGTTTCTTCTGTTGGGATGGCTGCGTCAGAAGTAATGTGTTGGGGCATTTGTGGTGTGATTTCTTCTTCTTCTTGCTTTATATAGGGTCCTACTGGTTCTTGTGGAGTAGTAGGGCATTCCTCTTTTATTCCTCCTGCCGTAGATGTTTCAGGGAGCTGAATTTTAACTATTTTGTAGCCTGCACCCTGATAAATGCTGCCACACTCCTGACACATATATTCCATGCATGGCTCCCTATTTTGCATTGAGGCTACATGTGCTAATGTATGGAGATTGAGTTCTCTTTCAAAAGCCTCTCGAGCCATGGTTAATTCAGTTTTGTAAGCTTCTAATTCAGACTTCAGGAACTCATTTTCCTCCAGTAGAGATGTCATAGTATGTGAACTTTGTGTGCTGATTGGCTCCGTTGGAATATTTTGTTGATGCACAGTAGTAGCTAGTTCTTGTACCACAGTGGGTGGTTCTTGTGTTTCATCCACCGGGCTAGAAATGGATTCTTGTGCTCCCGTGGCTGGTTCTTGTGTTTCAGTCACCGGGCTAGAAATGGATTCCTGTGCTCCCATGGCTGGTTCTTGTGTTTCAGTCACTGGGCATTTCCCACTATCGTCCTGCTTGGTGTATTCTTGTGCCTCAGTGACTGGTTCTTGTGTTTCAGTCACTGGGCAAGTGACTGGTTCTTGTGGAGCAGTCACTTCTTGACCCATAAACAATGTCATATTATCCCGAGGCACTGGTTCTTGTGTGGCAGTGCCTTCGGACGAGACAGGTTGGGAAGTTTGGGATGGGGATAAAGGTTTTAGTAGAATAGTGGCAGGGTCAGGGAAAATGGAAGTGGATTTTGTCTCAATAGTTATTTTCCTCTTTATTTTTGGTAGGAAAGCAGCAAAATCGCTGCCCTTCCTTTTCTTTGAAAGGGAGGGCTTTTTCCTGGGGACAGGGTTTTCCGGAGGGGTAAGAATTTGAGATGTGGACCTTGTCCGTGGTCTGGAGCCTGCGACTGGTGAGGTTTTCTTCTTTTTCTTAACGGGTGAGGACGGGGGTGTTAAAGAATCGTCACTAGGGACCGAAATAGTGGAGGCAATTGGCTCTGCTAAATGAGGCGAGGTCGGGGTTGGGTTGACTGGGGAATGCTGGATTTCTTCCTGTTGTTCTTCATGAGGAATCTCTGGAATGTCATGAGGACTTTCAGATGGTTGAGGTGTTTGGTCCTGCTGAGGAATTTCCGGAATATCCTGAGAATTTTCAGGTGGTTGGGATATTGGGGTTTGTTGAGGGCTTTCGGGCGGCTGGGGAATTTCATGTGCTTGTTGAGGAATTTCGGGTGATTGGGGGATTTCAGGTGGGGCGTGCAGAGGGGGATTTTGCTGAGCAAAACCCCTCTGTATTAGCAACTGGCATAAACGGTGATGGGTAAGAGATGAAATTGGAGATTTGGCTCGTTTACAATAATAAGACATGTTTTTAATACAACCAAGCAGATAATAAGGGATATTAATCAGTCGTCCATTCCTCAAGTGATTCATCAAAACAAAATCATGATTGTACACTACCTGATAACGCCCCTCACATGTTAAGTAGTGTTTGATGAACTCTGCCACTGATGGCCATGGTTGAGGAAGTGAGTGCAGACTAACTCCGCGGCCTCTGGGTTCCACTTGCTCGTCCGGGCGCAGAAATTCTTGCTGTGCGTTTAGAACGACCTGCTTCCTGCTAAACCAGCGAGTGCCCTCGGCTGGCAACCCTGATACCTGAACTATATCATCCTCTGTCACTGAAATGCGAACCCCTTGGACCACTGAGAAATTGTCTTCAAGGTTTTGTGCAAACTCTAATACTTGTCCCTGGTTAAATTCCCCCAAACTTTTAGAATATACTGTCCATCCCGCTTGTTGGAAGATTTGATAAACTTCAGGAAACAACTGAAGAAGACTTATGGAGACGGGCTCATGTCTAATGGCCGACCCTCCTATGGCTGTAGCTTTGAGTTTTCCGCAGAGGCACCAATACAGTAAACTCAGACCCTGATCGCGCTAGTTGTTGCAACAGAGGGTGCATAGTCTAATTGACGGCAGAAATAGATATGATAACAGGCGGCAGCTTGGTTCATGCAAAATGATTATTCCATTTTCGGAATTCCCCCCCTACGTATGGTGTAATAATGATTGGACGTGTAAAGATATGCAATCATTATGAAATGAAATCCTCTCTTTAATATGATTTAACCGAATTACATTAAAACCTTATACCTTATACTTTACCTTTGATTTAATAATTCGAAGTGTCGGTTGCTTCAAAATAGCTTTAATGTACATGGAAAAATTTGTAGATTTTTAGAACGGAGGTGTAATTCAATCTGGTACATGCTGAATAATTTTCGCCAAAAGGATCTGAAGTATAATCGTGAAGAACCAGAAAGCTTATATGAAAGCAAAGAGGGATATTGTTTTGATGATAACCAGTTGCTGAGACTGGTGTTTAAGCAACTGAAAAATGAACGATACATTGCTGAAGCAGGTGTTTCAGCAACGGGGGAAATCGATAATACATTTCTGAAACAGGTGTTTCAGCAACGGGGGAAATCAATGATATGTTGCTGAAACAGGTGTTTCAGCAATGGAAAAAGCTGGCGTTACGTTGTTGAAACAGGTGTTTCAGCAACGGGAAAAATCAGAGAAATGGGATAACTGTCTTAGGTTTGTGAATGGTAAGGGATTATTTCAGCAGTAAGGGGTGGGAAATACTGACTGAAGGAGGATATTTCAGGAGTGGTGGGAGTGGGAATGATAGAAGTAATGTGGGTATGGAGGGATATTGCTTTAGGAAAGAGGGTAAAATGATGGGAAGAAGCTTCTTGATTTAAAGCTTTAGATCTTCTCATGATGAATCTGTCCTCCTTATTGCTTTTCCAGAATCTACAAAATTCAATTGTAATATGCCAATCCTTGACATGGATTATTAGTGCTAAATCTAATCTAGTACTAAAAATATAGTGCAGAAAATTAAGTGCTGTGAGGAGCAGAAGACTCCCCTAGAAAAAGATAATGAATATCAGTCATGCAAGCAGTCTTGAAATCCTCTTTAGAAATAGGGCACTTATATAAATGGAGCCTATGGCCATTGACTAGTAGAGGTGTTTTAGCATCATCAATTGTTACAAGCCTTACCGTTCCGTTTGGAAAGACATCATCTACTTCATATGGTCCAAGCCAACGTGTACGTAGCTTTCCCTGAAAATTTTCAAACCGAGAGTCATACAACAAGGCCCAATTACCTTTTTGGAACTGCTTGTGTTTGATAATTTTGTCGTGCCACTTCATCCTTTGTTGCTGAATCATGTTTGTTTGATAAATGGCATCTAATCTCTTTTCATCCAACTCCAAAAGAAGCTGCAATCTAGCTGTCTGCACATCATTCAAATCAAGATTAACAGCTAAAGCAGTCCTTAAAGTTTTAATTTCAAATTCCACAGGAAAAACAACATTTTTACCATAAACCAATTCATAGGGAGAAAAACCTGTAGTGTTTCTCCAAGTAGTCCTGTAAGCCCATAATGCCTCAGGGAACCTTTGGGACCAATCCTTTCGGTTGTCCTTCACTGTTTTAGTTAGAATGGCCTCTAAAACTTTGTTTGTGCTTTCCACCTGCCCATTGGCCTGGGGGTGGTATGGTGTAGTCATTCTCTGTTGAATATGATATTTGTGAAGGGTAGATTTAAAACCATGAGAATTGAATGGAGGTCCTCCATCAGTAACTAGCTCTCTAGGAATTCCAAATCTAGTGAAAATCTCTTCAAACAAGAAGGCTAGAACAGCCTCTTCATTGGCTCTAATAAGTGCTTTGGCCTCCACCCACTTAGTCATATAGTCTGTGCAGACTAATATATAGGTTCTTTGATTGGATGGAGGGTTAATGGGTCCTATGAAGTCCAAGGCCCATCTTTCAAATGGTTCAAAAACTACCTGGGGGTTTAATGGCATTTGGTCTCTACAATTGGGTTGACCCATTCTCTGGCAGCTGTCACAAGCCCTTACATACTTCTTTGCATCCTTAAATAATGAGGGCTAATAGTAACCCATCCTCAGAATTTTATGTGTTGTTCTTTTATCAGCAAAATGGCCTCCACAAGGGCCATCATGACAAGCTTTCAATATGTCATACACTTCATCTTCTCTAATGCATCTTCGGATCTCCTGATCAAGCCCAGTATAGAAGAGACACCCGCTTATCCAGCTGTACCTGGCACTTTGTTGAACAATTCTTCTCCTTTCTCTATATGACAGGTGTGCTGGTAGTTTTCCTGCTACCAAGTAATTAGCAATATCTGCATACCATGGAGAATGAGCAGAAACTGCAAACAAATATTCGTCAGGAAAACTATCATCTACTGGAATATCATTGTCAGTTTTTAACCGTGAAAGAAAATCAGCCACCACATTTTCTTTACCAGGCCGATCTACAATTGTAATATCAAATTCCTGCAATAATAATAGCCATCTGGTAACTCTGGCATTTGTGACAGATTTGTTCATTAAGTATTTAATAGCTGAATGATCAGTGTGTACAAAAGTAGGATAACCAGTAATATAGTGTCGGAATTTATTAATGGCATAGATTACTGCAAGGAACTCTTTCTCGGTAACTGTATAGTTAAGCTCAGCAGAGGTCATATTCTTACTGATAAAGTATATAGCATAGGGAAGATGATTTTCCTCTTGTCCCAAAACCGCTCCAATAGCAATGTCTGAAGCATCAGAAGATATGTGAAACGGAAGATTCCAGTCAGGCCCCCTCAAAATAGGAGCAGTAGACAACTGATGCTTCAGTTCTTCAAAAGCTTTCTGACACGAATTAGTCCACTTGAATTCAGCATTTTTCATAAGCAATACAAATAATGGAGAAGCTATTTTAGAGAAATCTTTAATAAATCTCCTGTAATAACCAGCATGTCCTAGAAAACTTCTCACATCAGTTTGAGTTTTAGGAACAAAAAGATTCTGAATGACCAATATTTTAGATGGATCTACCTGAATACCTTGAGATGAAATAAAATGTCCAAGCACTATTCCCTCACTCATCATCATATGGCATTTTTCGGTACTTAAGGAGAGGTGAGCTTGAATACATCTTTTAAGTACTTTCTCAAGGTTTTGTAATGCCTCTTCAAAAGACACACCATAGGGGGTAAAATCATCCATAAATATTTCCATACAATCATTCAGCATATCGGAAAAAATTCCTATAACAGCTCTTTGAAAATTTGTTGGTGCATTGCACAACCCAAATGGAAGAACTCTATAGGCGAAAGTCCCCCAGGGGCTGGTGAAAGTGGTTTTGTCTTGATCTTGGGGTGCAATTTTTATCTGATTATACCCACTGAATCCATCTAGAAAAGAAAAGAATTTTTTTCCTGCAAGACTGTCCAACACCTGATCAATGAAAGGTAAGGGAAAGTGATCCTTTTGAGTAGCTTTGTTTAAAGCTCTATAGTCGACACATACCCTCCATTTCCCGTTTTTCTTAGGAACAATTACTAACGGGGAAACCCATTCACAGTCAGATATGGGGTATATAAATCCTGCGTTAAGCAGTTTTTGAAGTTCTTCTTTAACAATTTCTCGTAAATTAGGATTCATTCGTCTTTGGGGTTGACAAACAAGTCGGCATCCCTCTTTAATGTAAATTCTGTGAGTACATAATTCAGAAGAAATACCTTTCATGTCCGTGTAATCCCAGGCAAATGCCTCCTTATATTCATGTAATAACTTCATTAGCTGCTGTGTTTCAGCATCTGTTAGATCAGGATTTATGTTTAATGTCTTACCGGGTTCAATTTCATATGCTTTTAGATGAGATCGTGGATAAAGTTTGAGTTGAATCTTCAGGTTCAATCTTTTCTTGTGCATCAGTTTCAAAAATTGCAGTTAATTGATTGTGTGTTTCAGGAATGACAGAAGAAGGTTCACAAATAAAATTATTGATTATCTCATCCTCTGTATTGTCTTTAAGAGTTAAATCTTGTCCTATAGTTAGAATCGGCTGAACAGCATTATCATCATAATCCATCCATATAGAATCTTCATTATTGACTACTGGCGTAGCGTGAGGATAAAGAGTTAATTGTTTTGTTTCATAACCATTAGAAATTGTCATTGAACTAGATCTGCAACTAATAAATGCATCAGCTGTGGCCAACCATGGCCTTCCTAGAATTAAGGGATGTCCCCCCAGCTTTGTTTTAGTTTGCAATACAACAAAATCAGCTGGATATTTCCAGGATTCAACTGAAATGAGTAGGTCTTCAACAATCCCTTCTGGCTTAATTGTGGAACGGTCATCTAACTCTAAAATGGTGGGTGTATCTCTGATTGTGTTATTCAGCTGTAACAATTGTGAAGTTTCCAGAGTCATTATATTAATTGCTGCACCTAAGTCTACCAGAACTCGGGGAATCATTGCTTTACCAATCTGAACTGTGACAGTAGGATGGCCAGGATCACCATATTTTACAGGAGGGGCTTTTCCGGACATTAATGCAGACAAGTCTCCCATCACATGTACTGTAAGGGGATCCTTGGTTTTCCTACCAGGTTTCTTAACACAAATATCCCTTAATGTTTTGGCATAAATTGGTACATCTCTTAATGCTTGTAAAAGTGGAATTTTAATATACAAATTTTTCAATTCCCCTATAAAATTAAAAGTAGGTGTTTCAGCTGTTTTGGTTAAAACCAAATGCTTGGGGAATGGTGGTTCTGTTAATTCAACATTTTTGTTAGGAGGTGGTTGAGCTTCTTTTTGTTTCTCGGTTTCATTTTTATCTGAATCAGTTATGTCATCTATAATAGGCTCTACTATTCTTCCAGATCTCAGATGAATATCATTACATTGCATAGTAGGAAATATAGACTGATTCTGAATATCAATGACTTGCACAGCTTTATTATTGGGGTTAGGATTTGGTTGCATAGGTAGTTGGGGTCTCATTTGGTTGTTTGGCGGAGCATTTGATGGCAGAGAGAGTGATTGTTGGAATTGAGGCATTTGATTTGGGTACGGGAGTGATTGACTATTCCAATTTGGGTTCCAAGGATTGAAAGGAGGTGGCTGCTGTGGAGGCCAAGGAGTCCACATTGAAGGGTCGACAAAGGGAGGGTTTTGCATTTGCATGGGTGGGAAATTCATTTGATTGAAAAGTGGGTATTGCATTTGGTTGAAGGGGGGGTAACTTGTTTGGCCAAAAGCAGAATAATTGTTTCAACGATTAAATGGCATACCAGAGTTCTTACCTTGCCCTTTAGGTTGCCATTGTCTTCTTTGAGTTAGCAGGTAGACTGCTTCAACTTCTTCTTCCGTTGGCTGCAACGCTGCTTTTATTCCTGGTAGAGATGGACACTGTTCTGCCTCGTGATCTTTCTCACAAAGGGTGCAAACTGGTACTTTATCTCTTGGACATTCCCTTAGTGGATGTTTGTCTCTACATTTCGGGCAATAGACAGCCAGAGTTGCTTCTGCTTCGGCCTGCTTCTTCTTAACCTGCAAAGTGTCAATCTGCGAGGCAAAAGAACTTAGCATTTCGGTTTTAAATTCTTCAAGTAAATTACCTATTTCTGCTCTTGTTGCTCCTCCATTGGCTGATTTCTGCACCCTTGAATAGGTGGAATCTCTTATTCTGTTTCTTGTAGCTCCCCTAGAGCACCTTTTAGCAAGTTCACAAATCTCATCATATGATTCTTTAGATATATCTCCCTTAGCAAGCATATTTAACATATTTAAACAATCATCCCTTAAACCTCTAAGTAATATTGTTTTACGAATTTCCTTACTTATATCCGGATGATCGGATCTCTGTATGTTGTATTGCAATCTTTCTATGTAGTCCTCCAGACTTTCATCCGATTTTTGTGCCATATTGAATAGTTCATCCTTCTTCTCTCTCGTCCGGCAGTAGCCTTGATATTTAAGCAGAAATTTTTGTTTCATCTGCTCCCATGTTTTGATTACCTGACTTCCAAGGCTCATGAACCATCTTAAGGCATTCCCTTTTAAGGTGGCTGGAAACAGCTTCAACTTTTGAGCATTAGTAACATAATCATAACTTCTGCATAAAATATCAAATTCAAAAAGAAATTCGTCAGGATCTTCAGTGGATAAACCATGAAAGTTAGGTAGAGCAGACAATGGGATATTTTTCATCGTTCCCCCAGGTAGATCACTGATGGGAAATCCCAAGGTAGAAAGGGAATTTTCATCCCTTCTTTCTTCTTCAAGACCTACACGTCCTCCTCCAAAGATGAATGCATCATTGTTATCTTCCATTGTTGGCCCTCCTACTGCACTTTCTCGATCGTCAGAATCCTCTATTGGTTCTTCAATGTTTTCTACCGGTCGTCCAACGCTCTCTACTATCTCCTCAATGTGTTCTACTGATCTGCTAATACTTCCCTCTGACTCTTCAGCGCTGACTGCTGGTTCTTCTGTATTTTCAGGACCCACAACTTCCTCTGTTCTGTAATCTGACTGAGGAGAACGCTGAAATTTTGATTTCCGAGAACTTAATCTTTGTGATGATTCAGCCTTCGACACAATCTCGTCAATAAACGTTTTTCGTCCTCCCCAGCCCTTGCCACCTGTGCGGTTATTTTTCTTCTGGTTTCCTCGTCCTCTCATACAATCTGCACATTAAAAGGAAAAAAATGAATGCTTTTGAAATCTATAATTACCTTCCCCGGCAACGGCGCCAAAATGTTGGTCGCTCTAATTGTTTTCACAATTCGAGCTCCACATAAATTGTCAACCCGAGAAGGTCTTTTTATTTCAAAGGTAATAGCGCACTGGATATGCTCAATTTCAAAAGTGGAATCAATGTTGTAGTAAAAGAAAGATACACACCTGTTAAATTCATCAATCTACCAACTCACGCTCTACTTAATTAAAGCCGAAGTCAATTAAATTATAGCAGAAACGATTTCTCTGTTACAGCAAAGGAAAATTAATCTATAAGAAAAGAAATCATTCAACCATAGCAGGAACAGGACCCTATTCCCTGATGGGGAACTTCAGCACCTGCTGCCTGGCACTTAGTCACATTGTAAGAAAAGTAACCTCAAGAGATCAAGACCCTATTCCCAAGAACAGGAACCTTCAACACTTGTTCTCTTGCTTCTAATCACACTGCAGGCAAAGGAAAGCAATCAATGGGAGCAAGACCCTATCCCTTTATGCAGAGATCTTCAGCACATGCTCTCAACATCATTCACTCATGCATTCAATACATGTAGCGCTAAGAAACAGAGTATTGCAAACTGTGTAACTAGTGTTTCAACAACAGGATTAAGGAAAGTGAAAACACATAAAGAAATAAACAACTACAGGAACCAAAGGGGTGAATCTTGTGAGGAAGGCGGGCCCTTTCCTTCTCACAAGATTCCCCAGGAGAAAGAATTAAATTGGAACGCTCAAAATAAGTTTTTATTCATCTGTCAAGGAACTGATACATTACAGAAGGAGACTAGCTCTTGTTCTCACACAATACTATTATGTGACTTACAATTCAATCCCCCTCTAATGATGATGTCTCCTCTTTTTAAAGAGGAGACATCTTTTACAATTTACATGAGAGCGAATATCTCGATTCTGTTTCCTTCTCCAAAACAGGGCTATTCTGTTCTTCAAAAAGAGATACTGTTACAACCGAGACAACAGAAGTGCTATCTTTAGGATGATCCAGGTAACCGTATCTTCGGGCTGTTGCTACTATTGCACAAAAAGTTCTTCCAGAATCGCAAATTACGCATAACGGGATTTGCGTGCTTGACGCCGTTTCAGCAACTGAGTTAGCTGTTTCAGCAACGGAGTCAGCTGTTTCAGCAATGGAGTCAGTTGTCTCAGCAACGGAGTCAGCTGTTTCAGCAACGGTCGCTCGTTCCCACCAAGGCATATACATATCTGCGATCTTTGACTTGTGTTAGCAACAATGCACTTCAATAAATGATAAAATATAAGAGTATTGTGGAATTAAATGTAAGACAGATTAACCATATAATAAAGAAGAGGTTTCTATATACCTTGGGATAAAGTGAATGAAAAAGACATTGAGGTTCATGGTTTTAAGAGTAAAGTGGTGTCAAAATATATAGCAAAAATGGTACATAGTGGAGTCCTAACACTCTCCAATCTTAGGATAAATCATAGGGAACCAATTAAAGAATTCAATGCGCGATTCAATAAAATCTTGAATAAAATCCCAAAGGACTCCAAACCAAGTGAACAAATCAGAAGTGAATGGTATATAACTGCCCTACCTGCCAATATAGCTATTTTTGTAGACAGTGCTGCAAAATCGACTTTAGCTGAAAACATGAAAGAAGCACTTGTTATGGAAAAACGTATTAATGCTCTAGAGAAGAAAGCTGCTCTGGAAGATAGAAAATCAAAAAACGTTTCTTTTAAAGATGATTCAAAGAAGAAAACCCCAAAAGATCCCTACGATATGGAAGGTCTGCAAAAGGTCCTTAAGACTTTGTCAAATGAAATGGTTGAAATCAAAAAGCAAGTAGCAGAAACCTCAACTAAAAGGCCTTTTAGAAATTTCAAGAAAACTGAATCAAAACCACCGAATGTTATATCTAATGCATATTCAGACCCTGAAGAAGAAGAAGAGGAAACAATCTCACCAACTGATGATGAAGAGGAAGTTTTTGAATGTCATGGAATGTGGGATTTCATACTACCTAACTCCGATACAAAAAATGAAGAAGAAGCTTTTCCTGTCACTACTAGGAGTAAAGGTGACCCTGAACCCATCCAGGCAACTTTAAAGAAAAGAAGTGCAGGTGCCACAACAACAAAGGAAAAGGTGTCCACAAGGAAGCCAGCTGCAATGGTTTCCCAAAGCCAACCTTCAACCTCAAATATGCCCTCAACATCTAAAACATTAGTAGTATCCACTTCAATGGATTACAATATCGTTGATGATATGAAGAAAACTAAGGCAAAAATTACTATGTTTGAACTTAGTAAACTAAAACATCAGCAGAAATTGCTTCTCAAAGAATTGAATGATGTTCCTTCCTCACCTCTTCCCAGTGCTAAAGATGCAAATGATTCAGGACAACCACCTTCTAGCAGGATCGAAGCTACTGATACGATTCTGATTGGAGACAGATCCAATTCCCATACTCCTCCTTTCCTATTAACCTATGAGATTTATAATCGTAATCTGCACAATTGTTTGATTGATTCAAGGGCATCCTCAAATATAATGCCAGCTTTGGTTTGTTCAAAACTAAACATTGAACCCCAGAAATCTGCAATTCACATTGTACAGCTAGATAGAACTAAGGTGTAGGTTGTAGGAGAAATCAACTCTGTAATGATCAGGTTATCGGCCGATCCGCGAGTAGTACAAAGAATCGATATCCTAATCGCCGATATACCTGAATTTTATGGTTTAATATTAAGTAGGGATTGGTCTGAGAAGCTCCATGGGTATATTTCTACCGATTGGTCCCATATGTGGCTACCCTACAATGGAAAGCCAAATCAAATAAAAATCAATCGGGAAAAGCACATGACCCACACCATCATAGAGTTCGAACAGGAAAATCAACCCATAACATTTAATAACAATATCTTAGGGAATTATTCGTCAGAATCATTCTTTGGCAACTTCACAGCCCAACCATCTGCTTTCTCAGTAAACAATTTTTCATCTCAGATCGAAAATTATTCACAAACAGATAAGTCAAGATGTTTTGGTGATACTGAGAAAACTGTAAATACAATTGTAGAGAATTCTTTATTTTGGTCTTTATATTTTGATGGCTCTAAATCTAATGAAGGCTCGAGAGCAGGATGTATCTTGGTTAGTCCGCAAGGAGAAAAAACAATGTTGTCCTGTAGGTTAGAATTTGAATGCACAAATAACACAGCCGAGTATGAAGCCTTAGTCCAAGGACTGTACAAAGCAATTGGCCTTAAAGTGCAATATTTGAAAGTATTCGACGATTCTGAAATTATTGTCAAACAGGTGAGAAATACGATTCATTGTCTTTCAAATCACCTCAAGCATTATCAATCACTGGTGCAAGAACTCACCTCGCACTTTTCAACATTCAATATCTCTTCCATTCCCAGGTCTCAAAATTCGGCAGCCGACTTGCTAGCCAATGTTGCTTCCAAACTCTTACCTTCCAAAGATTATAGCCCAGATAGATTTTCAGTAGAATTGCTTTCTAGGCCGTCAATTCCTGACAATGTCACTAACTGGAGAGTTTTCAATCACAATGAAGACATTTTACAATTCCTGACTTCTGAAAAATCCTATGACGATCAGATTATAGAGGAGAGCGATCATGATCTTCAGATGAGAGAAAACCATGAAGAAAACTCAATACTGAAGCCTGTGGTGAAACTGGAGGATCTTTATGACATTAAAGATAGATTTAAACCCATGATCAATACAAAGATCCACAGTTCCACCTTAAGGTTTGAGTTGATTAATCTTGGCACTGAACAAAATCCTCAAAACATTAATGTAGGATTAGGACTTTGTCTGGAAGAAAAAAAGGCATTCATTAGACTATTAAGAAAGAATAAACATGTCTTCGCTTGGAAGTATGATGATTTAAAGACGTATGATACATCCATCATCCAGTATACTATTCCAATGCTTACAGAACAAAAACCAGTTCAACAAAAGCTCAGGAAAATACATCCGAACCTAGAGAGTCAAATTAAAACTGAACTTAATAAACTCTTAAAGGCCAAGATTATTTTTCCCATTCAACACTCGAACTGGGTCTCCAATATGGTGCTGATTAGGAAGAAAAATGGCGATATCAAGATTTGTATAGATTTCAGAAATCTGAATAAGGCAAGCCTAAAAGACAATTTCCCATTACCTACTATGGAGCAGATACTCCATTCAGTAGCAGGCTCTGAATTGATGTCCTTTTTAGATGGTTTTTCAGGATACAACCAAGTTTTGGTTCATCCTGATGACAGACTTAAAACTACATTCAGGACAAAGTGGGGAACTTATGCTTATCAGAAGATGCCTTTTGGACTGATTAATGCAGGAGCCACATTCCAAAGAGCGATGGATATAGCTTTCAAAGGATTGGTCAATAAAACAGTAGTTGTCTACTTAGACGATATTACTGTATTTTCTAAAAAGAGAACCAATCATTTGCATGATTTGAACCAAATCTTTCAACGCTGCAGAAGGTACGGTATTTCACTCAATCCTAAAAAATCCTTCTTTGCTCTTGACCAAGGAAAGCTTTTGGGCTTTATTGTCTCCAAAGATGGAATTTATATTGATCCGAGTAGGATCAAAGAGATCTCTGAAATCCCTTTTCCTCATAATAAAAAATCCATGCAGTCATTTTTAGGCCAAATCAATTTTGTTAAAAGATTTGTTCCAGACTTTTCTCACATCATTTTGCCACTACAAACTATGATTAAGAAAAATTCAGTTTTTAGATGGGGATCAGCAGAAAAGGAAGCGTTTGATTTAATCAAACAATCAATAATTAATGCCCCCGCTTTAAATACTCCTAATTTTTCTAATCATTTCACATTGTATACTATCGCATCCGATTTGTCTTATGCAACAATATTCACTCAGATTAATGATCACAACTTGGAAGCACCCATTTCATTCTATAGTTCAAACTTGCAGGGTGCCGAACTGAATTACTCCGAAGTAGAAAAACAGGCCTTTGCTGTATATAAAGCTGTCAAACATTACAAAACCTTCCTTTTAAAAGCCCATACAAAAGTCATAGTTCCTTTCTCAGCAGTAAGGCAACTATTAATCCAAAGCGAATTAGGTGAAAAAAGGGCAAACTGGGTTACAACACTTCAAGAATATGACTTGGAAATCAAGCCAGCAAATATTGTTAGAGGCCAAGGTTTTTGCAGGTTATTGGCAAGACCATCCAACATTCAACAACCAGGTGATACAGAACATTTTGAAGAAATAAATTAGATAAGTATTATTGATTCTGAATCACAATATGCAGACTTGATCTTTTATTTGAAAAATGGATATGCACCCCCTAACCTGTCTTATAAAAGCAAGAGGGCCATTAGATTGAAAGAAAGAAATTTCACAATTGTTGATGATGTACTTTTTAGGCAAAATTATGATTCAATCTTATTAAGATGCCTAGAAAAACCTGAAGCACAAAAGGTTTTGCAAGAATTACATGATGGACCAGCAGGAGGACATTTTGGAGCTGACACAACAGCCCACAAAATCATTCATGCTGGATATTATTGGCCCACCCTTTTTAGAGATGCTCATGAATATGTAAGGAAATGCCGAAGTTGTCAAACTTCTAGTGGAAGACAAAGAAAGCCAGCTTTCCCTTTGCAACCAATCAACATTGAACAACCATTTGAGAAATGGGGATTGGACATCATCGGAGAAATCACTCCACATTCTTCCAAACAGCATAAGTATATCCTTGCTGCCACGGATTATTTTTCAAGGTGGGTTGAAGCAATTCCGTTAAAGACAACAAATTCTGAGGCAATTATAGAATTCATAGATCAATTCATCATTACCAGGTTTGGTGTCCCAAATGCTCTTGTTTTTTATAATGCATCTTATTTCTCATGTAATTCTATGTTTGATTTCGCTATTAAAAGAGGATTTAAATTGAAATATTCTGCTAATTACTATCCCCAAGGTAACGGTTTAGCAGAATCTACCAATAAAAATCTAATTAAGATTATTAAGCGAACTATCGAACAGAATCATAAAAACTGGCATAAATCTTTAATATTCGCACTATGGGCTGATAGGATAACACAGAAAGCTTCCATAGGTTCTTCTCCATTCAATCTTGTGTATGGAAAAGAAGCAGTACTACCAACAAATCTTGTCCTTCATTCTCTATCCCTAGTTCAGTTTATTGAGGAAAGCCCTTCTTCTTCTATTCAACTTAGACATGATCAAATCATAAAATTAGAAGAGGAAAGAGAAAAAGCCAAGGTTATTCATGCAAAACATCAGCAAATTATCAAGTCATCCTTTGATTCAACTTCATCTGGCTCAAAACAGTTTCAAGTCAGTGATTTAGTTCTGAAATGGGACAAAGGCCATGAGGATAAAGGAAAACACACCAAGTTCCAGAAAATGTGGCTTGGGCCATTTCATATCTGCGAGAAGATAGGCCATTCAACCTTCATATTACAAGATTTATCAGGTTTGAGAGATTCTCTCCCTGTTAATGGCCTTATCTTAAAGAAATTCTTCAATTGAGGAGGCAACCCCTTCTCCTTTTTAGTTTGATTTGTAGTTTGTAGGACCATTAGGAAATAAAGTTGTAAGGCATCTTCCATTGACCTTTGTTGTATGAAAAAGTTGCTAAAAGAAGTAGTGTTGATATTTGCTTTTAAAATAACAGAAGCCTTAGACAAAAGGGATAATTTCTAGGAAACTAGGTATAATTTCATTCTGAAACCGCATTTCAATTTTTGTGAACTCTTCTCAAAATTTAGAAGTATTGTAAATCATTTTATGTTTTCAAATTGGTCACAAAAAAGGTTATCAATATCAAAACAGAAACTAATCCAATTTCAGCATCTTCAACTCTTACCTTGTCACCCGTTCTCTCTTAAGGAGAAAATTGTCCATCCCATTCATCGAAGTTTGTAATTACTCAGAGTGTAATTATAAAATATTTGATATAAAAGATAAGAGGTCTTATTACAAGCCTGCTTACCATGATCATCGGGAAATATTTTAACCGACATTACCAACACTGCATACCAAAATAGGGTAATGGCTTATTATAAGACAAGGGGTCTCATCACGAGCCAACTTGTTTGGTTAGATTACTACCAGTGAATGGCATTGTCACTCAACTGGCCACCAAACCAGGAAAATGACTTTTTATCTTACAAAATAACAGAAAAGTAAAAGAAATACAAAATATGAAAGCATGTTTTGAATTCATTCTGTTAATCATACTCTGAATTGGATGGGATAATGGACAGTAATATGGTCAAAAGGTATGCCTGTCGAAACTATGAACGTTTGTTGGCAACAGAGGCTCTACCTATGACAGACGAGTCAATTCTAAAAGCTGATTTGGAAAGGTTTTCCATTTTATCATTATCAACCAATAGAGGCCAATTTAAAACTTATAATGTATCTAATTTTAAACAAGAGAGGAAATTAGCAAATATAGTTTTATTTTATTTGGAATGCATATATAAGTAGTTATATTAGAATTTTCCTCTTTGATGAGATTCCTATTTAGAGAAAGTTTAAGTATTTCAGTACTTTTCAGAGATAACTGTTTCTTCCAGCGAATCGCCAATTGTTGTGCTCTACAACACCCCCCCATTTCATACAAATTTTATTCTCAAAACTATAATATCAAATGGGTCCCTTTTTATTTAAATTGGTATCAACTTATTATTATTCAAAAAGGTCCGAAACAAAATAAAAACATTATAAAACCTTTTTGATAAACCAATTAATCGTTCTTATAACATATAAATGAGTAATCTTTTATCATTGCGATAAATTGATCACAAGATCGCGTATCGCAATGACAAGGGAGGCATGACTTAAAAGACCCATTGATTTTCTCCGACGCGACAATGCACAAAAGGCTATCGGATATCGGCAATGACAAGCTATCATAACAAAAGCCCCTTTTCACTCCGATGCGATGCGATATCGCTATCGGCGATCGGAGATGTACTATGCATGCTTTTCAAAGCCCTTAGTTAAAACTCCTGATGCGAATTGGCGATATCGCTATCGGCAATCAGGGATTCTGAAAAGGAACCAATATAACAATTTAAGCTTTCCCCCATGGCCGATTGCGATAAAGCTAAAAGCGCGGATTTCAAAAAGGATTGATAAATCTGGGATATTACAGTTAATTAGTATTAAAGGCCTTATCTTCTCGATAGCGATTCACTTATGCTCAACCACCAAAACATCAAAGCCATGCTTGAATGAATCATTCGGCCAATAAACGATATGATGAGAATTTAAAGGATTGACAAGTTTAAACGGCCATTTAATGAGATAGTCAGTCTAAAATCTCTTCACAGATTGTGTCCGCGGCCACCTTAAGTTAATCCTCCATCATGCATTGATTAATATATCTCGTTCATATTTGGTTTGCACCACCAATTCTCCACATTACGTTCATTTTCACTCCTGTGCAGAGCTATTCCGAAGCAGTAAATTCAAGTAGAATGGGGAAGAAGTCTAAGAAGACCGCAACAGCTTCCACTTCGCCAGCCACAGGACAACCCACCACCGATCCAGGAACAAAAAGAAAAGGACTGATATCCGACACTACATGTCTAGGACTCGGTAAAACTACTTGGCTAAGCACCTATAATTTAATTGAGGCCGAAGGACCCGAGGTAACAACAGTGCAAGCCACAACAGACACGACTGGGAAATCTAACCCTACTCTAAAGGATTTAGCCGACTCTTTCCTTCATCGGATAGCAGCCCGGGAACAAATTCTCCCATATACAGATGTAGTGAGGTGGGCAATTGAAGAAATCCCAATCACGAACAGAACATTTTGCACCATGGATGGGAGAATCTTCGGTTCATTTCAACCTGATGATTTGAGGCAAATGTACCATTTTCCTGTACCGGAGAAGAAGTACAATAAGGCATTCTTGGAGAAATTCAGAAATGAGAACGAAATTGAATCTGAACCCATTCGGGATTGGAGGCAAAACCCAGAAAAACACAAGCATGAGTCTTCGGGTAAGTACTCTGTTGATTCTTTGTGCTCAACTTATTGTTATGCCGGGATAATGATGTGTAGATTGTGGGGGTTGCATGATTCCGCAAACTTCACTATAGAAATGGTTCCTTTGATGAAGGCAGCATGTAATAGTGAAATAATGGATTAGGCAACTATACTGTCTGATAAGCTAGCAACCGCAGTCCTTGAGTTTAGAAGCAAAACCCGCATTACTGAAAGGTTTATTCCCCCATTCTACTATAGTGCCTATATCTTGGACACCCTGTGTTTTAATTCTGAATTTCTTGTGCTTGGATGGAGATGGACTCCACAAGACCCCATGCCCATTCATATACACCATCAGAAGTTATGGAAAGCTCACTATAAGCACCACTTATATCAAGTTTGCAACGGTTTTATGTTACCCATTCACTATTCTATTTTTGATAAACCTGCTCCTAAGATTTCCTACCAAGCACAGGTTGACTTGAAATCCATAGGAAGATGGTTCGGAGAAGAAAAATTCACCTATGTAAGAGTTTTCGACAGCCAAGCCAAACCTCATGTCCTCCCTTTGTACATACCTGATAAACTGTTAGCCAGGGAAGTAGCCTATCAGATTACATCCGAAGGAGTTACACAGACTCTGAAGAGTAAAAAGAAGTAGGTTTGGCCTCCTTTTTTTCTAAGATGCGGTGTCTACCCTCTGCATGACTTTAAACATGCAGAGAAAGAAGCTGATAAAATTAAGGCACTAAGTCTAGCAACTCTTCCTAATAGGTGATTTGATCCAAACAAAGTCACCTACAATGCACTTGAATAGGAAAAATTAACTAAATTTGATCATAAAGAAGATATGTTCGATGACCTGTTCTCCTCAGCTGAGTCAATATCCCAAGTTAAATCGCTGGCCAGAATGGAATATCAGGATGACGGGTTAGTTGAATTTAACAAACGTAGAGAACAAAGGTTGCAAACTCTGCCTCTAGATCTGTTAGCAATGACCCCAACGACAGAATCAAGCGAGCCTGAGCAGCGAATCACTAAGGAACCTCCTGCTACATCAAAAGAGTAGGAGGAAGTGCATGCGAAAGAGCAAGAGGAAACCAGACAAAAGAGCAAGAGGAAACACAGAGAAAAGAGCAAGAACAAAGCAGCACAGAGGTGAATGTAGATGCCCAGATTGACCCGAAATTTCTCCAGGAATGGCAGCAATTTGAATCAATCATCAGCAATCTTGAGTGCTCAAAGGAAGCCGAAAAATCAAAAGCGGCTGACACAGAGGAGACAACATCTAAACAGGTTCCAAGTGGAACCAGCAGCCTACCCAGTTCTACAAGAATAGAGATAATTCCTAAGGATCCCTCCGATCAGATTGTTTTGCAAGTAGAATAAATTCCTCCCTTAGATGTCTTTTACAGCCCAAAGCACAAGGCTGTAGTAAAATGACAGCGGAAAAAGAGAAGGACTGATCAACCTTCCCTATTCCCTGAACAAACAGTGAGGGAAACGTGGTTTGGAAGGAGTTTGACCCCTCTGATGACCTAAAAAAACTGTCCCAATATGCTGGAGCCTATTCGGCAGCCACCATAGACAAGGCATCAGAGGTGAGTAATCTATGAAAAGGAAAAGACCAGGAAATCATTTTGCTACAAGCACAACTATTGGAGGCACAACAGAAGGAAGAACAAGCAGAACGGAAATTGTTTACACAGCAACAAATAAATAATCAATTGAATAAACAATTGCAGGAAGAGAAACAGAGAATTGATTCCAGTGCAGTTCAAAAGCAGAAAGAGCTATCGGAAGCATTGGCAAAACTAAAAGCAATGAATGAACAAATGTTGAAGTCGAAAGATGAGCAAATTGCTCAACTATGAGCCCAAATAGAGAAAACCAAGAATCTTCCATAGCCAGCTGAATTCAGAGCAGAGGCATTATAGATAAACAAGGCATTAGTGACACAGATAAAGCTGTTATGTCAACAAATCGCCCAAGCAGAACCTTTATGTGACTTAACAGCATCAATAGGTGATAAATCGGCTGATGCTAGAACAGACTTGGAGCAGGCCGATGAGACCTTGACTAATTTTCTTGAGTGGCAAGACACTGTTGAGGGACAGGCAGCTAATTTGCCAAAAATCCTAGAATCGCATAAAGAGATATTATTTATGGAATGGCAGTCCTAGTTAATGAAAGCAGAGAGAGCAGTTTCAAGATGCAAATTAACCACAAGTAATTTGGTTGAATTGATTAATGATACTCTCTACTTATCTAACATGATTTCTCAATGTACCCCAGATAAATTGATATCGGCTAAAACGTTGGAGCAGTCATGTTATCAAGCGCTGGAGAAAAATGGGAGATTAATCGCAGGAATTAACAGTTTGACATGGGACACCTATTGGTTGTTCTTAGTCAAGCCATACAGCCAATAGAGCTACCCTCAAGTGCCTCACAGATGCAATCGGGTGTATAATTCCCGATATACAAGATGCCACCTATGCTGCCCAACTCAATTCTCGTCTCAACCAACCACCAGAAGTGGAACCAATGCTTGCAATATGCTAGCTCAGGTCTAAAGGCAAACAACCTAAGCGATGAATCATGCTGCCGACTGCCAGATTGCCGGGAGGAATATATTCAGAATCAAGTTGTACCAATTAAATAGGATTTTAGTTTCATAGTTAGTTAGTTTTAATCAAGTATTTATAGACCCTTTCATGTGTTTAGAAAGGGTCGTAATTTTTTGTATATGACATAAACCTGAAGTTGCGCTACTGTACTTCAGGCATATTCTTTTATAAAGACTGGGCCAATTATTCCAATTTTGATAACGAAGCTTTTATGTGAATGTGCACTACTGCCTTTGTTTAAAAGTGTTTCTGCGTCGAAAGAAGGAATCCAAATAGAGATTGATATTGGGAGTGATTTGCAGCTCGTATGGTACTATTATCTATGTCTGGGTTCATTCCTTTTATGTGAATTGTTGTTTGATCACTCTTGCTATTATCAGATATATGCATGTGTTTTAACAACATTCTTTATACTTTCCACTACTGGATGTTTACAACATGCTTTCCTTTTAATCATACATGTATCGGTAATATAAAAGGATAGGTGTAAAAATGTGTTAATCACTTTGTTCAACTATTTGAACAAAGTAATCATTAAGTAAAGGAATATGTATGTTTATTGCTTAGAATCATCTATATGCCTATCAATGAACAGAGATTATCAAACGTTTCACTTCAAAGAATAGAAGCCTCCCGGGATAGAATAGTTATTTATATTTTCGCTAATAGATTAGGTCATCCATTCATTATCATTTATTAGAAATCAATCACTCATCCATCCCCTTTTCTTCATTATTCGGAAACTGGTGCCATTATATCCAGTCGGAGCCACCATTCCAAATGGAAAAGGAGCTGTATTAAGGTCCAGACCAGGCGGTTATCCCCCAATGTTGATACAATGATTTTTGGGGCATCAACAAGTTACATGTACTTTTTGATGGACATGTGATTATTATTGACTGATTCAAACAAGTTTTTGTTTCATCTCTTTTTCGGACTCATTAAAAATAAACGAAAAATGAACCCCCCTAGAGTCATCTTTAAGCTCTTTTCTGACTCTTGAAACATGAAAAGATCGTCAAGAACTTGTCTTTTGGAACATGTTAAATTAAATGAATTGCCATCGCAGTATACGTTTACCCCTTTTTGGGCTTAGATTGAATATTTACGAAAACGGTACACCTTGGTCGATATGGTCAAGAGGTTCTCTCGAATATTGTTTTCTACCTTTTCGGGTTCGAGGGACAAATTACGATAAGGGACATGATGTAGTTTTATTTTTCGTCTCTTTTTCAAACTCTCTAAATATGAAAAATATACCGAGTTATTCTTACGGTGGTCTTGTTAAAATTTTACGACGAAAGACTCATCACCATGATGAGACTAAGTTTCTCCTTCCTAGGGCTCGTAAAACTTACTAGGATGAATTCATTCGAAGAATTAACTTACCTGACAAGAATATGCTATCCCCTTCAAGCTTGTGATAAAAATAATTGGGGTAATTGCTAGAAATAGTGGCGAAAAATGAAAATGAAACATTTGTTTTATAGGCAGCATGTCGCTCTTGAACATGACACTCTTCTGCTTTTCGTGTTGGGTTTGGGATATCCTCAGTCAGTCAGTTGTCCTCCTAGGTTGGGGTGATCTATTTTTTCCTCTCATCTGACTATTGCATTTCGTCATCATTCCCTTTAGTCTTATTTTGAGTCAAATGTTGCCACACTTCAAAGTCATGTCGCCAATGTTCAAGAGAAGTCCTATTTGTAGTTATTTCCGTATACATTGTCTAACCCATTATTATAGTCATGTATCTTATTCACTTCATTTCACTTTATTCCTTATTTCATTTCTATGATAGGGGATTCATTATGGCCCTCCTCTGACGGGGCACTTCCTGTCGAATTCAACTCATTATCCAGTAAGATGACTTAGAAACTCTCTTTGAGTACGTTAGAGCTTGCATGCCTTAATGGCAAGTTCTTCACATCCGACAATAGGTTTCCATCATTGGCCTTCGATTGGGTGATTCCATGAGTGTTCGACTTTAGCTTCATTATCATATTCACATATTGTAATGTTGTACCTTGAGAGTCATTGTCATTATTGGTGGTTTCTCTCGTGCCCGTTGAAAGTCCAAATCATTGGCTGGTAATCAGGTAGTTTTCTAGCATGTTCAACTTCGACACATTCATTCGCATGTTAGAATTCATACTTTGATCGGGTTGGGATGGAGAACAAGACCCTGAGTCCTGTCTGATATGACTAAGGATGCGTGGAGTTATGTGTTATTCATGATTGTACACATGTTTTTGCTTTACCGATGGCTCTGACCATACCATGGGACTTTATATTTATGATTATCCTTCTATATTGGGTGGTTGCATCCATACCTTGGATCTTAGATTTATAGATGATCCTTCTCATTTGGATGGCTTCTCCCATGCCACAGATCCTTTCATATAGTCCTTATTATCCATATGGTTGCATCCATACTGTGGATTCATGTTTTAATATCAGATATGTATATGTATATGCATCCTTGATTTACAAGTCTCTTGTTAGTGTTTGTTTTCATCCTTGCAAAAGCTCGTAAAGCATCTCAACCATCACTCCCCATTTTGCCTTCATGCTTTAGGGGGCATTTGTTACACAATATTTTGTCACACCTCCTGCACTTCCCTGTGACATACCTCGAAGTGCTCAAAACATGACCATCATGAAGTGTACTCATTCGTATATGCAGCTCCGATCCACCCTAAGACATTGATTGCAAAATTTCTTGTGCTTCCCCTAAAGGAAATATATCTAAAACCCTAATTTGAGAATCATCGCTCTTATGAGACTGAAGATCACAATGGTCGCCTATTGCATTATACTTGACCCATGATGGCATCTCTCTATTTTATTGTATACCCACGATGGTCCCAAAAAGGCAATTTTCCCAAAGAGGATGAGAAGCTTCGTGATGTAGAAGCTTCCAGAGTACAAGCTGGAGGTTGTTTAGCATATATGAGACCGAGTTCTCCCAGCTTGGCCTCCTGGTCTTATCCCTATGAGATACCTCCTTGAGATTAGGGCCTACTCCTATCTTTGGAGAGATCTTAACTCCCTTTCCCTACCTATATATTCATCCTCTCCCATTTCCAAATGGGTTGGTCTTTGTCTATTTTCACCCTTATGCTAAGATTGTGCCTATATGATACTCATTTGGATTGGAGAAGGAGTACTTAGAGAGCCTAGCTTGGACTTGGACATTCATTGAAGGAGATCCTATTGACATCAAGGCTTGGTTGTATGCTTCCTCCTTTATTCTATTCATATACAACTGCTGGTTCATTTTCCCTAAATGTGTATGCTCATGTATCATTTATCTTAACACTCCTTGATCTGTTAACTAGGTTAATTTTGAATATGCTATTTGTATTTTCATGCCTTGTTGTATCTTGATCTCTTGTACAGGTGCATAAACGCTGTGAGTAGTAGGAATGAGCCTGTGACGCAGGTGATTCAAGGTCTTCAGCAAAGGAGAACATGATAGCATCAGAACAAGGTAGGCCATATTCCTCAACTCTCATTTCAATTGTAACTTAGGAAAGTGTCTAGTATATTGTCATGTAGGTTGCTAGCCCTACTCATTGGGCTAGAGGGGTCATCTCTATCTGTAGAGAGGATTTACCTAGACAACAGGATGCAAACTTGTGCGTCAACCCTAGAGGAGAATGAATCCATCCCTCAGGGACATAGTAAAGGAAGAGTTACAAAAGTTACTAGATGTAGGGTTCATATACCCCATCTCAGATAGTGAGTGGGTTCCCCCTCTAGTTTTAGACCCAAATAATAATGGGAAGTGGAGGATTTGTGTGGATTACAAAGAATTGAACAAAGCCACCAAGAAATACCATTTCCCTTTTCCTTTCATTGATCAAGTTTTAGATGGTCTTGCAGGGAATAATTTCTTCTCTTTCTTGGATGGATTCAGTGGTTACAATTAGATCCAAATCAACCCTAAGGATCAAGACAAGAATAAATTCACATGTCCTTGGGGTACCTTTTCTTATAGGGTCCCCCCTTTCGGTCCATGCAATGCCCCTTCCACTTTTCAAAGGGAAGTTCTGAGCATCTTTGCTAAGATTTTCCATGACTCCGTGGAGATCTATATGGATGATTTCACTTCCTATGGGTGTGACTTCCTAGAGGGTCTCTCTAATCTAGGATAATTCTTGAGAGAATGCATTGAAATGAGCTTCTTTCTTAGTCCGAAGAAATGTGATTTCTTACTGAATTCAGGGATTGTCCTTGGCCATTCAATATCTCAGGAGGGGATACAAGTAGACCCAAACACGATTTCTATCATAAAAATGGTCTCTACTCCTCAAAAGCAGAGGGATGTTAGGAGTTTCTTGGGCTTAGCTAGATATTATAGGAGGTTTATCAAGGATTTCAGTAAAGTGGCTTCACCATTGTTTGGATTGTTTGCCAAGGACTCTGAATTTTGTTGGACAAGTAGCTACCAAGAGGCCCTTGATATTTTGAAAGAAAAATTGAGCACTGCACCCATACTTAGGGGTCCTAATTGGGCGTTGCCTTTCCATATCCATGCTGAGGCATACGAGAAAGCTGTGGGGGAAACCTTGGGAAAAAAAATGATAAGTTACCCTATGCCATTTATTTCATTAATAAAAATACGTCTAAGGATGAATTGAACTACATTTTCATTGAGAAATAACTCTTAGTTGTATCCTTAAACAAATTTAGACACTACATCACTAGATACCAAATGTTTATGCATACTGATCATGCAATTATTAAAGTTTTATGATTGAGCTTGATGTGAATTCTAGAATCATTAGATGGTTGCTATTGTTACAACAATTTGATATAACTATCATTGATAAGCCAGGAAAAGAAAATGTAGTTGTAGAGTTTTTTTCTAGACTTTATTTTCCTGGAGGTGATGAAGGGATGATTGATGATCTAGATAAGCACCTATTTGCTATCTCATTTCTCTCTCCATGGTTTTCTCACATATCTAACTACCTAGTTGCTGCAAGATTTCCTCCAAACATGTCATCTACAGAGAAGAGTAGAATTACAAGGAAGAGTGCCCCTATCATTTGAATTGGGGAAATATTTTCAATCTGGAACCAAATCAAATATTAAGGAGATGTTTCAAGGAAGGGGAAGTCTTTGAAATCATTTCAGCTTGCCATGATCGGCCTTATCGAGGTCATTTTTCTTCCAAGAGAGCAATTTTCAGAGCTCTACAAGTTGGCTATTTATTGGCCCACTCTCTACCAAGATGCAATAAGGTATACCACTAGATGTGATTAGTGCCAATGGATGGGAAAACCCACACCCATGGATTAAATGCCTCTACAACCTCAAATGGCATTAGAGAGATTTGACAAGTGGGGCATGGATTTCATTGGGCCAATTGATCCACCGTCAGGGAAGAAACAATACATCATCGTGTGCACTGATTACTTGACAAAGTGGGGTGAGACAAAGGATGTCAAAGTAGCAATCGAGGAGAAAGTGGCTGAGTTCTTAAGGGAAAATATTTTCTACAAATTTGGGTAACCCATGGAGATAATCACCAATCAAGGGACTCAATTCATCACATCTAATTGAGAATCTTCCGAGGCAACATCATATCAAACACATAACATCTACTTCCTATCACCCTCAGGAAAATGGACAAGTATAGGTTACAAATAGGCGATTAGAGAGCATCCTCACCAAGGTTGTGAGAAACAATAAGAGAGATTGGGTAAACAGATTAGTGGAGGCCACTTGGGCCTATAACACCACTTCGAAGACAACTACTAGTTTCACTCCATATGATCTAGTCTATGGGAAGAAAACTTTTATTTCTATTTAGTTTGAGTATAGTACTTTGAGAATCGCACCCCAATTGGACTTAGATGTTACCAAAGCAAAAAAAGCAGGGTTTCTCCAATTGAATGGCTTAGATGAGTTCAGAATGCAGGCCCCCCTCCACACTGAAGTTATACAATTTCAAAGGAAGGTTTGGCATGATAAGCAAATCAAGGAAAATGTCTTTCAAGAAGAGGATTTGGAATTATTATATGATTCCGGGTTCAAATATTTTAAAGGAAAATTGATGAAAAGATGGTAGGCCCATACCTAATAGAAAAATGTCATGAAAATGGAGTTTTTCAAATCAGGACCATTGATGAGGATGGGATCCCTTTGCTTGTCAATGGTTATAGGCTGAAGTTATACAGGAAACCTATGTCTAAGGAAAAATTCATCAGTACAATCAACACAGAAGTTATTGTGATTGAGAGTGTCATGGCTCCCAGTCCACAACATAGTTAGATATTTTTTTTGGAAAGAAAGAAAATAAAGAAGAAAGAATAAAAAAGGAAGAAGGCCTGGAGGAAAATCTCTATGAGGAATCTGAGGACAAATCCTGGGTTGAAAACCTCTCTCAGGCAACCCAAGAGAAAAAAAAAGAGAAAAAATGATAAAGATCCCTAGGCGAAAACATCTATTGAGGCACCTATGGAAGGAATATAGATTAAAAACCTCCTCTGAGGTAGCCTGTGTGTCTCAATAAAAATTAAAAAAAAAAAGAGAGAGAGAAAAGGAAAGGATTTTTACCATGTCTACTGACCTTTTTTTCATTTTGTAGGATTATATACATCAACAGGTTCCATGGCTATAGGGACAAAATTCTCAAAATTTCCTTCATTCTTCCATCTGTACACTTCCTATCCATCATATTCACTCATTTTATCACCTCTCTCCACCATCCCATTAGTCCAAAATTCAAGTTCACCCCCTCTTTGGACTACTATAGGAAGGACTTAATTGCTAGACAAAGGTCCTGTAGTGCTACATGAGGGTTCTAAAATTCTACTTCTTGGTTATCTTCTTCTTCCCTTGCTGCCCTGTTGTTGCAAATGAAAGGCCATATTTGATTTTCAATTTTGAATTGGTATTTCTTCTTGGCAGCTGCAAAGTGAATCTCATCCATATTGACCATTTTCCTGATGTATTCTAGTGAAAAAAATCCTCATTGGGAGGAATTTTGACAGCTTGTAAGGGGAAAGTTCATACCCAGATATTCTCATTTCTGTATAATTCTGATAGAGGTACCAATCCCCTATCTGGACTTGGTTTGATAGTTGCAAAACTTTCCTAATTTCTTCATTGATCCTTGGCTCTGACCTGCTCCTTAGGACACTGGGTGCTAGATGTACAAACATTTCTATGAACTATTTATATGAGTATTCTTTTTGTTCCTTCATCACTAGCATAGTCCAGAAGATGATTGACTATTGATTTCCTTCTTCATCCAGCTTTTGCAAGGAAAACTTGATGTTGTCTCCCTGAAAATATAGAAACATATATACTAACACAGAAGAATATTTAAATACTTCCTCAGTGTGGAATTTGATAAACTGTTCATGGATAGAATCTGCAAGAAATGGGCTAAATTTGAACAAGATTGAATACTTGGAATCAATAGATAAAATTGAAATAAATCCTATAATTGCCTCATCTACCCACTGATCTGAGTAATAGCCAAGGAGGTAGGAGATGAATGCGATGATTTTCTTGGCTCTCTCAGGGAAAATAGAGGATGGATAGAGATTTTTTTTCTTTGGTAATGGGGCATCTTCAGTCAAGAAAAGCTTAAGGGTTTTTTCTCTTTTAGCAAAGTCCAGTTTCTGATGCAATTCAACCAGTGCTTCATGGGAAAAAGGAGTGGCATTCTCTGTTGTAGGAACTTGCATCATTTGGTGTATATCTTGGGGAGTGATAGTGAATAGAATTTCTCCAGTGGGGGCAATAATAGCTCTTTGGCTCATTAGGTAACAAGCATGGCATTTTCTAACAAATTCAGGGGTGTTGTGGGTACGAGGGAAAATATAGTGGTTCAAATTTGATTCACACAGTTGAATATCATCAGATTTATCCATAAACTTGTTCTCGGGCCAACAATACATCTCAAAAGTTTAAATTTACAGAGGGTTTCATGGATCTTATAGTCTCTCTCTACCTAAGGGATGTGGTGAAATCAACGGGAGGGTGGATGAGACGACTAATTGGTTCTTCCTGTCCCTTATCTTTAGGAGGCATGATTGGTTAAATTGATGTTAGAGGATTATAGTGTGCAGAGAGGACTTGGGATTTTCAGATAGGACGATAGGGTACTGGCCTGAAATTAAGTGAGTGAGCAATGTCCCCAATCAGGTGAAATTGTTGGAGTTCATCCTAGCAAAATTGTAACAAGATAATGACAATGGCAGTGTGAAAATCAGTAACTAGTGAATGAGTGAAAGGAAGGATTATATAACATTCTGGATTTCTTGTTAATGGTGGCACGGGTCCAGTGAATTAACGGTTAAGGCATTTAATTACATAACAGATTAATTTTGGAGGGAGCGGATGTGATTGGTGGGATCAACGGGTAGACGGTGTGGCAAAGGGTGAGTGGCGGGAGCGCAATGGAGATAAAAGTGGTATCGGGAGGCATAAAAACCACTTTTTGGAGGGGGAGGTGGTTAATGGTTTCGGCCGAGGGGTGCGAAATCATATGGTGTTGACATGTTGCAGCAGGCACAGTTTCGAATACTACCCATTTTGGACCCCCCCCCCGATGGTAAAGTTCGGATGGTGAGGACGTGCCGAAACATACTATGGGTCATCGAATGTTGAGAGGTTAGCACAAATGAGGGGAGAAATGGTGGGATGTTAATCTGATGTGACAAGTTGTATGGTGGGGTCAGAAGTATATTTAATGCATAGCGGGGGAACAATTGGAGTATATAGTGGGGTAGGGGAGTGGATGAAAATATGAGTTAAGGGGTGAATTTGGGGTTTTGAAACTTTAGGGATAGTGGATAAAATATCAAATATTATTTGATAAATCAGACTTTAGAGTAAAACTTCAACCCTTTTGCCTTTGCTTTGCACATGAAATGTATTTGAAATTCATCTTAGAATAAAACTTTCATGCTTTTCCTCTAACCACCATGGTGCTTCTACCTACCCTTTCTCATTTCAATTCTTTTTCTAAGCTAACATTTTCTCTTCTTTCTTTACAGGGTGCATTTGAAATAGCACACCCAAATCATTTTTATTTTATGAAAATCTACCTTATCCCATCACTTATCTCACCATTGACTCAGATTAAGCTGTTAAATCAATTTTATTTCTACCTAGCTATTGATTTACCAAGATTAAATTGTTTGGTAAATCTTCATTCATGTCAGACCAGGAGGTAACTCCTCAAATGTAATCATATTATTCATTCAGGTTGTTCATTATTATATATAAGAGGGAGTGACTATTAGGTTCATCTCCTGATGACTCTCCATTTTCTCTATTATCTATTTACACTAATTACAGTTATTCACCCAATCTCTATGATTAGGTTTCAATATTCCCCCCCTTAATCTGAAGGGATGTTGGTGAGTCCAAGAATTGTTCTGAATCTTTCAAGCTTTTCTCTTCCAAGAGCTTTGGTGAATATTTCTACAATTTTCTCATTAGTGGAAATTGTTTTGGCCTCAACATGATGTCGAATCAGATGATATTTTGTATTGATGTGTTTCATTCGATCATGGAAATTTAGGTCCTTGACCAACTTTATTGCCGAGGTATTGACAATCACGAGTAGAGTCGATTGTACTTGTTTTACCTGCAAATCTTCCAAATTTTCTTGAGCCACACAATTTCTTTTGTTGCCTCAACTACTGCCACATACTCTGCCTCTGTTGTGGAATCTATTGGAACTGAATGTTTACGTGATCTCCAATAGACAGCTCCTGATCCAAGACTCATAGCATAACCTGAAGTAGATACTCCAGTTTCTTTGTCTCCATCAAAGTCTGAGTTAGAGTATCCAATCAAGATGAAGTCGCCCACCTATGTATACTTGATTCCAAAGTCTTGAGTTCCCTTCAAGTACTTTAGAACTCTTTTTGCAGCAGACCAATGTCCCTCATGAGGCTTTTGCATAAACCCGGATAGGATTTCAACAACAAAAAAAATGTCTAGTATGGTAATGGTTAGGTAGTTGAGACTTCCTACAAGTTGTCTATACTTTGTTGCATCCTCAAATTCGTTTCCTTCAATGGATGTGAGTTTTAAGTTTTGTTCCATTGGAGTAGTTAAAGGATTGCATTTAGTCATGCCAAACCTGTTCAACAAATCTCCAATGTACTTCTTTTGAGAAAGGAATATGGACTTCGAATATTGAGTTACTTCAATACCAAGATAGTAATGAACATAGCCTAAATTAGTCATTTCAAAACCTTTCCTCAATTCCTTCTTTATGGATGCAATGTAGCTCTCATTATTCCCTGTCATCAAAAGATCATCTACATATACCACAATATATACAACTGTTTTTCCAACCTTCTTGACAAACAAAGTTGCATCATCAGGATCATAATGTTTGAAACTGAGTTTTAGAAGATGCTCAATTAGTTTTTCATACCAATCTTGCGGTGCTTGTTTGAGGCCATACAAGTATTTCACAAGTTTGCATACTTTATTTTCATGTCCTTTTACAACAAATCCTTTAGGCTGGGACATAAAAACATTATCTTTTAGATCTCCATTCAAGAAAGCAGTTTTTGCATCCATTTGATGGACTTTCCAACCGTTCTGAACTAATAGGGCAAAGAGTGTTATGATGGTAGCCCATTTTGCTGTGGGGGAAAAGTATCCTCATAATCGACCCCTTCCTTCTGTCCAAACCTTTTGCCACAAGCCTGGCTTTGTGCTTTTCAAGTGAGCCATCAACTTTATCCTTGTTCTTGTAGACCCACTTGCAGCCAATTGGTTTGGTTCCCAATGGAGGATCAAAAAGCTTCCAAGTGCCATTCTTTATCAAGGCATCATACTCCTTTTGCATTGATTCTTTCCTTTCATCATGAGAAGAAGATCCTTTGAAGGAAGTTGGTTCAAATTCTCTAGACAAATTCAATTCACAATCATAATAAACCTCCATATCAATAGGTGAATCAGACTCATCTACATCACCTCCCATTTGTCAGGTTGGATTTCTAGTTCCTGTCTTTCCAACCTCATCAGGATGAACACTTTCAAGTGTCTTTGTCAGCCACTTTAGGGGACCTTTCGGAGATGGTCCAGGCTACTCGGTTGATTGAGTTTGGACTGTATCAAGATTGAGTCTCCCAATTCTATCAATCACATCACTCAAAGTATCATTCGTTGTTGGAGTTTCATGCGGGGGAATGAGTGCTTCAGAAGAAGATTCAACAAGTTGATATAGTATAGGAATCTCCCCTTGAATATGTGGAATCTGATTATCAAATTCTTGAAATGATTTTTCATTTGCGAATCTATCCAAGCGATCAAGTTTCCACTCAACAACATTGTCAGTTTTGGATGATTCAAGAAAGATTATATCTCCAGATACAACAAACTTTTTATTGACTTCATCATAGAGACGGTATGCTTTGGAGGTGTTTGAATACCCTAGGAAGATACACTAACGACTTCTTGCACCAAGGTTGTTTCTATGTACCTTTCGTATCAAGGAATAACATGTGGAACCAATGACCCTGAGATGCTTTACCGAAGGAATGTGCCCATACCACATTTCATAAGGAGTCTTGTTTCTAATAGCATTAGATGAAAATCTATTCTTTACATATAGAAAACATAGAACTGCATCAGCCCAAAACATCATTTTTACATTTTTGAAAAACACCATGGTGTGCACCATATTTAAGATTGTCATATTCATTCTTTCAGCTACTCCGTTATATTGGGGATTATAAGGCATAGTTGTTTGATGTTTGAACCCATGTTGGTGAAGATAGTTTTCAAATTCATTTGAAGTGTATTCTTTTCCATTATCAATGCGAATAGAGCCAATATGAGATTGTGCATCATTTTCAATCCACGTATGAACGTTCTTGAATGTTTGAAAAGCATCAGATTTGTTCTTCAATAAATAAACCCAACATATTCTGCTGTAGTCATCAATAAATGTCATCATATATTTATTTCCATTTGCTGAAGGAATAGGCATTCACCCACATAAATCTGAATGAATGAGTTTAATTTTTCTATGTTCTTTGGAATGTGAATTATGAAAATACTGTTTGTTATGCTTTCCTAGAATGCAAGCATCACATTGCTTAAGTTTCTTAGGACTTGTAGGCAAACCAGTAACACCATTTTTCTTCAACAAGAAGAGGTTTTCATAGTTCAAGTGTCCAAATTTTATGAAACCAGCTCAAGAAAATATAGAAAAGATAGATCAACGCCTTAGAATTCCGCCTCTTCGAGGGGGAAACCTCCTTTACATTACATAAATGAACAATTCTTGGATGATACAAATGAAAAAACCTCCTTTCTATATATAGGAGTCTAAGGAGTCACAATATAATCCAGTCGACCTAACAATAATAATATAAAGCCACAAAAATAACAATAGAGGGATTCTATGGGGCATGGAAATAACAATATGGGGGTAATAGGGGCACAACAATATAAATAAGGGGTATAACTACAATAGTAATGGGGTAATCACTAGTATTATAGGGATGCAACATGCCCCTCTCCTTCAAAAAAGTGTTGTCCTCAACGCTTGAGTAGTTCTAGATACCTCTGCATAAAATTCTCATCCTCCCATGTGGAATCTTCAGCGGATAAGTTCTTCCACTTGATAAGATACTCTGAAATTGATCAATTTCGTAGCTGTCGAGTTCTTGTTTCTGTGACTGCTTCCGGTTCCAATATAATTTTTCCTTCCTTGTCAAGTTCTGGCAATATTGTTTGAATTGGGAGCTTGTCACCTATAACCTTCTTTAAACATGAAACATGGAAAACTAGGTGCAATCGAGAAGCTGCAGGAAGCTCCAATTTGTATGCCATAGTACCAATCTTTTGCAACACCTTGTACGGACCATAATACTTTGGTGATAATTTATTATCCTTCTTAGCTTGCTTTAGGGACATTTGCTTATATGGTTGTAGACGTAGGAATACCCAATCACCTACATCAAAACTTCTTTCGGTGCGATGTTGATCTTCCTGTTGTTTCATTCTATTTTGTGCCAACACGAGGTTATCCTTTAAGAGTTGGAGGACTTTTTGTTGATGTTCGATGTGATGTTCCACTACCTGAACCTTAGAATTTTCTCTTAAATATGATGTGATGGATGGTGGTTGATACCCATAAAGTGCCATAAATGGGGTCATTTTTGTTGCTGTATGGAAGGAAGTGTTATACCACCATTCAGCCAGAGGCAACCATTTGACCCATTGTGTCTATTTATCAGATACAAAGCAACGAAGATATCCTTCCAAAAATTTGTTTACTATCTCAGTTTGCCCATCAGATTGAGGATGATAAGATGAGCTATGAGCTAACTGAGTACCAAGACAAGAAAATAATTCTGTCCAAAAATTTCCAGTGAAAATGGGATCTCTGTCACTTACAATAATCTTTGGGTTTCCATGTAGCTTTTGAACTGTTTCCATAAATGCAGTAGAAACTGTACTGGCTTTAAATGGATGTGATAATGCACAAAAGTGTGCATACTTGGTAAGTTTGTCAACTACCACCATGATGACACTCTTTCCCTCAGACTTGGGTAAACCTGTGATAAAATCCATTGAAACCTCCTCCCAACGTTGGCTTGGAATGGATAAAGGTTGTAATAGACCTGGTGTCTTAATTGTTTCAACTTTATTTTGCTGGCAAACCAAACATTCCGCCACAAACTTTTGAATATCTGATTTAAGGCCATCCCAAAAAAATTCCTTCTTAACCCTGTGGTAAGTTTTTAAAAATCCTGAGTGCCCTCCTAAGGGAGAAGTGTGCAATTCCATAAGAATCTTTTGTTTTAGCTGGGAATTCTTACAGAGGTATAAGCGATCTTTGTACCATAACGAATCATTTTGCCAGCTAAATGTATCAGAAGTACTGGAATCTTGTTGTAGCTTTCGAATAAGTGCCCACACTTCTTCGTCATTCTTCCATTCCTCCCTTGCTTCATTTATCCAATCTGGTTGGATAATAGAAATGGCACACAACAATGCTTCCACATCCTCATCCTTTCTTGAGAGTGCATCTGCCACCACATTTTGCTTCCCTTTTTTGTAGATGATTTCAAAGTCATAACCCAACATCTTTGTGACCCACTTTTGTTGCTCTTCAGAGGATAATCTTTGTTCTAAAAATTATTTAAGGCTATCATGATCTGTTTTTACCTTGAAGTGTCTTCCCATTAGGTAGGGTCGCCATTTCTTAAGTGCATGGAGTATTGCCAACATTTCCTTCTCATAAATAGCTTTGCTTAAAAACTTTCCCTTGATTGGACGACTTTCAAAAGCAATGGGTCTTTCATCTTGCATTAGAACAGCACCAATTCCATTTCCTGAAGCATCACATTCCACAATAAAGGTTTTTGTGAAGTCCGGTGTAGCTAAGACCGGTGCTTGGCACATTGCCTCTTTAAGATGTTCAAAGGCCTTTGTTGCTTCCGGAGTCCATGAAAATGAATCTTTCTTCAATAATGTTGTTAGAGGTGCTGCTATTCTCCCATAATTCTTAACAAACTTGCGATAATACCCTGTCAACCCAAGAAATCCTCGCAGATGCTTTATGGATGTGGGGATTTTCCATTCCTTAATGGCTTTAATTTTGCTAGGGTCTACCTTAACTCCTTCATGAGATACAATATGACCCAAATATTCCACCTCCTGGACTCCAAAGAAACATTTGGATCTTTTTGCATATAATTGTTTCTCCTCCAATAGTTGTAGCACCCTGTCAACATGTTCAACATGATCCTTCCAAGACTTGTTGTAGATTAGTATATCATCAAAAAATACTAACACAAATTTTCTAAGGAATGGTTTGAAAATTGAATTCATCAAACCTTGAAATGTTGAAGGTGCATTGGTAAGGCCAAAAGGCATGACCAAAAATTCATAATGACCCTCATGAGTTCTAAATGCCGTTTTCGAAATGTCTTCAATCTTCATTCTGATTTGATGATATCTCGAACGAAGATCCAACTTGGTGAAGTAAATTGATCCATGCAATTCATCCAGTAATTCATCAATAACAGGAATGGGGAACTTATCTTTAATAGTGAGCTTGTTGAGCTCCCTATAATCCGGACACATGCGCCATGATCCATCCTTCTTGTGCACCAATACTACTGGAGCTGAGAAAGAACTTTGACTCGGTTGAATTATACCAGCCTCTAGCATTTCTGCAACCATACGTTCAATTTCACTTTTTTGGACATAGGGATATCTGTACGGCCTGATGTTTGGAGGAACACTTCCTGGAATCAGATGAATAGCATGATCATGATCACGCATAGGTGGGAGACCTTTGGAGTCTCAAATACCTTGGAATGATTGTCCAAGACTTTTTGGAGATCTGGAGAAATAGATGATTCCAATGTGGAAACATCTAGCGAACATAATTGTGCAATTACACCTCTTTGCTCCTTTTTTAGAAGCTTTGTCATGCCATTAGAGCTGATTATCTTTCTTGGTTTCCCTGCAATACCCCTTAATTCAACTTCCTTTCCTTCTGTAGAAAATTTGATGAAAAGTTCTTGAAAATTAAAAGCTATTGTACCCAAGGATTGTAGCCATTGGACTCCTAGTACAACATCAGCACCTCCCATTGGAATGGAAAGCATTGGGCTAGTCAATACATATTCTCCCATGGATAGCTTGATATTATGGCACTTTCCAGAGCAATTTATTGTTCCTCCATTTGCAATCATCACTTGACACTCTGGTGCTGGATATAGGAAGCAATTCAATTCTTTTGCTACCCTACAATGAATAAAATTGTGGGTGCTTCCTGAATCAATCAACACTATTACCTTTTTCTTCTTGATTTGTCCTTTTATCTTGATGGTTTGAGGAGTGGTAATTCCCACCAATGCATTACAAGATATGGTCGGATTTATTTGTTCTTCATCTAGGCTTTGTTCCTGGAGTATATCTTCTTCTTTTGACCTTTCTTGCTCCTTTTCTTCTTCCTCTTCACAATCTATGTAGAATAATTTCTTCTCAGCACACTTATGACCTTTAGTGTATTTGCTATCACAACTGTAACAAAGCCCTTTTGCTCTTTTTTCTTCCAATTTTTGTGGTGTCAACCTTATAGGTTGTGGAAGACTAGGGGCAACAACACTTCCGTCTTTATAGTTGTGAGTGGTATGCTTCCTGGTTGCCATAATTTTGCTTTCCATTTTTCTTGCTAACCTGAATGCCTTCTCTAATGAATCAGGTTCCCAAAGGCGAACATCATGTTGGATATTATCCTTTAAAGACCCTATGAACACATCAATCCTATGCTCCTCTGGAATATCTTTTACCCTTATGTTCAATTTTTGGAACTCCTCAATGTGCTCCATTACTGAACCCTTTTGTTTGAGACTTATCAATTGGCTAAAAAAAGTGTTGCTTTTTGTATCTTCATAATGTGCTATCAATTCTTCTGTAAAAATTGCCCAAGTGATAAATTGTTTACGAGAGCAAAGCCATTGATACCATACAAACTGATTTGGTTCCAAATATACAGTTGCTATACGTACCTTTTGTGCGTTTTGCACATTATTGAGATCGAAGAATTGCTCCATCTGTAATATCCATGTGGCAGGATCCTTGCCATCAAACTTCCTCATATCGATTTTTGGAATATGGTGATTCTTCAATCCAACATTAGCGTCTATGGAATCATGATTAACATTTCTTTTGTTCTCATCATGAGTTTTCTTTACTGCCTTTTCACCATTAGTGACCCTTTCTTGTAGAAACTTCTTCAATTCTTCCATGTTTGTCTTCAAATCTATCTTCAAATCATCCATCTTAACTTCCATGCCCTTTATCTTAGATTCCACACCATTTACCTTAGATTCCACGCCACTTATCATAGCTTCAGTTATCTTTTGTGAGTGTGACATTTGTTGCACTTGTTCTTGTAATTTTGATATATCATGTAGCATTTCTTCCTCTTCTTCATGAGTCATGCTAGAGCTTTTAGGTTCCTTACTAGGTGTTTGCATTTTCTTTCCTTGGGGCATCAGTTACCGATAATAATGCTTTACTATGCCCTTTGAATTCTGTTAAACCAAGCTTACAAAAAAATTTAAAAAAAAACTACACACCTTTTTTCACTTTATAGAAGCCTGATATTGAATCTGATGTATCTCTGTAATTTCGGATCATCCAGTTCTGAAATTGCTACCTGTAGTAGCCTTCTGCGTCCTCTTTCCAATGCCACAAGTCTGAGCCAAATTGGATTCTCCAAGGAAGAGTTATGTGAAATCTCCCACAGTGACTTTCTTTTAGACTGGTTCAGGAGATCGAACTTGTACGACGTGCCACGAGTCACTGTTTCAACCTTTGAATCTAAAACACATATACAAGAAACTACAGTCCATCCTCTTTCTGTACCTTATTACGAAATTTCAATCTGATCCCCAGAGAGAAAGTTATGACTATTTTCCCCAGGTCGCTGGTTTTGAATGTAATTCAGGAGTCTGCAAAAAGACCAACTTCCTCAGATCATATCTCCGCAAATATTGCGCGAAAAGCTCTGAAATTTGGACCCAAGGTCCAGCGCGATTTCTTCTCAAATGGGTTTTTGTTGCGACTTCTGAAACATCACAGAAAAAAACGTTATAGCAAAAATGCCACGATGACCTTTTTGGAGCAGTGAAACCCTAGAATCCAAAGCGCTGATACCAAATGTTATGAAACCAGCTCAAGAAAAGATAGAAAAGATAGTGTCGTGGCGGAAAAAGTCGTTTGTGCGGACACAACTGACCTCCTTAGTATTCTAGACTCTCTAGCGACAAACAAGACAAAATGGAGTGATCTTTCTCTAAACATACCTTTTAAAACATGAAAACTACAAGTGTTTAGGCTTACCTTATTCCAAAACGTTGTTGTTGTAGTCCGTTCTTGCCGATCCGGATGAGCTCCTCCTTCATGTCAATTCCTGCAACCACCAACAATCAAACAATTACCAAGCACTTGCATTTCATATACTAAAACATATATTCAACATGCAGACCAAGGAACACATGGAATAACTCATCAACACAAGATATTGAGAAAAATAAACCAGTTTGTATTAATAACGAAACAAAGAAACTCTTACAACCTGGCCTTGGTGTTGTGCAAGTTCCTCCCAGGGTCCATCAAGGGTTTTCCTCTACTTTGACAAAGCTCACCCACTTCCAAGTAGAATCAAGCAAAGACAATCTCTCCTCACAAGGTTCTAAATGGGAGTGCTAATTCCTGCAACGTTTACCCAAAGAAAATGTATAGCTCCAACCTTCCCTTCCTCTGGCTCAATGTCTTTATTTATAGTGCTGTAAAGAGGTTATTCAGGTCCACCATCAATGGGATAAGCCCCCTCTTTGGGTGGGATAGCTCCTTTATTGATGGGATAAGTTCCCCCTTAATAGAGATACATGAACCAACTGGAGGCGCATCCATTTCATCAAACCGACCTCTAGAAGGTTCTAGAAGTAACCACAAGCAACTTTTTTAAGATGAAACTCGCGCATTTTGCCTTTTACAGAAGGACGCACCTGTCCCTTAACATACAGAGTGTCCATGGACGCAACTTTTGTGAACATGATGAGCGTCCCCGCAGGTAAGGCTAGAGAGAACCTGCGACCCCAGAGATAAACACATGTTTTACAAGACTTTCTCTCTTCTTTGAGTTTGAGATGGATAGCAGAGGCATAAGAATTGCCTAAGAGGGTAGCATGACTGTTGATTTGAGCCATACTAACTATAAGTAGTCATGGTGACATTTTTTAGTGTAACAGATTTCCCCCTAAAGTGCGAAGCCTGGAATAGATTAGGGTTTTGTAATTCTAGGAAGGGTGAAGCGCTTTATCATTTCAAGGATTGTCTTGTGGATGACCTGGCTGGAACCTGCAATTTTCAACACAAAATACATGTATAAGATTATATCATCACTGAGGTAGGCATTCCCATACTCAGATTCAAAACTTTAACTAATGGACTAACTATTCTGATACAGGAATGATCTTGTAGTACATCATTTTTTATAGACTTTTGTAGACATAGTATGGACGCAACCATCTGTTTATGATTAGTCTACATAGATAATGAATACAAAACTCCTCGCAGCCTAGATGGTAGAAACTAGATCCAGGGTCTTCACTTCTACTTCCCGAATTGGTACGATTCTAGCCATGTGATTAAATGATTTGATGTCGAACATGTTAGAAACCACTTGATTACCAGTCGATGATGCAAACTGTTAACAAGCGTGAGAGAGACCACCAGTAATGTCAATGGTTCTCAAAGTACCAAGCACAACCCGTGAAATGTGAATAGATGTTTTTATGTCGAACACTTCACGGAATCCTTTGATCGAAATTCAATAATGTAAACTGACGTCAAAGGCGAGAAACCTGCCATTAATGCATGCAGACTTCAAGGTACTGTCGATTCCTAAGTCATATTTCTAGATAATGTGTCGATGTCGATAGAAAGCGACCCGTTGCAGGCAAGCCTGCAACACGAAATCATTGTTCAAGTTGAAGAAATGTTGCTGTAAGGACCGACTCAGGGATGGTCAAATGGATGTCAAGTATTTTGCAGATGAAAGTTTTGCTTACAGACCTCTTGAACACATAACGACACGACAGATGGCTTGGTGACGAATAACTCAAAGTTAATCCCCGGAACCCGGTTAAAGACTTTCAAAGTGGTTTGGTCAACTGTGAGGTAAAAGATTTCCCAACCCAGGTGAATGAAAAGTGTCGTGTTCAAGAGCGGTAATAGAGTTTCTTTTGAGACAAAAGGTAACAAATAGGCCCATTCTTCTCTCTTTTCCCCCACCATTTCTGGCAAGTACCTCTTTATTTTTAACAAGCTTGAGGAGGATAACATATGCTTGATTATAAGCTCATCCTTCGGACGAGTCCAACCTAGTTTAAATTCGAACCCTAGGAAGGAGTGGTTCGCTCATGTTTGTAATTGAACAGGTCCTTTACTGTAAAATTTTAACGAGTCCAGTATAGGAGAAACTCGGCGTTTTTCATTTTTAGAGAGTCTGAAAAAACAAAAGGAGACTCCACGTTGAACTTTTTCGTATATTTGTGTCCCTCAAGCCCGAAAAAGTATAAAATAATACCTGGGGGAACCGCTTGATCTTGCGACCAAGGAGTACTTTCATAATAGTGTCGTTGACCTGAAAAGTAAAAAGTGACCAATGACATGTCGTTTTATTTACTTATCGAGTTTGAAACGACAAAAACCCGGCAATCTTTTCCTGATTTTGCAGTCAGAAAAGAGATAAAAGGGGACCGTCTTTTAATTCCGTTTTAACGAGTGTAAAAGAAACGCTCGGCGATCTTTTCATGTTTTAGGAGTCAGAAAAGGGCTTAAAAGATGACTCTGATATTTTTGTTTGTGAAAATTTACAATTTCCCTCGAAATCCCTTTGTCCTGCACAAAAGCAACACATTACTCATACCTGTTTAAAATAGGAAAAAATACGTCGAAAAACATCTTTTCATGGTAAAAAATGAACTAATTCATCCAAAAAACCTATAAAAAGACCTTTTACCATGTCATTTTTACCGTTTGACTTTTGAGGTTGAAAAAGGAGCTTTTGACAAGAAACTTCCCGTGGTCGCTGCGGAAAATCTGACCGTCGGAATCGAACGCCGTCTTATCCAGGTATTTTACACATCCTACTCTGCATTTCTATCCGTTTAGAATTAATTTTTAGGTCTTAGTTTCATTTTTTGGGGGGGTTTTGGTTTTGGAATGCGCCTCTCGACGGACGCAGGTGCCCTTCGGGCGACCCGCGTCCCCCGACTTTTTCTCATACGGGAAAATGGTTGGAAGACGCGGCCCGCCTTCAGGCCAGCCGCGTCCGGGCGCCCTGTGCTACAAAGCCAGGGTGCGTCCTCCGAGAAGTGCGCATTTCAAAACCCCAACTCCCTCAAAAAACTACCAAAAATCCCCAAATCAATTTCTAATTGCTATTTTTGATATGCAGGGCATTAACCATGTTAGATTGGAGAGAAAGAGAGCATGTAGAGGAACATGAAGCTGCAATAAATCATCAACCTTCCCTGGATGCCCTAAGAGCATGCGGATTATACAAATATTGGACCATACCGGGCATGAGGGGCCAGGTAAGATTCTTGGAATGGCTGGTTGAGCGATGGAACGTTCAAGAACAATGCTTTTACATAGGAGGGCACCAGCTCGAGATAGAGCCCTCAGATGTATACTTTCTCACTGGCTTGCCAAACAGAGGCGAGCAACTCAGTCTTGCGGGGACTAGGCCGGGTGGCCAATCCCTTGATAGTCTCCGCGACGAGTGGTGCACACCTGGGGCTCACCATTCGAAAGGCGTAGAGATAAAATACATCACTCTGCCTGAACTCAAAGTCATAGCATTCACGGTTACCAGAATTTGCGGCGCTGACGCTTTACACATTGCTTCCGGATCCCAAATGCGGATGGCAATTGACTATTACCAAGGCACCATTTTCAACTGGTGTGAAGCTGTGTCGGCTCATATGAAGAGCCAACTGACCAAGGCAAAGAACGGACGACTAAAGACTTTTGGATATGGGCCTATAGTCGTGAGATTTGCCTTGGAGAGAGTTCCAATGCTGATCCCTCAGCAACTCACTGTTGATATCTTGGGTCCTCGGGAGCCAAAGCTGATACGATGGGTTGCAGTGATGGCCCGGCATCCTGACGAGGGTGCGACAGTGGTTCGATTCTCAGATAGTTACTTTCACTGGTTAGAGGACCAGGTTTTTTCAATACAGGACTTTCTGTATGCCGGAATGGATTTTAGAGGTGATCCGGAAATGGTTCTTCCACCGGGAGAACAATGGGACGACAGAGGTACTTTTATTTTCACAAGTTTTCTAATTATGTATTTTTTTATTTTTCATATATATCGTCTCAAAACTAACAGTAAAATTTTCAAAATGCAGATGTTGGTCCACAGCGTCCAGCCAACCTCCGGCCTTTTGATAGACTACATCCAGCTGCACCGGTACCGGCCCCACAGGACGCGGCAGCAGAAGTACTAGCTGAGTTGGAGCATGATCTAGAGCGTCTCACGGCAGATATACCTAAGACTACTATGGACGACATTCCTATTAGGCTTCAGCGTTTCGTAGTCGCGGTTCCTGGACCGTTTAGGAGATTTTTGCGTAAGGTAGCCCGCGCAGTGGTGTCATACAGAGAGCACCACCAGTGATTGACTAGTCACTTTTGTAGTCACATGTGACATTTTGACTTTTTGTACTATCATTTTGCCGATCATAAGGTGTTTTCAACCTATGATCGAAGACGATGTATATATTTTTGACACACTTCTATCTATATATATATCACTATTACCGGCTTATCCTGTTTAACATATGTGATGAAATGTTTTTTAAATTTACTTGCATGATTATTGTAAATGTCTGTCCAACATTCGAGAAGAAATTGCATCTGCTAATGTATTCAAGGACCTTGGAATATGCTGATATTCAATGTAATCAAATTCACGTTCCAAGAGACGCACTCTCAAAAACAACCTTAATAACACAGGATTTCTAATGGCATAAACTCTATTAAGCTGTAATACAACAAGTTCAGAATCTAACCTCACTATCAAACGTCGAATTCCAAATGAAATAGATTCGGATAATAATTCAACCACTGCAATGTATTCTGCAATGTTATTCGTTGTTTGACCGAGGCTTACCCCATGCATAGAAACTAACTCGTCAGAGGGTGAATAGATAACCCAAGCTGCGGAAGAGATATTCCGTGTACTACGACAAGCACCATCAGCAAATCCAATGTATGTTTGGAGAGGCGTCGACATCTACAATATCAAGATTAAAACCAAGATAAGCCAGAATAACGACGAAAAACCACACTCACTAAACTAAGCACACTGACTAAACTAACACACTTGCTAGCTAGAAAGAAAATCTAACCTATCTAAAAATTTCTCCATACCCATCATTTTAAGCATAATACCTCTTTAGGTAAAGTCCATTTCTGGGTTTACCCAAAGAGTCCCCATCAAAGTCAACTAGCTCATAAGCCCCTTTTGCTAGCTTTCGCTTTACAATGTAGGGCCCATGCCACATGGGAACGAATTTTCCGGCACCTAGCTTATCGTTAGCTTGATCATATAATAGTACTAGGTCTCCTTCCGAAAAACTTCGAGGGGTTACATTTCTATCATACTGAGCTTTCATTCGTTTCGCGTGAGTCTCGATTGCCAATGTAGCGTCACGTCGAGTCTCATCTAATTTAGCCAAGTATAATAAACGTTTCTCCTCTTCGGAAGTAGCTGGAAGTAATTCGACAGCCATTTGAAGTGATGGGATTTCGCATTCAATGGGTAACACAGCTTCTAAGCCATAAACTAGCTGGAAAGGAGTGAACCCTGTTGAATTTTTCACTGAGGTTCGGTATGCCCATAGCGCTGAAAATAACATGTTGTGCCAATTCGACCGATGAACACCAATGGTTCGTTGGATCATGATAACTAGAACTTTGTTGATAGACTCAACCAAACCATTGGCTTGCGGATAATAAGGAGTAGAACTATCGTGGCGCAAACCAAGCTGGCTTGTAAGCTCAGTCATCATGACGTTTCGAAAATGGCTCCCATGGTCAGTATTGATTGCTTGTGGGACACCAAACCTAGTTATGATATGATTGAATACGAAAACTGCAGTTTTTTTGCCGCTTGCGTCAAATGTAGGCATCGCCTCGGCCCACTTAGTAAAATAATCAACCGCAAGGATGATATACGCATGCCCCCCGGCCGAGTGAGGGTTACAAGTAATAAAGTCGATACCCCATTTGGCGAATGGACCAACGACAATTATAGGGTGGAGAGGAGCAGGTGGAGCGCGCATCTTGCGATCAAACACTTGACAGTTGTGGCACTTCTTGACTGCAATGATACAATCCTTAAACATAGACGGCCAGAAATAGCCAGCGCGCAACACCTTCTGAGCTGTGGCATACCCAGACATATGACCGCCACATGCTCCAGAGTGACAATCATTCAAAACCCTCTCAGCCTCTTCGTGAGTTAAACAACGTCGAAAAACTAAGTCTGTCCCCCGGCGATAAAGTGTATCTCCAATAATTTTGTATGGCTGGGATTGAAACGAATTTTTCGACGTTTCGCTTTGGAAGCTTCAGGCCGAAAGGTTTGGGTTTGGAGATAAATGATTATATCCCCGTACCACGGATCTACAGTACTGATAAGAAACAAAGATTCGTCCGCAATGGACTCCTCTGCCACAGTCTCTGTGTCAGCACTCGGGAAATCACACATCAATTCCGCAAAAACTAAGGATTTCTTAGACTTGGACTTCTCGAACTCCAAGTCAAACTCTTGCAGGATGACAATCCATTTAGAGTACTTGCCCCCTAGCAGTTGTTTTGTCAAAATATAAATCATAGGGTTGCAATCCGAAATAACTGTAGTTTTGCGGAGAAGAATGTAGTGACGGAAACGCTGGACAGCTTGAACGGCTGCCAGGGCCAATTTCTCCACATGCGAATATTTTAGCTCAGTGGGATTCAAGGTTCTACTAAGATAATATATCACATGCTCTGCTCCGAATTCATCTTCTTGAACTAACACCATTCCAATGGTGGAATGCGAAGCTGCGAGGTATAAGAAGTAGTCCTGGTTGTAGTTGGGAGGATGCAATAACGGTGCATGGGTCAACGCGTGTTTAAGTGCATCAAAAGATTGTTGGGCAATCTCGTCCCAAAAGAATTGTGTGTTCTGTTTCAACAACCGTGTAAAACCTTTAGTGACCTCGGCGTAGTTTGGGATGAATCGGCGTAAAAAGTTTGCTTTCCCTTGCAAACTTTGGAGTTGGCGCAAACTCGAAGGAGGAGGCAATTTGATGATAGCCTCGACTTTCGAGGGATCGACGCGAATGCCGGCTTTTGAAACAACAAATCCCAGCAATCGACCTGTTTCTATACAGAAAACACACTTGTGGGGATTCAACCGAATTCGATAATGCCTACACCTCATAAAGATTGCTCGTAGGTGGACAAGGTGATCAGCTCGATGTAAAGAATGAGCAGGAAAATCATCGAGATAGGGTTGCACAATGTGCTTGATGTCATGAAATGCATAAGACATCGCCCGTTGAAAAGTAGCGCCGGCATTCTTAAGCCCAAAAGGTAATTTGCAATAAGCAAATGTCCCCCATGGACAAATGAATGCCGTTTTTGGTTGGTCGGCAGGTAGAATATTGATTTGATTATAGCCCGAGAAACCATCCATGAAGGAAAACATTTCACTTCCGGCACAATCATCAATAATTTGATCGATATAAGGCGTAGGATAGTTGTCTTTTGGACAAGCTCGATTGATATCCCTATAGTCGATACAGATTCTTATTGTTCCTTGTTTTTTATTGACGGGAACAATATTCGATACCCAATCCGTTAACGGGATCGGATAAATGAAACCTGCTTTCAACAGCTTTTCGACTTCTGCTTTAATCGCAGCCGCTTTTCGAGGGTGAATCTGACGCAACCGTTGCCGAATGGGTTTAGCATCCGGGTAGGTTTTGATTTCATGAACAACAATGGCAGGATCGATTCCCGGCATTTCCTCGTAAGACCATGCAAACACATCGCGGAATTCTTGGAATAGGGCCTTGTAAGTTTGGATTTCTTCTTCTGTACATGAGGCACCTATATGAATGTTCTCCTCGATTCCGGGCTTCACTGAAATATCAATGGGAATAGTACGAGAAATATTCCCTAAATTCAACTCTGAATCAGAATGTTTCGTTGGATCCTGAGCGTCTTTGACATATTCAGCGGTAAAGATAGATGAAAAATCATTTTCAAATGCATCATCCTTAGGTAAAAACGAAGATCTGTGATGGAGATCCTCCCATGGTAGATTGTCTACACTTAGGATTTCGCGAAGTTGTTCGTCAGATGACACGACTTCGGGAAACGCTATCCGTTCTAAGGGTGAGGTGAAAAGTGATTCTTCACTGACCACATTCATTTGGTCGACTTTGGTTGAATGAAAATCGGTAAAAGACATAAGAGCTTCATAAGCAATTTCATACGGACTCAACGGCATAACATCACCGAATGAGTCTATCTCAGAGTCAGATGGAACATACCAAGGATCATCATAAATAATGTTTTCTGACGTGATCATATGAATTGTTGCAAACGAAGGTTCTACGCTGAGTGGAGGGAGAGGAAAAGTTCCCAGTAAACCGGAATCCTTAACTAAACCTACACCAACGTCCTTATAAGGGATTGTCGTCTTACCGACATGCTGGATACTCTCTGAAGAGGCTGGGTCGGATGAAAAGTATGTCAGCTGATCAATAGTCACGATCTTACCGTTATGTGGAAACTTAATTACTCTGAAGACCGATGAAACGACCGCTGTCATAGCATATGACCAACTTCGACCCAAAAGAAGGTTGTAGTCTAGAGGGGCATCAACCACTTCCACATCCAGACTAACGGTTTTACCTTCAACCCCTATAGGCAATTCTTGTAGAATACCAAACGGACGGAACCCACGGCCATCAAAGGCCTTAAGGATGGTGGGGGATTGGTTCAACGAAGGAGAACCAAGCGATCTCCAACATTGAATCGACATAATACACGTAGAAGCTCCCTCATCAATCACAGTCCGATGAATAGGCCTGTTTTTGACTATCACTGGAATTTGGAAAGCCATTTGATGGGGGAGACGTGGCGTACTATTTTCTAGATCAAAGATCATTAGGTTCGGGTCCTGAACATCGACAGCTCCGATAGCCGACAAAAGCAATTTTCGTTGTGCTGGACATGATTGCAGCACTTCGAGTGCCGACATTGCTGAAGGTGAAACAGCTAAGTCCTCAACAATGTTGTAATTCTGGGCTGCTCTCGCATGTGGATTGAAAGCAGACCTTCGAAGTACACCCTTGGCGGGTGGCTTAATCACTAAGTCTGGGTTAGGTTTTTCGATCTGTAGTGGATCGGAACCAGGAGCTGAGGTTGATGGGTTAGAGTGAGAAGATTCTGCTTCCTTGCCATCAACAGGAGCCTTACTACCATAATCTTGCGATCGAGTCGCAATCCTCACATGAGACATCATCAAAATGGGTTCTTCACTGGCATTCGAAGAAGAACCTATCATCTTATTCTCCTGCTCTGGAAATGGATTCTTTAACACAGCAGGAGTGGGAGAACCTTTGACTATTTTTACAACCTCGGCCTGATGAGGGCAATCTCTCGTAAAATGATCCTCTTCACAAATAAGAAAAGGATATCGAGGTTTGCGTTTTTCGTCATTGGTTTCCGACTTTTCAGTTTTCTCCTTTGGAGCCTTGTCTGCTTTAGCCTTCTTCTTTCCTTTCTTCTTCCCACCGTTTTTTGATTTGGCCGTAGATGACTCTACAGCGTGAATATCGGCGGTAAGTTCAGGAGAAGACTCTCCTGTCGGGGAATCGGGCAAAGTGATAATAGGAGTAGTTGAAGCCTTGGAAGACTTCTTCTTTCTCTTTGTAGTCACGATACCAATCATACCATCAGCGGCATGAGATCCCGAAGGAGCAGCAGCGATTTGGTTCGACTTTGGAAGATCCGGAATCTTCTCGTGTAATGTACCTGACTGCGTGTAAATTAAGTCAAGGTATTGTGCCTGAGCAATGACTTGCTCCTCAGTAACTACGCCTGAGCAATGACTTGCTCCTCAGTAACTACTCCGGCCTTAGCTACATCTTCAGTAATTCTTGGTAATAGTGATTTAACAAACCATTCAGCTAAGATTTGGTCCGGGATAAAAACTTTCACTAGTCTTCTTCGACGTCTCCACTCATGGATGTGATCTGAAATATACGTGGAGGTCGATTGTTTTAGTGAAGTTAATAACTCTGTACCGTTATCGTATCTGACTGGTAACTGAAAATGAGTTAAGAACGAGGTAGCTAACTGGCTAAAATTGTAAAAAGAGGCCTGTGGTAACTCAATGTACCACTTGGCCGCGAGACCAATGAGTGTACGCTGAAAAAGACGTAAACGGATCGAATCATCCGAGATGGAATTTGAAGCACACCAGAGGTGGTAAGTCATCACGTGATTGGACGGATCCTCTCCAGACTTACCTTCGAACTTGGGTATATCGCTGGGCAACTTATTTGGCATTGACGGCCAGAATGGAAGATATTGAATTGGATCGTTCGTTAGGCGCGTCAAGTATGGTAAATCCAAAGTTGCGATAAACGGTAACTGCCGGTTAGGATCTCTAAAACTCTGGGTCACAATACCAGCCCCAGGAGGAGGATATCCAGGATAACTAGGAACAGGAGTCGCATTTGGGATATTATATCCTCCTGGAAAACCAGGATTAACCGGACCGTACTGGGGTTGTTGAGGTTGTTGATAAGTGTACCCAGGATACGGTTGATACTGGTAAACCGGTTGTTGGGCAGCTTGCCCAGGTTGATACTGTCCCTGGTACGGAGGTTGAACAAATTGAGGTTGAGTAGTAACAACCGTACTTGTACCAGGTTGGCCTACAGGCATCTGGACTGTGGTTTGAATCGTAGATCCAGACAACGGTACAGATGTCTGAGGAGTGGTTACAGGGACAGTAGAAACCGGAGCTGCCGATACTCCAGAAGTAAGTATGGTAGATGTGGCGGTAGTTGCTGCAGCCGTTTGAGATGGAGTACCAGGTGCAACTGGCGGCTGAGTAACTACCGAAGTTACAGGGGTCTGAACACTTGACTGGACAGGTTGCGGTTGCTGGGTTGGACCAGGAACTACAAGTTGTCCTTCTTGAGGTACCGACTGTATACTTGGTTGCAACATCTGTTGACCCTGTGACGGATCCCACACTAACATTCCAGGGTACTGACCCGTAACAGGTTGAGGATACTGAGATCCATAGCCGGATTGAGGATAAGGTTGATAATTGTAAGGTGCAGTCCCATATGATTGCCCTTGAGGTGGTTGATAACTTTGACCAGAGTATTGACCCGTAGGTTGATAACCTTGAGGTAAATACGGGTACTGGGGTTGACCTTGACCTTGAGGTTGGTATCCTTGAGGTTGATACCCTTGGGGTTGATACCCTTGGGGTTGCCATCCTTGAGGTTGCCATCCTTGAGGTTGATATTGATACTGAGGTTGACTTTGGGGTACATATTGAGGCTGGGGTTGACCTTGAGGTATGTATTGCCCCATAGGAGCGTACTGACCTTGAGGTTGCCCCCCAGACACGAATGAAGTACCTTGAGGTTGCCCCCCAGGCATTAACGAAGGTTGCCCCCCAGGCGGTAATTGGCCACCTTGAGGTTGGGTAACGGGAACAGAACCTGACATCATGTAAATGTCACCTATACTCAGTGGTACATTACCACTGTTTCCAACTAATAACCCATGATCAATGGGTTGAGGAGATGTTCCCGCAAAGGTACCAGAAAGAGATTGATACCCAGTAGGAACAGAAGGACCGCCATGTAAAAACGATTCAGGACTTTGTGTAAACACAGATGACTGACCAGACATATTTACAGGAGTATGAATTCCTCTAGGTGGAAAAGGAGTTCGAGGTGTGGAAAAACCTACTGAGTTTTCTAAAAAATTGGTTAACGCAAGGTACCAAGAAGTACTTCTAGGAGGACTGTAAAAGATGGATTCACGCTCCCTTAGATCAAGGGTAATTTGATCTTCAGGATCAGAGACGCCTATTTCTTCCTCTGGAACAAGTTCTTCTATAGCAATTAAACCAACAGGAAGATTTTCGGTGATAATTCTTTCTATTCTTGGTGAATCAGGAACACTAGGAGTTGGAGTAACAGGTTCGGATATTTCAGGTTCTTCTCCTGTTTCACTGGCAGATGAAAAACTACCAGCAAACTCGGAAACTGTAAAAGTTTCGGGATTGTAACCTGTTTCTAAACTTTGGTAATCTGGATGGACTACCAAGGAAGATTCTCCTTCTTCAGGTGAACCTACTCTACTGTCACTAGGAGGAGTTACAAGGACCTTTAACCCTTCGTACTGACCCGGAATGTCTTCAGGAGATTCACCACGTGATTTACAGAGTTTTCTTAACAAATCTATTCCGGTAACAATCTCAGGAGACTTGCCCCGAAGTCGACGGGACTGTCTCGGTAATTCCGCCACAATTAAAGATTTTTAACTACAACACACGAAAACAAAGTAAAAATTTCAAATCAAACCACCTAAAGTCTTCTAAAGAAGCAAACAAATTTGAAGCACACGCCTAAAGAATCTAGAGCGTCAAACCAAACACAAACAGTATCTTCCGGACCAAAAGCGCTAGTTGGTGATTAGGTCCAACCTCGCAGGATTCAGTACAGAAATGGCGGGTGGAACAGTTACGCCGACAACCTGCTTAATGAATAGACTGGACCAAGTTCCTCCACTTTAACCGTCTCGAAGTGAAGTGAACCCCCCAGAAAATCCAAGTGAGTATAGCCGACGTCTGCTCCAGGTACAGTGGGACCTTCCCTCCACCGTCACCTTGGGTAGAATCCTAGAGATTATGGTCACTAAGGTTACCAACGGCCACAAGTACACCTGGGGGAACAGTCTAAACTCCGACAGCACGCAAGGGCAGAGTAGCAAGCTCAATCCCCTTACCGGCTCCTTGACAGTAATCCAAGGTTTACCGATAAGTGACCCCTGGCTCCTCGACAATGGTTAATCCGAGGTTTACCGTTTGTAATACGTACTGTCTGGCGTCGTTCCCAACGAGGGAGGAATGATCCCCTCACTGGTTCGGACACGAGCTCGTGCTTCTCCTTTAAGAGGAGCTTTCCCAGAGTGTAACTGAAACAATTGGATTTAATCTACTCAAGATAAACTATCTGTTTGGTTTTGTAGTCTTGGAGAGTTAAGTACTCACCTACTCCAAGACCCTAGCCTAAGCTATGTTGGTGTTACAGAGCCCTAGAAAAATAAAAATTACTAGATTGATTTTAATTTAAGCGTTACTTTTAAGGTTGTTTCTTAAGTCAAAAGGTGATGGAAGTGAAACTAGTGGTGTGTTGACTCGACTCGAAACCGCTACAAAATGCACCTAGGATGATTTACCCACTACTTTACTTTTTCGATGAATTGCTTAACTAAAAATTTGAGAGAATGCAATCTTTATAAAAGCAACTTCTTAATTGAAGACAATCAAAGAAACAATTCGTTTGTCTTTTCCAAGCATAAAAACATGACCACTCTTTACATGCACGAAAAAACTCTTTTCCTCTTTCAAAAACAAAAAGCTACTTGAAACAAGACTTTTAAAGAAGATGTTTTTGTATTTTTCTTTTAATAAAGAAAATAAATCTAATATAACCAAAAAATCAATCTTAATAACTATCAAAATCTACGAAAATTCACTCATAAGCAAACTAAAAGGTAAATTTACTCTAAGCAATCTTAACGAGGCCAAAACTAACAATGATTATTCTAAGGTGTTTTACTTGATCACAATCAAATCAAGGACTAGCTTATTGCAGAACCAAAAACTAGCCAAAACAAAATTCTAATCTTTTTGTTCTTTTGTAAAATGGAAATCAACACTTTATAAACAAGTAATTCGAAATTTGACCCAAAACAACTTAAATGGCAAGCTGCTCACACAAGGAGACTTTACGACAGGCCCGACTTCTAAGAAGGCTGACCAACCAGAGAGATCTAAGGCTGGACAACTTTCTACCGTCAAAGTCACTACAGGACCTATCCAAAAATCAAACCCTAGGTCTAAACTTCGTTGAAATCCACTAAAACACTCAAAGCTCACAAAACCAGTTCAGGTGAAAATTTTTAATAGGGTACTAAAGGATCTGGGCAGAAAACACTAAGAAAAATCAAAATCTAAAAGTAATTAAAGCAAAAAATGGAATTTTCCTAAATTTTACAGGAAGACGTAGGCAACCCGTTATAACAGGTGCGGGCCCGCTCTGTGCAAACGGCAACAGCGCGTCCAAAGACGCACTGTGCAGTACTCAGAGGGTGCGTCCTTCTGGAAAAAGTAAGAAAAACCAAATCTAACTAAATCTAAAGCTAAGCCACCCAAATACTAATTCTCACAGTCAAAAACCAGAAAATAAAAATGATTTTCTTAGAGCAAAGTTCACACAAAGGAAAAGACTCTCTCATTAATGGATTCCCCAGCGGAGTCGCCAATTTGTCGTGGCGGAAAAAGTCGTTTGTGTGGACACAACTGACCTCCCTAGGAGTCTAGACTCTCTAGCGACAAACAAGACAAAATGGAGTGATCTTTCTCTAAATATACCTTTTAAAACATGAAAACTACAAGTGTTTAGGCTTACCTTATTCCAAAACGCTGTTGTTGTAGTCCATTCTTGTCGATCCGGATGAGCTCCTCCTTCATGTCAATTCCTGCAACCACCAACAATCAAACAATTACCAAGCACTTGCATTTCATATAATAAAACATATATTCAATATGCAGACCAAGGAACACATGGAATAACTCATCAACACAAGCTATTGAGAAAAATAAACCAGTTGGTATTAATAACGAAACAAAGAAACTCTTACAACCTGGCCTTGGTGTTGTGCAAGTTCCTCCCAGGGTCCATCAAGGGTTTTCCTCTACTTTGACAAAGCTCACCCACTTCCAAGTAGAATCAAGCAAAGACAATCTCTCCTCACAAGGTTCTAAATGGGAGTCCTAATTCCTGCAGTGTTTACCCAAAGAAAATGTATAGCTCCAACCTCCCCTCCCTCTGGCTCAATGTCTTTATTTATAGTGCTGTAAAGAGGTTATTCAGGTCCACCATCAATGGGATAATCCCCCTCTTTGGGTGGGATAGCTCCTTTATTGATGGGATAAGTTCCCCCTTAATAGAGATACATGAACCAACTGGAGGCGCATCCATTTCATCAAACCGACCTCTAGAAGGTTCTAGAAGTAACCACAAGTAACTTTTTTAAGATGAAACTCGCGCATTTTGCCTTTTACAGAAGGACGCACCTGTCCCTTAACATACAGAGCGTCCATGGACGCAACTTTTGTGAACATGATGAGCGTCCCCGCAGGTAAGGCTAGAGAGAACCTGCGACCCCAGAGATAAACACATTTTTTACAAGACTTTCTCTCTTCTTTGAGTTTGAGATGGATAGCAGAGGCATAAGACTTGCCTAAGAGGGTAGCATGACTATTGATTTGAGCCATACTAACAGTAAGTAGTCATGGTGACATTTTTTAGTGTAACAGATAGATCAACGCCTTAGAATTCAGCCTCTTCGAGGGGGCAACCTCCTTTACATTACATAAATGAACAATTCTTGGATGATACAAATGAAAAAACCTCCTTTCTATATATAGGAGTCTAAGGAGTCACAATATAATCCAGCTGACCTAACAATAATAATATAAAGCCACAAAAATAACAATAGATGGATTCTATGGGGCACAAAAAAAACAATATGGGGGTAATAGGGGCACAACAATATAAATAAGGGGTATAAATACAATAGTAATGGGGTAATCACTAGTATTATAGGGACCCAACACCAAATCTAGCATGCCATAATAAACTTGATGGAAATGTACCTTCTTCATAATGAGAATTGTATGAGAATTTTTTTTGCACGAGCAGAGGTACCCTGCAACTTGAGAAGCCTTTCTTCTTCTATCCGTGTCATGACAAGTGAGTGTTCTAATGCTTTTCTCACCTAAAGCTTTCCATCAAACATATGAATGGATTGCCCTTGCTAGAAGATGTGGACCAAGGACAACAAGTTTCTCCTCAGTTGTGGGAGGTATAAAACATGATGCAGAAGAAAATATGGAAGACCAAGCAAATTAAGCCTGATTGTACCAAGCCTTGATGGATTGAGTTTCGATTTGTCTACAAAGTATATTGCTCCATCAAAATTGTTTGTAAATTATTCAAAAGAATCTCTTCTAAAAGTTATGTGGCAATTTTCTCCTAAATCAAGCAACCAATCATTTTTCCAAGAAGCAAGTGAAGCATTAAATAAGTCTTCATTTACTCGAATATTACAGTGTGCCACAACATAGTGAGCGTATTCAGGTGCTTTAACTTTCTCTTTGTCATTATTTTTACCCTTGGGTTGGTTTCTTTCATGCTTAATTATGTCCCAAGGCAACTTGCATGTGGATGCATCATGTGATCCATCTCTTTTGTAGCGTATGAAATGAAAATTTGACTTTTCCCCTTGAGAGTGTCTGCCCCCCCACCTCTAAAATTTCTTCCTCTTCCTCTTTGACCACCTCTTCCTCTCAAAGAATCTGGAGGAATATTCTTCTCTCTATGTGCAAGACACATAACCTCTTTAGAATACTGAGGAGCTTTCTTCTTTCCAAATCCTTTCTCTCTTTCAACAATATTTTTACAAGGGAGTCAAAGGAAATATCTTTGAGGTTTCCATTTGCTTGCAATGAGTCAAGATAATTTGAGTAAGTGGGATAAAGTGCCTTGAGAAAAGCTATCAGAGGAATGTCTAGTTCAACATTAGTGGCTTTGATATCATGCATAATAGATCTTACTTCTGATGCAAGAGCAAGAGGATCATTATTTTGTAATTCAATGGTGAACAATTTAATCATGAGTTGAACAACTTCAAGTGTAGAGTGTGAGTCATAGAGTTCCTTTATTTTTTGTAAGGCTTCAAAAGCATTTGAAAATGGAAAAATATGCCAACTCACTGGTTGAAGGGAAAGTACCCCTAGGGTCCTTTGGGTTAAGACTCTACCAGACTGAAAATTTCTTATTCAAAGAAACACACACACAGCCATTATCTTTACTTTAAGCAAATTCTAATGTTAAGGGTACGTACCTAAGGTCCTACGTTCGAGAAGGCCTTTAGGGTCCAAACCCTTCTTGGAGTTCCCTTGTTTCTCCTTTGACCTGTAAAACAAACAAATCAAAGAACACAACAGTACATGGACAAATACTTATGCATAAACCATCTTCATGCTATAAAGTTAGTTATAAAAAATCTTTAAGTAACTACTTGCATAAGAATTCAAAACATGAATCTCATAAGCATAAAGAAAGATTGTTTCGGGAACCAAGACGTGTTTCTTTATATAAAGGCAAGTAAAGTACATATAATGGAAAGATATCACCTGAAACACCTTCAACAGGCTCCAAGCAAAGCTTCCTCCCGGATTCGTTCCAGCCTCAAGCCTCCAACAAGAGCTCCTTCCAAGTCTTACTCAATGGTGATATAAAGGATGAATGATCACCAACACACATGGAAACAAGGGTTTCCTATGCAAAATGGGGGAAGTGCAGAAAGCACCAAGAACTTCAGACCTGGTCTAAGGGGAAAATCTCAGCATAATAATCTTGCTCTCTTTTTCTCTCCCCTTTGGCCTTCCCTTTGATGTCTTTTTATACCATCTCCAAAGTAGTTTTTTAGTTAGGAGTTGTTTGGGAATAGTTGGGCCACGGGCACTAACAGGTGATCCAGCAGGTAAAACCCGCGATCTCCGCCTGAAAATGAGGAATTATTTATTTTTTTAAGTGTTTTAATACATACACGCGGGTTGGGTATACATAAACCCGTGTGTACACGCGTCTAACTGAGGGCAATGTCGCGTATAGGGAATAAAACACTGTTTTTTAAATTTTAGGACCAGGTCTGGAAGGAGGGGTTGCCCTAGGCCATGAGTGCAGCATCACAAACCATAAGAGTTAGATTTGGAGCTATAACAGATGCCCCCTAATGTATGAAGTCAGAAGGGGAACATGACGGCCGAAATATATTAAGTAAGTACAAGGAAAGGAACTTTGTCGAAAAACTGAGGAGGACTTCACCAGAATTCAGCCTGCCAAGCCACCAAAAGGAGATTGACGATGACACATTGCTCTGAGGATAGGCCTAGAGCCGCACCCTGGCCCTATTTTCATTATTGATAGGTCACCTTGTGCTCAGCATCGATCAGTATCATGGGTCTTTGACTGAGTGGTTTCCCTTGTGTTCGACGTCAGCATACATTATCACACATTGGGATTCGTGCAGTACCATGGTTTCCATTTGACCCTATTGGTGGATACCTCGCCTCTGTGTCAGCTTTCATTATTGATTGGTTCAGAGGGTTTCTGCCGTGCGCTAGCCACATCTTGTGTACGCTGGAAACGTACTTCGGTTGGGTTACTACATCTTTTTTTTGTCTGATTCCTTTCACATTATTGGCCTACGGGTTACACTCACGCTAGATTGATGGAGGATGCCTTAATGCCTTCCTTCTAGCGGATATTTCCCTATCGACTCCAACTCATTGCTCTGGGGCAAAGATCTAGAGTCCATTTGGCAGTACCTTGGGGTTTGCAGTCATTAGTGGCAGATTCCTCGCTATCGACAGTGGGAAACCATCATTGTCTCCTGATTGATAGATTCTTACAGGTGTCCGACTTCAGCTCATCTATTCACACTTGTTAGATTGTACTGGGTACCTTGACACTCATTATCATTATCGGTGAGTAGTCTCAGGTTTGTTAACGGTATACATCAATGACCGGTAATCAAGCGATTTCTCACATGGTCGACTTCAGATCATTTATTCCCATGGTGTAGAAATGTACCACGATGGTCAGTGAAGACCTCAGGTTGTATCAACATTCGTTGGTTCACTTGACAGTTGCTCCTGTTGCTGCTAGTTGATACGAATCCGGGAGGAAGCTTTGCTTGGAGCCTGCTCAAGGTGTTTCAGGTGATATATTTCCGTTATATGTACTTTACTTGCCTTTATATAAAGAAACACGTCTTGGTTCCCGAAACAATCTTTATTTATGCTTATGAGATTCATGTTTTGAATTCTTATGCAAGTAGTTACTTAAAGATTTTTTATAACTAACTTTATAGCATGAAAATGGTTTATGCATAAGTATTTGTCCATGTACTGTTGTGTTCTTTGATTTGTTTGTTTTACAGGTCAAAGGAGAAAGAAGGGAACTCCAAGAAGGATTTGGACCATAAAGGCCTTCTCGAACGTAGGACCTTAGGTACATACCCTTAACATTAGAATTTGCTTAAAGTAAAGATAATGGCTGTGTGTGTGTTTCTTTGAATAAGCAATTTTCAGTCTGGTAGAGTCTTAACCCAAAGGACCCTAGGGGTACTTTCCCTTCTGTTATCACAAAATCATGCTCCTGATAGGCTGCTAATCAGGAAGACCTTATGTAACTCTTTCAAACCAACTTTTGGCTGAGGCTTAGCCTCCTCAACCTGAGAGGGCTCTCTCAAAGGGTTAATGATATTGATTAAAGATATGGATAGATGGCTAACTCTATGGTTTGTGATTTTATATGTTTCTAGGTTGGAAGATGGAGACTTGCTACCATTGGGCTATGGAGTCAGTGACAGAGATAAGGATAACAAATAACTCTTATTATAAAATTGAGGCTTGTATATACTTCAATGAAAGAGTGACACATTCAAAAAAGTCTTAATAACTTGAAGTTCATAGGAGTCAGAGCATGTGGGCATGAATTCTGAGTAATGATACATCAAGGTATTTAAAAGGAAAGAATCTAAAGTGATATATCAGAGTTTAATACCTAAAGGAAGTCAGAGCATGAATAACCATGAATTTTGAGTATTAAGTATTAAAACATTGAAGAAAAACATCCAAAGATAGGACTCAAAAACTCAATTCACCATAGTTTAACACTTAAAGGAAGTCAGAGCATGTTCCACCATGAATTCTGAGTAATAAGCATTAAGACTATGGAACTAAAGCATATCAAAGAACAAAGATGAAGCTCACTGAAGTACACTAAGAATCTCAGCTTCAGAAAAGTCCAACTGCTTCTGTATATATCAATCCCTGCATAGCATTTACAAAAGTAGTCTTTTTCTATAACATTTTCCAACCCTTTGTACATCAGCTCTTCTGGTATATATAGAGCTCTTTACACAACTTGGATTCCTCTTCTAGGATGAGGAAAATTCGAATTCTACCTGACCTGACACCTAATGACACTCAAAACTAACTATTAAATGCAAATGACACCTAACTAGCAGTCCTAGAGACCTAATCCAACTAGGAGTGTAACTCCTTATCATGATTCAACAACCTTATCTAAGAATTTAAAGCATTATTTGACACCTAAAACTCCATGAAGTCGAATTTGATGAAGCCTCCCACGTGGTCACCCAAATGCTGATGACAAACCCTAGAAATTAGGGAACATGTTTCCCTGTTTTTAGGTTTAGATCCTTGAAAATTGCAGAGCCTTTATTTCTTCATTCATGACACATTTTACGAAAATAAAGGAGGTTTTTGTAGCCCATGATGTCTAGAACAAAAACAACTCCCGGTTTTTTAAAACATTCCTCCAGCTGTTCAGAATCTGTCCTTGAAAAACACGTGTCAAACAGGAAATTGTCCCTTGCTCTGTTCTGGCTGAAAAATAGGTCTTGGGACAGAGGTCATAACTTCTCGTAAAAAATGTATTTGGAGAAACTGAAGGAGGTTTTTGTGAAAAAATCCATTCGGAACAAAAACCTCTTTTTTTTTTTTGAAACACTTCTCCAGCTGCCCAGAATAAGTCTTTGAAAAACAGGTGTAAAACAGGAGATGAAAAACTGCACCTACAGCAGTTTCGTAGCGCAACTTTGACCACACATTTCTCCCACCTCAGAATGGAATTGAAGAATCTGAAAGAGGTTTTTGTAATTAAAAATGTTAGGAAGAAAAGCCTCTTTCAGTTTGCCAAATTGAGTTCTCAGCTGCTCTGAAAAGTTTCTGGAAGTTACCTAGTAAAACTGTTTTCTCTGTTGAAACAGGCTGCTAAAGGGGTTTCGCAGCGCGCTGCGAAAACACTGATTTCGTAGCGCAAAACAGGATTTTTACACTGTCTGCGCTACGAAAACGTGGATTCGTAGCTGGTTTCAAAATTTCTCCTTATCCTCCTCAAAGCTCTGTCTTTCTTCTTGGCTGTCGGCTGCCTTGTTTCTGTCATTCTTGTACATTGGTGATGGTTGTACTGATGATGATATTTTCCTTTCTTTTGACATTTTCTCCTTTGAAATTTCTTTAGACAAAACAACTTGGAAGAAAATACCTTGCTTAATTGAGGAGCTGCCTTGCTTGAATTTGATGAAGATTTCTTCTCTCCTTTTCCTTTGAAATATTTTCAGTGATAACAGTGGCTCCACTTCGGATAGTGTGCCCTTGTGGTACACTAAGAACTCGCAGGTCCAGTGCCTTATCCTCTTATGATAAATGGAAATTTGTTTGACAAGCATCCCCTTTAATCTTCTTGGGCCTTCACCTCGGGCTTAAGCTTGATGATCACTGTATGAGAAAGAAGTCTATATCTACTGAAAAAGAATGCTCAGTCAACCTTGAGCTTATTTGAATTTTCCTACCTACCTACCCTATCAGATGCAATCTCCACTTGTAGCTCAAGCAACATGATATTTCCAATAAAGCCAATCAATTATCTTCTCTGATATTGGAGGCTCTTGACTGTATTCAACCTCAAAATAACCATGATAGTGAGATGAAAAAATCAACTTATAATGTACCTGATCTTCATAATGCAAATGAAAATGAAATACTGGTGTGCAAAGCTTTGCCATGTATTCACTTATGGGGTCAAAGAATACATGGTTATGTTGATGATCATCATAACACTCCACATCTTTAGACCACTAATACTCAACCACACAAAATTCCTTTGATGTTCTATCCAACTGCCTTTCTGCATGATTCCCATAGAAAATGTAATTTTCCTCACTATTGTGATCATTCTTTGATGTAAGCTGCTGCAAGGAATCACAAAAATGAACAACCTTTTCTTCTGCCTGAGGATTATAAAAGCTATTTTCCAGTGCTTCTACTTGATGTTTGCAATCAATTTCATACTCATAATGATCTGAAGCCTGACAAATCTACTGCATCTCTACATCAATCTCAGAGGATGTAATATGATTTTCATAAGTAAACCCCTGCTGATCTTCATGCTGCATTTCATGAGATGTTATACCTTCTCCTTGGTGCTGGAATGCATTGTTATGAAGAGCCTCTAAAATTTCTTCATCCATAAATTCATCATCATCATAAAAATTCTCCAAGTATTGAATAATAGCTAAAGAATGTCTACAACAATCCTTAAGCAGCAATAAGGAAGGATAACCTTCTTTATACATTTCACAGAATTCATCATGAAAACTAGCAAGCGAATAGATTGAACCATTTTCCAGACTTTTATACCAAGACCATTCTTTTCCTTCTAAAGTGGTGATAAACATTTTCATGAGACAATCTTCAGGGAAATGAACTTTAAGACTGCGTACATGCATATGGAATTTAACCAAATGAAGAGCAGCATTATCCTTCTTTTCATCTTTGAATATTGGAAGATCATCTAACCAATCAACCTCTGGCATAGGATTTGGAAAACCAGGGATATGAGACCGATCCATAGGAGCATACCTGGCATTCATTCTTGCAGTAGAATCCATCTTGAAACTTCATCAAGCTACTGATCTTCTAGCAGTGGAGTCACCTTCCAATTCCTTATTTGATGTGTGGAGTCGCCAAGGTAGTTTGCAGCCTCAAAAACATGTCTGAGCTCCTGCTACCTTCAGAAGTTCAGCTTCATGATTTCGGGAATGATTAATCTTCAGACTCCCCACAGACGCACCAAAATGTTATCACAAAATCAGGTACTAAGGGCTGCTACTTAGCAAGATCTCATGAAACTATTTCAAACCAGGCTTTAGACTAAGGCTTAGCCTCCTTAGTCAGAGAGGGCTCTCTCATAGGTTATTGATATTGAACAAGATGGCTAACTCTTACAAGACACATGAAAAATAAGCTGGCTGGACAAATATCAAAATGATTCCCATTGGGCTTATGGAGTCTCACACATCTCAGCAAACAAAACACTATCCTTTCATAGAAGTCAGGGCACTTTACATCTAATGTTCAAACATAACTTACATAAAACACAACTTGCAAAGCATACAGGAAGTCAGAGCATTAAACATGAATTCTGAGTGATTATGTTGTAACAACACTGTAAAAGAACACTAAAGGGAATAAACCATCATACATTTGAACCATTAGATCTATTGTGAATCCTGAGAAGAAGCAACAGTTATTTGCATTACTGAAATCTGCTATACATAAACCAAAATAGTCTTGTCTTTTATCAAAACATCCAACCCTGAATACATAGATGATCTAGCCATATATAGGAATATGCTTCTAACTACCTGGAGCTTCCTCCTCCAACATGAGGGGAGCTCGATTCTACCTATGATGACACCTACTAATCTTTAACTAACTAATAATTATAGCTGACTATTCATTGACAGCGCTGGAATCCTAAAACAATTAAAACTCTACTTCTACATCATGCTGGAAATAGCATTTATTACAATCAAACTGGTGCTCCTGCGAGGAAAATGAGAGAACAGGTTCATCCTCTGACAAATGGCTTCTTTAAGTTTGGATGTGACAGGTGTTTGTAGTTGCTTGTTGGCCTTTAATATAACATGTTCTCCCACACCCTTAAATATAGGAAATTGTTCCTGATTGTCGGTCTTTGGTTTGCCTCAACATATTCGAATCCAAAGGAGTATGCTTTTAACCTTTCATTAACCAAAATAGAGCGGATTGCCACATCCTGGATGAGCTGTAGGCTGTATTGATGGACATGTGTCTCTCTTTTTAAAATTCCCGCTTGTATACCAAACTGCCTGTTTATGTTAAAAACACCACCTACAGCAGTTTCGTAGCGCGCTACAAAACTGCTGTGTGATTTAAAAAACACTGTCTTCCTCTAAAATCCTCACAAAATTGAATAGTTGTTGTTTGCTAGGCTTCACGGTTCACCATTTGAAAGATACTACCATCGTAGACAAACCCACTGGTTGCAGCTGTTGCTATTGGTCATTATGGAAAAACTACCCTGTTGGTGGCTTCCTTTAGATTCTTGTCAAAATATGGGTATGGATTTGGATCACAGTATGCTGGAAGCTTTTCAAACTTCAAGAGAAGATGACAGAAACATGATTCAAACCACCCTCTCCAACTCTGAAAATCATCTTCATCTGAAGCTGTAACATGGATTTGAATGAAAAAATCATAACTAGAGCAGAAAGGAAACCGTTCAAAGAGTAGATTCCAGTCACCACTGTTTGGCAAAGTGCTCCAATTTAACTCCATTTTCATTATTGCATCCCAGCCACGTGAAAATTCTGACTTGAGTTTTTGTAGGGTGCTTTTTGTAACATTGTAACTGCAGCGACTATAGGGGTACACTGGTATGATAATTGGCATATGGTGATGTCTATCTGATCCATCAGAATAATCAGGCTGGGTCTCCACCAATGTCACTGGAGTTGGCCACTGCCAATGTGCATATATCCAAAAGAATCTTGAAACCAGCATACTGACGGTGGCATTTGGAAACATTTGGCAAACTCGTGCAACAAGCACAGCCCAGTGTATTCCTCCAAGAAACCCGAAAGTATGTGAATATATTCCTCTCCTCTTTGCCCAAAACTTGATACATCTCAGGGTGGAACGGAAGTTCTCAATCTTGGGTACTAGCTGAAGGATCTGTGCGGTAACTCTGTATCCATTCAAACCTTTGACAGTTGTATCATCAATATTCTCAAGCAATTTTTCATCGAGAATATCCATATCTTCTGGAATTGTTCTCAGACTCATTTGTCTTCTGACATGCTTCTTGCAATGCTTGAAATGTCTTGAAGTTCTTTTTCAGTAGTGATAAGATAGCCTTTTGCCTAAAGATCGCCCCTAAAGTCTTATTTTTACAATTAAAACAGAGGCGAACCATGCCATCCCATTCCTTGAAACTAATTGGAGGAAGAGGATTACAGGGTTCAATACGTACAACCGAGGAGTCAACTTTTGGAGGAGGCCTGAAATTGTTCTTGCCAACTTTCAAGAGATGTGAAACACGAGCTAGCAATTGAGTATTCACTCAAAGCCGGCAATACAAATTATCTCCTGGATTTGCAACAAGTCTCATAGTAAACTCTCTTTGGAACATGATAACGACACATCTAAAATTGGTCTGTGTGATAACAATTTAAATGTAAGCGGAGAAGATATCTGATAAGGAATATTTGCTACACACACACATCGAAATAAGGCAGTTCACATTTGAGAACATCTCCTTGAATGACCTGCAGCCGAATGGCACTGCTTGTGCCTTGTACCCTGTGCTGCAATTCCAGCACCATACGAGGATCCAACTCGACTGCTATTACCTTCTTGGCTACCTCTGATACCTAGTTCTGCGTTTTCTCTGATACCCACGGTTCGGAATAGAAATACAATCAATACCTTATCAGACTCTACATCAACTAAACACATTGACTGTAACAAATACCCATTATTATTGTACACAATTTTGAGATGACAAATACGGTTCTGTTGGTTCCAAAGAATAAAGTTGCAGGCCCTTTCCTATACGCTCTCGTTCAAGGTCATGAGAATCATAATCTCCCCACCGAAGTTGCACATCAATCCAATCTCTATCACTTGCCTTCTGATCAAAAATATCTTTAGACTCTGCCACAAAGAGGATCCAATCCATCAAGACACCGACTATGTGGATGCATATAGATTAACCAAATGGGCAAACCTATTTCCTCCAGCGCCATTTGTATTATCACTTATGTTGGTGCCAGACAAACGACCTGGAATTACGGTTCCTATTGAAAGTGCGTTATGTCCACCTCATAACCACCGCAACTTTCGCTTCTACAACTGTCAACCGTCTCTTTGCAAGCACCCATATTATGACATGTTGCATTACCGCCAACTTGGAACATGAGTGATACAGAAGGGCAGCTCATTTCCATTCCTTACACATAACTTGGTTGAACTCAATGAATCCTTCCATTGGCCATTTTGGATCAACAGCCCTGCTAGGATTTTAACCTCTACTGAAAACTCGAACAAATCCCCAATTTCGTAGCATGCTACGAAAACACCTAAACATGTAGTGCTGCGAAACTGCTAAAAAAGAATTCAGGCGCTGCGAAAACACCCTGTCTTTAAGCTAGGCTAAAATTTTTTGGCAACAGCATTTTCAGTGATAACAGGTAGACTGATAATTCTCTGCTGAAATTATCATCCTTTGATTAGGATGATCATCTGCTGCACATGCTAATGTCTTTATTTCCTGAATATCTATCGCAGCCCGGATGGATGAAACTAGATCCGGGGTCTTCAAAGTCGTCCGATCTTCACTCTAGGTACAAGTCGATCCATGTGAGAATTTCTTGGAGTCGAACATGGAAAGACATCGCTTGATTACCAGTCAATGATGTAAACTGTTAAAAAGCGCGAGAGGAATCACCGATAATGATGATGACCCTCAAGGTACTTCAGCACAATTCATGTGGTGTGAATATAGGACTTGGCGTCAAACACCACGCAAAATCTCCCGGTCGAAGGTCATTTATGTATACCTGTCGCCGAAAGTGAGAAACTTGCCATTGAGGCATGCAAGCTTCAAAGTACTGGGGGGGTGTTCCTAGATCAACTTCTTGGATAGTGATCTCATGTTGACAAGAAGCGATCCGTCAAAGGAGGGCCTTAATGAATCCCACATTAGTGACACGGAACGGAGCTAATGATTTGTGATGAAGGTGAAAACGATCTGTGAGATATGATTCAGGGTGGCGGTCATGAAAGGATGAAAGATGATGTATGGCAGTGGATGGGACACGGTTGACTTTTTCCTGAACGACATCTCTTGAACATATAATGACACTGATGTGATGGATCGGTAGCATTACCCCAAATGTGGATGGTATGGCGAGACCATGGTGAAGGGACCGGTGAATGAAAACAACCCAACCCGATGTGGTACGGAGGCAAAAGTGTCATGTTCAAGAGCGACTTGCTACCATTAAGCTTTGAGGTTCTCCCAATTTTTCCCCAGTCATTTCTGACCAGTACCTCTTTATTTTCGTCAAGCTTGAGGAGGATAACATATGCTTGTTCTATAAATTGCCCTTCGGGCAAGCCCATCGCTATGTTTTAACGAGCCTAGCGATAGGGAAACTCGTTCTCGACTAAAGACAAGTTTGTCACTATTTAATGCATTTAACGAGTCTAGCGACAAAGACAACTTGGTCCTTTTCATTTTTAGAGAGTCTAAAAAGGTACATAAAGTTAACTCCAAAGTTCCTTTTTCGTCATCTAATCCCTTAAGTCCGAAAAAGTATAAAACAATACAAAAGGGATGACTGTTCGATAGTCTTATCGAGCCGAACTAGACAAGCGCTCGATCTTTTTGTGCAATAATCCCTCAGGTCCAAAAAGATTAAAATCTAGAGGAGGGATAGCTCTTCTGGTTCTTTTAACGAGCTGGAAGGCCAAAACTCGGCAAACTTTTCATATTTTACGATTCAGTGAAAAGAGCTCAAAGAAGACTCGTATTTTGAGGAACGAGTGATAAACAGGGATAGCAGCAGATTCCAGGTACAGGTTGGAATTTTCCAATCACGGAAATATTACAAGGATGGCTATGTGAAATCACTCTTCGCAGTTGTTCCTCTAAATAGGTAAACAATCAAGTGGAGGTGAATGATCAGCCAAATGAAAAATGGAGGTGACGGTGCAAACACGACGAAGGTTTTTATGGCTGATGGATTTACGGTCTCAAATGGTTATTTACCGGGATGGGTTTATTTTTTAACGAGCTTGAATACTCCGCTAAAACTGCTCACGGGTTATGTTTATTTTTTAATGAGCATGAACTATGCGCTAAAATTGCTCGGTTTTGCGTTTATTTTTTAACGAGCATGAACCTTGCCAAAACTGCTCGTTTTGCGTTTATTTTTTAATGAGCATGAACCTTGCCAAAACTGCTCGTTTTTGCGTTTATTTTTTAACGAGCATGAACCTTGCCAAAACTTCTCGTTTGATAAGATCAAATTCTTATTTTACCATGACTAGCTTTTCTTTTTCAGAGATAGTACTGTATCATCAATTGCTGCAACAAACTTGTTAGAAATGGATAACATGAGGTAAAAAATCTAATATTTCACTTTGAACTACGTAAAAAGCAATTAAAAGGTGTTTTTACCTCTCATTTTACCATTTCATTTGCATTTGGCTTGTTGGAGCTTTGGAGGTGCCTCCTTCTCTTGATTTTTCACCAGCTGATTTCGGGAGATTCTGTGGACGATTCTCAGCGCTGTTTGGACCAGGTAGGAGCTAAACCCTAGCTCTCTCTTTTCATGGTTTCATTTCTCAGTTTTGTGCTTGTTTCCTTGCCCCAATGAGCCCCTGGGGTTTCATTAGGGCACTCTACCATCAGCGCAGGCACCTCATTCGAAACTTGTGTTGGGGTTCAAGTTGTTGAAGGGTATTCTGACCCTCAATGCAGGTGGGACCCTTGTCTACCTGCGTTGGGCGTAGAAAAGCATTTTGTTGCACAATTTTTCATGAAATTTTTGCCATTTTCTCATCAATTCAGGGATCTTACTCCTTCTCTTGTTTGCTTTGCAGAGTTTATTGGAGCAAAATGACTCTTACATGGTGAGAACGAGAGCACGAAGAGGAGGACATGATTGCCCTCCATGATCCTGTCACGGTGAACGCGCTGCGGAACTGTGGCCTGCTGAAATTCTTCCGCATATCTAGCATGAGGGCACAGATACTTTTACTGCAGTACTTGCTTGATGCTTGGGATCCTGTTAACCAAGTGTTCCAGATTAGGGGCAAGTCCACCCCCTTGACCATAGTGGACATTTACTTATTGACTGGGTTGTCAAGGCGGGGTGCCCCCATTTCCTTGTCTGGTTCGGCCCGAGGGAGTGATTCCGTGAGAGACTATGTCCGTCAGTATTGTAGGGAAGGATCCCAGCCGAGCAGAGACGGCAAGGTTACTATCCGAGAGGTTGATCTAGGAACACCCCCCCAGTACTTTGGAGCTCGCATGCCTCAATGGAAAGTTGAATCCACCGTATTTACAGTATTCGTTAGGAACTCAAACACTGAAGGGTGATAAAGGTCATCTTGAGTATCTTTCGGAGGAAGGGAACGATGGTGGTTATCACTCCATGGTGCCCCCTCAATCAACATTGACTGCAGGATTCCTTCGTCACTGGCATGCACCCGTGAGCAGGGATCCAAAGGGGTACCATATTCTCTAGACCTATCTACCCAAACGCTTGACAAGCGTTGATTTGGGCTCGCCTCCCATGCATGAAACATTGATTGCTACAATATTTCGATTGGGCTTGGGAGATGTGTGACTGTTGTCCTCTTCAACCCCAGTTGTTCTTTAGTTCTTGAGTCCACTCGGAGATTCTACCTTCCACTTGGAGTTTTAGAACCTCTTTACTCATCATTAGGCGAATCTTCTGATCCAAGTGTCATTTTGGAAGCTTCCTGGGCACTAACACATTGAGGAAAGATTCCTCCACATGTCCAAACTCACTCAGCGCAGGTAGCCTTTGATGAATTTGACATTCAGCGCAAGTAGACCATGGGGCAGTTGACATTCAGCACAGATGCTCAGTGGAGCAGTTGACATGATCCAAAATTGACCTATTTTTGAGTGTTTTTCAGTGGAGAACTGATTTGAAGTGCTGTGGTTTGCTGACCTTGTTCCTCTAGGGGTAGGAACAACATGTTTAGGGACTTTGGCCTATCCCACTCTAAGGGTGATAGTTCCTTAGCAACAGTCAAAGAAAAGCTATCTAAGATTACTTCTTTACGACATGCAAAAGAGGAAAGGAAGAGATCCACTCACCGATGTCTTGCGTGAATGGTCGATCCAATCTTCTCTCTTTGCTGCTTTCTCCCAGCTCCAAGTCTTCTCACGGGCCCAGCTACACGAGATCCTGCAAACAAGACAAGAAGAGGAAACTACAAGAAGCATGCATTCATAATCGATTCAAGGATTAGCATAAATCAAATACGCAAGTAAGGCAATACATCATTGAAACACATGCGAATAGAAGAACCTCAAATGCTTTATTGATGGAAGAAAGTAAGGTTCAGGTAGTGATACAACCATAAGAGGCCCAATCCAGCATCACCGTCCCGACGGAAAGAAATCTCCTCTTCACCTCCTTCAAGCAATCACCCAATACTCTCAACTGTAAACCAACAACAATTCTTTGCACAAAATTCCGGCCTCCAGATCCCATGGGATGAGATCCTTATATAGAGTTTGGAGTGAAGATAAGTCAGCTTGATGTGTGATTGTTGTCCTCTTCAACCCCAGTTGTTCTTTAGTTCTTGAGTCCACTCGGAGATTCTACCTTCCACTTGGAGTTTTAGAACCTCTTTACTCATCATTAGGCGAATCTTCTGATCCAAGTGTCATTTTGGAATATTCCTGGGCACTAACACATTGAGGAAAGATTCCTCCACATGTCCAAACTCGCTCAGCGCAGGTAAAAAGTATCCAACACGGAATGACCCTATCCCACTCTAAGGGTGATAGTTCCTTAGCAACAGTCAAAGCAAAGCTATCTAAGATTACTTCTTTATGACATGCAAAAGAGGAAAGGAAGAGATCCACTCACCGATGTCTTGCGCGAATGGTCGATCCAATCTTCTCTCTTTGCTGCTTGCTCCCAGCTCCAAGTCTTCTCACGGGCCCAGCTACACAAGATCCTGCAAACAAGACAAGAAAAGGAAACTACAAGAAGCATGCATTCATAATCGATTCAAGGATTAGCATAAATCAAATACGCAAGTAAGACAATACATCATTGAAACACATGTGAATAGAAGAACCTCAAATGCTTTATTGATGGAAGAAAGTAAGGTTCAGGTAGTGATACAACCATAAGAGGCCCAATCCAGCATCACAGTCCCGACGGAAAGAAATCTCCTCTTCACCTCCTTCAAGCAATCACCCAATACTCTCAACTATAAACCAACAACAATTATTTGCACAAAATTCTGGCCTCCAGATCCCATGGGATGAGATCCTTATATAGAGTTTTGGAGTGAAGATAAGTCAGCTTGATGTGTGACTATTGTCCTCTTCAACCCCAGTTGTTCTTTAGTTCTTGAGTCCACTTGGAGATTCTACCTTCCACTTGGAGTTTTAGAACCTCTTTACTCATCATTAGGTGAATCTTCTGATCCAAGTGTCATTTTGGAAGCTTCCTGGGCACTGACACATTGAGGAAAGATTCCTCCACATGTCCAAACTCGCTTAGCGCAGGTAGCCTTTGATGAATTTGACATTTAGCGCAGGTACACCATGGGGCAGTTGACATTCAGCGCAGATGCTCAGTGGAGCAGTTGACATGATCCAAAATTGACCTGTTTTTGAGTGTTTTTCAGTGGAGAACTGATTTGAAGTGTTGTGGTTTGCTGACCTTGTTCCTCTAGGGGTAGGAACAACATGTTTAGGGACTTTGGATCCCTCAGATTATTGACATTTCATGCTTCATGATGTAAGGCACAAAAATGTCTATAACACTCCATTGGGGTGAGCTTTAGTTTGACTTAAGAGAGCCTTAAACTTGTTATCAAGTCAGTACTTGGTGAGCTCCAGTATTGTAGCAATAATGCTACAACTCCTGGAGCTTCCTATCTCTAATTTTATCAACCCGGTAGTTCGTACAAACTTGGAAGCGGTGGTGCTGTATGCACAAGTACTAGCTCTTGTCGCAGCTGTCACTTGGTTAGCTGGCACAAGTCCGCTAGGGCTCAAGACAACTTCTATAGGCTCTAAGAAGAAGCTTGCTAAATGATGGACGAAAGCTAGCTCAAAGAAAACTAATCTACTTGGAGAAAATGAACTGAAAGCAAATCAAAGCATAGAAACCCTACGAAACCCTAATTTGACTAGTCTAACCTCTACAATGCAAAGAATGTGAATAAAACTTCTACCAATGATGTCATTACCTCTAATAAGTGAAAATGCATGGATCTAAGCTAGTTGCATCATAAAAGACATGTTTTTGTATTTTTCCTTCAAGTGTATGGAATGATTGTGATTTTGTGCTAACTAGGGTTTGGTTGTGCAGATGGGATGGAGAAGGAAGGAAAGCATGCGAAAGGCTGGGGAGGTTAGGAGAGGTCCCTAGGGATCCTTAGCATCCATCCACAGAGGTTCCTCACATTCAGAAGCTCAGCAACCGAGTGAGTGGCCTCCTACAGGATGTCTGCAGGGGATCCTACAGGATACTCAGAGGTTTCTACAGGATGTCTACAAACTGCTACAGGATGACCTACCGTGGGTGTTTGAAGTGATGGAGGAGTGATGGAATGATAGGGGGAGATGTGTAAGGTAGGAATAAGGCTGGTGATGGCTCAGAAGTGGAGGAATAGGATGGGAAATGAGTGTAGGGAGTAGGTTGGAAGATAAAAGGCTATGTCAACGAAAGGGCTAGGGAATGAAGTTACGTGAGGAGTGAAAGACTTTGGGAGATAACAGAGCGGAGCAGAGGTCAAGGATGTGTTTGCATGCGTGATCAAGATGGAGGAGAAGGTAATGGAACGAGAGAGAGCGGTGTAAATGAAACAAATGCTGATGAATGTCACCAAACCGAAAATGCATTAACCTAGACTACCTGTGCTATGAATTCAATGAACAGCAATCCAAAACGTGAAGAGAAATGTGCATGAAGCTGTGATGAAGGTGTGTGGTGCAAGTGTGAATTACATGGAAGCATATAACATAACGTGACTGTGTTGCAGCAATCATAAAGCAAAGAAATGCATATTTTTGGTGGTTAGTTATGGACTGCACCCCAATCCCTAAGAGAGATGGCAGTGAGCCTTAACAACCTTTTTGCTGGAGCTCCAATAGATTATATCTATCCTCTTCTATCCTAAGCAACTGGAAACAAATTCACCATAAGCAAATCCTATCTAAACTCATGAAAAAGACTAAATTAACAACCTGTAATTCAAATTGCATGTGAAAGTAAAACTCAAAGTGCTGAAACGAAATGCAACCAACATTACAACACCGAGGAGATCTATTGCTCTCTTAGAAACTCAGAATTGGATCAAAATCTGTTTCCTTTATTCATAATCAAAATTTTGATATCATGCCAAAACTGGCTTACAAAAAAAAGACTAATTGGCTAACCAAAATGACTAACTAGCTAATCCCAAGAATGACTAACTACTAGCTACAAAATGACTACTAACTATCTAACCAAAATGAGGCCCCAAGCCTTCTTATTTATACAGTTTGAGGACCCAACAGTCCTCCTAAAAGTTAGGGACTTGGCTGCCCAAGACTTGTAGTTAACAGCAGTCCAACTTGACTTGCTTGGCTGCCCTTGAGCTGATTGATTCGGTGGCCCTTGAACTCCGAGCTGATGGTGGAGAATTCGAGGTAAGGGCCCATAAATGAGGGGGACACCTTCCTACAAATCCTCTAGCTTGTTCTCCCACGAATTTGGCTGCCAATTGCACATTAAGACCTTCCATTTTGTCTCCAAGTTGACCAACAAGGCTACACAAAGCACCCATTAGACTTTTTGGCATAATGACTAACCAAATTCACTCTATTAACATAAAAATAATCAAAAACATGCAATAAACAAATGAAAATGGTGGACTAAGCCAAATGAGGAGGTTGAATGAGCCCAAATAATTGTGCATTTTTGGGGCTCATCAGTACTCCTCCGATCGGTTACCTCTTCTAATCATATGGAGAGATTTCTTATGCCTCCTGCATGAAAAAATTATACAAAGTTATCATATGTTGCCATGTAGTCACAGTTGAGTCATGCTTTTGTTCAAGGGAAGTAAACCTGATTCGGCCTCGTTGTGGTGTCTCTTGACCTATTTGTTAGTCAGTCATCCCTGGTTTTCAGCATCATGTTCGTTATCACATCAATTTTATTGGTCCTTTGCTCATGCCAGTTTAAGAAGGTCTCCATTGACTTCTTGGGCCTTGTCCTTATCAACTACGACAAATTTCTCTAAGGGCAGATCTAAAGCCACACCATGGCCCTATTTTCATTATTGATAGGTCCCCTTGTGCTCAGCATCAATCAGTATCATGGGTCTTTGACTGGGTGGTTTCCCTTGTGTTCGACATCAACTTTCATTATAACACATTGGGATTCATGCAGTGCATTGGTTTCCATTTGACCCTATTGTTGGATTCCTTGCCTTTGTGTCAACTTTCATTATTGGTTGGTTTAGATGGTTTCTATCATGCGCTAGCCACATCTTGTGTAAGCCAGAAACATGCTTCGGTTGGGTTACTACATCTTTATTCATCTGATTCCTTCCACATTATTGGCCTATGGGTTCCACTCGTACTAGATTGATGAAGGATGCCTTAATGCCTTCCTTCTAGCAAATCTTTTCTCATCGACTTCAGCTCATTGCTCTGGGAAAGAGATCAAAAGTCTATTTGGAAATACCTTAGCGTTTACAGTCATTAGTGATAGATTCCTTCGCTATCGACAGTGGGTTACGTAGCCTAAGCCGCACAAACCCACAGTATGCATATAAAATTTCATGTCACACTGTGTCCGAGGAATTTTAATATTCTTGCCTAGTAAAACCTTCACAAGTCAAGGCTTAATGCTCCTTCAATAAACTCTATGCGGAGACATTTGATTTAACTATCCAAAGTTTACACCTTTATAAACCTTTGAGCGGAACCTTATACAACCCTTCATAATCTTTGGTTAATTCTTATTACCCGCGCATATCAATAGTACCCTTTTAACTCTGGTCTCAGTCTAACCCAACATTTACCATAATACATTTATTCTACTCATTCCTATTATAACTCTTGTATAATAGAAATATTTCATAACCCACACGTAAACCTTACCTTTTCGTCATTCTTCAAACCTTTGCACATATATCGATGTTGTCTTTAGCACATTCAACCTCCACCGTTGATCTGTCTCATCCCATCCAATGGCTATCACATCATCCACTCGCCAACTAGCCTGGACAATCTCCACCATTGATGTGGCCCATCCAATTGAACGGCTATCGTGCAATCTCGTGTAGATAATTTCACGATCGATATCGGGTCGAGAGCGTGTGAGAAAAGTAGTTTTCTCGTGCTATGTGTCACTCACTTACGCTAATCGCGCGAAATTTTAGAATATCATTTACCACTCTTAGGGCACATGAGATACTACTTACCGCCTATGAAGACGTCTCCACTATTGTGCTAACATGTGGGTTTAATATCCACCATTCATCTTCTTGACTTTATTTTGCACGACTTAATCTTAGCCGTCTACCTCACACAATCTCGTCTGTTGATCTGACTGATCCAACAGTTCCTGTGCACTGTTATGTTCTTTTTTCTTTACTGTATAATAGCCCATTTGGATTTTTTTCTTGTGTATTTGTTCTCACCTTACAATCTTCACTTGTTCTGATCTCAATCTCCCCTATGTTACTTCATTTCTTTACACCTTTACGCTTCCTTCATAAATCTTAGGTTTTAGGAAACCTTGCAGTGATACCTTCACTGTAACATTGAAGGTTTTCTCCAACACTGTCTGTGTGCAAACCCATAACACTCTTCTCTACACTTCTTCTCTGATTCTACACACCTGCAAACCTATGTTACGTAGAATTACTCCAATCCACACACAATTTATAATTCCATTAATCAATACACAACGCACAACTCAGGAATTGAATTCTCTGTCTTTATAAACAATTATTTACATAATAAATCTCTCTCTCTGGCTTGATTTTCTAATCATTGGCCTTTTCCCTTTCCTTCCCGTAGGCTTACAGTCAAACTCTATCTAGTCTTTGAACTCTCTAACTAACTAACTCACTAACTCTCTCTATGCCTTTTAGGCTTACATTTATACAAAAGGTTTTGTAACCCATTCCGGTTCAGATCCTTAATCTTCTCATCAAGTCCTAAAATATCTCAATGATCCCTTGGGGATCTCAACAACTCAACTAAACCCTAAGGGTTCTCTTTAATCTCCAAAATCATGAAACTAATTCCTAATCTAAGATTTACAATTGATTTTCAAATCTCTCAATCCCTATGGAATCTTAACTAGCCTAAATCTCTCATGTCCTCCAACATTCGAGAACATTTACAATATGCCTCACAATATCTAATTAATTCCTATTATTAATATCTCTCATAAACTTACTTAAAAACCTTAATAATTATATTAATTTAATACTCGAGAAACCAACTTCCTTAAAACACAAGATCCCCTATGTCTACTAAAATACAATGATATTTCTGAGCCAAATGCTCCTGCATCATACCCCCAAGGTTGAAAACATTCATGATCTCTAGATCCTGTGTTCTCATATGTTGATAGAAAACCTCCAAGGTCCCAAATTTTAATTTGCAACTATCCAAACGCTCTGTAAATTTGCTACTGTTGTATGTCTGCTATCTTCTGTTTCATCTTCCTGTTAGCCTCCTATTGCAATAGGTTTCATATTTCATGATTGACTGTTTTACATGCCAAATATGTAATCTTTTCATGCTGCAAGGTTCCATATTTCCAAAGAAGTCCCATTTTGAAGAATCATACCATTTTTGAAGAGTTTTACAGTTAAGGGAAATCCAAACAGCTTAATATTGGTTCCCTAGGTTTAAATTGCTTGTTTTAGAAGATAGAGACTGAATATCTGTCCAAACAGTTCAAGATTGGTAGATCAGTAGCTAGGTAGAGAAATGAAGGAGCCCAACTGCTCAATCTGGGCCCTTGGAAGAGATAAGGGTACATTTAGATAGGAGGGCAGTCAAAAGAAAAGAAGATAATCAGGGTCTGCAAGTCTAAGTGCACCCACTCAAAAGGAAGAAAAAATGTTAGGTGTATTAGGCTGGGTAGGTAGTTTGAAGTTGCAGAAGCAAGGTTCTGATCAGTTTTGTCTTATCAAAGGAGAACTCATCTCATCAATGACAGAAGTGTCAAGGCAGTTGTTTGATGGCAGAAGTATGGAAGCATGTCTAACTCCCTTTCACCCCCCCCCTCAAAGTTTCTTACTAACACCCCTGAAGGACCTTGGGATCTGCCCAACAAGTCCTGCTTTCAGTTCATTTTTGTAAAATATCAAGTCAAGTTTTGACTTCCTTCAATGAAAAGAAGCCACATTTCTTGTGTAAAGATCATTTCTCCATATTCCATTCAGTACTATGCCTAAGTTTCAGTTCACAAACTTAGCCTCTCCCCTACACTTCACCTCACAAAGTCATATTAACTCCTAACTCTATTATCTAGCTCCCTAGATCATTTCCTTATCCCCTATTGCTACAAAAAGCTATATAAAATTCCAAAAAATAATAAATATTCCCATCCCCTGGCACTATAGCCCTATAACATCAGTTTGGGGAAATGCTAAGTTCATTTGGGGCTTGGCATTAGCCCTTCCGCGTCTTAACCTGGAGTTAGCTTAACCTCTGGTTAAACTAATAACCATTCCCTTCCCCTCTCTTACCCATAAACCTTAATGTTTTACCCTGCGTGCTCACATTTTCAGGTTTTGTTTAATTATTTGATTTAAACAGTCAAACTCTACCCCCGGTGCACATACCATAACCCACAAACCCAAAGGTTTGAACCCCCGCCATGTAAACAAATATTAATTTAATATTCGAGCAGGCCCTCGAGTCGCAACGAGCCCATATGTTAACATCCCGCCAGCTCACAGTTCCGTCCACCGTCGGATCGGGCCCTCCCCATCCGACGGCCCTCGGCGATTTCGGAGCCGCCCCGTCATTCGAAAGTTAGCGTCTGATGGCACGGCGGTTTTGCCATCATACAAAGGACGCATGTCCACCTTTAATTACATCAGGAGGGCTCTGACACTTACCGCCCTCGTACAGAAGGCGGTCTGATAAAACCACAAACCGCCTTCTGTCTCTCCGCCCCTGACATCAACACTACGTCACCTCTGCATTAACCCCCCACTGCTACGTGTCACTGCCACCGCATCTGTCTCCATCCCTACCCCGCCACCGTGTCCTATGCCACGTTGTCTCCCTGCCGTACCGCCATGTCACCCTGCCGTACTGCCACGTCAACCTACTGTACCCGGGACCCGCCGCTGATGTCATGCTGACGTCATTACAGAAAAGGCGCAAAAGGTGAGAATCGCGTCAAAGAATGCCTGAAACGAGAAACAGAGGCAGTTTTCGATGTGGGATCGCTAAGAAAAATTGCTAAAAATGGAGAGCTTCCTATTGCTCGGCTACCTGCAAAACCCAAAAAAAAACGCAAAATTAAAAGCTAGCCTCAGCCCAGCACAGTTATCAGGTTGCATTCCTCTGCCATTATTTGACAAGATTTCTTCATGTCTGTTCATATTCAATCGGCCAGCGCTGATAGCATTTTGGAGGCCACGAAAAGCATTTGCACCAGTTATTTTTGCCTTGAAAGGGCAGAAAAGGGGCGATTTGACAGTTTCAATCATATCAAGGGAGAGAAAGTGGCCCGATTCAAGTGTTAAAGAGTATCAGAGGAAAGATAAAGCCCAGATTCAATTAAAGAGTATCAGTCAAGTGGCAAAGAGTATCAAATCGGCAATATCAAAGCAGGTGAACATTAAAGGCCTCCATCCAAGTCAAAGAAGCAGTAAAGGCCATTCAAAGCTTATCAAATCAATATTAGTGCACATTAAAGCCACCTAAAAAGCAGTAGAACCACCTTAGAGGTGCAGATAAGAGATTAAAGGCACAGTTATAGAGAAACACTGCACCGAGCCACGAAGGACACCATATTAACTCATTTTGATGCAGCTGCCTCCAGCACAGCTCAAATAGATATCTTCTTGCATTAATTTCAGGACAAGATTAGATTAAAGAACTCCCTCAGATCTGTTTAAGATCTGCTGTAATAGATATTTTTGGATATTTTCTCTATATAAACCACCATGATTCATTGTTTAAAGGGTTGGTTGGTTGATAATCCTCATTCTAGACTTGTGCTATATACTTTGAGAGCTCTATAATCAAAGATTGTTGGAATGCTTTGGATGAAGAACTGTCTGTTGTGTTATTTAATGGCCAAAGAGTGACTGTGGAATTCTTGTGCTACTACATGGCTCAATAAGTGTTTTCTTACCTCTTTTTAAAGTTTATATATGTTTACTCCACCATTGTGTTACCATCTAAATAGCAAGAAAGAAGAATAGCTTAGGCTTCACTTGACTGCACTCTATGCTCAGTTCTTGTTATTTCTATATGTTTTCTTCAGAAATGGTTATGAATATGCATACTTAAATGATCATGTTTACCCTGTTTCTTTCACATATGATTTTTATTTAGGAATTCTTGACTTCTCCTAGACAAACTTTCATTCACCTTCCCTCTCTGTTAGCTAATGAAAGATTCTTAGTTGCCTTTCATCTCTGACCTTCATTCCATCTTTATTCCAGCCTGATATTGTTCTATGTGTAGCTATCCTGCTCTGTATTCCTCTTGTGACCAAGAAAATGCAACAGCAAGCCCTAATCCATGACTCCATGCCCAATGGTTTGAACTTCTCACACTATGCATCCCAACTCTGCTTGAAAACATCATCCTTCCCATAAAAATCAAAATGAAACCCATGTACACCATAACTATCCTAAAATTACACCAAAACAAAGTTAAATCATAAAGAGAGAGCCCTCTCTGACTACAGGTAGGCTAGGACCTGCAGCCCAAAGATTGGTTTGTGGTTACCTCGGTCGTATCCCTTAAGGAGCCAAGGGACAACCTGAGTGATAACACTTCCTCTCTTCAATCAATTTCAAATTCTGAATGATCACTCCTCCTACTGTCATTTTCCTCAACTTGGATTGTTTCATCATCAAATGCCATAATTCTTCAATCTCCATCTCAACACATCCTTGGGTTGGTACATACTCTGCCATTTACTGCTATCTATTTCTCTCTGCTTCAGGTTGTTGTTGTTGCCCACTAACTCTTGCATCTTCACATTCTCTCTCTCTTTCATGGCTACCTCTTCTTGCATCAAGTCTTGACTTTCCAACATTCTAATATCTTTGTTCCATGGATTAAATACTTCCATAGAATATTCTTCTTTCTTATTTACTTGGCTGCTCTCTTGTACCAAATATTCTCCAGCATCTGCAACAAAACCTGCAATCATAAAACAATTGTTAAAATAAAAAACATAAGGCTTCTACGCCTCTTCTTCCTTTGGCAACAATTCAGCTTGCCGCTCTGATTTTTACTCCTCTAACACCACATCAGTATGCTGATTCAACCTCTCTAAATAATTCTCTAAAGGATTCTCAAGACTATCAGCAAGTCTCTCTTCCACACCATCTGCTTCAATGATGTCTTCCTACTCTTTTCCACTGTAGTGAACTTCTTCATTCTTATTCAACTCTGATTTTACAACCTGAACACTTACTCTTTGGTTTTCTAGCCTTTTCTCCAAAAGACTTATCTCATGCCATAAATTTTCCATCTCACTTGGGATTTCTCCTAAAATATCTGTACAATCCTCACTATCTTCTTCTTTGTCAAAAGTATAATTTCTTGGTGACACTACTTCTTCATTCTCAATCTGAATAAAATTCAGATCCTCCATCTTTGTGATAGTTTTAGATGTTTATCCATCACTCTTACTTTGGCCATTTCAGAAAATTAATTTCTCTTTTTCCTTATCAATAACAAATTCCTTATCATAAGACATAATTGTCTCATCTCCATTGAAGATATTTCCTTCACTAAGCAAGGAATTTATGAACTTATCTACTGTAATAACTCAACTTGATCTTCATTTGAAAGAAAATCATCATCATGCTTTGATTAGCAACTTTCGACATCACTCAAGATGGTTCCATAGGATGGTTTGTCTTCTGCAATACCTACATTCACGCACAACTTGTTAGTTTTAAAACCACAAGACCTCATGATCTCACTTGATGATTCAACCATCAAGTCCTCCTCCTGTTCCAAGTCCTCTACATGACTCCGAAATTTTTCGATGATCTTCTCTTCAATCTCCTCAAGTCCTTCACTTGGTTGCTTGATATCCTTCCCTACTTCTTCCTACTTTTTGCCATCATCATGAGTCAAACTTCCTCTGCTTTCAGTCCCTGCAATATGTCGAAAATTAAAACTTTTCCCAAACTATGTACGGGAATTTACATGAGGCCTATCTATCTCATCTTTTTTCATAACAGAATTTAGATTATGTTTGTCTTCTTCCTCCTTTACAACAAATTAAAACTTTTCCCAAACTATGTACGGGCATTTACATGAGGCCTATCTATCTCACCTTTTTTCATAACAGAATTTAGATTATGTTTGTCTTCTTCCTCCTTTACAACAATATCAGAAAATTGTCCTTCTTCACATGTTTCACCTACAAAAATACACAAATTATCAGATTTAAAATCATGTGACCTTTTGGTCTCACTTCAAGTTTCAGTTTTCAATTCTTCCTCCAAATACTCATTTATTATGAGTAATTCTTCCTTCAGTCGAGCATTCATCATTTGCACTTTCCTCTTCTGTATTTTATACCGCCTTATCTTTCTTCTCATATGAAATCCACACCTCTGGTCTTTCTCAATCCTCTGTAATAGTTCCATAAGTACTTCAAGATGGACTATTATCTCAGCCTTCTCCCTCTCATATTCTTCATCATTCATCTCTCTCCATATGCCATTTTCTTTGGCATCTTCTTTCTTCACTTTGTGGCTTTTCTGTGAACCTCTACAATGACTATTAGTAGTCATCTTCTTCTCCATCTCTATTCGTTCTTCAGCCACTCACTATGAGTTGCACAAGTCTCTGCAACAGTAAGTCCTCCCTACTACATGATAGCTCACTAAGATTCTCTCCTTTGAGCTCAGCCTTTTGGCATCTCTCTGGTTCTCTCCTCTAGAACCATATGAGCACTCCATGCTCTAGACTTCAACTCATCTACACTTTTGAAAACACAATTGTCCTCTTGTATTTCAAACCCAAATGAAATACTAGGTTCTGGCCACTCTCTCTCAGAAACCCTTACTGGCTCCCTTCTGTTAGCTACCTATACCAATAGGTTTCATATTTCATGATTGGCTATAGAAGTTCCAAATATGATCTGCTTTGATGATGCAAAGATCACATATTTCCAAAGGAATACAAGGTGTGTAAATAGCTTAATGTGTCCCAATTTTGATGGATGGTCCAACAGTCTAATCTGGACCAGGCCATGTTTTAAATTTCCAGTTTTATATTAGAGCAAGAAGTCTGTCCAAATTGTTCAATCTTGGCAGACAAGTAGCTTAGGTAGAGAAAGGAAGGCTCCCAATTGTTTAATCTGGGACCTTGGAAGGAATAAGGGTAGAATTAGTTAGACAATCAAAGGAAAAAGCCAAAGAAAAGAAAAGGCAAATAAAGGGTCTGCAAGCCTAAGTGCACCCTCCAAGAAGAAAAAAAAAATGTTAGGCAAATAGATGGGTAGGCAGTTGGGGTTGCAGAAAGGTTATCTTTACCATTTCTTGTGTGTTACATTTGTTTACCAAAGCAAAGTCAATGAATTGAGAAGGTCTTCTTCTTCATCAAAGTTGCAGCAAGAAAAGGAGCATGTCTAACCTCCCTTCTTCCCTTTTTTTTCAGTTCATCACTAACACTCCCTCATCAGTTGAAATTCATCAAAGAAATTGTGGTTTTATGATTGATTCTTATTCTTTAGAAGCCACATTTCCTGTGTAAAAATTCTTTTCATTTTGATCTACTCCCTAAACTAAGTAAGTTTCAAACAAACTTAGTGATTTCCCCCTCATTCACTCTTTCATTCATATTAACCCCTAACACTAATATGTAATTCCTTACATTACCCATTTCCCTAGTATTATTAACACCATGGTGTATAAACCCCAAACAAAGTATAAATATCCCTCCCCTTGGCATTATAGCCATATGTTCTCTAAAAAAGGAATCAAAATGACATCTGGTCTCTTGATGAACCTAAACCTCACCTTTCTCGCTTCTTTCAAGTCATTCCACCCATTAAACCTTCATCTACAAAGGAAAAACCTTATAAAAACCCATTTCTACCCATAATCCCCCTTTGAATTGCAAAATAACCCAAAAAACCTATTTTTGCCGCTTAAAACAAAGTTTCCGCCCGCATTCATTATATTTCTGAAACACATTAAAAAACATTGTAAAACACCCTAATACAATGTTTTCCGCCGGGCGCAAAAATCCAAACAAACATTTTTTTAGTCCCCCGCCTGTCCGTATTGACCGATCATGTTGCCAACCCGTCAACCGTCCGATCGGGCAATATTGATCGGACGGCTATTATCCATATCGGGTTGGGCCCGAGGTCCGACGTTTAGCGCCCGAGAAACTGTCAGAGGGTGACGTCAGGCCTCCGCCACGCGTCGGCCTCACAGCTTCTCGAGTCAGCCTCTGACAAAACTGGGGCCGTATCGTAAGCGGTCCGAGAAAACCGTTACCACTGTTTCATTTACCGCCTGGTTTCGCTGGTCCCACGTCATCCCACATCATAGCCACGTCGCTGCCACCCCGCCGTCGCATCACCTCATTCGTCCGTCCCCTCGCTAACATATCTGTCACCTCACTATACCCGTGGACCAATCACGACCTGCCTCCTCACTGGATGACTTCATGCTGACGTCATCCGACTCTGACCCCACCCGATGACGTCATGTTGACGTCATCCTAAAAAACGCGCCAATACCCCCAAAATCCATATATTGTCCAAAACGTTATGTTTTTTCACTTTTTTCAAACCAAACTTTTGTTGTTTCTGCATGCTGCTCACGTTCAAGAGGCGCCAACCTGCTAAAGTCTATTCCGGGACCGCCAAACGCCTCCACTACACCTGCATTTGCAACTCTTGTTGACCAACTCATCAGGTATTCCTCGAAAGCATCCTATGAGCCTGGTTCTGTCCATAATTCCGCAAATAAGCTGTTAGCATACTGTTAGACACTGTTTTCACCGTCAAACACACAGTGGCCTGCATTCATATCCAATCAGCGAAGCCATTAACCTCTCGCAGAGCTGCATTTGACAAAATTCAGTTGAATTTGCAACCAGTTCGCGCAATCGTGAACTAGAAACCACACATTAACCAAATTCACTACAGAAAACACTCCTGAACAGTCCTGCTACTGTTTCACCGATCCTTTAAACAGTATTTCAATTGTTGCTTATTCAAACTGCTTTCTGTTTCTTATAAGTTCACCCCCCTAGTAAAGAGACACTCCTCTGTGTCGTTCTGTTCAATTGAAACTACTCTGCACATAATTCAGAAGCTTCATTAGCCATGGAGACACCTGTAGTACTGAATGTTCAGCCTCTGAATGCTCCTCAAAGAGAAATTGATTGGAAACCCCTGGGTGATGTTGACTATCAGATGTTGGATTGGTTTCCAATGGGCTCCAAGTATAATATTCATATGTTAAATGAATTGAAGGCCCAACACCTTAGTGGAGCTGATATTTTAGGGATTTGGGATTCAAATTTTCCCATCTACAACCTCCCTCAAAGCAATTCCTTTCTAGATTTAATTCACAGATGCCAGGAATGTTATGATCCTTGTCAAAGAGCTGTTCTCACTCCTGATGGCTCAATTTTGTTTTTCATTACTCCAGAAACCATCAATGAGATGCTCCATTTCCATTCTGCAAGGCCTTTGACACCTCTTTCCATGACAGATTTAGTAAAGAAGAGAACTAGCTTGTCAAATGCCCAGATTGTCAAAATTAACTAGCTGTTTGTAGATCCAAGTTCTGAAGCTCTAAGAACTCCTCCTATTGGTTATGTATACCTAAATGACTTGGGCAAAATTCTAGTAGATTTGATCAGCTATGTCCTTGGGTATAGGGGAATTGAAGATGTTGATGACACTATAATGGCAATGCTGTCTATTTTCTCTCCTGGAATGCCTCCTGATGTACATTATGATTATGCCACCTATATTGCAGAAAAGATTCATGAACAACTAATGAATCTACCAAGGGAAAGAGTCTTTAGATTCACCTCATACATTTACCATTTGTTCTTGTTCTATCAACCAGACAGCTTCCCTGTCCCTCTCAAGAAGCTAAATGCCCAGGGAGTTCCAAGATCAGTTGTTTTTTGGTCTTCAGTTTTTCATTGTAATTCAGAGTCCCCATATACATACTGTGAGTTCATAGACTTGTTCATCCATCCAGCGATGACCCTACTCTATGGTGTTCCTCCTCCAAGACTCACTGATGACATGCAAAGAATCCTCCACCTCTCCAAAGTCTACAGCATTGGTGATTGGTACTTTTACCAACACCACACAGTGATCAGAATCTATGGCTGTGAGTTGACCCCTTTCAGGCTACCAAGATATGTCCCCATGAGAATCTTTGCCTTAGAATACTTCAGACAGTTTGGAAATGCTGACTTCATCCATTTTCAAAGCAAAAACAAGAAAGTACAGCTGAAGGTAAGGAGTCAGCTAGGTCCTTTCTTATATAACAAAAGAGAGGAAGGATGGAGGGAAGCAGACATAATCCTAGAGGGCCTCAGATTTCAAACCAGCTTCCAATGGCAACCTTATGATCATAATCACTTTATTTCCCTCAGGAGGATAAGATACAAATTAGGCACATATGCACATGTAAAGCTGCCTCACATTGAGCAATATGCTAACACCATGAGCTGGAGAGAAGGCACTCTAGAAGAGCCAATCACTAGAGAACAGATGCTAGAAATTGAAGCCAGAAATCTACGAAAGGAGGCTGACTTGGAAACTTGTGGACAGGTTTCATTATCATACCGAAGGCAACTTGGAGCAGCTGCCTCATCCTCAGCGACACATCAGCAAGTTGCCATGGACACTCAACAAGCATCTAGCAAGGGCAAAGAAAAACAAGTAGAGGAAGAGCAGCCACCTCCTGTGACTGAAGAGCAAACAACTGAAGACATGGAGCAGCAAGAGGAAGAGCAACAGCAACAAGAACAACAACAAGAACAGCAGCAACAAGAGGAACAAAGATAGGAACAACCTGTACAGCCACAGCAAACTATGCCTCCAAGGCAAGAAATATCAGTGGAAGCATCCATCCTCCAAACTCCACAAAAGGAGGATGTAAGCAGAAAAAGGGACAGAGAAACTCCCCTGACATCATCTATAAACCAGGGAGAAAAAAGGCAAAGATTGAATGATCTTTCTGAAGAGGATATGACAATAAGGCATGCATTGGGCATGGGCCCACCCAGCAGAGAAGCATCCGCCAGTTCCTTCCAGCAGGAACAGGACAGAACTTTGGGAGGAGAGGTCAGATCTTCTGGCCAGCAAAGAGAAGGAGAAATGGGTATTAAACAACAATTCATAGAGATCAAGAGGAGAAGTGACCCCATAAAGATACAGCTGTACAACCACCTGTTGAAAATGGCTCCCACCAATCAGCAGCGACTAATGTCTGCATTTGATGTCCAAGAAGGCAAAATGATCATGAGCCATTTTATGCCAACCACTATACATCCACAGTCCGCTTCTGACTACCTAAGGACCAATCTGGAGGTCCTTGCCAAGGACATACACCCAATGGACAAGATTGAATTGCACAAGAAAACTGGGGAAATGGTGTATGCCTCCTTGGCAGACAAAACACTAGATAACTACAGGCTAGAAAGTAGCCTTAATAATACAGCCTCTCAACTGGAGTTGGAGAGAGCATCATCTCAGGCAAAGGACAATAGAATAAGATCCTTAGAAGATATAATCATTGAGATTGGGCATGATCCCAAAGATATCAAGGGAATACAGGAGATATTGAAGTTGAGGGATGCTGATATGGCTGCCTTAAGAAGAAAGATCAAGCTCCCAGCCACAATTCACCCTCAGGCAGATGAAGTAGCTCAACAAAGGCATGATCAAGATGCCACAACATTGCTGATATCTCTCTATAAGCAGCTTATTCAGACTCAGGAAAAGCTGGGAGAATCAGAGGCTGCACAAGCAGCATTACAAGCAGCATTGAAACAAAGAGAAGAGGGTCAGACCTCTCAGCCTCCTCCTCTAATCATTAATCTTGAGGAAGCTGCTCCTATTATCACTCCTCCTCCTCGACAGACCGAGCAAACATCAACATCTACTTCAGCACCAGCAACCATAGAGCAGGCCCAAAGCTTGGATATGCAAAAGCTAAAGAATTAAATTCAAGCCATGGAAGCTCAAATGACATAATTAAATGAGACCAGGGAGAAATTGGCCAAAGTCAATGATAGACATGACAAATCAAAGCGAGAAGTGGCAGAAAAGGGCAGGGAAATTAAAGCCCTTAAAGACAAGATCAAAGAGCTAGAAAATGAGCTCAAATTAGATAAAATTGTGGCTGAACTTAGGACAGTGCTATGGTCCAATATTGGCCAATCTATTACTCATCAATGGCAATATATTGAGACAATCCATGAGCAATTAGAGCTCATTCCAAAGGCACAGAAGGAAATTCAAAGATCAAGAGCTTCATTAAGCAATATGCCTGAAGTGGCCACCAGAATGATTAATGTGCTTAACAATAGAACAAGTTCTCAGTTAGCTACCATGGGAATTACAAACAGGACTGAGACTATTCAAATGATCAAGAGGGTTCTTACTCTGAGAAATCTGGTGCAGACATTGGAAAGAAGAACCCAAGACATGCACACTGAGGTAAACAGGTTCATGGATAAATTTCAGATATTACAAAGCAGAGGACTCCCTAGCTTACTGAACAGTGCAGGGAAACTATTCACACATGAACAGTATGCCAAAAGAGTGAATGCTTTTGCCTCAAGTCAGATCAATGAGAAGCCTAGCACCTCAGAAGAAACAGGGCCAGTTACAGGACAGACTCTCTACAATAAGGTAGAAAGTTTATTTTTCATAATGAATGAAATCACACACTTGTTCGATGTGGCCCCAAATTTTTATAAATACACAGAGGCAGAGGAGACTATGGATGCCATTCTCAGGCATCAATTACCTACACAGGACTGGTGGACCAAGGCAATTCAAATGATTTTATAAACAGGAAGCCGTTCACCAAATTTTGGTTACAGAAAATCTGAATTGTCATGCACAGGACAGTTCATTAGAGTCAGCATACATTAAAGATGAAAGTTGAGCCAACTCAGCAGAGCTTATGGTCAACAATGAAAAATGAAAAGCTACAGGTGTCCAGGCCAAGAAACGACAGCAGAGGAGCTCCAAAAGCGCATTTTCCAGCATTGATGCGGATCACTCCAACCGACTCGTTGGCTCCCAAAGCCAAAATATCTTCTGACAGATGATAAGAGCATTTATGTTGTATTAAAGGTAGCAATAACTTCTTTCCTGCTATTGTGTACAAAGTTGGTGAAACATTTATTTCTCAGATGACTCAACGCCTTAGATATTTTGTAAAAATGTTTGTATATATATGCCTCTCGCACTAGCTTGAGGGGTTGGTTGTTTTGTTGTTTATTTCTCTTGAAGGAATTCTTCTGCTGTAATCTTCTCAGAGCTAACAAAGCAAAGTGATGGAATTTCTCAAGTTCTAAAGACGTTTGAATGCTATCTGGTGTTTGTTAAATACTGCAGGATCCCTGTGCATCTTACAATACAATAAGTTTTTTGTAACTCTTTCGTTATGTGTTAAATCTCTTGCAACCCATATTTGTTTCTAGTTTTCTAAAGGTTTAACAGCAGAGAAAAAGAATATCCTTTAGGATTTATTCATGGAATACCCTGCGCTCAATCTATGTTGTTAATGAATGTTTTTCTTCAGGTATAATCTGCATAAGTGTAATTCTTAATTGCTATACTTACAAGATATATCTTTCACATTGATCATAGTTTTCAGGAATTCAATTTTGCTCCTGGGTAACATATTTCATTTTCCCATCACCAGCTTAATGGAGAATTCTTAACTGCTTTCCATGAGTTTACCATATCTCATCACTTAAAGTTTAAATTGTTTTGTTGGATACCCAATAGGCCCTGCAGGATATACATCTCAGACCAGGCATTTCAAGCATTTCACACCTCCAGACTCCATTGCCCAATGAGATATAACTGTCTAAACATTACACCTTAAGCATTGAGAGAAATCCTCCAACCAAAATATAAACCAAAACCTGAGCATAATACCTAGCCTAAAACATTAACAAAACAGAGACAAAACATAAAGAGAGATCCCTCTCTGATTGCAGTTTGGCTAGAAACTGTAATCCAAAGATTGGTTAGTGGTTACCCCGGCCGTATTCCCTTGGGAGTCATAGGGAACAACCTGGGTGTTAACATTATTGGCGACTCCACTGGGGACTTTAGGATTTTCTAATTACTGCCTATCTCCCAATGCTATAGAGAAGGCCCGAATATCAGTCAGGAAGCCTTGATAACTTTGTCTGTGTTACATTAACAGCTATAGGGAAGAGCTGCCTCGGTCAATATTCTTAGCTTTGAAACATATATAGTCATTTCAAAATCTTGTCCAGTCCTTGTAGACACAAAATATTCTGCAAAATACCAAAAAGAAGTTTAGAAGCTGGCTCCTAAAAGGAAAACCAAACATACTAGGTCAAACCCTGACCCAGACCCACCACTTGCTTTTGAAAATCCTAATATCATTCCTAGGATCATTAGGAAGCAGTAGGAACAGCAAACCTTTGCTGATTCAAGTCCTGAGACAGCTTATCCAAACCTTATTCCCACTCCAATCAAGGTTTTATTTCGGTCTACCCTTGATTCCCCCAATTCCCCTTCTTCATCTCAAAGTTCCCCTTTCACATCTTCACCTACTGCACATATTCCTTTGATCAACATCCCATTATCTACCCCTCCCAGAAACCCTATTATACCAGTTGTCCCTGTTATCCCATTTATCCCTGTCAATCCTATAAACCCTGTAAATATGGCCAATAGGTATGCACCTTTGCAGTTACCTGCCAATCCTGCAACTCTACCCCAAGACTACCAATCCAAAATCTCATATTTTGACTCCACTGGCTCTTTCACAGCTACTTAGCATGCCAAAAGGATGCAAGACCATTTTTAGAACTATGAAATAGATGATGACAGTGTGAGGATGAGAATTTTTGTTCAGGGTTTAACTGGTGATGTGAGAACTTGGTTTAGATCCCTGAATGCAAATTCTATCACAACTCCTGATGAGCTCTACCAAGCCTTTACTAACAGATGGGAGAAGAAGAAAGATCCTCTCCACATACTAGGTGAATATGACACTATTAGAAGAGGCCCGCAAGAGACAGTTTTGGAGTATTGTGCAAGGTTTAACAATGTATATAATGCAATTCCGCAAAACCTAAGGCCTCCTCTTGATTTGGCCTTGTACAAATTTCCTGACGGTTTTGACCCTGATATGGCTTATCAGTTGAAGGAGAGAGATCCTCAATCCCTTGCTGAAGCCCAAAAGGTTGCTGTCACAGTGGAAGCTAACCTGATTGCTAAAAGAAACAGAGCAAGGTTGGAAAAGAGAACCATCTTCAAAGATGAACCATCTGGCTTTGATCAAAAGCTGGATGCAATACTCAATGGCATGAAACGATTGGGTGAGAGAGTGGAAACAGTTGAAAGAAAGTCATCATGGGAAGCACCACAGAACAACCTTCCTAGGAATCCAAATTTTAGGAGAACTCAAAACCCAAACATAGGCAAGGTAAATGTTGATCCAGACATAAGACCCCCCTTTCAGGAAAACTATGTTGAGACTTCTACATCCATTGAACCCAATGATTATCCTCACATTAATTTAATGGGTTTGGATGGTGAAAGTCAAGTTTTCTTAACACAAGAAGATCATGAGGATCAAGAAGATCATGAGGATGATGAAATCAAACTGTTCCAAACCAAATCAGGTGAATCATTTGACTTTAAACAAGGCTATGACACTGCTGTCTATGAAGTCCATAAACAGTACAAGCTAAGGAGCAGAACTGTTAATGTAAATCTGCCTGAAAAGACTAAAGACAACCAACAGCCTAAAAGAGCCATAGTGATGGAACCTGATGATAAAATAAAATCACCTGCAGAAGAAGTAACTATTGAAGAGGTCACTGAACCATTCCTCTTAAAACAGCCTGTGGCTACATCATCCTCTCACCTTAATGCAAAGGTTACTCCAAAAGAGATGAGTAAGAAGGATAAGCCCCAAGATCAGGATGAAAATCAAGAAGAAGAGTTTGTGAACAAGGAAAGGACTGTCATACACAACCCTAGGACCCAAGTTGAAAAAGCATTTGACCTAGAAACTGAACTTGGCAAATTAAATATAGCAATTCCTCTCTCAGAACTAGCCAAGCATGACATATATAAACAACAGATCAAGAAGTCCCTTCAACTTTCCAATAGCAAAGATGATGTCAATGTGTTGGATGACACTCCAGAATTACTGTTTGGTCCAGAGGTAGATGGAAAAACAGTAGTTACAGGGATATTACCTTTTTATGTCAGCTTACATGTTCATGATAAAATACTACATAATGCAATGTTTGATTCAGGTGCTTCTCACAACCTCATGCCAAAATCAGTCATGGAAAGACTGAATTTAGACATAACAAGACCATATAAGGACCTGTTTTCCTTTGACTCCAGCCAAGTCAAGTGTTTAGGTCTCATAAAGGATTTATGTGTGTCTCTGGTTCAATACCCAAACAAAACAATTCTAATGGATGTTGTAGTTGCTGATATCCCACCTAAATATGGGATGTTGTTGTCAAGGTCATGGGGGGCTAAACTCCAAGGCTCCCTACAATTAGACATGTCATATGCCACTATCTCTGTTTTTGGACAACCAAAAAGATTATACAGGGAGACACTCATGAAATACATGGTCAGCAACGAAGAAAAGCCTCAAAACTTTCCTATATATGCTGTCCATTCTGACATAGACTCATACATTCTCTTCAATGACACCACAACCCTCTCAAACAATTATGTTGGAACTAAGACACTCATACAAGAGGAAAACATTAATGAAGGAACTGCAACCCATGAAACAACAGCAGATCAATCACTAAACACTGCTACTGCTCTAATTGTTAAACGTATTCAATCAAATGATGAGACTGTCATAGAAAACAAGCCAGAGTTAGAACCAGAAATTCAACTTACAAGTCCAGCTCATGGACAGATCATTATATCTCCCTCACAAAAAGATATTCTTTGGTTCCTTGAATTTGATGGCTCAGTCAATAAACTAGGGGCAGGAGCTGGAGTTTGGATACACAACAAAGAAAACAGTCATGCAGAAGGCAGAGCTTATAGATTAAACTTCAGATGTACCAATAACATGGCAGAATATGAAGCTCTTTTACTAGGCCTCAAGCTAGTAAAGCTATTACAAGCTACCAGAGTTTCAATCATGGGTGATTCAGATTTAGTCATTCAACAAGTGAAGGGAAATTTTGTCACCAATGACAAAAGGTTGAGGTCTTATAGGTCTGCTGTGACTGAAATACTAAACTCCTCTGGATTCCAAATCACCAAAATTTCCAGGAACCATAATCTCCATGCTCATAGTCTGGAAACATTTGCTAGTACTTGCAAATTGCCTTTGGAACCCAACAATTGTTTCACAGCCGAGATAAAACACAGACCCTCTATTCCAAACAATGTCAAAGATTGGCAAGTATTTGAGGATGATATGCAAATAAACAATTTTTTAACTTTACAACAAGAATTTGCAGGATTAAATATTGACACTGAGAGAGAAAGTCAATCACAAATACTTGGCAGAGCAAGTTAATCACAACTACAGTTTCAACAAGTTGTTCACCCAATATCACCTAGAACAGCAAAACAAATACTGCATCCAACCATTTTCAACGAGGAAAACATTCAGCAAATTCAAAAAATTGATTGTGATGAGGTAGCCAATGCTGAAGCTGAAATCATAGAGCTGAAAGATAATTTTCTTCCAATAGGCCTCACTCCATTAGAGGACATCTTTGATTCAAATGATATCCCTAGAAAGCCAAAAATGCAGCCCTTAAATGCAGCCATTGAAGAATGCAACATTGGTACCATTGACAAGCCCAAAATAATAACGTTGTCTGCATCTTTGCCTCCTGAGCAAAAACCCAAATACATTGACCTTTTCAAAGAGTTTCAGGATGTCTTTGAATGGGGCTATGAAGACCTAAAGTCCTATGATACCTCTGTCATCCAGCACACTATTCCCCTCAAGCCCAATAAAAAACCTTTCAAACAAAAATTGAGAAGGATCAATCCCATGCTCCTTCCTTCAATTGAAAAGGAATTGCAAAAAATGTTCAAAGTTGGTATCATAGCACCAATCAGGTTCTCTGATTGGATTTCAAACTTAGTCCCTACAAGAAAGAAAACCGGTGAAATAAGGCTTTGTGTGGACCTAATGAATCTAAATCAAGTATCACTCAAGGAAAACTACCCCTTACCCAAGATGGATCACATTCTCCAAAGAGTGGTGGGAGCCTCAAGGATATCACTGCTTGATGGATTCTCAGGCTTTAATCAGATTCTGGTACACCCTGATGACCAGGATAAAACTGCATTTACAACCCCATGGGGAACTTTCAAATATGTAAAAATGCCTTTTGGATTGAAAAATGCAGGGGAAACATTTCAAAGAGCAATGGATATTGCTTTTGCAAAGGAGATTCATGACTTTTTAGTCATTTACTTAGATGACCTCACACCTTTTTCAAAATCTAACCAAGAACATTTAAAACATTTAAGACAGATTTTCTTAATATGCAGGAAATATGGAATCTCCTTAAATCCCAAGAAGTCTTTATTTGGTTTAGAAGAAGGTAAGCTTTTAGGACACATCATTTCAAAGGATGGCATAAGAATTGACCCAGATAGGATACAAGCTATCCTACAAATGACCCACCCAAGGAATATCAAAGAATTGCAAGCATTCTTGGGAAAGATCAACTTCCTAAGAAGGTTTATCCCAAACTTGGCAGAACTGATCAGACTGCTAAACAATATGTTGAAAAAGGATTCAAAAGTGAAGTGGACTGTTGAAGCCAATCAAGCATTTGAAGGTATAAAATTGGCCCTTACCCAAACCCCAGTCTTGACCAATCCTCAATTTGACAGAGAATTTATAATCTTCTCTTTTGCCTCCCAGCATACAATTGTTGTTGTTCTATTACAAAAAGATGACCAAGGAAATGAGAAGCCTATTGCCTTCTTTAGCAGAGCCCTTAGGGATGCACCTTTAAAATATCAAATCATGGAAAAGCAAGCTTATGCTTTGATCAAAGCAATTAAGGACTTTAGGATTTATATCCTTTATTCCCATGTTGTAGGATATGTGCCAAGTCCTATTGTAAAAGACATACTCACTCAAGAAAACCTAGAGGGCAGAAGAGGAAAGTGGATTGCCAACATCCTGGAATTTGATATTGAAATAAAACCTACAAAGCTGATAAAAGGGCAAGGCTTGGCCAAGTTAATGACAGAAGCAAATTTTCAAGCCCTAGATATCAATCAGCTGGACAGTGAACCGGAGCTGGCGACTCCAAAGATCAATGTAGCCTTTGAACAATCCCCTTGGTACTCTGATATCTGTTATGTGTTACAAAACCTGTGTTCTCCCACAGGATTGTCCAGAACTAAGTCTAGGTTCTTAAAAATGAAAACCTCAAGATTTTGTGTGATGGATGGCAATTTGCTTTGGAAAAACCATGAAGGAATATTGCTGCACTGTTTAATTGAAAATGAAACTAACAATATCATAGAAGAATTTCATGCAGGAGACTGTGGTGGACACTTGTACTGGAAGTCCACTGTGGATAAAATAATGAGGGCTGGTTACTACTGACCCACCATGTTCTCTGACGTCAAGAAATTCACCACCTCATGTCATAAATGTCAAGTGTTTGAGGGAAAGAGACAGTTGCTGCCACTTCCCTTGAGGCCCATTGCAACAGAGAGACCTTTTCAACAATGGGGCTTGGATTTCATTGGGGAAATTCATCCCTCATCTTCAGGACAACACAGATGGATCTTAACCACCACAGATTACTTCACCAAGTGGATTGAAGCTGCTCCATGCAGACAAGCAAATGACTCAATAATCATTCAGTTTTTGGAGAACAACATATTGGCTAGATTTGGTTGCCCTGATAAAATAATCACAGACAATGCTGCAACTTTCAGATCAAAAAAGATAGTGAATTTCTACCACAAATTTCACATTACCTTGGGCCATTATACTGCATACTATCCCCAAGGAAATGGCCTTGCTGAATCATCAAACAAAAGCCTGGTAAACATTATAAAGAAAGTGCTGGAAGAAAATAAGAAGAATTGGCATAAGAAGCGGGTCAATGCCTTATGGGCAGATAGACTAACAACTAAAAGATCAATTGGGACCAGCCCATATGAGTTGGTTTATGGACTAGAAGCCAAATTTCCTTGATCACTAGGAGTGCCTGTTATGAAGCTTCTTCAAGAAAGCCAAGCTGAACCAAATGATATGCAAAGAAGAATCAATCAAATCATATGTTTGCAGCAAACCAGAGACCAAGTTTTCAGCAGAGTTCAAGTGTTACAAGAAAAGCTAAAGAAGGCCTTTGACCGAAGAACTAAGGCAGAAGATTTCAGTGTGGGAGACAAAGTCCTCAAGTGGGATGCAAGAAGAGAAGACAAAGGAAAACATGGAAAATTTGATTCCTTATGGAGAGGACCATTTGCTGTCCAAGTAGTGCAAGGTAACAATACCTATTTTCTCAAAAGTCTAAATGAAACTGACTTGGATGAAGGTCCTGCAAATGGCAGGATGCTGAAGCACTATTTTGACTGTTACCCATGAGTGCAGCATGGGTTTCCCTTGTATATATTTAAATGTATATATTATTTTCTGTTTAGATTGTAAAAACATAGCTTTTCAAGTTTTACTGACTGACAGCAAAGGGCACATAGATTCAGAGATCTACCAAGGAGGAAAAGCACAATTTTGGTGTCTCAAAGCAGCATGCTTCAAGTTTTGGTAAACACCCAAGGGCTAAGGCAATCTGACCTACTGTTCTTGGTTTTTCAAATGAAAAAACATCCCCATGTGGAGCCACTGTTAGCTACCTATACCAATAGGTTTCATATTTCATGATTGGCTATAGAAGTTCCAAATATGCTCTACTTTGATGATGCAAAGATCACATATTTCCAAAGGAATACAAGGTGTGTAAATAGCTTAATGTGTCCCAATTTTGATGGATGGTCCAACAGTCTAATCTGGACCAGGCCATGTTTTAAATTTCCAGTTGTATATTAGAGCAAGAAGTCTATCCAAATTGTTCAATCTTGGCAGACAAGTAGCTTAGGTAGAGAAAGGAAGGCTCCCAATTGTTTAATCTGGGACCTTGGAAGGAATAAGGGTAGAATTAGTTAGACAATCAAAGGAAAAAGCCAAAGAAAAGAAAAGGCAAATAAAGGGTCTGCAAGCCAAAGTGCACCCTCCAAGAAGAAACAAAAAAATGTTAGGCAAATAGATGGGTAGGCAGTTGGGGTTGCAGAAAGGTTATCTTTACCATTTCTTGTGTGTTAAATTTGTTTACCAAAGCAAAGTCAATGAATTGAGAAGGTCTTCTTCTTCATCAAAGTTGCAGCAAGAAAAGGAGCATGTCTAACCTCCCTTCTTCCCTTTTTTTTCAGTTCATCACTAACACTCCCTCATCAGTTGAAATCCATCAAAGAAATTGTGGTTTTATGATTGATTCTTATTCTTTAGAAGCCACATTTCCTGTGTAAAAATTATTTTCATTTTGATCTACTCCCTAAACTAAGTAAGTTTCAAACAAACTTAGTGATTTCCCCCTCATTCACTCTTTCATTCATATTAACCCCTAACACTAATATGTAATTCCTTACATTACCCCTTTCCCTAGTATTATTAACACCATGGTGTATAAACCCCAAACAAAGTATAAATATCCCTCCCCTTGGCATTATAGCCATATGTTCTCTAAAAAAAGAATCAAAATGACATTTGGTCTCTTGATGAACCTAAACCTCACCTTTCTCCCTTCTTTCAAGTCATTCCACCCATTAAACCTTCATCTACAAAGGAAAAACCTTATAAAAACCCATTTCTACCCATAATCCCCCTTTGAATTGCAAAATAACCCAAAAAACCTATTTTTGCCGCTTAAAACAAAGTTTCCGCCCGCATTCATTATATTTCCGAAACACATTAAAAAACATTGTAAAACACCCTAATACAATGTTTTCCGCCGGGCGCAAAAATCCAAACAAACAGTTTTTTAGTCCCCCGCCCGTCCATATTGACCGATCATGTTGCCAACCCGTCAACCGTCCGATCGGGCAATATTGATCGGACGGCTATTATCCATATCGGGTTGGGCCCGAGGTCCGACGTTTAGCGCCCGAGAAACTGTCAGAGGGTGACGTCAGGCCTCCGCCACGCATCGCCCTCACAGCTTCTCGGGTCGGCCTCTGACAAAACCGGGGCTGTATCGTAAGTGGAACCGTTACCACTGTTTCATTTACCGCCTGGTTTCGCTGGTCCCGCGTCATCCCACATCATAGCCACGTCGCTGCCACCCCGCCGTCGCATCACCTCATTCGTCCGTCCCCTCGCTGACATATCCGCCACCTCACTATACCCGTGGACCAATCACGACCTGCCTCCTCACTGGATGACGTCATGCTGACGTCATCCGACTCCGACCCCACCCGATGACGTCATCCTAAAAAATGCGCCAATACGCCCAAAATCCATATATTGGCCAAAACGTTATGTTTTTTCACTTTTTGCAAACCAAACTTTTGCTGTTTCTGCATGCTGCTCACGTTCAAGAGGCGCCAACCTGCTAAAGTCTATTCCGGGACCGCCAAACGCCTCCACTGCACCTGCATTTGCAACTCTTGTCGACCAACTCACCAGGTATTCCTCGAAATCATCCTATGAGCCTAGTTCTGTCCATAATTCCGCAAATAAGCTGTTAGCAGACTGTTAGACACTGTTTTCACCGTCAAACACACAGTGGCCTGCATTCATATCCAATCAGCGAAGCCATTAACCTCTCGCAGAGCTGCATTTGACAAAATTCAGTTGAATTTACAACCAGTTCGCGCAATCGTGAACTAGAAACCACACATTAACCAAATTCACTACAGAAAACACTCCTGAACAGTCTTGCTACTGTTTCACCGATCCTTTAAACAGTATTTCAATTGCTGCTTATTCAAACTGCTTTTTGTTTCTTATAAGTTCAACCCCCTGGTAAAGAGACACTCCTCTGTGTCGTTCTGTTCAATTGAAACTACTCTGCACATAATTCAGAAGCTTCATTAGCCATGGAGACACCTGTAGTACTGAATGTTCAGCCTCTGAATGCTCCTCAAAGAGAAATTGATGGGAAACCCCTGGGTGATGTTGACTATCAGATGTTGGATTGGTTTCCAATGGGCTCCAAGTATAATATTCATATGTTAAATGAATTGAAGGCCCAACACCTTAGTGGAGCTGATATTTTAGGGATTTGGGATTCAAATTTTCCCATCTACAACCTCCCTCAAAGCAATTCCTTTCCAGATTTAATTCACAGATGCCAGGAATGCTATGATCCTTGTCAAAGAGTTGTTCTCACTCCTGATGGCTCAATTTTGTTTTTCATTACTCCAGAAACCATCAATGAGATGCTCCATTTCCATTCTTCAAGGCCTTTGACACCTCTTTCCATGACAGATTTAGTAAAGAAGGGAACTAGCTTGTCAAATGCCTAGATTGTCAAAATTAACCAGTTGTTTGTAGATCCAAGTTCTGAAACTCTAAGAACTCCTCCTATTGGTTATGTATACCTAAATGACTTGGGAAAAATGCTAGTATATTTGATCAGCTATGTCCTTGGGTATAGGGGAATTGAAGATGTTGATGACACTATAATGGCAATGTTGTCTATTTTCTCTCCTAGAATGCCTCCTGCTGTACATTATGATTATGCCACCTATATTGCAGAAAAGATTCATGAACAACTAATGAATCTACTAAGGGAAAGAGTCTTTAGATTCACCTCATACATTTACCATTTGTTCTTGTTCTATCAACCAGACAGCTTCCCTGTCCCTCTCAAGAAGCTAAATACCCAGGGAGTTCCAAGATCAGTTGTTTTTTGGTCTTCAGTTTTTCATTGTAATTCAGAGTCCCCATATACATACTGTGAGTTCATAGACTTTTCATCCATCCAGCGATGACCCTACTCTATGGTGTTCCTCCTCCAAGACTCACTGATGACATGCAAAGAATCCTCCACCTCTCCAAAGTCTACAGCATTGGTGATTGGTACTTTTACCAACACCACACAGTGATCAGAATCTATGGCTGTGAGTTGACCCCTTTCAGGCTACCAAGATATGTCCCCATGAGAATCTTTGCCTTAGAATACTTCAGACAGTTTGGAAATGCTGACTTCATCCATTTCCAAAGCAAAAACAAGAAAGTACAGCTGAAGGTAAGGAGTCAGCTAGGTCCTTTCTTATATAACAAAAGAGAGGAAGGATGGAGGGAAGCAGACAGAATCCTAGAGGGCCTCAGATTTCAAACCAGCTTCCAATGGAAACTTTATGATCGTAATCACTTTATTTCCCTCAGGAGGATAAGATACAAATTAGGCACATATGCACATGTAAAGCTGCCTCACATTGAGCAATATGCTAACACCATGAGCTGGAGAGAAGGCACTCTAGAAGAGCCAATCACTAGAGAACAGATGCTAGAAATTGAAGCCAGAAATCTACGAAAGGAGGCTGACTTGGAAACTTGTGGACAGGTTTCATTATCATACCGAAGGCAACTTGGAGCAGCTGCCTCATCCTCAGCGACACATCAGCAAGTTGCCATGGACACTCAACAAGCATCTAGCAAGGGCAAAGAAAAACAAGTAGAGGAGGAGCAGCCACCTCCTGTGACTGAAGAGCAAACAACTGAAGACATGGAGCAACAAGAGGAAGAGCAACAGCAACAAGAACAACAACAAGAACAGCAGCAACAACAGGAACAGCCTGTACAACCACAGCAAACTATGCCTCCAAGGCAAGAAATATCAGTGGAAGCATCCATCCTCCAAACTCCACAAAAGGAGGATGTAAGCAGAAAAAGGGACAGAGAAACTCCCCTGACATCATCTATAAACCAGGGAGAAAAAAGGCAAAGATTTAATGATCTTTCTGAAGAGGATATGACAATAAGGCAGGCATTGGGCATGGGCCCACCCAGTAGAGAAGCATCCACCAGTTCCTTCTAGCAGGAACAGGATAGAACTTTGGGAGGAGAGGTCAGCTCTTCTGGCCAGCAAAGAGAAGGAGAAATGGGTATTAAACAACAATTCATAGAGATCAAGAGGAGGAGTGACCCCATAAAGATACAACTGTATAACCACCTGTTGAAAATGGCTCCCACCAATCAGCAGTGACTAATGTCCTCATTTGATGTCCAAGAAGGCAAAATGATCATGAGCCATTTTATGCCAACCACTATACATCCACAGTCTGCTTCTGACTACCTAAGGACCAATCTGGAGGTCCTTGCCAAGGACATACACCCAATGGACAAGATTGAATTGCACAAGCAAACTGGGGAAATGGTGTATGCCTCCTTGGTAGACAAAACACTAGATAACTACAGGCTAGAAAGTAGCCTTAATAATACAGCCTCTCAACTGGAGTTGGAGAGAGCATCATCTCAGGCAAAGGACAATAGAATAAGATCCTTAGAAGATATAATCATTGAGATTGGGCATGATCCCAAAGATATCAAGGGAATACAGGAGATATTGAAGTTGAGGGATGCTAATATGGCTGCCTTAAGAAGAAAGATCAAGCTCCCAGCCACAATTCACCCTCAGGCAGATGAAGTAGCTCAACAAAGGCATGATCAAGATGCCACAACATTGCTGATATATCTCTATAAGCAGCTTATTCAGACTCAGGAAAAGCTGGGAGAATCAGAGGCTGCACAAGCAGCATTACAAGCAGCATTGAAACAGAGAGAAGAGGGTCAGACCTCTCAGCCTCCTCCTCTAATCATTAATCTTGAGGAAGCTTCTCCTATTATTACTCCTCCTCCTCAACAGACTGAGCAAGCAGCAACATCTACTTCAGCACCAGCAACCACAGAGCAGGCCCAAAGCTTGGATATGCAAAAGCTAAGGACTGAAATTCAAGCCCTGGAAGCTCAAATGACAGAGTTAAATGAGACCAGGGAGAAATTGGCCAAAGTCAATGACAGGTATGACAAATCAAAGCGAGATGTGGCAGAAAAGGGCAGGGAAATCAAAGCCCTTAAAGACAAGATCAAAGAGCTGGAAAATGAGCTCAAGTTAGATAAAATTGTGGCTGAACTTAGAACAGTGCTATGGGCCAATATTGGCCAATCTATTACTCATCAATGGCAATATATTGAGACAATCCATGAGCAATTAGAGCTCATTCCAAAGGCATAGAAGGAGGTTCAAACATCAAGAGCTTCATTAAGCAATATGCCTGAAGTGGCTACCAGAATGATTAATGTGCTTAACAATAGAACAAATTCTCAGTTAGCTACCATGGGAATTAAAAACAGGACTGAGACTATTCAAATGATCAAGAGGGTTCTCACTCTGGGAAATCGGGTGCAGACATTGGAAAGAAGAACCCAGGATATGCAAACTGAAGTAAACAGGTTCATGGATAAATTTCAGATATTACAAAGCAGAGGACTCCCTAGCTTACTGAACAACACAGGGAAACTATTCACACATGAACAATATGCCAAAAGAGTGAATGCTTTTGCCTCAAGTCAGATCAACGAGAAGCCCAGCACATCAGAAGAAACAGGGCCAATTACAGCACAGACTCTCTACAATAAGGTAGAAAGTTTATTTTTCATAATGAATGAAATCACTCACTTGTTCGATGTGGCCCCAAATTTTTATAAATACACAGAGGTAGAGGAGACTATGGATGCCATTCTCAGGAATCAATTACCTACACAGGACTGGTGGACCAAAGAAATTCAAATGATTTTATAAGCAGGAAGTCGTTCACCAAATTTTGGTTACAGAAAATCTGAATTGTCATGCACATGACAGTTCATTAGAGTCAGCATACATTAAAGATGAAAGTTGAGCCAACTCAGCAGAGCTTATGGCCAACAATGCAAAATGAAAAGCTACAGGTGTCTAGGCCAAGAAACGACAGCAGAGCAGCTCCAAAAGCGCATTTTCCAGCATTGATGCGGATCACTCCAACCGACTCATTGGCTCCCAAAGCCAAAATATCTTCTGACAGATGATAAGAGCATTTATGTTGTATTAAAGGCAGCAATAACTTCTTTCCTGCTGTTGTGTACAAAGTTGGTGAAACATTTATTTCTCAGATGACTCAACGCCTTAGATATTTTGTAAAAATGTTTGTATATATATGCCTCTCGCACTAGCTTGAGGGGTTGGTTGTTTTGTTGTTTATTTCTCTTGAAGGAATTCTTCTGCTGTAATCTTCTCAGAGCTAATAAAGCAAAGTGATGGAATTTCTCAAGTTCTGAAGCCGTTTGAATGTTATCTGGTGTTTGTTAAATACTGCAGGATCCCTGTGCATCTTACAATACAATAAGTTTTCTGTAACTCTTTCGTTATGTGTTTAAATCTCTTGCAACCCATATCTGTTTCTAATTTTCTAAAGGTTTAACAGCAGAGAAAAAGAATAGCCTTTAGGATTTATTCATGGAATACCCTGGGCTCAATCTATGTTGTTAATGAATGTTTTTCTTCAGGTATAATCTGCATAAGTGTAATTCTTAATTGCTATACTTTCAGGATATATCTTTCACATTGATCATAGTTTTCAGGAATTCAATTTTGCTCCTGGGTAACATATTTCATTTTCCCATCACCAGCTTAATGGAGAATTCTTAACTTCTTTCCATGAGCTGACCATATCTCATCACTTAAAGTTTAAATTGTTTTGTTGGATACCCAATAGGCCCTGCAGGATAGTCATCCCAGACCAGGAATTTCAAGCATTTCACACCTCCAGACTCCATTGCCCAATGAGATATAACTGTCTAAACATTACACCTTAAGCATTGAGAGACATCCTCCAACCAAAATATAAACCAAAACCTGAGCATAATACCTAGCCTAAAACATTAACAAAACAGAGACAAAACATAAAGAGAGAGCCCTCTCTGATTGCAGTTTGGCTAGAAATTGTAATCCAAAGATTGGTTAGTGGTTACCTCGGTCTTATTCCCTTGGGAGTAATAGGGAACAACCTGGGTGTTAACACCTTCATCACTTCTCTTTAGGCTGTGATCTTCTTGTTGAGATGCCTCACTAATTACTGTTACCTACATATCAATGATATTTAAAGAAATATCATTCCCAAGATTTTAGAATATCGCTGCTACCGGATTTCTATGGTTATTTTAAAATGTTTCTACCCAACTTCCATAGAACTACTTCTCCCAAAGTAGCTTCCCTACATATAAATCTGTTAATTAACAAACCTCCTCCACAGACCCTCTATCTGTCTTCACAAGAACATAACTTCACAACTCTGCTTTAGTTAAAAGAACTTTAGCCATGATCTAATACCAAATGACGTAGCCTAAGCTGCACAAACCCACAATATGCATATAAAATTGCATGTCACACTATGTCCCAGGAATTTTAATATTCCTGCCAAGTAAAGCCTTCACAAGTCAAGGTTTAATGCTCCTTCAATAAACTCTATGTGGAAACGTTTGATTTAACTATCCAAAGTTTGGACCTTTATAAACCTTTGAGCGGAACCTTATACAACCCTTCAAAATCTTTTGTTAATTCTTATTACCTACGCATATCAATAATACCCTTTTAACTCTGGTCTTTGTTTAACCCCACATTAACCATAATACATTTATTTCACTCATTTCTATTATAACTCTTGTATAATAGATATATTTCATAACCCACACTTAAACCTTACCTTTGCACATATATCGATGCTCTCTTTAGCGCTTCAACATCCACCATTGATATGTCTCATCCCATCCAATGGCTATTGCGTCGTCCGCTCGCCAACTAGCCCGAACAATCTCCACCGTCGATGTGGCCCATCCAATCGAATGGCTATCACGCAATCTCGTGCAGATACTTGCACGACCGATATCAGGTCGAAAGCGTGCGAGAAAAGTATTTTTCTTGTGCTACGTGTCACTCACTTAGGCTAATCGTGTGAAATTTTAGAAAATCATTTACCACTCTTAAGGCGCGTGAGATACTGCTTACCACCTACACAGACCGCTCCACTATTCTACTAACATGTGGGTTTAATCTCCGCCATTCATCTTCTTGACTTTATTTTGCATGACTTAATCTTAGCCGTCTACCTCACACAATCTCGTCCGTTGATCTGACTGATTCAACGATTCCTATGCACTGTTATGTTCTTTTCTTTTTACTATATAATAGCCCATTCAGCTTTCTACTTGTGTATTTTTTCTCTCCTTACGGTATTCACTTGTTCTGACCTCGATATCCCCTTTGTTGCTTCATTTCTTCACGCATTTATGCTTCCTTCATATATCTTTAGGTTTTAGGAAACCTTACAGTTATACCTTCACTATAACATTCAAGGTTTTCTCCAATACTTTTTGTGTGCAAACCCGTAACACTCTTCTCTGCACTTCTTATTTGATTGTGTACACCTGCAAACCTATGTTATGCAAAATTACTCTAATACACACACAATTTATAATTCCATTAATCAATACACACCACACAACTCAGGAATCGAATTCTTTGTCTATATAAACAATTATTTACATAAGGAATCTCTCTCTCTGGCCTGATTTTCTAATCAGTGGACTTTTGCCTTTCCTGCCCATAGGCTTACAGTCAAACTCTATCTAATCTCTGAACTCTCTAACTAACTAACTCAGTAACTCTCTTTATGCCTTTTAGGCTTACATTTATAGATAAGGTTTTGTAACCCATTTCGGTTCAGATCCTTAAGCTATTCATCAAGTCCTAAAATCTCTCAATGATCCCTTGGGGATCTCAACAATCTCAACTAAAACCTAAGGATTCTCTGTAATCTCCAAAATCATGAAACCAATTCCTAATCTAAGATTTACAATTGATTTTCAAATCTCTCAATCCCTATGGAATCTTAACTAGCCTAAATCTCTCATGTCCTCCAAAATTCTAGAACATTTAGAATATGCCTCACAATATCTAATTAATTCCTATTCTTAATATGTCTCATAAACTTACTTAAAAACCTTAATAATTACATTAATTTAATACTCAGCAAACCAACTTCCTTAAAACACGAGACCCCCTATGTCTACTAAAATACAATGATATTTCTTATTAGGATGCTCCTGCATCAGTGGGAAAACATAACTGTCTCCTGACTGATAGATTCTCTCAAGTGTTAGACTACAACTCATTTATTCGCACTTGTTAGATTGTGCTCGGTACCTGGACTCGCATTATCATTATCAGTGAGTAGCCTCGCGTTTGTTAATGGTATACATCAATGACCAGTAATAAAATGATTCCTCACATGGCCGACTTCAGATCATTCATTCCCATTGTGTGGAAATGTACCACAGCAGTCGGTGAAGACCTCGGGTTTGCATTAGCATGTCTTGGTTCACTTGTCAGTTGCTCCTGTTTCTGATAGTTGACGCCATCCACCTTATATGTTGCATTTCCTTACAATGACATCTTATATGTTGGCACCCAAGTTGCAGTGTAGTATCATTTATTCCATCACGTTCACTTGGTACTATCGGGATTAGTTTCTTGAATTCATTTGTCAGCCTCATACTTCAGCATCATTGATCAGCTCTTTATATGTGATATTCATACATGTACTTTCTTGATTATGATCAGATGATCCATTATGTAATTTCAGTTCCTTTATACTTGTATACATATTGGATCTGATTTTGTACTTGACATGCAGACATGCTTTACTATTTCTGAACATGGCTATACCCGCCTCAGACAACAGTTTCTTTTTTATCTCTTTCTATGGCTTAGCAAGCTTAATTCTGGTGAACTCCTCCTCAGTCTCGGCATGATTCTTTCCATACACTTAATACATTTTTTCCATCATGTACCCCTTTTGACCTCATATATTATGGGGCAACTGTTATAGCGCCATTTACCACTCTTGGTAGATCTGATGCTCTAATTATGGCCTAGGGAAACCCTTCCTTCCAGACTTGGTCCAAAATCTAGAAAACAGTGTTTTGTTCCATATATGCTACTTTTCCGTGTGATAAAAGAATGTACACATGGGTTAGCAGATACCCAACCCATGTACATATGTTAAAACACTTAAAAAAAAAAAAATTCCTTAATTTTGAGTAGAGTACACGGGTTTTACCTATTACTCACCTCTTATTTCCCGTCGCCCAACTATTTCCCAACTGAAAAAACTAATTTGGAGAGGTATAAATAAACCTACATGGGAAGGCCTTAAGGGAGAATATATAAGATATAGATACTATAGTGAGATTATCCATGATCGAGTCTGACAAATCCCTGTGCCTCTGCACTCCCCCAAGCTTCAGGAAACCCTTGTTTCCTTGTTATAGATATCCCTCCTCTTTCTTGAGATATTTGTGTATTGGTGATGGAGGAAGATTGCTAAAGGCTGGGAAAGGACAGATCTAGAGGACGATTCCACTTGGAGCCAGAGAAGGACTCAGGTCATATTTCTCCACTTTATTTATAGCTAACTTCAATAAAAGGAATGTTGTTTTGTTTCCGATAATAAATGTGTTTATGCATCAAGTTATGTTGTAATTCATTTATGAATCTTGTATTGATGTATAATTAGTCATTCATATATATGATTTAAAGTTAATATCATGAAAATTTATTATGTTTCTACTGTTGTGTATGTTCCATTTGAACAATTTTCAGGTTTCAAGAACATTGGGAGAAGCTAAGGGTTTGCACCCTGCAGGATCTACCCAAACGAAGGACATCCAGGTAAGGACACTCCTACACAGTTTAGTAGAATAAGAATTTTGGTTGATTTCCTGAGCATTTCTTGTTGTGGTTTTCCCTCTGCTCTGTTGGGGTTCTCAACCCAAAGCCCTAGGGTGGTTTCACCTGCAACATGTAGATCCAAACAACACTACAATCATCACATGCATATACCCATTTTTCATTGACAAAACGAACCAATCAATAGTGGAAAATGAGTTGAATTTAAAAGCTATCTAATATTATGCCAAAACTCTGATCTATCCAACAAATCAACTCCTAATCTATGGTAAGCATATGAAAGAAAAGATGGCCAACATACATCTTCTTCCAAGAAATCATAAACATAATATTTTTGGGACTTTGGTTGTAAACCATTCTACTCATACTCCCATGAGAGAGGTGAGGTAGAGGTTGCAAGCACAGATTTTTGATGGATTCTTCTCTAAGGAAATTGCAAGAAACTAATAAGTGCTCTGAACTAAACAGAGATAGAAATACACAAGAGGGACCTAAGCCACTAGGGTTGGGCCCAAACCCAAGAGCATCAGCCCTCTGGAACTAACTCAGTGATGAACCAATAAGTAGCTTCTCGTTATCATTGCATCAATGTCCAATACATCATATAACAATAAGAAATAACAGTGCCAAGTACTTGAGCTCAATATCTACCTAGCTGAAAACAAAACTCAAATCCTAATGAGCTCCTTTACATGTTTATTTAGACAAGAGGGTAGCTACTAGAAGATCCCTATAAAATAGGAATGTTTGTCTCCCATAACTCAAGAATGGTGGATTTTGATCTTCATTAACTGTACTTTCTTGGATGTCAATGACCTCGTCTTGCTTGGCTGCCAATGACCTCAAGCTGATGAGAGAGAGTGTTGTGATATTGGGTTGATTGAAGGAGTTAAGGAGGTGGACAACCTCCTAGAATCTCTCCCTGTTGTCTACTCTGAGCCCCTGCATGGAAATTATCTTAAAAATTCTCCATTTCTTGCAATTAAACCATTAGGCCACATGACATAGAAAAACATCTTTTACTCCTCTTACTAAGCATAATATAAAAAAAATGTAAATAAATGTGAGAAAGAGATATTTATAAAGTTGGAGGATGCCATTATGTCCCTTATAATGTACCTATTAATGGGCCTCATCACCTCCTTTTTAGGAGAACTATGTGGAAGAAGAGCAGGAGGAAGTGGAAGAACAAGAACATGATCAAATCAATCTCTTTAGTGAGGAAGGAGTAGATAATATTTTCTTGACAAAGGAAGAACACGTGTTCTTCTTACAATCACAAAAAGACATCATGCCCACAGAATCAGAAGACTAAGAAAGGTTATCAGAATGTTATTATGGAAGTCCACAAATAGTATAATTTGAGGAATAGGAAAGTCCCATTAAATCCTCCTGAAAAGGTCTAGGCTGATATACCTTCTACTATTCAGACAAAGGTTCATCTTCCAAAGAAATTCCTCAAAAGAAATATACAATTGTTAAGGAGGTAGAAAGGAGTCAATCATCTTTTAGTCTTGAAAATGAGATATCAAAGATTAAAATTTATGTTCCATTAGTTGAATTGATGAAGAAGGATGCATATAAAACTCAAATTTTAAAGGCATTGAAGGTGGGAGAAGTGTCGAACACTGTCAATTTCAATGATGATCACTCAGAATTTCTTTTTCGCCAAGAAGTTGAAGGAGGTTCACGGGAAGTTAATGTGCCACCATTTTATGTCATCCTTAATAGAGTTTATATTGCATAATTCCATGTTAGATTCATATGCTTCACACAACTTGATGCCAAAAGTGATCATGGAAAAGCTTGGCTTGGATATAACTAGGCCATACAGAGACATTTTTTCTTTTGAATCAAGCAAGGTAAAGTGCCTTGGTTTGATGAAAGATTTATGTGTCACTCTCACACAAATTTCTAGCCAATAGTGTAGTTATGGATGTGGTTGTTGTTGACATCCCACCGAAGTATGATAATTTGTTATCAAGATCTTGGGGTGAAAAATTGAAGGGATCTCTGCAGATGGACATGTCATATGCCACTATCCCATTGTTTTAACAACCAAGGAAGTTGTATAGGGAAACTCTCATGAAGTACATGGTAAGAAGTCAAGACAAACCAAATAATTATCATGATTATTTTGTGCATTCAGACATGGATTCATTCATACCTTGAATTTTGCAGCTGAAAGATAATGTGATCCTGAGAGGTTTAGTTTCACTAGAGGAATTGTTTAATTTCAATGATGTGGCTCATAAACCTAAAATACTACCTACTGAGACTGGCGTGGAAGACTGTAACATAGCAACTGAAGACATACCAAAATTTGTGAAACTTTATAAATATTTGGGTCCTAAAGAGAAGCAGAAATATATTGATCTCATGAAAGAGTATTTTGATGACTTTGCATGGAGCTATGAAGACTTAAAGGACTATGATACGATCATCATCCAGCACACCATTCCTATCAAGGAAGGAAATAAACCATTTAAGTAGAAGCTAAGGAGGATTAACCATGTTTTGTTGCCCTTAATTGAGAAGGAGGTAATAAATTTTTTGAAGAAAATACCATTTTCCCTTTGAGGTTTTCTAAGTGCCTGTCAAACTTAGTTCTAGTGAGGAGAAATACCATAGAGATAAGACTATGTGTTGACTTTTGGAACCTTAATAAGGTCTCTCTCAAAGACAATTACCCCTTTCCAAAGATGGATCACATATTGCAATGGGTGGTTGGTTCCAGGAGGATTTCATTACTTGATGGCTTCTCTTGATACAATCAGATTTTGGTACATCCATATGAGCAGGATAAAATGGCTTTCACCACGCCATGGGGAATATTTATATATGTAAAGATTCCTTTTGGATTGATGAATGCAGGGGAAACCTTCTAGAGGGCTATGGACATCACCTTTTCTGATGAGAAAGATAGGTTTATTGTTATATATTGGGATGACATTATTGTGTATTATAAATTTGAGGAAGATCACTTGAAACATTTGAATATTTTTTTTAAGAAGTGCAAGAATTATGTTCTCTTTTAACCCAAAGAAGTCCCTTTTTGGAATGGAATAAGGTAAGATACTTGGATATATAATTTCAAAAGATGGCATCATAATTGACCCAAGCAGAATGCAAGCAATTCAGAAGATTGATAACCCAAGGAATAAAAGGGAAGTGTAGTCTTTTATTGGAAGGATTAATTTTTTTAGGCGATTCATTCCAAATCTTAATAAAATATTAAGGGACATCACAAATACATTGAGAAAGGACAGCGAAATCAAATATATTGCTAAAGAAAATGGGTCATTCAATGAGGTAAAATTGGCCTTAGCTCATGCTCATGTTTTGGCCAGTCCTGACTACACGAAAGATTTCATTATTTTTTCCTTTGCCTCGGAGCACACTATTACATCAGTATTTATGCAGAAAAATCGAGAGGATCATTAGCAGCCTATAGCATTTTTTAATAGGGGGTTAAGGGATGATGATCTGAAATATAACATAATGGAGTAGCAAGCTTTTTCATTGGTGAAGGCTTTGAAGGATTTTAGGGTTTACATTTTGCATTCTCATGTAATTGCCTTTGTTCCTAGTATTCTAGTGAAGGACATTCTCACACAAGATGACCCAGAAGGAAGGAGAGGTAAGTGGATAGCATTCATTTTGGAATATGATGTTGAAATTAATCCCCAATAAACAAATGAAGGGTTAGCGACTAGCAAAAATGATGGCTGAGTCAAATATACATGAATTGGACATTAATTTCATTGTTTCCCAATTAGAAGATAATGATGGAGAATTTGTTCAATAGGTACCAGAAAGGTTCCTCTCTTCCCCTTAGTACAGTAATATCATCTATGTTTTATAGCACCTACAAGCTCCACATGTTTTAACAAAAACAAAAGCAAGATTTGTTAAGTTGAAAGTTGTTAAATGTTTCATTCTAGATCAGTCCTTATGTTGGAAAGATGCAAGAGGGATATTGTTGAATTGTTTGTTAGAAGATGAGGTAGACAAAATAATGGAGGAGTTGCATAAAGATGATTGTGGAGGGAGTCTTTTCTGTAAAACAACAAATAATAAAATCTTGAGAGTTGGTTTCTACTAGCCTACATTATTTGTGGATGTTCACAAAAGGGTTTCTAGTTGTCATGAGTGTCAAATATTTCAAGGGAAGAAGAAACTTTTACCTTTACCCATGAAACCTATTTCAGTGGAGGTGCCTTTCAACAATGGGTTAAAGACTTCATCAGGGAGATTCATCCAGTTTCATTAGCTCAACACAAATAGATATTAATAGCTACAAATTATTTCACTAAGTAGATTGAAGTGATTCTGACCAGGTAGGACACAGATTCAATGACTATTCAATTCTTGGAAGGTAACATTATTTTGAGATTTGGTTGTCCTCATAATATTATTACTGATAACATTGTTGCATTTAAGTCTAAAATAATGATTGATTTATGCATTAGATATAACATAGTGTTTGGTCACTCTACTGCCTACTGCACACAAGGAAATGGTTTGGATGAGTCCTCTAATAAGAGCTTAGTGAATATCATAAAGAAGTTGTTGCAGGAGAAAAAAATGCTTTGCATAAGAAGTTAATCAATGCATTATGGGTATATAAGGTAAGTACCAAGAAATCAATTGGGATGTCTCCTTTCCAATTGGTTTATGGAGTTGATTATGTTTTTCCTACTTCCCTAGGAGTTCCAATAATGAAATTATTGCAGGAAGAAGAGGTGGAACTGAATGATATGCAGAGGAGGATTAATGAAATGATACAGTTACAAAAAACTATAGAGGAGGTCTATAATAAAATTCAACTGATCTAGGACAAGATTAAGAGGATTCATGATAAAAGGATATAGGCTGATGATTTCAAGATTGATGACCTTGTGTTGAGATGGGATTCTAGGAATGAAGAAAAGGCGAAACATGGAAAATTTGCAAATTTATGGAAGAGATCTTATAAAATTGCAACCTTCCATGGAAATAATGCTTATCTGTTGAAAGACTTGACAGGGGAACTACTTGTTGGAGGGCCTGTTAATGGAAAGTTATTCAAGCACCAATTTACTTGAGTTTAGCTGGGTTGAACACATCATTATACATACCATTATGATTTTCAATATTACAGGTGTGTGTGGTTTCCATCAAAAATTGAAGCCTGAAGTGAAGGCCCTGAGTTTTTGATGAGCTGCTACCACATGTAATAAAAAGTTACAGTCAGTCAAGCCAGTCTTAGTTGGTTGAGAGTCAATAAAGCACCCAATGGATAAGGCTACTAGTCTATGGTGTTCTTGGCACCTCACAGGGAGGATGTCATCCCCATTGGAGCCTATGTTAGGGTCCTATGTCTAGGAACCTTTGTCATGTTATTCTTTATATTTATCTAAGGTCAATTTGTAAATATTATTCATGATGACTTGACTATTATGGTTTAAAGAGGTTTAGATTTAGATTAATTATCATGTAAAGTTGTTTATTTTGCTAAAGGTCCAAATGTATAAATTCATGAGGTTTCCTTATTAAAGGGTAATCATAGGTAAGTTTTGGTCACCATGGAAAGAGTACAAATATCATATCATAAAAATCCTTGGTTATTATAAGTTATTCACCATCCTTGGTCATCATAAGTGGGTCACCTAAGTTTAGAGGTTAAGTCTACATCAAAGCAATCATGAGATAGATTAGGCATAGATTTGGAGGCTATGATGAGTAAGTTTGAATTTTATTTCAATGACAGGTTATGATCTCAGTGGGAAGACAACAGTCAGAACGACAATCCTTTCATTTTCCCCATGCGCCGTGTTTTCTAGGAGGTGTTGCGCATTCATAATTTTCATTTCTAATCACAATTATCACCATCATTTCTGTTCCAGGCCATTTTGCAAGATTATTTTAACTTTCCTCTTCACTACACATCACTCAGTTCTTCTCCATTTCCATCGGCAGTCGTGGTGTGAATGTTTTGGTTCATTGTGAAAGGAAGGCATGAGTGCTACGAATTGACATAGTGCTACAATTCTCGCATATCGATGGCGGACCTTTCTTCATAGGTGAAAAACTAAGTCTATCTTTGTTCCTTAGTCCTAGATAAATCCTCAAATTTCATGTAGGAGCTAGAAAAAATTGTAATAGGCCTGCAAGAGAGATAAATTCATTGTTGCTTCCTTTTTGAAATCACTGCATTCTTTTCCTTTTACGTTGTGTTTTATCTTAGTCGTTGTGATTCCACACAGTGGTCTACAATTCGCATTTGTCACTGCCAAAACGTGTTTTTCCCTGTATAGCCTCCACATGAAATGTATGCCATGGTCATAAAACTAAATCAAAGCTTCTTGCCCTAAGTGTTTATGCTTAAAAGTGTTAAAAAACCCAAATTCCTTGTTGCATTTCTGTTTTTTGCGTTGTGACTGTCCCATTAAGGTTCTCTGTCAAATGTTATGAATTTGTAAGTTTTTTAGGGTTTTCCTAAGAAAGTCTACATTATTTAGCCTTCTGTGTAATTCTTGTTGTCTCTTAAGTTATCATCAAATGTTTAAAATATCATAACTCCTCCACTCTTACACGAAACAAATTTCTTGTAACCCTAAATTATATAATGTTGCAAGAGAAAAATCATGTCAACTCCAGAAGACAAGAAGCACAAGGGAGGTGCCATAGTTAGTTTTGAGACACAAGATGTCACAATTATCAATACAAACCCAACCATCAGAATAACGTTTGAGAACGTGGGTCTATGAAGTTTTGTGAAAAAATTCATGGGTATAATTTACAATTTACTAAGGAATCTGCCAAAGGATTTGATGGTTTGCATGAAAAGGTCGGAGCACTTACTTTGAAATTCATAGCCCAATCAATATTTAAGGCCAATGAGATCCCTTTGAATGGTGAGGAATGGTTTAAGGGTATGGATTTTTATTTGGTTCATTTCAAATATTTTCTCAAACCAAAATATCGGAAAGGGTATGGGTTTGTTGTTCCAAGAAGTTATCTACAAGACCACCATAGTAAACTACTGGAGGTGATTCAAAGGTATTTCACATGTGAAGGGAGGTTCAATAAGGTTTATCACTATCATATTAGGCTCCTAATGCATTTTACAAGCAAAAACCCTTTGAATCTTCCTTACTACTTATTTAGGAGTATTTGTAAGATGGTTGATAGTGTTCAAGCCAAAGGAAGTCCTATTGAACCTAGTTTATTTCATTTTTCAATGACTAAATTGTTGGTGGTAAAGGAACTTGACAAGAAGGAGCAAGCATGGCAGGAATTTTGTGATCTAGATGGAAATTGGCATCCACCCATGGTATTTATCGACCCATGGTATTTATCCACTCATGGAATATACCCATGGTATTGTAGGTAGAATCCACCCATGGTATTAATCGACCTAAGGTATTTATCCACCCATGGAATTTACCCATGGTATTGTAAGTGACATCCACCCATGGTATTATAAGTGAGATCCACCCATGGTATTCAATCATCCATGGTATCTACCCACCCATGGAATTTGCTTGTGGTCTTATAACTAAAAAAAGACTATAAATAACAAGTTGCATTTTGTAAAAAGAAATATTTTCAACCACAATGTAGCTTTTACGGTTATTCTCTATTTTAATAAAAAAATTCTTAGTGGCTTTGTTTAATTTGTGTTCTCCTATTTTCTTTTGGTATTCCAATTTTTCAGATCTTGGGGGCCTCCCCCCCCCAAGATCCATTTCAATTCTTTAGATATTGGGGGCCTCCCCATAATATCAAGATCAGTGGTATCATATTTAGGTTACAACTCCATAGGATTGAGGGTTTAATGCATATTTTTGCAATTTCTCCAGAAATATTCAACAAACTTCATGCACATGTTATGACCTCCATAGAGCACTTGCTTGGGCAAAGCCATATTTTTTTTCTTTCATTTTTTTGCAGGAATTTTTTGGGCGGAAAGTTTTCAGATCAGATATAAAAATTTTGGTGCAAAATTTACCAAAAATAATAACCCATCTATATTCCTTGTGAAAACATACCCAAATTCGAAGAAAAAAAAAGCGGCTAAATCAGAGTCTAGATGAGCGAGATATTATTGATTTAAAATCAGTTGTGTTGCAGAAATTGTTTTGACGACAATTTGTGGATGGTGGCTCTCCTATTGTTTTTTGAAATTTTCATGCAAAATTTTATAAAAATGATTGCATATCTAAGCTCATCTTGAAATTTCACCCAATTTCAAAACATTGAACAAATTAGAGTTTGGATAAGGGAGATACCACTGATTTAAAATCGACTATTTTTTCATAACTTTTGTGACTGCAGGATAGTTGCAGCGCGAATCTAAGTTTTGAGAGTGTCCAGATAGGGATTTCAAACACACGAGAAGATGCATAATAGTCATTCTATTTCTAAAAACGGGTTATAATAACCATTCTAATTTATATTAACTAAGTTATTCCCATTATAAATTATTTTTTATATCTGGAGCAGCATTCGAAGCGAGTTCCTTTGGAGATGTCCCCTCCCACGCCACTTTAGCAGGCACCTACTTTGCATTCATCATTTTCATCATAGAAGAATCTAGCTTGGGTTCTTTGGATATGTTCCCTCCCACCCTCGTCTATGTAGGCACCTGCTACTTCATCAATAGTCAGCATCACGGTTATGGGTCAACCGCACAAAATCCTTGTCATCGAAGTCCATTTGCTAGGCCGCACACTGTTAGTATCACAATTTGTCACAAGCACATTAGGGTATCTCTATCCTTGGATCTTCTTTTGTCATGGTTATGGATCATCCACAAACCCACACTTCATCAAAGTCCATTTTCTAGGCCTCACATTGTCAATACCACAGTTGGTCACAATCATTACAAGGTATCTCTATCCTCGAATCTTCATTTATCATGGTTATGGGTTAAACACACAAAACCCTTCTCTTCAGTGGCTCTTCATATTAAAAAAATGCTTCTTAGGAGGGAACTTCATAGAATATACCCATGGTATTGTAAGTGGTATCCACCAATTGGCTTGAGGGGGCTTGGACCCAGGTTCATAATTAGTTTCACTAACCAACAAAACCCTACACTATTGTCCCTTTCGGAAACAACCCACATAGCGCAGGTTGTAGCCTCACCCAAGGTAGTATTGGGGGATGTTAGAACCATGTTTCTACATACAAAGGATTATATGATGTTTTTCTGTTAAACTTAGGGCTTTATCCTAACCTTCGCGAACCCTAACCCTTAAAAATAAGAATACAACAACTAACAGTTAGCAAATCTAAACCCTTCACTGATTGTGCTAATCATTCATAACATCATGTAAATAAACATATCTACTTCTTTTTCTCATCTATTAAGTAATTTTCACGATAAATTATAGTCAATAGATTAATAATACATTAAATTCATATATAAAAAATAACACACAGATACACAGATAATTCTTCAGAACAACCTTTATTATGCTTATATCTTCTATTATAGACTTTTCCAACCATGTGCACACAGCTGTAGGGGCCCATGCACTCAACTTCAGATTTACCAAGGTCTCTGCACACACAGTGGAAGGAGCCTTCCCCTTCGCCTAAGTACAGAAATAGACTCAAAACTTTCCTTTCTATGCTCTTCGTTCCTTGATTGCTTTCTCTATGACTCTCTGTGACTCCTTTTATATCATTCTTCATTACAATACCATGCTCCGCGAACCATGGGTGGATAAAAAGATAGCTTAACTCTTAACAACTAAGGGGCTTTGACCTTCCTAAAGCCCCTTTGACTCCTATCGACCTGCGTTACTCGTGCTCCGCTCCTCAAAATTAGGAGACTTTACAATATTTACCAAAAATTTACAAAATTTAACCCCAGGGGACCCTATCCCAATAGGCCGCCAACACAAAGTCGTGACTCCTCCCAAGTCACTTTGTTGGTGTTTCCTTGATCTTTGCTTGCAGACTGCTAAACTCGGTCTTCAATGCTTGTATATTTTTCGTTCCCTGTGTAGCGGCCTGATGAACTTCCTCAATCAGTTTCTCTATACCTGGACCTTCAACTGAAAGGCCCATGGTTCTTTGTGTCTATTGCATAGCCTTCAACTTGCTCTAAACTATATCTAAGAGTTTGCTTGCCTCATCAGCCCAGCATTGCATCCTTAAGGATATGATGGATGCCTTCCGACACAACTCATCAATCTAGGTTTGGATGAACTTTCCCTCCTGTAGTCTGGTGAACCTTTGCACTGCTGCTAAGGTCCACGTTTTTCCCTGATCTCATAAAATTGCACCCGTTTTTCTCGGATGTCGACTTCAATTTTTGGCAAGTGTGGAACCTCCTATAGTGAGGTACACATCTCCATCGTTTGCTAAAAATAATTGGCTACAATCCTTGACGGCAGCTTCTATAGTAGCCATATTCTATTTAATAGCAACCTCGCACTGCTCTCTAACCTTCGATGGAGTGGTTGGTTGCATCTTAAGTTTAAGCTCAGATATCTATAGCTAAAGCTCAAAGTAGACCTAGCCAATTTCCCCTTTTGACACCTTCACCACAACAACTAACTTCTTGATTTTCTCTATGGAGGTCGCTTCTACTGGAATTTGGAGCTCGAGAAGCTCACTACAAACATGTGTTAACACTGTTGAATACACGCAATGACCTCTTCTCATTATTTGAGCACTAGTGCCTTTTCCTCGAACATTTGTTGGTTGTTACTCTTGACTTCACTGATAATCAGTAACGCCCATTTCTCTCGAACCCTGAGCTCATTTGATACTCCTGGATGCAACTCATGCAATGGCTAAATGGGGAGCACCATAAGGTTAAGGCTAAAATTATTCAGATGCAATAGGCACGCCCTACCCTTTAAAGTCTCAACGTGCAAGGATCGCTCTGGTAACTGCACTGTGCAAAGGTCTGTGATGATCTCTATTGTTGAGGCTTTGACACTCGCTTGCATCAGCCTCACTTGTCTTATGCTTGTTTGAATTACCCCTGTCTGGACCTGCAATTCCCTCAGGGCTTGTTGTACCTTGTCCAATGCTTGATGGTACTAGTCCTCAATGTGTACCCAAATATTTTCTGTATTGCTGTGGACCACATCACTGATCTCATCAAGGTCCCCCTCCATGAGGACCAATGGTGTCGCACTCGCAGACTTGTCGGACTTCTGCTTCTTATGAGGTCCTATGAAACTCTACTTCTATATTCAAATCCATCTGTTCCCTCTAGATCTCGGTCATTAATGCACTTTTGGTGGCATATTTCCAAAGATATGCTCCTTAGATGCTCTCCCCCCACTCTCTTTAACAAAAAAATAGCCATCCAATCATCTACAGTTCTTCCAACAGTCACTTTTTAGCTAAGCTGTGTGAGACCCACCATGCTATTGCAGAACCTTCATCGCAACTCCCCTCTATGCCTTTCCTCTATTCATCATGTAGCCCATTCACTTCACCAAACTGTCCTTCTGGCAGCGTAGTTTATAGTCCCGCACTTCCTTGCAACTTCCTAGAGTACTAAGATTGTCCTGCCTCCATGTAGTCATTGCACACGGGTAGGATCACCCCTATATAAGTTTAATCAACTCCCATTGATTTTACTTAGAAACAACTCCTCGTTCAGCTTCACGAGTTGAACTGCACCTCCATCCTTAATTTCATTGACGATGTATAGCCCCAACCAATGCATCTGAAATTTTCTTGGAAACTTCGTAAACTTCCTATCATACAGTAGCACTAAATTTTTAATTTTAAAGGTGCGTTGCTTAATGTGGCAATCATGCCACGCCTTTTCGTGAGCCTTCTATACCTACTGATGAAAACCTTTGAGGAGGCAATCTTCTTCCAACTCAACTATCTGCGCAAGGCATTCTTCCATGGTATCCTGATTTTCCATCTCTGTGACTGCAGCAATCCTCAAACTACGCGTGATGTACTCCATTGGCATCACTGCCCCTTGTCCATAAACTAGTATGAACGATGTTTGTCTAGTCAACTTCTTACAAGTAGTTCTATACGCCCAAAGAACATCTGGTATGCGCACATCGCAATCATCCCCATTTTCATTACACATATTTGTCAAATCACTCTCCGTGATTTTATTAAAGGGTGCTACTGTTCTGTTTACTTGAGGATGGTACATCGTGCTTTTCTGATGACACATCTGGAACTCTTCAAGAAAAGAAGCAATTATTTCGTTCAAGAAGTGTGAACCCCTATCACTCATCAAAATCGTAGGGCAACCAAACAAATACAAAATGTATTCAAATATGAACTTCATAGTTGTAGCCACACTGCAATCCTTCATAGGTGCGCCTCAGCCCACCTGGTCAAGTATTCAGTCGTTGTAATTATGTATCTTGCTCCTGTCTTCTTTCCTAGTGTTTATATTGGTCCCACAAAGTCTATTGCCCACTTTTCAAATGCATGTAATGAAACTTGTGGGTTCAGGGAAAATTCATCCCTTCATAATTGCCTCCCTGTTCTCTAGAAAACATCGTACACCCTACAATATTCCTTGGAATACGTGTGGAAATTTGGCCACAATAGCCCAACTCATAGGATCTTCTGCACAGTCACTCTTCCCGCATAATGTCCTCCAACAACTCTACCATGTTCTTCACGGAGGATACTTTGTCGTTCATAATCTGGGATATATCTATGCAGAACTTCATTTGATCCCATTTTATATAAGTCCCATCAATGGAACCATTTGTTAGCTTGAGGGGGCTTGGACCCAGGTTCAAAGTTAGTTGCACTAACCAAAAAAACCCTACACTACCGGCCCTTTTGGCAACAACCCGCGTAGTGTATACTACAGTCTCACTCGAGGTAGTATTCGGGGATGCTAGAACCAGGATTTTGTATCCAAAGGACTATGTGATGTGTTTCTATTAAACTTAGGGCTCTATCCTGACCTTGGAAAACCCTAACCCTTAAAAATCGAAATTTACATCAACTAACAATTAGCATATATAAACCCTTCACCAATTGTGCTAATCATTCATAACAACTTGTAAATAAGCTGATCTACCACTTCATGCATCTATTAAGTACTATTTAGGATTAATTGCATTAAACAGATCAAAACATATAGTAAATTCAAAGATAAGCAATGATACATAGATACACAGATAATTCTTTATAACAACCTTTATTATGCTTATATCTTCAATTACAGACTCTTTCAACCCTGCGTACACAGCTGCAGGGGCCAGCGCACACAACTGCGAACTTACTAAGGTCTCCATGCACACAATTGTAGGAGCCTTCCCCTTTGCCTAAGTACAGAAACAATCTCAAAACATTTCTTTCTATGCTCTTCATTCCTTGATTTCATTCTCTATGACTCTCTATGACTCCTTTTATATCATTCTTCATTATAATACCATGGTCCACAAACCATGGGCGGATCACAAAATAGCTTAACTCTTAACAAATAAGGAGATTTGACCTTCCTAAAGCCCCTTTGACTCCCATCGACCTATGCTACTCGCGCTCCGCTCCTCAAAATGTGGAGACTTTACAATATTTACCAAAACTTTACAAAATTTAACCCCATGAGACCCTGTCCCAACAACACCCGTGGTATTTATCCACCCAAGGTATTTATCTGCCCATGGTATTATAAGTTTCATCCACCCATGGTATTGTAAGTGATATCCATCCATGGTATCTACCCACCCATGGAATTTACCTGTGGTATTATAACTAAAAAAAGACTATAAGTAATAAGTCACATTTTGTAAAAGGACATATTCTCCACCACAATGTAGCTTTTACAGTTATTCTCCATTTTAATAAAAAAAATCTTGGTGGCTTTGTTTAATGTGTATCTCCTATTTTCTTCTTGCATTTCAATTTTTCATATCATGGGGGCCTCCCACCCAAAGACCCATTTCAATTTTTTAGATCTTGGGGGCATCCCCTTAAGATCTAGAACATTTTGGTTTCTTCAAGATGGATAGGACAATATTCTAACAGCCATAGGAACAAGAAAGATACCACATTAGTTGTAATCAAAGAGGCCTCACCTGCAGTAGCTACTCAGTAAAAAAGGCTTTGACTAAGAACAAATCAGTTGATAAAAGGAGTGTTAAGAAGGTTCACTTCTCGCCTGAGGTAGAAACAATGGCTAGGATACTGAGAACAAGAGCTTCAGCTAAGAGATTGCATGTTGATCCAACACCTACACCTGTTCAAGTTGTTGAATTAGATAGTACACATAAAGAAGTAGAAGTTGATGAAAGGGACCAAAGTGTTAAATATTTGCAATATCAATTGGATAAGGCTCATCTGACAATAGCATATTTGCAGCAAGAAAATAGAGAACTTAGGCATAAAGTATCACAAGAAGTTGTTCAGCCCAGTGAAGGAGAACCATCAAGGAAAACATCGGTACATGTTGTTAAAGGAAAAAAGTAAATAGATCATTGATGTTGAAGAGATAAAGGAGACAATTTAACAATCAAGGAGACCTAGAACTAGATCTACTGCCAAGGTGCAATTGAAAATAGAGGATACTATTCAACCATAACAAAGGGTGGCTTTTGATGAGAAGAAAGAATTTGAAAAACTATTCGAACAACTTGAAGGAGTTCAACACCAGGTAGATCAGCTTGCAGAAAAGGATCATACGGATAAATTGAGTTTTCTTAAGAAAGTATAAATTGTTGACCTTGTCCTTGATAAATCTAGATATAAGTTAAAGTGGACCCTACCTCTGCATAGGCAGGTGAGAAATCTACATATAAAAAATTTGTTATTAAAGAGAAGACTCAAAAAGGTAATGCAGAAGCTCACTAAGGCCAAGGAATCTAAAAAAAGAGGAAAAGGGGCAAGTTGGATATACTAGCGGAAGCGAGTACAAAGGAAATCTTGATTTGGAGGATACCACTTAGCTCTAAAGTTTTCTCTTTTTTCTAAAGAAATCATAAATAACTTAGTTTTGGTGGATCCTGCAAAAACGCAACAAGGACTTGTTGCACTCTTTTTGTAGTCTTTGATGCATATTGATAATGGAGTTTTGAATTTTTTATTTCATGAGAGGATGTATATGAATGTCAAAACACTTATATTGATTCCTCCAACATTTATACCTCAAGGGAGTCATCATATGTTGAGAATTTTGAAGACACTGCGAAAGATCACAATTTTGCTGCGAAAATGGGGGTTAGTCAATAAGGAGGTATGCAAGAACTATGAAGCCTATATCAGAGGTTTAGTACAACACAGAGACATTTTAAAGACACCCATTTTCTCCATTTTTTAATAGGAGGATTGCAACCACGCAAAACATGGAGGGCTAATTCATGTTACTGCAAAACTAGCTGATGCGCTGCGAAACTGGATAGTCAGCACCATTTCACTTCATATTTCAAACTTTTGGTTTCTAGAAGTGGTTTGGGCCATGTGGATATGTTGCAAAATGTCCTAGGAGGTGTATTTAATGTTTATTTTCAAATATTCCAAGTTGGTGATGTTTTAGGCATAGATTGATTGTAAGTAAATCCACTCCTATTTTTAAGTATATGCACCAACATTTCGATGTATCTAGTTAGAAGTTTGTTTTGTTCAATAATTTCAATCACCTAGAGTGGGATATCGAACCTCATAATGTATATAGAGCTTAAAAACATATAAAAGGGTTCTATTGCTCATATTATAGAGAAATGGACTTTTGTGCACTGTAGTTTCTGAAAATTTTTCCAGTGAATGAATGAAAGACAAAAGGTGATTTGCAAGAATTCCTATGAAATATCTTAATGATTTGTTCTTATCTATTCTTTTAAGTTTATCATCTGTGTTTGCATCTCTTAAATTTATGTCTTCTTTCTTGGGAAAACCAAATGTTTAATGTCTCATAATTCATCTTAATGGTGCTCTAATTTAGTTTTCCCAAGTAATCTGTGTTTTCCTCTTAAAGCAGCATTTAGAATTCATTTACAATTTTAATTTTCTAAGTGTTGTTTCCACCTTTCTCACACTCACCCTCCTACAACAATTTAACTTGATTTCATCACCAAGACTGACTACCTTTCCCCTGTGGATAAACCCCTTTCTCTCTTCATCATATCACTAGACAAAAAATTAATTTGACATGACTCCATGCCCAATTGATCTGTCTCTTTTCTCATCAAAAGATATTTGAAAAACATTCCTTATTTAAAATTATACCTAGCCTAATATCATATCAATTTAGAAACCTAAGTGAGAGATCCCTCTCCAAGGCTAGAAGGGATAGATCCCAGCGTAGAAATGGTTTGTGGTTACCTATGGAATTTCTCTCCTCAACTTAGGGAAATTTATGGGGTGATAACAGTTCCCTCTGCTCCCCTGACCTAGGAGTCCCGTCGACAGAATATGATATGAGTCATAGATATAATCTGAGATCGTTATCCAAAATCAATGTTGTTTCAGGTAGGGGTATAGGTCAATCATCCCCTCCTAAATTTCCTAAAATTCCTATAGGCATACAATCCTATATTTCAAACACCATTCAAAAAGCCAGTATGGATGTCGTAGAGGGTAGACAATTATCCTTAGACTGGGTTCTTTAATCAATATGTGCCCTTGATGTTGTTTCACGATAAAGTGGATATCCTTTACTTCTCGGGGTATGACTAGCCCTACTAAAAAACTAGCTCTCATGCGAATTTTCAAATTTGAAAGGTTAGATGTGATATTCTTACAAGAAATGTTGGGGAATAGTGTGGAAGTGGTTTCTTTTTTGGAGTCTATAGTAAAGGGTTTGTATTTTTATGTGTTAGATGCTAGAGGAAGATATGGGAGAATTTCCCTAGGTATCAACTGCAAAACGATTAAACTCATGAATTTTTGGGGAAGGGAAGGATTACTTGTGGCTAATGTGGTCTTTGAATAAAGAGGATTGGAAGTTACGATGGTAAATGATTATGGTCCATGTCAAAATAAAATAGCCTTTTGGGAAGATATCATGAGGATGTCTTTCACTTAAGCTGATAACATGAGGATGTCTACGATCAGCTTGGTGTCTTCATAGATCGGAAAAATCATAGACACTTGCTCAACTGTTGCTCTAGTTACGCTTCTGTCGGTGTCCTTTGACCCTGCTCCCTTGGAGGCCATTGATCCTGAACTGCTGAGAGATAGATGAACGCCTGCTATATCTGGAGACATGGAGACATGCATGGCAAGAAATTTGTCAGTTAGAACCAAAGAAAACTTGAGGGATGACATGCAACATACCTGGGGAACTACTGGCAAGGATTGTGCAATTTTCATTGGGAGGCCAAGGGAATAACTGTCGAAACTGTGAAAAAGGTAGTCTGGAATTTCGGGAGGCTAGTTGACTTTTGGAATTCCGTAATGCGAAATCTACACTAGTCTGTTGGGTGTTGAGATTGTGCCATGCACAATTTCAGCTGGCAAGTGATGTAGACTCAGAGACTGCATTGAGTAATTTTTTGGGCCAGCAGCCACTGCCTCTTAGAATTGGGCAATGCAATACTGGAGGGCACTGACTGGCCATATTTGCACATTTTCTAGGAGGAAGGAAGAGCCTTCCCTCTCAAAATTGTGCAATGCTTCATGGGTAAGGCAGAGTCCAGGCCAATGTTGCCCAAACCCGCTGACGAGCAATTGAAAGAAAATGAATATGTGAATGTATCGTGATACTGAGTATAAGCAGGAGTGAATGATCATGCATGCATATAGGGAATGCAAGATTCAGAAAAAGGAACAACATACATGTGTCTGAAACGAGTCGTCGAAAATTGGTGACCATTAATGGAAAACAATGTCCTACATGCGATAGCAGTGAGATGCAAACGAAAACTCAAATGGTGCTTGTACAAGCTAACATGCATGTAAATGATATAAAGCACTCACACAAGCCAAAACACAAAAAGCGACAGAAATTTTTCAAAATACAAGTAAAGCGGACTTACCTAGAAATAGTTGAGTTGGATGTGTCAAAGACTCCTAGATGTGTTGTGGGATGTCAGAGCTCCAAGATCGATGCGAAGAATGAGCTCTAAAGTGTTGAATAAATAATTTTGAGGCTCATGACGTGCATGCCACAAAACTAGGAAAAAGAGACACTTGGAGGAAAGTTTATAAAACAATATTTGCATGTAACCTCTAGCTGTTAAAAATAGATCCCTAAAATATAAGGATGCTTTTTGCGTGTTGCTTTTTTCTATTTCAAGAAAAAACAGCCCATGCATGCAAGTCAAGTTTTCTCGGTCCAGGGTGGAGCTAGTCAACCTGAAGGCACATGCAACAGCCTGCTTCACTGAGGGATATTTTTGCACGATTTCTGGGAGGAAGTTGGGCTGGATGTCCAGAGAGATTAAGCAATTTCTAGGAGGACCAGCTCACTGCTACCTAGAATTGCGCAATTTCTGGGCTGAGCTACACTGCTGGGCCAGATTTTGAAATTTTCTAGAGGAAGGCTCTTTGACAGGATTGCGCAATTTCTGGAGGGAAGGTTGGTTCCCCTCCAAAATTACACAATTTGTTTAGGGATTTGCTCAGCTGGCAGTTGGACCAAGTCTGGAGTGGCAGCTTGTGAGGGGAGTGAAGCAAGCTATCATGCACAGGTTGGAAAGATACTGAAAAACCAATGAAGCTCATGTACTTTACAGTGAAAGACATGCTGCTAGGATGGTTGGTAGGGAGGCTCCAAAATGAAGCTAAGGAAAAATTGTGGAGGGTGGTTGTAGTTGCTACAACACTTGGTGACACATTGGTAGAACTCCAGCTCTCTGAATGGACCTTGTTCATGAAAAGCAAGTCTAACACCTCCGGAAGTATTTTTCAGTTCTTTGTTCATCTTGGTTTCCACACTTACTTGATTGTAAGATGTAGCATATACCAAGCTCTTGGTTGGTTGACACACATCTAAGCCAATAAAACATAGCTGTTTCAATTGGTGGTGATGGTTATATTGGTGTAAAATATTTATAGTCATGAGGGATTTAGTTTCATCTCTAGTGTTGCTCAACTGCCAGTAGGCCTGGACAGTACCTTGGTAGAGTCACGCAGCAACACAAGCATCTCTCCACTGCTAGCAAGCCTTGTCAATACTTGGATGGAGTTACTTGCATCACCTCTCTACAGAGGAAGCCTTTCTCTTATTTTGCCTTACACATTTTTCATTTTTTTCCAAATTTTTTACTTTTCGTTTTTTCATTTTTCATAATTGTCCATAACACTTATTCATTTCAGAGGTGGAAGAGGTATCCCAACTTATTGAGAGTAGAATAGGTTGTTCCTTTAGAGAATTTGTTTATATATATACATCTGATGTGCTTGTTGAAGCCCCCCCCCCCCCCAACTTACTCTACTTCACTGAGCTAACAAGGATTAACCCAAAAACAATCGACTAAAGTAGGTGATGTTAGTGTCAGTCTTTGCAGCCTTCCTCCAGTGATCAAACATGCTCTTACAAAGTGATTTTAAGGTGTCAAGGTCAAATTTTGTCATTTCGGTGAGTCTTCAAGAAACATTTCGTCACTAGGTATTAGGTCTAGGGTTTGCTTTCACTCCTTTCAAATTTGTCCAAATGTTGGTCCATGTCACCATTCAGATGAGTGTACCATCATTCAAAGGGTTTTCATCATCATGTCAAGTTCCACTGGGTCATTTTACACATTGTTCATGCTTCAGTTGTGCCTAGGCAAGGTTCATTTCCCTCTCCTATTGTTTTGAAGCTAATTTCTCTTGGATGGTCAAATCATCAACAAAACTTGTATCCTAATGTTCATACACCTTCCTCTATCCTTAATGTACCTTATTAAACACTTCCCATCACTGAGGTCCCCCAAATTCCTCATTTTCGCACAAACCCTAGTTTCTTGCTACAAACCCTATTTTCTAGGCTAGGCCAGTGTTTTTCCTTTTTGGACCCTTCCCCTCACTCAATCTTTGAAACTCCACTTTTCCCTACTTCCTAAGATCCCTCTCTACTTCCCAAAATTTCCTCAAGAATTTAAAAGCGCCCTATCCCCTTCATTTTGCTTCATTTTGACAAATCCCCTGTTCCACACATCGCGGTAGGTTTTACTCAAATGATGTTTCTGAGAAATAAAAGATGAATTTGAGAAGCCTGAGAGAGGTTTTTATCTAAAATAGGCCAAGGAAGAAAAACCTTCTTCATGTTTTACGCAGGTGTCATGGTTTTAGAGAAATGTCAAAAATATAGTTGCCTCGGGAGAATTGATGCACCTCTGAAATGACCTTGGGAAAATCACGTTTTCTCGTAGCTTGGTTGGCCAAATGACTTTCTTGATGCGTCAAATGATAACTTGACACAAATATCTTTCCAATCAGTTATCATGAGCTCAATTTTCAGTTGAGGAAGACCTTCAAACGTTGATTGCAACAACACTCTGCCTTTAGGAAGCCTCATTTGGCACATTTTTACCAGTCTTGGGAGATTTGATTTTTGACAATGCAAATGAACTCCAAATTGAAAAATTATAGTTGGGTTAGAAAGTAGACTCCAATACCTTTCCAAGAATCTATCCTGCATCCCATTTGGACACCAAGAAGGCCTCCAAAAGGCTCCTGCAAAAAGGTACTATGCATAGAGATGGCGCGGCACATTGGGTTGCCCTCCACAATGCAAAAAATACACTGGCGCAGCGCATGGGGCTAAAAAGCCTGAAATTCATTCAAATCTTCCTTAAAATTTCAAATTATTCATTCCGCAAGTAAGTTAAGACCTCCATATTGCCAATGTATGAGTTTCCATCAATGTTTATGGTGTTTCAATAGGTTAAAAACAAAACCCTAGTTCCTTGCAAAGTTGTGTTGAGAAAATTGCCTAGGGTTTGCAAAATTGCAGTTTTGTCGTTGTATCCCCATTTTCATTTTTCTCTCACTACACTTCACTCATATTACTTTCCCTCTCCCCTTTCATTCACACTCACCTATCCCTAAAACTAAAAACCCTAATACCTAATCCCACTATTCCCAAACCCTAGTCCTATACCAAAGCTCCCAAGGTACTCACTAATTCCATATTCCCTTAACTAAACCCTACACCAACAGTCCCTAAATCCCTCATTGTTTCCACCCTCCCCAGTCCCACCTATCACTATTCCCCTTGGTGGCAAAGGTCAAGGCACACCATAAAATCACCTATTCTGCATCAAGATAGTTCAAGGCAGCTCCAAGACAGTTCATCCACTAGTAGAGATGGCATCTGATCCGTCATATGATCATGAGGAGGAGAACCACAGTGATTAGCCATCAAAAGTACATGCACCTATGAGGCCTCATAGAGGTGGAAAAAACATAAAGAAAAATCGCCAAAGTTGCCCCAAAGGAGGAGGGTGGAGTTCACTTCGCTTGAGCAAGAGATAAATGCCGATCGGGAGTCTTGGCTCGAGAGGATCAACATCCACTTAGAGAAGCTGTTGGTGAAGGCAAACAAGGACAATGACATGCTCAGGCACATGAAAAACCATTATTGGGTGCAAACTCATCTTTGCAAAGCGAGGATCAAAATCCTGAAAGCAAGACTAAGGAGGGCACTAAAATGACGCAAAAGGCATGATAGGCTCTGAATCTTGGCTGAAGCTTCTTGGCTAAGCATGATACTTGATAATGAACCTTCAGTCCAAATTTTAGCAAGTTTGGAGAAATTTTTGTCAATTTTGAATTTTTTGGCTTCAAAACAGATTTTCCTACCCAACGCGTAGCGCCACTTTGCGCGCTTATAATTAGAAGATACTCTGGAGGAAAACTTTCCATTTCTAGATTTTGTATGAAAATGTGTGCATGCTCATGAATTACCTAAGGATTTCATCAAGTTCTGGGTTGCCTAAAGGATCAAAAACACACAAAAAATGACCTTTCTGCCACCTTTTGCACCCACAGGAAGTAGTGTTGGGGGATTGGATTTTTGGAGGGGAAAATGGACACCAAATCCAAAAATTCCACCTTGGTTAGAACGTAGATGGGAAGGGATTTCTAACGAGCTATCCTGAGCACAATTTGGACTTCAGGAAGGCCCTCAAAATCAGCCTAAAATTTGTGCTACGCATACAGATTTCAGGCGCAACGCATAGGGAAATTTGGCCTATTTTTCACTCAACAGCTCAGAATTTCGCCTAGTTTTGACTAGTTTCACTTTTTCATGTAACTCTTGATTTATCTTGATGTAAATTCATGACTTTGATGTAATTTTGGCACATTTTTACTCATCCATGTAGATTCATTCACTAAAAAGTGAAAAGATAGTGAATGAATCAGTTTCCTTTCATATAGAGGCAAGTTGTTTCATTGCCTATTTTTCAGTTCCTTGTTTAGATATGGTTGAAACAGCTCCTAGAATGATGAGCTCGACCCCTAGAGGCATGGGAAGGAGTTATTCTTGTCTATATCATGTAATTTAACAGTCATTTTCAGGGTTGGACACTTGGGATTGCCTGGCACTCCATTGTACATTTGATTTTTGCATTTTTGGCAAAGGAAAGACCAGGGTTTGCAGCACTTTTTGGGATCCTTGTGGCTCTGTGTTTTGATGGTGTTCTTCTCTACGTAATTTGTAAGTTCACTAATATTTATGTGTACCATTCCCTTTCTCTTTTCTTCTAAAATTAAACAAATGAGTGGCAAAGGTAGAATTCATTAGCTTGTTGTGCTCTGCCTTTTAGTTTTGTTTAATTCTAAATTTTTTTCTTCAGTTTGAGGAGGATTCTTGATACCCTCTTGCCCGCTTCAGCTTCTCACTAGTCTGAACCCTCCATTTTTACAAATCAAAGCATAAAAAAGATTGCCTTTCTTGCCCCAATCAAAACTCTGCAAAGTTGGCCTTCATCCTCGGACCCTAATTTGCCTTTCCCTTGATTCCAACAAAACCCCAAAAAAAAATCAAATCAAACCCTTGCACTTCATACCTAGCCTAAAATTAGTTTTTATTTCAGTCATCTCAAGCCCCATCGATTATCTTTTGCTGAGATTGACCTAGAGAGAGACCTCTCCTATCCTCGTAGGGCTAGCTACGAGGCTGAGCGTGGTTTGATGTGGATCTAGATGTTTACCTTTTTAACCTGAGGTAAATCTAGGCTCTAACATAGTGGCAATCATACTGGGGAAGAAAATTTTATTTGTTTGTTAGTGTTCTTTGTTTTATAGACTATAGACGAAGCCTGAAGTTAGCTAGGTAGCCTTCGAAACGCTCTTGCTTTGCATTAGTGAAAGTAGATCAAAGCTGCTTCAGTTAATCTCTGGTCTAGTTTATAAACTGAACATCTAATCTAACTGATCACCCCAGTACATGTATCAAGTTAGATCTGATTGTTGATGGTGGACAACGATCAGACCCTGGAAAGGCTGAAATCATTCACTTGGCAATTCCAATTTATTTTCGAGATCAGATCCAAAGACTCCACTAGAGGATGAACCCAACCAGCAAAAACATGAAAGGACAATATGGACAGATCAACTATTCAAGTTGGAATTTCATCTAAGACATTTTATTCTTTGTCATAAATTATTTATTCTCTTTTCCCGAGAATGTCAAGAAGGCTTTGCAAAGTATACTATGTTTGAGAAAAGATCCTCGACCTGCATTTGATTCCTTCCCTTTGAAGATTGTAAATAACAAAGATTTGCATGCCTTTGAGCTTGATCAAGACCTTTCTTCTAAATCTTGTGATGACCGTCTTCAAACTGATGAGCCTCAAGAGACCAAGATTGATTCTACACCTTCTGTATATACTCCTATACCTTGTAAAATTCCAGATCGATACAAGCCTCTGATTTTACCTCCTATATCCCATGTTTTCCCTAAACATCATGACCTATATCTACCAAGATTTGATGGTGAACACGAAAACATCACTGCTGAGAGACATGTTCTGAATTTTGAGTCTTTTCTTGATCCTTTTGAGGTTGATGAAGAAGATGTTAGTATTAGGCTTTTTTCTCTTTCTTTGCAAGGAAAAGTCAAGAGTTGGTTCAAAACCCTGCCTAATGCAAGCATCTCAGATTACCAGCAGTTCGTCAAAGTTTTCCTTGACAGGTGGGTGGTCAAACAAAACCATTTCTTGAATATAGAAGAGTATAACCAGTTGAAAAGATTGACAGGAGAGACAGTACAACAATTTTCTGCCAGATTTAACCAAGTTAATTATTCGATGCCTGTTAAAATAAGACCTCCTCCTGGATCCACTCTCTTGCACTACCCGGGTGCCTTTGATCCGAAAATGGAGTTTCAACTAAGGGAAAGGAACCTTGTAACACTTGAAGAGATGCAGAATAGTGCAGTATATGTAGAGGCTCATTTGCTGATCCGAAGGACAAAGTTGAAGGAAGAAGAGATGAAAAACATAGATCTGGAGGAATCAACATCTCTAGAGGTAAAGCTTGACATTTTGGTAAGTGCAGTGGAAGAGATGATGCAAAATATCACCGCAAGGAATGATCATGATGTTCAAGCCCATGGCTTACTGATTGAAGAAGAACAAGTTGTTGATCCAAAACATCTTCTTTCTTATCCCAGTTGTCATAGATCTGATAATGATTGTCTTATGGATCATCTTGGAGAAGAGAGATCTATTGGTATGACATGCATGCTTGATGATGTGTTTTATACTGATGATTTGGCTTAGTTTGATCAGTACGATGATGATTATGTTCTCCAAACAGAAGCTAATCTTGCAGACAAGTCAGCAGCTAGTTTGTGGGAGGAAGAAGTTCACTTTCAACAGCTCGAGTACAGTGATCAACCGATGCATATCAGCTATGACAGTGACGAGGAAAGTGCCGCAAATTTTGAAGTAAGTGAAGGATCTTTGCCTTTTTTTTTGCTTCGTTTTAGTTCATTAGAGACACCATTCATGCAATCAGAAATCAACTGTCAACAAGTCTTGATTTGGACCATCTTGAGGGCAAAGAAAACCTTGTTCAAGACTTCTCATATCCAGATTTGCAACCCCCAAATGCCATAGATTGTCGACTTGCAGACGAAGACTTGGAAGCTAGCACATACAATCAAATGATGCAAGATGATTCTATACCTTTCTGTTTTGAATCATTTCAGTTTTTGAAGGAAAATTTGCATAGTACATTTTTAGTAAAGGATGAACAGCTTGTAGAAAGTCGTGTAATCTCATTGGAACCAATAGAAAATGGCTTGCAGCAGTGTTTTCAAGTTTTTCACAATCTAATAGCTGATGTGTTAGATGATGTCTGCAGTCAAAGTCCTTCTCCATTGACTACATGTGAGCTTGAAATGTGTGCTGATATAAATTTGATCCAACATCTCGTTTCTTTGTCATTTTCAGCAGGAGTCTCGTCACAAACCTCAAAATAAAGTTTGCATTCATGGTATGAGGAGAAGAGAAGTAATCCATTGGATGAGCTAAGTCCCAATGTGCATTAATTTCAAGATCATTATGCAATGTTTTTGGAGGCGAATAGAGAATCCATAGTATTCAACGGGTCTGTTCATAAGTTTTCATGGGAGTTGCCTTTCATTAGTTCTCTCTTGTTGTTCATAAGAAAGCACTTGCAGAGAATTCAAAAAGTAGCCGGAATACTTACTTGGTTGCATTGGTTGTTTCATTTCACTTGATCAGGTGATGAATGGAACAGCTAGAGTAGGTTGTATTGAATAAGCTTCATAGTGAGCATATTTTCCAGTTTGTTGGTTGTGTTTAATTATCGAGTCAGTTTTTAGTTGAGTGAGAGTCAATTTGTGTCTTCAAGTCATTAGTTTTTAGTCATGCACTTTATCTTGAGTTTCTGACTCCATTGCCCAATGGACAAGGCACTAGTCTGCTCTCCCAAAGATCTGTAGTTCTTGGCACCTCCAAGGAGCTACCATCCCCATTGGAGCCAATGTTAGTGTCAGTCTTTGCAGCCTTCCTCCAGTGATCAAACATGCTCTTACAAAGTGATTTTAAGGTGTCAAGGTCAAATTTTGTCATTTCAGTGAGTCTTCAAGCAAAATTTGGTCACTAGGTATTAGGTCTAGGGTTTGCTTTCACTCCTTTCAAATTTGTCCAAATGTCGGTCCATGTCACCATTCATATGAGTGCACCATCATTCAGAGGGCTTTCATCATCATGTCAAGTTCCACTGGGTCATTTTACACATTGTTCATGCTTCAGCTGTGCCTAGGTAAGGTTCAATTCCCTCTCCTAGGGTTTTGAAGCTAATTTCTCTTGGATGGTCAAATCATTAGAAAAAATTGTATCCTAATGTTCATACACCTTCCTCTATCCTTAATGTACCTTATTAAACACTTCCCATCACTGAGATCCCCCAAATTCCCGATTTTCGTACAAACCCTAGTTTCTTGCTACAAACCCTATTTTCTAGTCTAGGCCTGTGTTTTGCCTTTTTGGAACCTTCCCCTCACTCAATATTTGAAATTATACTTTCCCCTACTTCCTAAAATCCCTCCCTACTTCCCAAAATTTCCTCAAGAATTTAGAAGCACCTTATCCCTTTCATTTTTCTTCATTTTGACAAATCCCTTGTTCCACACATCGGGGTAGGTTTTACTTAAATGATGTTTCTGAGCAATAAAATATGAATTTGGGAAAAATGAGAGATTTTTTCATCCAAAATAGGCCAAGGAAGAAAAACCTCTTTGACTTTTTACACAGGTGTCATGGTTTTAGAGAAATGTCAAAAATACAGTTTCCTCGGGAGAATTGATGCACCTCTGAAATGACCTTGTGAAAATCCAATTTTCTCCTAGCTTGGTTGACCAAATGAATTTCTTGATGAGTCAAATGATAACTAGACACAAATATATTTTCAAGGAGCTATCATGAGCTCAATTTGGAGTTGAGTAAGACCTTCAAAAGTTAACTGCAACAGCACTCTGCCTTTAGGCAGCTTTATTTGGCACATTTTGACCAGTCTTGGTAGATTTGATTTTTGATAATGAACCTGAACTCAAAATTGACGAATTCTAGTTGGGTTGGAAATTAGACTCAAATACCTCTCCAACGAGCTATCCTACACTCAATTTGGACACCGGGAAGGCCTCCAAAAGGCTCCTGAAAAAAGGTGCTACGCATAGAGATGGCGCGACGCTTTGAGCTGCCCTCCATAGTGCAAAAAATACACTGGTGCGACGCATAGAGATGGTGTGGCGCATTGGGCTAAAAAGCCTGAAATTCATTCAAATCTTCCTCCAAATTTCAAATTCTTCATTCCACAAGTAAGTTAACACCTCCATATTTCCAATGTATGAGTTTCCATCAGTGTTTATGGTGTTTCAATAGGTTAAAAACAAAACCCTAGTTCCTTGCAAAGTTGTGTTGAGAAAATTGCCTAGGGTTTGCAAAATTGTAGTTTTGCCATTGTATCACCATTTTCATTTTTCTCTCACTACACTTCACTCATATTAATTTCCCTCTCCCCTTTCATTCACACTCACCTATCCCCTTATCCCTAAAACTAAAAACCCTAATACCTAATCCCACTATTCCCTAACCCTAGTCCTATACGAAAGCTCCCAAAGTACTCTCTAATTCCCTTTTATCTTAACTAAACCCTACCCCAACAGTACCTAAATCCCTCATTGTTTCCACCCTCCACAGTTCCACCTATCATTGTTCCCCTTGGTGGCAAAGGTCAAGGCACACCATAAAATCACCTATTTTGCATCAAGATAGTTCAAGGCAGCTCCAAGAGAGTTCATCCACTAGTATAGATGGCATCTGATCCATCATATGATCATTAGGAGGAGGCCCACAATGATTTGCCATCAGAAGTACATGCACCCAGGAGGCCTCATAGAGGTGGAAAAAACGTAAAGAAAAATCGTCAAAGCTGCCCCAAAGGAGGAGGGTGGAGTTCACTTCGCTTGAGCAAGAGATCAATGCCGATCGGGAGTCTTGGCTCGAGAGGATCAACATCCACTTAGAGAAGCTATTGGCAAAGGAAAACAAGGACAAGGACATGCTTAGGCACATGAAAAACCATTATTGGGCACGAACTCATGTTTGAAAAGCGAGGATCAAAATCCTGAAAGCAAAACTAAGGAGGGCACTAAAATGACGCAAAAGGCATGATAGGCTCCGAATCTTGGACGAAGCTTCTTTGGCTAAGAATGATACTTGATAATGAACCTTCAGTCCAAATTTCAGCAAGTTTGGAGAAAATTTTGTCAATTTTGAATTTTTTGGCTTCAAAACAGATTTTCCTGCCCAACGCATAGCCCCACTTTGCGCGCGCTTATAATTGGAAGATCCTCTGGAGGAAAACTTTGAATTTCTGGATTTTTTATGAAAAGTTATGCATGTTCATGAATTACCTAAGGATTTCATCAAGTTCTGGGTTGCCTAAAGGATCAAAAACACACAAAAAATGACCTTTCTGCGACCTTTTGCACCCACAGGAAGCAGTGTTGGGAGATTGGATTTTTGGAGGGGCAAATGGACACCAAATCCAGAAATTCCACTTAGGTTGGAAAGTAGACGGGCAGGGATTTCCAAAGAGCTATCTGAACCCTCCATTTTTACAAATAAAAGCATCAAAAAGATTGCCTTTCTTGCCCCAATCAGAACTCTCCAAAGCTAGCCTTCATCCCCCGACCCTAATTTTCATTTCCCTTGATTCCAACAAAACCCCAAAAAAAATCAAATCAAATCCTTGCACTTCATACCTAGCCTAAAATTAGTTTTTATTTCATTCATATCAAGCTCCATCGATTATATTTTGCTGAGATTGACCTGGAGAGAGCCCTCTCCTGTCCTCGTAGGGCTAGCTACGAGGCTGAGCGTGGTTTGATGTGGAACTAGAAGTTTACCTTTTCAGCCTGAGGTAAATATAGGCTCTAACAAGTGACACTAGTTAGCGTGCAAGTGTTACGTTTTCACCAAGGTTCACTTGAACAATACATATTTTCCATTGGCGTATCATGGACTGAAGATAACAAGTTTTTCATACAAAGGCAAGACAGCAGATAACCAAGTACTGATAATTGCACAAGTCCTTTTGTACTTTACCTAGCTTGTTCAAGAGTCGCACACAATTTCATGTGAAACTAATCTACGAGTGCAAACAAGCAAACAAACAAAAAAACAAAGAAGAAAGTGGAAGTAAATGCATAAGCAAAGTGAATAAAGAAACAAGCATGCAAGAAAACAAACATGAAAGGTAAGAAGCAAACATACATGCAAGCAAACAAACCAAAAGCAAACACTACTCCTACTCCTAAGCTAAAAGTGCATGGGTCTGCTCACATGAAGTGATACTTCCAATGCAGCCACCGCGCATTGGTCGACCCATGTTTGTGAAGGTATGGTTCGTGAACAACACAATTGTGTGAACCAACAAACATGAAAGATATAACAATGAATAAAAACACACTCCAAGTTTAAATGTGTCCTCAGAACATAAGTGAGTGCAAGTGCATTACATGCAATCCATGGACTTATCATGATGTTGGATGACACTACGTGCAACATTTGTTAAGTATACACATACTCTTGATTGTGACATGCAAGCAAATGAAAGAAACAAAGACAACTTGTGTCGTGCACGTGTGCTTACTATGTAAGATTCCTCCAATGCATGAGCGATGGGATCGTGTAGTTCGAGTAGAGGAAGCGTAATCTGTGTGTGAGATTGATCTTTAATGCATACAGATGAGTGATGAGGAGCCTCGGGTGATTCGAAAATTTCTTGATCAGAAGTGAAACAATTCTCAAGACAACGAGGGCCTGACATAACCATCAGCTTGGGCTCAAATGCCTCGACAGCTTGTGGGGTTTCGACTTCGTTGATAGATTGATCATCATAAAAAGATGGCTTGGAAAAATCAACTGCGATAGAATCATCATTGTGATCAAATACGGGAGTAAATAGATCACAACAGCTACGATCAGCAAAATCAATGATTTCATCGGCATCCTCATGATCTCATGAATCAAATAGAGGGGTAGATGAGAAGCAGAAAAATTTAGCCTCTGTCTTTCCGGAAAAAGCAGATGAGAAATCAAGTGGATTTTCAATGACAAATTTATCCTCTCCATTTTCGGATGATGGACTAACATCCGTTGTTGTTATCGAGAAATCTAGTGTCCACTCGGAGCTGCTAGTCCCACTAAGATGGGTAGCTATCTTAGAAACAAACATATTAAAACTAATTTCATTTTCCTTTATGATGAGTAGATGATAGAAGAGCAAAGAATACCAACCTTAGTCATGCGCTTATTCCCTTGCTTCTTTCCTCTCCTTTCTGATAGATATTGGCGCTTCTTCTTGCTTACCCAGCTTCAGAGAGCACCTGTAAATTCAAAGCAGCATAACACTATCGAAGAACATGGATCTACAATCATACGCAATATAGGACCAGATATATATTGACCACACAAATGCATATATCATCAAACATACAAGAATGTGGAGGAAAACTTGAATAGTTTTATTGATAAAAAGAAAAGCAAAGAGGATTACAACCCATTGATCTAACCCAGCATCATCCTCCCAGCATGAAAGCCCTTATTCACCTCATGAAAAGCTTAGATCACCCAACACTATGATGTTCCACCAAGAAACCAACAACACTTTCTTACAAAATACAAGATTCCAGCCTCTGGATCTCTGGGATGAGGGATCCATATATAGATATTTGCAGGGGTGTGATTCAACTTCTGGGATTTTGATTAGTGTCCTCTCTCTGATAGTTCTTTGTTCCACTTGGAGATTCATGATCTCTTACTCATCCCTGGGTGAATTCAGAGAGGCAAGTGTCACTGGAGAAGTTTCTGGAGGATTCCATGATCATCCACCTTGCAAACTGTCTCTGCCATTTGTCTACTCTCGCTCGCCGCACCCTATAGAAGGGATTTCTAGTATGCATCGCACCCTTTACACTGAGCAGGTGAGATGCATCACACCCTTAGCATTGAGCTGCCTATATGGCCTAGTTTTGACCAGTTCTGAGCAGTTTTTCATGGAGAACTTCTAGGAGATGATGTAATCAGCTGACCTTGTTCCTTTAGGGTACAAAACAACACTTTTAGGGACTTAAGAGCCCTCGGTTTATGGACATATGTGATTGGGGTTGCAGTGCCCAAATATGTCTATAACATTTTCCCCCTAAAGCATGAGGTCGAAGATCTTTTGATGTTGGGTGAAATTCTTTATCATGAGGATCCAAAGTTTTTTCGAACTGGAAGGAGACCTATAATAAGATACAATACAATACATTATATTCATAATATTTTCATGATCTAGCTGAGGCGGGCATTCCCATGCTTAGCTTTATAAATTCATTTCATGTACATAGGACAGAAAACCGTCTATGTGGCAGACTGATGATTCTGATAGAGCCATCATCCTTTGATCTGGATGATCATCTGTGCAGCAATGATGTACATTTGATGTCTTTATTTTCCTGAATATATCGGAACCCGGATGGATGAAAATAGATCCGGGGTCTTTAAACTCGTCCAATCTTCACCTGAAGTACATGTCGATCCACTTGAAAGATGTTCTGAAGTCGAACACGGAAAGACATCGCCTAATTACCAGCCAATAATGAGAGTTGTTAACAGGTGTGAGAGGAATCACCGATAATGATGATGACCCTCAAGGTACGACAATACAATTCACGTGGTGCGAAAATGGGACTTGGCGTCGAACACCATGCAAAATCTTTCAGTCGAAGGCCATTGATGTAAACCTGTCGCCGGAAGTGAGAAACTTGCCATTGAGGCATGCAAGCTTCAAAGTACTGAAGGGGTTGTTCCTAGGTCAACTTCTTGGATAATGAGCTGATGTCGACAAAAAGAAACCCATTGTAGGAGGGCCTTAATGAATCCCACATCTATGACATGGAACGGAGAAAATGACTTTATGGAGGTGAAAATGATATGATGATACAAGGTTCAGGGTGGCGGTCATGAAAGAATGGAGCATGAATGTATTGTAGCGGATGAGACACAAGGTGAATTCTCTGAGTGACTTCTCTTGAACATACCGGTGACACTGAAATGGATTAGTAGCGTTAACCCCAAGATGGATGGTATGGTGGACCAATGGTAATATGACCAGTGAATGGAATAACCCAACCCGACTCAATCATGGTGATGGAGTGAAAGTGTCATGTTCAAGAGCGACTTTGCTACCAATAAACTTTTCAAGTTTTCTTCCCAATTTTCCCCAGTCATTGCTGACCAGTACCTCTTTATTTTTATCAAGCTTAAGGAGGATAACATATGCTTGTTCTATAATTTTCCCTTCGGGAAAACCCGTCACTATGTTTTAACAAGCCTAGCGACAGTGAAACTCGTTCTTGTCTGAATGGACAAGTTTGTCACTATTGGTTTTAACGAGTTTAATGACAAAGATAACTCGGTCCTTTTCAATTTTAGAGAGTCTAAAAGGGATGTAAAGAAGACTCCAATAATCCTTGTTTGTCATATAATCCCTTAAGTCCGAAAAAGTATAAAACAATATGAAAGGGATGAATTTTTGGTAGTTTTAACGAGCCGAACAAGACAAGTGCTCGATATTTTTGTGTAATAATCCCTCAGGTCCAAAAATATTAAAATCTAGAGGAGGGATAGCAGTTCCGGTAGCTTTAACGAGATGGAGAGGCCAATTTCTCAGCAATATTTTCATATTTTATGATTTAGATGAAAAGATCTTAAAGGAGACTCATCTTTTGAGGAACGAGTGATAATTCGGGTAGCAGCTGATTCTAGGCAAGGTTTGGAATTTTTCAAATATGGCGGTGTCACAAGGATGGCTAACAGAATCACTCATCGTAGCTATTCCTCAAAAGGGGTAAACAATCAAATGGAGGCGTATGATCGGCTCAAACAGAGTGGAGGTGATGATGAGAACATGACCAAGGCTCAAAAGATGATAAGAATGCATTCACAATGGTTATTTACCGGAGATAGGTTCATTTTTTAATGAGCTTAAACTCTGGGGGAAATATTTGCTCATTTCTTAGGTTTAATTTTTAACAAGCTTGAACTTCACATGAAAACTGCTCGTGCCAGTCGTATAATAAGGATATCTCATTGATAGGTTCAATTTTTAAGGAGCTTGCACCATTCGAAACTATGCTCCAACGTCTCTTGCATGCAAACTAACAACAATCAACTACGCCTCTCTACTTAACGACCAAGATCACTACCAAAGCTAGGTAGGAAACTTTCTCCTTTACTTTGTCAGTGCCATGGCAGCCCCTGCGAAGATGAATGGTTGATTTGACCACTCACCCAACTTAGGCGGTTGAAGTCAGCGGAATCATAAAGCTGACGTTAGCTGGTCATTTCTCGCTTGCTCACAAGAGGTTTGCATGTCCCCTGGTATTGCGAAGTAGAGTTTCCAGGTTACCCCTCAATTTGCAGACAAAACACTTGTTATGTCAAGAAAGGCCTACCCTTTAACGTAGGTATCTTATCCGGTCTAATCCCATTTTCCAATACGGACGGGTGCTAGACTAGTCATATATCCTTCACCAAAACTTACCCTATACCTGAAGTTTCCATGTCGAAGCAAACTAGGGTGCATGCCCCCTGGGTTTCAATCATGTCCTCCTGAATTACTCGCGTTCTTCAGGTGGACAGACTGGAGACTGATGAGACATTATTTGCATGAAAAGACCATTTAGGGATGGCATATGACTATTTGCTATGTGTGAGCCTGGGAACGAAAGCTGGTCTACGAGCTAGATCATTCTGCCTTCATGCGGAAAACACATTACTTGAAAGAGTGAGGAGACGATGGCTCCCATGCAATAAATATAGTCACGCCCAAGGAGTAGATTGTAATCTAAAGGTCCTTGGACTACCATTACATTTAGATGAACAATTTTCCTTCTCAATGTTATGGGCACATTGGGAAGGATCCCTAATGGTCAACTAGTTCCTTTGTCAAAGCCTGTCATATTTCTCATCTCAGGCATAAGCGATGGTGAACCAAGCACTTTCCAAGAAATCGAGGAAAGGATACTCACAAAAGCCCCTTCATCAATTATGGTATTGACCATGACCATTCTGTATACTTGTGCAATGATGCGGAATGGTATACTAGCCAGTAGACGGGGTCTTCCTAGTAGATTCCAATCGAAGGAAACCACCAGGTTGCTTGGAAGTGGGACCAAATAGATGGCAAGATATAACTCTGATGAACTTCCTTCCTGTGGTAAAGGAACGGTTAGATTGCCCCCATGTTCATCGGAGTCTATGTTTACGAAAAGAATTTGAATGGTGTCGTTCTCGTTCTCTTAGGAGACTATATCATTTGAAGATGGACCTTCCAGAGACAAGCCTGTGTCAACCGCCGCCTTGACCTTTTGACATTCGTCTGGTGTTGGCTCAGAGGTTTTATCTTCAATGATAGATGCTTCGGCTGACCACAAAGGTGTGTCAGTCAAATTTTCAACTAGTGATTGACTCAGTAAGAGTTTCTTGTACCCAGGAGGAAGCCATAGCGATGAAGCGGGACGGTTATCCAAGACTCTTTTAGCTTCGTCCAGGAAGGGACAACGGTGGACAGCATGATCACCTTCGCATAGTCTACAAGGAAATTTACATTTTCCTTTCTATCCAGAGACTTCGTTTTCACTAGTTGATGGTGTACTCTCAACATGATTGTCAGAGGTTGACGACACCGGATTGTGCAAACGGGGAGACCAGTCCCTTAAGATCCGAGGGATGCAAGGACAATCTCGATGATAGTGGTCTCCTTTGCAAATGACACATGGATATTTAGGTTTGGACGGTGCAGTGTGTGGATTTTCGCTAGACGATGCATGGTTGCCCCTTTTCGCCTTTGGCTCCTTCTTCGTATTCTCTTTCTTCTTCTTCTCCTTCTTCTTCTCAGTTACTTGGTTTTTAGCTTTATCAACTTCGCCAAGCGAAGAGAAGGGAGGGGAGGGATAAACAAGTGAAGTAGAAGGTTGGGGGGAAACTATAGTATCATCTAGTTGCTGACTTGATTTCTCAGGAACCACGGGGGTTTGAATGACAGAGGTCGAGAAGAGCCATATGGGCAAGCCAATTGTCAATCCTGGGAGGGACAGTGTGTCCATATGAGGTGCACCAACATCTCTTCAAGAAGAGAAAGGACTAGGATTTCCCCTAAGGGGAAATCCTTGGTTGGTGGACTCCATTTTTCTCAACCTAAGACCAATGAGGGAACAGTGACGTTATTCCGATTAAAATAAATTTTAGACGCTTTGACACAACTTGCTTTTTCAATTTTTAAGATTCGAGAAAAAGCTAAAGATGACTCTAGTCACCTTCGATTTTTAATGAGCCTGAAGTGACAAGTGCTCAGATGAACCTTTTCCTTTAAGGAGTCTGAAAAGGAACGAAAGAGACTACTCTGGAAATCTAGACAGAGGGATTACCAAACCAATCGCAAAACTGCAGAATAATTTTTACGGTACGACAGTGAATCTTCCCGAATGCTGTGTTCAGTGCATTGTGATTGATAGGGCGGCAGACAAGGCTCCCTAAGGATAAAGGATATAGCCTATTATGGTCTCCCAATATATACTCGACGGTACGTGGGAGCACAAGTCTGTACTGGTACTTGTCGTCTCAAAGAGGAGGAATCAACCAACCTACAGTGAAAGCGATAGTTACCAGGTTTTACGACGCCAGAATACGTCTCTAGCCTAGACTTCTAAATGTTGTGCATTAGGTTCCAAAGCATTTTTATGTTCATTCAATTTATTTTAAAGTTGATCTTTCTTAAGGAGTTTGCCTTTAAATTTCACCACGTGATGTAGATGTACAATTCCTAAAATTCAATCTAAGATGATAAACAATTATTTAATCTTCTTTTTGCAATGAAAATCCTAGCTACTAAAGAAAGAGGACTGAGATTCTTTCAACATAGAGCAAAGAGCACACACTAGATGCACTGTCCTAAACCAAAATCAACAAGAATTCTAAATGCAAATTCACAATGCATGTATTTTTTTTCAGCCTTCTTAATGTGTGAATGACAAAAAGAATGCTAAGTACAAATCTGAATTATCTTTTCAAAGAGACAGTACTAACGATTTTCTTTTCAAAAAACGAAAGGAAGCAATGAGGAAACTTTACAATTTTGAATTGAAAACTGCTTTCGACACTTGAAAAACTACTAATCCAAATCAAATACAAGAGTAACAGTGTAATCGACCATCAAGAACAATAGAATTCTTTTCTTTTACTGAAAACGACACTTGCGACACTTTCAAATCAAAAATCGACAGTTCGATTAAGCTACTTCTTTGTAAAAGAGAACTGTAAATGGCGCAAAATACACAAAAAAAAAATCACAATTATTTGTACAATAGAGGCTAAATCATGGAAAGGAAGAGAGTTTCTACAGTGATATACTGATTACAGACAGCAAAAGTCCTAAATAAAGCTGAAGAGAGTGAACAAAAAACCAAAATCTGGAAGCAAAAGAGGTCTTGTTTGATCAGCGCACCTGTAACACAGGGAAAGTGCGATGCAGCACACCTACTGCACACAGGAAGTGTGATGCATCCAGATTCCCAAGAAGAAAAGGTGCGATGGTCTAGGGACGAGACTTCAACTTGGTTCTTGGTCACAGTTTGCAGCTTAGTTCAGGGATTTGGGCCGAGCTAATGATAGTCAGTAAATAGAAATCACAGGGGTTGATCTAATGAGGTTACTAGAGCCACCACGAGGGCAATTAGAATGTTTGCAAATCAATTGTTCAATTTATAAACCAAACCCAAAGATAAACTAAAGCAGCATTGATCTACTTTGCACTTTCATAGAAAATGCAATTCGAAGGCTAGCTGGCTTGACTTCAAGCTCCGTCTGTAAGTTTATAAAGCAAACAAATATAGACAAGAAAACAAGTTATTCGCTCCCCAGCAGAGTCGCCATTTTGTTATCGGGAAATTTAGTGTCCACTCGGAGCTGCTAGTCCCACTAAGATGGGTAGCTATCTTAGAAACAAATAGATTAAAACTACTTTCGTTTTCCTTTATGATGAGTAGATGAGAGAAGAGCAAAGAATACCAACCTCAGTTTTGCGCTTATTCCTTGCTTGTTTCCTCTCCCTTCTGAAAGATCTTTGCCACTTCTTCCTTTCTTACCCAGCTTCATAAAGCACCTGTAAAGTCAAAGCAACATAACACTATCGAAGAACATGGATCTACAATCATAAGCAATATAGGACCAGATATATATTGACCACACAAATGCATATATCATAAAACATACAAGAATGTGGAGGAAAACTTGAATAGTTTTATTGATAGAAAGAAAAGAAAAGAGGATTACAACCCATTGATCTGACCTAGCGTCATCCTCCCAGCATGAAAGCCCTTCTTCACCTCATGAAAAGCTTAGATCACCTAACACTATGATGTTCCACTAAGAAACCAACAACACTTTCTTACAAAATACAGGATTCCAGCCTCTGGATCTCTGGGATGAGGGATCCATATATAGATTTTTTCAGGGGGGTGAGTCAACTTCTAGGATTTTGATTAGTGTCCTCTCTCTGATAGTTCTTGGTTCCACTTGGAGATTCATGATCTCTTACTCATCCCTTGGCAAATTCAGAGAGGCAAGTGCCACTGGAGAATTTTCTGGAAGATTCCATGATCATCCACCTTGAAAACTATCTCTGCCATTTGTCTACTCTCGCTCCTCGCACCCTACAGAAGGGCTTTCCAGTATACATCGCACCCTTTACACTGAGCAGGTGAGATGCATCGCACCCTTTACATTGAGCAGGTGAGATGCATCGCACCCTTAGCACTGAGTTGCCTATATGGTCCAGTTTTGACCAGTTCTGAGCAGTTTTTCAATGAGAACTTCTGGGAGATGATGTAATCAGCTGAACTTGTTCCTTTAGGGTACATAACAACACTTTTAGGACTTAAGAGCCCTCGGTTTATGGACATATGTGATTGGGGTTGCAGTGCCCAAATATGTCTATAACAGTTGTGTTCTGTGAATGATCAACAATGGGTGCATCCATATATGAAGATACACATGTGAAATCATGGATGGTAGAATCACCAAAGAATCAGGAAAAAACGAATTAGGCTCAGACATAAGGGATTCATCCTTCACCGAGGCTTGATGTTCAAGCTCCCAGTCATACTCTTCATGAATGATAGCGCAGGTTGGTTGTGCAACACCAATTCCCTTTATAGCTTGATACTCATTCATAACAAGTGCATAGTATGGAATAGAAGAACACAAGACACTGCAATCTGGAGGATCAGGACAACATGAAGATGGAGGTTGAGGTAAAATAGACATGTGACAACTTATGGGCTTTGCAACCAAATCTGCGTGAAAATTGAGAGAAGCGACCTTGGGAGGATGTGATAGTTGAATAGAGGTGTGTGCCTATTCTCCCACATCACTCTATAGTGGTTAAGTTGTTTGATGAGGGGATATCGGACAGTCACTTCTGATAGTGACCGTGACCATCTATAATTGCGTAGCTCCATCACCGAAGTATGATGAATGGGGCATGGGCTTGAACTTTATTTTATGATTAACAAATTTGGTAAGACAATACTCAAATCTATCCATGAGATACTGGAATTTCAACTAACTTTTCGGAGGTTGAAACTGCAACACATGGAAGCGGTCCCAAAATTCCATAGGTGATTCATGCAGGGACATCCGTTGTTGTAACAATTTTTTTTTAAGAGGTTCAAGATCAAAATTATGGAAAATAAATTCAATGAGATCACAAAACTGGTCAAGTGAGTGCATGCTACCAGGAGGCAAACTCCAGCACCACCGTTGTGGATATTCATGAAGTGTGTATGAAAGCAGTAAGTTGACCTCCTCTGCATAGAACTCATCCACATTCTCAAGGAATACATAGAAGTATTCTAAGTACTCAGGCCAAGCTACATCACCTTCATTATCATACGTGAATTCAGAAAAGAGATCAAAAAACTCCCTCGTGATGTTGAGAGGTTCGGCATGCAAAAGACATCATGGAGGGATGAGTGTAATAGAATCCATGATAGATGTGCAAAGGTTCAAAATAGGATGAGAGGACATAGCTTGTCATCTGGCCATCCTTTTAGTGCCAAAAATGTTGACGGTGCTAGACCCACCAACATGTCAAGGGATCTCCCCGGTAAGAAGTCCCAACTAGACCTCAAACCGTTTGGTGTAGGAGTCCTAACAGTGGGTTGTACGGCATCACCTTGATCGTAGTTGCACGCAGAGGCAAGTAAGATATCCTTATTGGTAGTAAGGGTGTGACATATGCAGCAAGTCAAGGAAGGTGCATGAACGGTTCTAACACATGGAGGGTGATGTGAGTGCGCCCCTTGGAAACTTGTCAAATCACATGGCTTAGAAGGGAACACATGAGAAAAGATGCATCACAAACTGGAAAGCAAGTAAGATAACAATCCAAATTGATGGTTAAACCAATAGCACATTTCAGTAAGATTCATACATAGTTATACAGAAAAAATTCCATACATGCATGTGTAAGCAAATAGATACATATAACATTAGAGTAAACAAGTTAGCTGAAATACAATAACAACATTATGCATGAAACATGTTGGCTCTATTATATTAAGAAGTGAATGTTCCAATAATACAGTACAACCATGACCAACCACTAGTCCCAATAGCAAAACGTTACAGTCACTGCCACCTACTCCTCCAAAGGTATGTACTAGCTCTGCACAGTGGATAAGCCAAGGCTCATTGCAATACTCTCCAAGCTTTCTCTAAGATACTCCTATCGGAAACTTGGCTTACCAAAAGCCCATACAATGAGTTATGAGGGACTATATATAACAAAGGTTGGGATGACCCTTGACATTCCCCTTTGTGACTGTTCATCTACCCTCATGACTCTTCAACTACTCTATGACTGTTACATTCAACTATCGACACTTGAACTTCCACTTGACAAGACGTTACATACAATTTGCACATGTACCCATGTGAGAAAAAATAGGCTTGAGCAAGCCATGCAATACATCGCTATGAATCGGACAACTGTGGGAAGACTACCTCTTCGACAACCTCACAATGGTCAATGGTGGCGAACTGATGCTAAGCTCGGTAGTCCGCGATGGAGTCTGTGTACTCTGTAGTGACATCTTTCTGGAAACGAACTCTTGCCTCTATTGAATCCAGGTACACTACTCTTGCTCCTCTTTCCAACTCATCTAATAACATGCACATCATTTTATTGAGTGCAGCTGGACCAATGACATACTAATGCATGGTGTCTGCACTAATCGCTAAGTCTGCACTGGTGGCTATGTGCATCAATTCGTCAAAGTACGAGTCAAGCTCTAGTCGGACTTGTGCCTTCATCTTTGCCTCACTGAGTGTCCCAATAGATGGGATCGCATGTGCGTGCACAACAACATCCATGCTTCTGAATACCCATGCATGGGAAGCCTGCAAACTAGTGATGAGCTGCAGGATTTCTTCATAGTTCTGATTTGACTCCAGATGTGTTCCTTCAGCTCAACCTCTCTAGGCTTCATCATCTTGGGAAAGTGTAAGAAGGATCCCTTATATCTCATTGTCCATGTTTGCATGTGATCAGCAACAGCATGCAGGTTTGACAAGTTATGTGATCTTCTAGCACATCATTATTGCCAACCATTGAGATGGACAACTGCCTTATGTAAGGTACCAAACTTGGAATACAATGCTTGCATGATTGTCTCAAGGGACGATACTTCATCCAGTATCGCCTTCTTTAACTCACCTCGAGAAGATGATGTAACAATTTCTCATCCTTGCTTGGCCATCTATAACTCCTTAGTCATTTGCTTGTTCTCATCTACCAAGAAGCGAACACTTGATCTAGTGGCTTTGGAATATGCTTTGGTAGCATCAGCCAATGTTGCTAGATGCTTGCACACGTTAGACACAATCACTCATTCTTCAAACTGTGTAGGATATGTGATTTCATCCACAATAGACACTCTAAGTGATTGCACAACTCTATGTTGTGACTCGTCTAATGATATGTTATGTATATTTCTTCAGGATTGTCTCCAAGGATCTTAGTGTCTCCTCGGTCGCTTGGGACTTGCTCTGCTTCCGGATCTAGTGAAGCTAATGGGTCGACCTCTTGGTGGTAAGGCATGAGGTCGATGTCTTGCTCTAAATCTGACTGCTCCATCTCCGTATACATTTGTTCAAGTACTCGTTCAATCTCTATAGTGAAGTTAAACTCCTATGACTGCCCACCCTGTATGCTTTGTGCCAATTGTTTGGATGAGTTTGCTACCTGTACGGGAACAATTTCATCTGTTTATACATGTTGTGACCCCTATTGTACTTTTCCTTGTTGCACTTCCTTCTCCTATTTGTGTAGCTCCTATTCCTTCCAAAGTTTCTCCTTCAACTCATGCAACTCTTTCATTGTTTCCTCCATCCTCTGTTTTTCTCTCTACCTTTGCACGGTCCTCCTGTCGTGTTGTTGCCTCTTCACCTCTATTGCCAAAGCTACTTTCTGCACAAGTGGGTCTGCTCTGAACTTGTGGCTTGTTTCTGCCTCTGTAATTTCGACAATCTTTCTCTTGCCTTTTTCACGCATTGGTATGTTTACCTCTACTGTTGCTACTCTCCTAGATGTTGCTTCACGCTGCTTCACTAACCATTCCACATCTATGTCGACCGGTTCATCGGGGCTAGAGAAGATGTGACAATATCTCCATGGGTCTTCCTCTGCCCAATGACATGGCATGTGGATCCACAGAAATTGTACTCTCACAGAATGATCCTTCACCAAACAATGCGGGTCATACGGATTAACGCTTCGAGTGGCGAAAGGATATTTCTTGATCTCCTATGTTTCAGCATCCGCATGCTTGAGATTATGTATCTCGTACAACCTGATCTACAACGGAAGAGTGGGCCAAGATGCCTTCTTCTTCCGGTGCAACCTAGCTGACAGTCCTACCAAGATGTGGTATGACACTTCTTGCATGACGAGCTTTTCCATGGAAACATTTGGCAAAACATGCGAAGACTTCTCCACACTATACATCCATATGAAGGTGTCGGATGGTGAGGCATACCAATCCACTATCTCGATCAGTTCCTCCATTGATGCGTTCAACATGCAAGGTGGATCCTACTTAAATATCATCTTGTACACCGGGGTGACAAAATGATATGATAGTTGTGTGATAACTCCTCTGAACTTGCATTCGGAAAACAGTTTATAGTAAGTATTCACAGAGGTTTCTGTTGGTGTCCATGCCAAATTTAAGCCTAGGAATTCCTGACGGGCACAGATTGTATCCAAGATGTAAGTGGGCATGTAGATTTCTACTTGCTGACCTTTGGGTGGTTGTCAAACTCCTGTTACCTGTTCCTTCAACCTGTGAGCCAACATGTCAGACCAATTGCATGCTTTGCCTTCACTGGCCATTTGGTCCAATGTGATCACCCAACTCTGCAGGAAGGTCTCGGTACTCTCTTGGCCATACAAACGACATGAAAATATGACCCAGTATTGATATGCCTTCTGTAGTATCTTCATCTTGTAAATCTGGTTGGGTTTCATCCTGAATTTGGCTAGCTCCTTCAACCAGCTCTTGAAGACATCCCTGGAGTTTGCATTGCTACTGGGTATGCTGAAGGGTGTCTCCCTGGTGATCATTGGCTTTGAAAAGTGGTACATCTGCTAATAATAGTGTGCCCAGAAGGTAACAATCTATGTCTCACTGACACTACTCAAATTCATCGTCTCAGGCTCAGTGTGCGAGGTGATTCAATGTATCATGTCCACACATGGGAATGCGGGATACCTACATGAAATCTGGTACAAGCCAAACTTATGAATGTTCACATAGACTTGGTGTTCTTCAATATCTTCCCAAATCTTCCTGAGAATGCATCATTGACCTATTTCCATTTCAACTTGATGTCTATGTCTACAATGAGCTTGGTGTCTTCTTACATTGGAAAACTCGTAGACACTCACTCAACTGTTGCTCCAGTTCCGCTTCTGACAGTGTCCTTTGACCCTGCTCTCTTGGAGGCCATTGATCCTGAACTGATGTGGGACAGACAAACACCTGTTATATCTGGAGACATGGAAACATGCATGGCAAGCAATCTATTAGTTAAAACCACAAAAAACTTGAACTGCTGGCAATAATTGCGCAATTTTTACTGGCAGGTCAGGAGATTGACTATCGGAGCTGTGTAAAAGGAATTCTAGACCGTCGGGAGGTTGGTTGACTAATAGAATTACGCAATGTACAATCCAGACTAGCTTGCTGGGGGTTGAGATTGTGCAATGCGCAATTTCAGATGGCAAGTGATGCAGGCCCAAGGACTACATTGCAAAATTGTCTAGGCCAACAATCACTACCTCTCAAAATTGTGCAAAGAAAGACTGAAGGACACTGACTAGCTAGATTTGCACATTTTCTAGGAGGAAGGCAGAGCCTTCCCTCTTAGAATTGTGCAAAGTTGTTTGGGTAAGGCAGAGTCCGAGACAAGGTTTCCCAGACTCGCCAATGGGCACCTGAAAGAAAATGAAGATGTGAATGTATGGTGATACTGAGTGTAAGCAAGAGTGAATGATCATGAATGCAAACAGGGAATGCAAGATTCAAAAAATAGAACAACATGCATGTGTGTGAAACGAGCCATCAAATCAGCGACTTTTCGTGCAAAATAGTGTCATGCATGAGACAGTAGTGAGATGTAAATGAAATCTAAAACGGTGCTTTTATAGGCTAACATGCATGCAAACGACAGCAAGAATTCATAAAAATCAAGCAGACATCACTCACAGAAGCCAAAACACAAAACATGACAGAAATGCTGGAAAAGATAAGTAAAGCGGACTTACCCAGAAATAGTTGAGCTAGATGTGTCGAAGACTCCTGGATGTGCTATGGGATGGCGGATCTCCAAGTTTGATGTGAAGAATGAACTCCAAAGCATCAAATAAATAAGTTTGAGGCCCATGATGTGCATGCCACAAATCTAGTTAAAAGCGACACTTGGAGGAAATTTTCTAAAATGATATTTGCATGTAACCTCTAGCTACTAAAAATAGATCCCTAAAATCCAGGGATGCTTTTTGCATATTTGTTTTTTCTATTTCGGTAAAAAGAAGCCCATGCATGCAATCAAATTTTCTTGGTCCCTGGTGGAACCAATCAACCTAAAGGCACATGCAACAGCCTGCTTGACTGAGGGAGATTTTTGCGCAATTTTGAGGAGGATGTTGGGCTGGTTTTCCAGAGGGATTGTGAAATTTCTGGGAGGAGCAGTTGATTGCTGCCCAAAATTATGTAATTTTTGGGCTGAGTTGCACTGTTGGGCCAGATTGCACAATTTTCTAGAGGAAGGTTGTTTGGCAGGATTGTGCAATTTCTGAGCCCAGCAGGCTACCAGTCAGAGTTGCACAATTTCTGAAGGGAAGGCTGGTTCCCCTCCATAATTGCGCAATTTCCTGAGGGGGTTGCTTAGCCAGCAACTGGACCAAGTCTAGAGTGGAAGCCTATGAGGGGAGTGAAGCGAGCTATCATGCACATGCTGGCAAGCTGCTGAAAAACCAATGAAGCTCATGTACTTGATAGTGCAAGACATGCTGCTAGGATGGTTAGTAGGGAGGCTCCACAAAAAAGCTAAGGAAAAATTTTGGAGGGTGGTTGTAGTAGCTACAACAGAAGGTTGTCTAATTTCATAGTGGACATTGACATAGTGTACACTACTACTGACTTCGAAGTGATTGAGATAGTATATTATAGTAATCCTTACCCTGTGTTGCTTAGATTGGATTGGGTATTTTCCAATATTGCTATAATTAATCTGAATAAAAGGCAAATGATATTCTAAAGCAATAATATGAGGGTTATTGTTATGTTGGATCCATGAGAAGGGGCGAGGTATACCGAACCTGTCAAAGAGGAATATAGCATGGATGACGTTGATAATATCTACCAGATCACAACAAAGGAAGAGGAATGGATCAATCCCACTCTAGATGGAAAGATGACTTAGGATCATGATAGTTCCTATAACTCGGATTCAAAAAAGGAATTAGAGAACTGGAAAAACAAATTGCATGAAGTATCTACAAGGTGATATGCAAGGATGACTAAAGTAGTGTGTTGCATGACATTTGAGGTAGGTGATTTACCTTTATATGATGGTTTCGGTGATGTAAATACTTTTTTTAAAGATTATGAAAGGTGGGTACCAGAATGTTAGACATTGTTAGCACTATATCAAGCATTAAGGGCTACGCCTACTAGATGGTGGGGTATGCATAAGAAGAATATAGGAAATTGGCAGGAATGTAGAAGGTTGATGTGGGTAAGATTTGGACAAGTAGAAATAGAGCTCACAGAAAAATATGATGGCTAGAATGATCCTAGGGACCACATACAACATTGTATGGCAGCATGGGGAGAAAATATGCGAGAAGAATGGGATCATGGATTCATCCATACCCTGGAAATGATTCCGTAAAACTGGTATTTGGAAACTGAACGTTGACATGGCACTACTCACTGGGCGGAAATGGTGGATGGATTTTTGATGACATTCATATTTGAATATGGTTGTCCACATATAGAGGCAACTTTAAATATAGTTAAGAAGACTATCTTTGAAAATGAAGTTCTAGTGTTGTTGGGAAAAGTATCCAATACGGAATGCCCCTATCCCACTCTAAGGAGTGATAGTACCTCAGCAACAAACAAGACAAAGCTATCTAAGTATTCTTCTTTATGAAATGTAAATAGAGGAGAAAGATGTAGCTAACCGATGTCTTCCTCTAGTTTGTTGATCCAATCTCACTCCTTCTGTTTGCTCCCAGCTGCTTGCTCTTTCACTGGCCCAGCTACACCAAGTTCCTGCAAAATGGCAAGAGAGGGAAACTACAAGAAGCATACATTCATAACTAGTTTAAGGATTAGAATAAACTAAATATGCAAATACAACAAAACATCATTGAGATACATGCATATAGAAGAAACTCAAATGGCTTTATTGATGAAGAAGTAAAGTTCAGGAAGTGATACAACCAAATGAGGCCCAATCCAGCATCACCTTCCCAACAGAAAGAAATCTCCTCTTCACCTCCTTCAAAGCAAATCACCCAATAGTTCTAGTCTCAAACCAACAGTAATTATTTGCAATAACAAAATTCCAGCCTCCAGATCTCATGGGAGAGAGATCCATATATAGATGTTTGGAGAGAGGATGAGTCAGCTTGAGATCTGACTAGTGTCCTCTCCCTCTGTGAGTTCTTGATTCCACTTGGAGGTTCTTGCTTCCACTTGGAGGTTCTTGCTTCCACTTGGAGATTTGGAACCTCTTACTCATCACCAGTCGAATTCCCTGAGGCAAGTGTCATTTTGGAAGCTTCCTGGGTTCTGACACCTTGAGAAATGAAATTGCCACTTGTCCAATCTCGCTCAGCGCAGGTAGCCAGTGTTGCCTTTGACATTCAGCGCAGGTAGCCAGTGTTGGATTTGACATTCAGCGCAGATAGCTAGTGTATCCACTGAAATGATCCTGAATTGACTTGTTTTTGAGCAGTTTCTGGTGGAGAACTTCTGTGAATTGCTGTGGTTTATTGGCCTTGTTCCTCTAGGGGTAGGAACAACATGTTTAGGGACTTTGGATCCCTTAGATTATGGACATTTCATGCTCAATGCTGTAAGGCGCAAAAATGTCTATAACAGTTGCCCCCTAAAGTATGAGGCCGTTTATCGGGTGAAATGCTTTATCAGGAGGATCCGAAGTTCATCCAATGCTGGGAGGGGACCTGTAATAAGATACAATACAATACATTATTTTTCATACTGCTTTCATGATCTAGCTGAGGCGGGCATTCCCATGCTCAGCTTTATAAATTCATTTTTCTGTACATGGAACAGACAATCGTCTGATGGTAGACTGATAATTTTCGATGAAATTATCATCCTTTGGATAGGATGATCATTTGCTGCAATGATGTAAATGTCAATGTCTTTATTTCCTGAATATATATTGCAGCCCGGATGGATGAAACTAGATCCGGGGTCTTCAATCTCGTCCGATCTTCACTCTAAGTACAAGTCGATCCATGTGAGAATTTTCTGAAGTCGAACATGGAAAGACATCGCTTGATTACCAGTCAATGATGTAAACTTGTTAACAAGCGCGAGAGGAATCACCGATAATGATGATGACCCTCAAGGTACTGCAGTACAATTCACGTGGTGTGAATAAAGGACTTGGCGTCGAACACCACGCAAAATCTTTCGGTCGAAGGTCATTGATGCATACCTGTCGCCAGAAGTGAGAAACTTGCCATTGAGGCATGCAAGCTTCAAAGTACTGAAGGGGGTGTTCCTAGATCAACTTCTTGGATAATGAGCTGATGTCGACAAGAAGCAATCTGTCAAAGGAGGGCCTTAATGAATCCCACATCAGTGACATGGAACGGAGCTAATGATTTTGATGGAGGTGAAAACGATCTGTGACATATGATTCAGGGTGGCGATCATGAAAGGATGAAGGATAATGTATGGCAGTGGATGGGACACGGTTGACTCTTTCTGAACGACCTCTCTTGAACATATGGCGACACTGATGCAATGGATCGGTAGCATTACCCCAAATGTGGATGGTATGGCGAGACCATGGTGATGTGACCGGTGAATGAAACAACCCAACCCGATTGTAGTACGGAGGAAAAGTGTCATGTTCAAGAGCGACTTGCTACCATCAAAGTTTCTTTGAGTTTCTCCCAATTTTTCCCCAGTCATTGCTGACCAGTACCTCTTTATTTTTGTCAAGCTTGAGGAGGATAACATATGCTTGTTCTATAACCTGCCCTTCGGGCAAGCCCATCGCTATGTTTTAACGAGCCTAGCGATAGGGAAACTCGTTCTCGTCTAAAGACAAGTTTTTCGCTATTTAATGCATTTAACGAGTCTAGCGACAAAGACAACTCGGTCCTTTTCAATTTTAGAGAGTCTGAAAATGTACGTAAAGTCATCTCCAAAGGTCCTTTTTCGTCATCTAATCCCTTAAGTCCGAAAAAGTATAAAACAATACAGAAGGGATGAATTTTCGATAGTTTTAACGAGCCGAACTAAACAAGCGCTCGATCTTTTTGTGCAATAATCCCTCAGGTCCAAAAAGATTAAAATCTAGAGGAGGGATAGATCTTCCGGTCGTTTTAACGAGCTGGAAGGCCAAAACTCGGCAATCTTGTCATATTTTACGAGTCAGTTGAAAAGAGCTCAAAGAAGACTCGTCTTTTGAGGAACGGGTGATAAACAGGGATAGCAGCTGATTCCAGGTACAGGTTGGAATTTTCCAATCACGGCAGTGTGACAAGGATGGCTAGGTGAAATCACTCTTTGCAGCTGTTCCTCAAAATGGGTAAACAATCAAATGGAGGTGAATGATCGGCCAAATGAAAAGTGGAGGTGATGGTGCAAACACGACCAAGGCTTTTATGGCTGAGATTTTATATTCACGATGGTTATTTACCGGTTCATTTTTTCTGGATGATCTTGAACTCTAGGGGAAAGCTTGCTCACAATCACATTTCTATTTTTTAACGAGAATAAATTCCGCGTTAAAACTACTCGAAATCACTTTTCTATCTTTTAACGAGCATAAATTCCGCGTTAAAACTGCTCGAATATACCAGTCATAAGATAAGAATGTCTCCTTAAGATTCTATTTTTTACTGGAGCTTCATCTTTAAAGCTTTGCTCCATATCCTTCCTTTATGCAAGTTAGGAAATGGCTAACCCAAAAAACAGATAAATAACCGCTCTTTGCTTGCACTCCAAAAGGTTTGCATGCCCCCAGGTATAAAACAGAGTTTCAAGGTTACCTCTACTTCTTTTCCGCCAAAACATTTGCCTTGACGAGAGAGGCCTACCTTTTTCAGGTTACCCAAAGATTGTCTCGTTAATCTTTCAAACAAAACATTTATTCGACGATGTCTACCGAAATAGGCAAAGGTGAGTGACCCTGTTCCGTCAAACACATAACTTTGACAAAAGAATCCTATTCTAGAACAACCCCTCTTCCTCTACGGACGGGGTACGAACTAGTCATATTCTCCCGCGGAAACCTACCCTATACCCAAGGTTTTCTCTGCCCGAAGCAGACCAGGATGCATGCCCCCTGGGTTCTAGTCACATCTTCCCGAATCACTCGCACTCATCGGGAAGAAGGACCAAGGGTGGAGACATTTCTTGCGTGAACAGACCATTTAGGGTTGGTATGTGACTATTTGCGATGCATGATCCCAGAAATGAAAGTTGGTCTACGAGCTTGACCATTCTTCCTTCGTGTGGAAAACACATTACTCTAAAGTGTGAGGAGACGATGGCTCCCATGCAATATATATAGTCTCGTTCAAGGAGTAGGTTATAATCCAAGGGTCCTTGAACGAACATCACGTCCATTTGAACGGCCTTCCCTTTCAATGTTATGGGCACATTGGGGAGGATCCCTAAAGGTCGACTGGTTCTTTTATCAAAGCCTGATAGATTTCTCATCTCAGGCAAAAGCGCTGGGGAACCCAGTGCTTTCCAAGCAATAGAGGAAAGGATACTCACAGATGCCCCCTCATCATTGATTGTGCCAGCCATTACCATTTTGTATATTTGGACTATAATTCTGAATGGTATACTGGCTGGCAATCGGGGTCTGCCTAGTTGGTTCCAATCAAAGGACACAACTAGGTTGCTTGGTGGTGGTACGGAATATACGGCCGGATATGACCCTGACGAAGTTCCTTCCTGCGATAAAGGAATGGGCACATTGCCCCCATGCTCGTCGAAGTCTGTGTTGATGAAAAGAATCTGGATGGTGTCATCCTTATTCTCTTCAGTGACAGTTTCATTCGAAGATGAATCCTCTGAAGGCAAGACCGGGTCAACTACCGTATCGACCTTTGGACTTTCGTCAGGTCTAGATTTAGTAGGTTCATTTTCAATGACTGACGCTTCAGCTGACCACTTGAGCGGGCCAGCTGGGTTCTCAACTAACGAAGGACTTGGCACGAGTTTTTTATATCCAGGAGGAAGTCGTAACGGTGAAACCGGACGATCTTCCAAAACTCTCTTCACCTCATCTAAGAAGGGACAACGGTGGATGGCGTGATCGCCTTCACACAGTCTGTAGGGGGATCTAGCTCCCCCTCTTTGTCTTGGACCTTCACTTTCGCTGGTTGATGGTAAGCATTCAACATGGCTATCAGAGGTTGATGCTACCGGATTGTGTAAACGAGGAGACCGGTCCCTCAGTATCCGGGGAATACAGTGACAATCTCTATGGAAGTGGTCTCCTCTACATATGACACATGGCAATTTAGGCCCGGTCAGTGCTGTGTGTGGATTTTTTTCAGATGCCTTTTGCTTGCCCCCAGTCGCCTTTGGCTCCTTCTTCTTCTTCTCTCTCTTCTTCTTCTCCTTCTTCTCTTTGGGAGCTTGGCTTTTGCCGGCTCTACCTTGCGAGGAGGAAGGAGGAGAGGAAGAGTTATAGGAAGTAGAAGGCTGGGTGGTAGCTGTAGACTGATCTAACTGTTGACTCGACTGTTCAGGAACCGTGGTGTTCTGAACTACATTGGTTGAGAATAGCCAGATTGGCAGGCCAATTGTCAGTCCTGGAAGCGGCAATGTGGCCATATGGGGCGCACCAACATCTCCCCAAGAGGATAAGGGACTAGGATTTCCATCAAGGGGAATTCCTTGGTTGGTGTGTTCCATTTTCTCAACCTAAAGATCAACGCAGGAATAGGAGGTGATTTTGTTCCGTTTAAAATAAATTTTAACGACGCTTTTAGACACAAATTGCTTTTTCACTTTTAAAGAGTCGAGAAAAAGCTAAAGATGACTCTAGTCTCCTTCGATGTTTTAACGAGCCCGAAGTGACAAATGCTCGGATGGAATTTTTCTGTTATAGATTCTGAAAAAGGCCAAAAGGAACTGCTCTGGAGTTCTAGGTAGAGGGTGTCCCAAACTTTTCGCAAAACAGCATAATACTTTTTAGGGTACGGGCGGTCGATCTTCCTGAATGCGGTGTTCAGTGCATTGCGATCAGTAGGGCGGCCGACACGGCTTCCTATGGATAAAGGCTTTATTCCTATAGGGGTCTCCCAATATATACGCGACGATACGTGGGAGCACAATCCGTACTGATACTTATCGCTTCACCGTGGAGGAATCACCTAACCACTCGACGGTAAGATATCAGGCTTAACGACGCCGGAACACGTCTCTAGCATAGACCTCTATGTTGTGCGTTATGTTACAAAGCGTTGTTATGTTCATTCAATTTATTTTAGGTTGATCTTATTTAGAAGTTTGCCTTTTTGGATCACCACGAGATTTATGGTACAACTCCTAAATGCAGTCTAAAGATGATAAGCAAGCTTTTCTATCTTTTCAACATATGAAAATCCTAACTACTAAGGGAAAAGAAAGACATCATCTTTTCTCACAGAGCATAGAGCACACAGTAATGCACTTTTTCCTAAATCAACATGCAAGCTGTCAAAATGCAAATGCACAAATGCATGTATTTATTTTCTCTTTCTTAATATTGATGTTTATATGAAGAAAGATGTTGTATAACTTTGAATTCGATTTCAAGTGAAAACATAAACAAGTTCTTTTTCCAAAATCAAAAGACACCTTATGATTTACTTGTTTCGACACTAGAAATGCATAAATTCAAACCATATGACGAAAGTAAAAGTTAAATCAACTGTGAACAACAAACAAATTCACTCCTAAGATCAAAACGACACTTATGGCAGGTCTAGATCTAAGGGTCACAGTAAGGCTAGCTTACTTTTGTAATGGGAAACTTCAAATGATGTAAGAAATACACAAAGAACAAATACAGTTTCTTTACACAACTGAGGCGGAATTGAGGCAAAGAAAAGTGGTTTCAGATAGGCACACTGACTAATAACAGGCTGCAAAAACAGGGATAAAAACTGAGCAAAAAGACACAGGGAACCACAGCTGCACAAGGCAAGGACTGTTCAGTGCAGGTCTAACACAGAGGTTTTGACATTCAGCGCAGGTAGCCTTCACGGGACCTGCGTTGAAATGCAGAACCTCTTCACTAGCTCTACGTTGAAGCAGAAACGAGAAAAGTTTCTGGGTTCTGAGCTACGGTTTGCAATTAAAATCACAGTTTTTGGCCAAATCAAAGCTATCAACCAGGTACAATCTAAGGGATGATTCAAAGGAGGATGAAGATCTATCACTAAGAGTTGTTCGAGCACTTGTGGATCAGCTCTTCAGATCATAAACAGGCCCAGTGATTGGACTAGAGTAGCTGCCCTCTACTTTGCATTTGAAAAACAAATGCAGTTCGATTCGGTACTCTTTGAGTTTATGAAATGAATAGAAAAAACACAAACAAACCAACAAGATACGATCCCCAGCGGAGTCGCCAATTTATTGTTGGGAAAAGTATCCAATACGGAATGCCCCTATCCCACTCTAAGGAGTGATAGTACCTCAGCAACAAACAAGACAAAGCTATCTAAGTATTCTTCTTTATGAAATGTAAATAGAGGAGAAATATGTAACTAACCGATGTCTTCCGCTAGTTTGTTGATCCAATCTCACTCCTTCTGCTTGCTCCCAGCTGCTTGCTCTTTCACTGGCCCAGCTACACCAAGTTCCTGCAAAATGGCAAGAGAGGGAAACTACAAGAGGCATACATTCATAACTAGTTTAAGGATTAGAATAAACTAAATATGCAAATACAACAAAACATGATTGAGATACATGCATATAGAAGAAACTCAAATGGCTTTATTGATGAAGAAGTAAAGTTCAGGAAGTGATACAACCAAATGAGGCCCAATCCAGCATCACCTTCCCAGCAGAAAGAAATCTCCTCTTCACCTCCTTCAAAGCAAATCACCCAATAGTTCTAGTCTCAAACCAACAACAATTCTTTGCAATAACAAAATTCCAGCCTCCAGATCTCATGGGAGAGAGATCCATATATAGATGTTTGGAGAGAGGATGAGTCAACTTGAGATCTGACTAGTGTTCTCTCCCTCTGTGAGTTCTTGATTCCACTTGGAGGTTCTTGCTTCCACTTGGAGATTTGGAACCTCTTACTCATCACCAGTCGAATTCCCTGAGGCAAGTGTCATTTTGGAAGCTTCCTGGGTTCTGACACCTTGAGAAATGAACTTGCCACTTGTCCAATCTCGCTTAGCACAGGTAGCCAGTGTTACATTTGACATTCAGCGCAGGTAGCCAGTGTTGGCTTTGACATTCAGCGCAGACAGCTAGTGTATCCACTGAAATGATCCTGAATTGACTTGTTTTTGAGCAGTTTCTGGTGGAGAACTTTTGTGAATTGCTGTGGTTTATTGGCCTTGTTCCTCTAGGGGTAGGAACAACATGTTTAGGGACTTTGGATCCCTTAGATTATGGAAATTTCATGCTCAATTCTGTAAGGCACAAAAATGTCTATAACATCTAGTTATCTAGAAACCTATTGGGTTGCGCAGATCCGAAATGTGATGGAATGCTATAACCTCACCATAGAAGAGGATGAATATCCTCGCAACATTGACATCAAATAGTCAGAAGGACATTGCGAAGTGAATGGACCTGAGAAAGAGATGCTAGATATAATGCAACCACTGAAAAAGAAGAAAGTAAATATAGGGACAAAAGTTGAACCAAAGTATTCGACCATAGGAGATTACTGCGACAAAGACATTGTAAACAAGATAACATAGTTGTTGCATGAGTACTAGGAATTGTTTCCATCTGAATTTTTAGATATTAAAGGAATCCTATGGGATTTCGGAGTTATGAGGATTCCTCTTAAGCCTTATGTGAAGCCCGTTAAGTAGAGGCCTTATAGACTAAACATAAATTATAAAGAAAAGGTAAAAGAAGAATTGGACAAGATGTTGGCCACTGGGATAATTGAACCTATCGAAGAGTCTAAATGGGTAAGACCCATGATCCAGGAGGATCTCGTTAGATTAGCTGTACAGATTCATCATCAGTGTTTAGTTACGTCGTGAGCATTCAATTCAGTGTCGTTTAGTTTCGACATTGTTAATTATGGTTCATTTGTTCAAGTGATTTTAATGGTTTTCATGGGTATAGTTTTGTACCTGGCTGTCGACATGTGTTTGTCTTCAGTTCCGCTAGGATTTGTTCGACGACATGTGTTTTTTGTTCACCTCACAGGGTTTGGGTTGTTGACATGAGGTTGTAGACAAGTGTTCATCAACATTCCCACCAGGGTTGATCATCAACATGGGTGTGTCGTCCGTTGCAGGGGTTTGATTTGGGTTGTCGTCATGTGACAAATGTTTCTAATGTCACTTTGTGACATTAGGTCATAAATGGGTATTTTAAAAACCTAATGTAAAACCCTAAACCTAGAACCTAATGCAAAACATTCAAAATGCATTAACAAACCATTAAAACCTATGCTAAAGTCCTAATACTAAGTTATGGTGTCAAAACCTAATGCTAAACCTATTACCTAAACCCTACCAAACCCTAAGCTAAATGACCCTCTCAGCCTTTGTAATACAATCAAAAAACATTACAAAACAATGTAAATACATACCCACGGTCCTAACTGTAGAGGAGACCATAGTGGAACCGCGGTTCATGTGAGCGGAGTCAGAATTAACCGTCGCACCAACTTAACTGCAGTATTAAACCATCAGTCTTAAACCGCATGGGGAGTCAGTGGCATGTGACAGTGTTCACCGCAGAGTTTAATGTAACTGCGTCAGAAGTTGTGAACGATGCAAAGCCACAAGGTGTAACCGCAATAGCAGCATGGACACATGTAAACTATCAGGGCGATGTCTATGCCAAAACTTCCAGGAGAAGACTGCGGAGGTGTCCATTTGTGGTTAGCTCAGGACCTGTTCACATGGAAATAGTTGGCCATTGCACCGTCAACTTGACCGCCCGCGGCTATTTGCTATTATAAATTCTATTTTGGGTTTTATATTGTTTAAGTGTGAAGTTTTTAATTCGAGGACCATGGCTAATGACCTAAGGTGTCATTGAGTGACAAGACCAAGTATCTACCTATCCAAATCAATCCTATTCATGCCTATATTGGTCATGGGAGCCTCGAATGTACCTACAGGCCTATAAGAAGCAGTTTTTTTCATTGAAGGAAGGAGGAGAGTGATTTTGGTTTTTGTATGTAGATTTTGGAGGTTATAGGCAGTTTTGTTTTCAGTGTAACAAGAGCATCCGGAGTCGGAATTGGGAACCGTGATAGGCATTCGAAAGTTGGTTCAGAGACATATCCTTTGATAGTGACCCGAAGTGCCTGTGTGCACATTCAGTTTGGTCAAATCCCTATGTAGTTGACCTCTTTTGTTTCAATCCTAATAAAGCAGTCGCCCAACTTGAAAGCGGACCCGGAGACGTAGTCCATCAGGGACGAACTTCGTAATCAATATTGTTGTCTAGTATTGATGTGTTTTATCTATTTTCACTTCTATTTTGCATCTTACTTATGTTTTATCAACTGTGGTAAAGTCTTCTTCTCAAGCAATTCTCTTGATTTACACACTTTTAGTTAACATTCAAATAATTAATGGCTAATCAATTCTACATCAGTTTTAACATATGATCATTTCAGATCATATAGTTTCATATCAGAGAAGGTTACATTTGTATAATTTTTCATTGAATGTTAACCAGGTCAAAGTCAAAACATGGAGAAGGAATCCTTGAGCAGATTGATCCATATATTGTAAAGCAACGAGTCGTTCATAAGTCGACCATGACATGATTTGATGCAGGTGAAAATACTAAAAACTAAGATGAGTGATGAAGAGTTTCAGCAAGCATTCTTGACTATGCAACAGATTTTGCGAGAATTGTACGAAGACAAGAAGGCAAGAGATGCAGCTTCTTCTTCAAAGACATCGAAGAAGGACAAAGGTAAAGGAAAGGCTGATAAACCTCCTTCACTTCCATCATCTCCATAATCATCATCTTCTTCTTCTTCTAGTGCAGAATCTGAAATAGATAAGAAACCTAAGAAAGCATGTCTTTTGAAACTTGATGTAAATTTTGAGTTACCTATTTATGATGGAAAATTGAATCCTGAAAAGTTAGATAACTAGATTAAGCAGTTAGAAGTGTATTATCATATTCAAAACATTTCTGATGATAAAACGAAAATTTAGTTAGCTACACTTAGAATGGGGGGAACAACTTTAATCTGGTGGGAAATTAAAACTCAGATAGATCTAAAGCGAAAAGGTAAAGTCATATCTTCATGGTCTAATATTTTAAAAGCTCTTAGGAAACAATTCTATCCTTTAGGATACATGCAGGAAGTTGTTATTGATTGGTAGCATCTGAGGCAAGGTAAAGGGCAGAGTGTTCAGGAGCTTACTCGGGAATTCAGAAAGAAAGCATTGGCGCTTGGTATTTCATTAGGTACACGTGAAACTTTATTAAAATACATCGGTAGTTTACATTCATATTTGCAACATACATTATTGATGTTTAATCTTGATGATTTTGATGAAGTGTGTGTTAAAGCCATACATATTGAATCAGGTGGCATACCATTCATGTTTTCATCGCAGTCATCCAAAGAGTTGGAAAAAAAAGATTCCAATGAAAGTAAGGGGAAGAATAATTTGAAGGGAAAGAAATCAGCGATAGATCAGAAGGAAAGACCTACTTGTTCTCATTGCCAGAGAATCAGTCACGGTGAATCTAAGTGTTGGAAACTTCATCTAGAACTTAAGCCCAAAAAGTTCCTTAAGGAGAAGGATGAAAACAAGGTAATTGTAGTAGTCCAGAAAGACCTAGGTTTAGATTTAGGTGATGAAAGGAGGATAATTGCTATGGTTATGACAAGTAAAACTTCTTACACTAGTTCAAGTTCGAATACTATTGCATCTTCATTAAACATAAATCCTTCAAAGGAGGATAAAAGAGTTGAATTGTTTAACATAAGGATAAATTCTAAGCATACAAATATAGATACAATGTTTGACAATGGATCATAGGCGAATCTAAGATCTAAATATTTAATTAAGATTTTGGGTTTGGAAACACAGAATCATCCAAGACCTTATCCATTAGGATTGCTAAATAAATCAGCTCAGATAAAAGTCAAGAAACAATGTCGATTAAGAATTTCCATTACAGCTAATTACATTGATGAAGTGGAATTAGATGTGGTTCTAGTAGACATATGTGGAGTTGTCTTAGGAAGTCCTTATCTTTATGATCATGGTGTAGTATTTCATAGGAGAGAGAATAAATATCACCTTAATAAATATGGGGTTGAATACGTTGTCAGGGCACATCGAAACAAAAATCATTTGAATATTAATGCTAATTAGATGAAGCGATTAATAAGTTCAAATAAAATATTTGTAATCATGTGTGTAAAGGAACAACATAACAGTCGACAGGATGTTTGTTCAAGTTATGAGTCTCAGCTTAAAGATAGTTTGATCAAAGAGATAGAAACTATTCCAGTTCTATGTAAAACCAAACATCTTACTCATAAGCAGGGAATACAACATGAATTACAGTTTGTGCCTAAAGCTCCTCTTCCTAATGTCAGAATGAATCAATTCAGTCCAAGTTTGGAAATTAACAGTTACAGGGATATAGGTCAGTATTGGGGAAATTCAATGTTAAATTTCTCTTATATTGTGTCAACATTTCATGTTTTGAACAATTTGGAAATTATCAGTTACAGGGATACAGGTTAGTATTAGGGAAAGTTAGTGTTAAATTTCTCTTATATTGTGTCACCATTTCATGTTTCGAACAGTTTGGAAACCTATTTATTTTCACATCAAAGCCTTTTCTAAAGCAGTGTCAAAGTAATTAAGGGAAACTTATGCATCAGGGGAAAGTGCTAATCAATGGAAACATCATTTTATGAATAAGGAAAAAGTAATTCAAACAAATCAATAGCTAATTCAATACTTTCAAAGACAAACTAAGTTGCAGCAGTTTTCACCTTACAGTTTGATGAGTTTATTGCAGCAAGTTCACTTAGTAAACATGAATCAAGAAAGTATAGCTAGTTTGATGTCAAAAACATTTTTGATAGTCTCTATTATTCCACAAAATAGATTGTTAATACATGTCAAAAGTATTGAACAATATCCTGTAGAGACTGTTTTCGAAGTTGATTATGAATCACTAACTCATGGTTTTTCATGGAGAGAAACCAATTTCCATGTTCATAACAGGTTGTTTGACCATCATCGCAAGTTGTTCATTTTGTAGATGGATGGAACAGGTCACCGAATCAAAATGTGCTATCTTCAGCATCATCAGGGTCATCACTTGCAGGTGATTGATCGAATGTATTGGTACATCATCAGGGAAAGGTGGAAAGTGAGGGAGCTCTACCCTCATCAACTATTTGTTTAGTCAAACTTTTGTGGTCCAAAAGATTTCAAGTGGAGAGGATTGATCCAGGAGGATCTCATCAAATCAGTTGCACAGGTTCATTGTCAATGTTCAGTGTCATCCTCAGCATTCAGTTCAGTATCGTTCAGTTTCGATAGTGTTGATTATTGTTCAGGTGATGTTAATGGTTTTCATGGTGATGATTTTGTACCTGGTTGTTGACATGTGTTTGTCATTAGTTCCGCCAGGATTTGGTCGACGACATGTGTTTGTTGTTAGCCTCACAGGATTTGGGTTGTTGACATGAGGTTTTCGACAAGTGTTCATCGATAGTTCCTCGAAGGTTGATCATCAGCATGGGTGTGTCATCCATTGCAGGGTTTTAATATGGGTTTTCGTCATGTGACTAATGTTTCTAATGTTGCTTTGTGACATTAGGTCATAAATGGGTATTTTAAAAACCCAATGTAAAACCCTAAACCTATAACCTAATGCAAAACATTCAAAATGCATTAAAAGACCATTAAAACCTATGCTAAAGTCTTAATACCAAGCTATGGTTTCAAAACCTCATGCTAAAACTATTGCCTACACACTAAGTGCATTAAAACATCAAAATCTAAGCTAAATGACCCTCTCGGCCTTTGTAATACAATAAAAAAAATTACAAAACAATGTAAATACATACTCATTGTCATAACTGCAGAGGAGACTGCAGCGGAACCGCGGTTCATGTGAGTGGAGTCAGAGTTAACCATCACATCAACTTAACTACAGTCCTAAATCGTCAGTCTTAAACCATGTGGGGTGTCAATGGACATGTGACAACGTTCACTACAGAGTTTAATGTAACCATGTTGGAAGTTGTGAACGGTGGAAATCCACCAGGTGTAACCGCAGCGGTATAGGTAACGTGGATACATGTAAACCGTCAGGGCGATGTCTGCACTGAAACCATCGGGAGAATACTGCAAAGGTGTCCATTTTTGGTTAGCTTGGGACCTTTTCACATGGAAACAGTTGGCCAACGTGCCATGAACCTGACCGCCAATGGATATTTGCTATTATAAAGTCTATTTTTGGTTTCATATTGTTTAAATGTGAAGTTGTTAATTCGAGGACCATGGCTAATGACCCTAGGTGTCATTGAGTGACAAGACCGAGTATCTACCTATCCAAATCAAGCCTATTCATGCCTATCTTAGTCATGGGAGCCTCAAATGTACCTGTAAGACTATAAGAGGCAGTTTGTTCATTGAAGGAAGGAGGAGAGTGATTTTCGTTTTTGTATGCAAATTCTGGAGGTTATAGGTAGTTTTGTTTTCAGTGTAACAGGAGCATCCGGAGTCGAAATTGGGAACCATAATAGGGGTTGGAAAGCTAGTTTAGAGAGTTATCCTTTGATAGTGACCAAAAGTGTCTACTTTCACATTTAGTTTGGTAAAATTTTTGTGTAATCGACCTCTTTTGTTTTAATCCTAATAAAGCGGTCACCCATCTTGAAAGCGGAACTGGAGACATAGTCCATCAGGGACGAACTCCGTAATAAATATTGTTGTTTGGTATTGCTGTGTTTTAGTTGTTTTCACTTTTGTTTTTCATATTAATTATGTCAACTGTCGTAAATTCTTCTTCTCAAGCAGTTCTCTCGATTTCTGCACTTTCAATTAACATCTAAATCATTAATAGATAATCAATTCTACATCAGTTTTAACATATCATCATTTCATATCACCCCATGGTAGTTCAGGAGAAGAAGGAAAAAAGGGAAATTAGAATATGCATGGACTTGAGGAAGCTGAATGATGCACCCTTTCCCTACACCATTTACAGATGAAGTTTTGGATAACGTGGGAGGACAAGAGGTTTACTCTTTTATAGATGGCTTCTCAGGGTATCACCAAATCAGAATTGCCTCAGAAGATAGATATAAGAGAATGTTTGCCATAGAATGGGGCTCCTATCAGTACACAGTGATGCCTTTTGGGTTGAAGAATGCACCTACCTTTTTTTCCAAAGTTGTAATTACAACTTTCAAAGAGTACATACACAAATTTCTGGAAATTTACTTTGACGATTGGACAATATTTGGGCTATTAAAGAAGCATGTGGCGAGCTTGAGGTTGATGTTGGATACATGTAGGTAGTATTAGATATTGTTGATCTTGAAGAAGTCCATCTTTTTTGCACCATTTGGAATATTGTTGGGACATGTGGTTTGTAAATAGGGATTGATGGTGGATCCGATGAAGATCATAGTCATCGTGAACATACCAACATCGAAAATAGTAAGACAATTGTGTACTACGCTAGGACACACTAGTTATTGTAGGAAGTTTATAAAAAGGAATGCACAAATAACTGCACCAATGGAGAAGTTGCTGAAGAAGGATGTGACCTTTCTTTGGGATGAAGAATGCCATAAGAGCTTGGACGTGTTGAAAGAAAAAATGGTAACTGCAGCAATTATAGTTTTTCCATAATGGAATAAATAATTTTGTGTAGTACTAGTGCAATCGGGAGCAGGGGATATTGATTATCCCATTACATTTGCAAGCAAGAAATTGTCTAAGGCATAAAAGAATGACAAAATGACAGAAAGGGAGGGGTTAGATATGGTGTATGCACTACAAAATTTCAGACATTACTTGTTCGTAGGACACTTTAAAATGTTCACAGATCATTTTCACAGAAGAACTTGGTGAATAATCCTATTTTGGGAGGGAAGATCTGTCGATGGTTGTTATTATTCCAAGAGTAGGACTTCGAAGATATAGTAAAGTCGGGAAGATTGAATGTTGGGCCCGATCACCTATCTAGGATAGAAACAGGAGAAGAACCTACGGGTATCGAAGATAATTCACCTGATGCACAACTTTTTGCAATTAAAGTCACAGATGATCACTTTGTGGATATTATTCAATTTTTTTCCATAGGGATGGTGCCTGCAGAGTACACTACAAAGCAAAAGAAGGAATTTGTGGTTCGAGCAGCTGCTTTTTCACTGATTGCAAGACACTTGTATAAAATGGGACCAGATGAAGTACTGCACAGATACGTCCCTAAACATGAAATACAAAAAATTCTGATGGAAGCTAATGGAGGAGTCACAAGTGGGAATTATGTAGGAAAATGCATTGCGCAGAAGCTTTTGAGAGTCAGGTTATGGTGGCCTACAGTGCATAAGGAAGTAAAATATTGTTTTCAAGTATGTGATGTATGTCAAAGGATAGGAAAGCCATCGTAAAGAGATGAAATTCCCCTAGTACCACAAGTGACTTTACAAGCTTTTGACAAATGGGCAATTGACTTTGTTGGACCGATCAATCCACCAGGGAAAAAAACTGGTGCAAGATATATCATAACCGCGATGGATTATTTGAGAATATGAGCCAAAGCGAAACCTGTGAAGGATTGCAGTGCAAAATCCACTACAAAGTTTACATTCGAATCGATATTGTCTAGATTTGGTTGTTCGAATATCTTGATGAGCGATCAGGGGACACACTTTTTGAATAAAATGATTGAAGCACTAACTGAGGAATTTCAAGTTTACCATCAGAAGAGCACTCCCTATCATCCTTAGGAAAATGGGACAGTGGAAGCTTTCAATAAGATTATGGAGAATGCATTGACCAAGGTGTTCAATGTAAAGAAAGATGACTAGGACTTGAGGATTCCAGCAGTGTTGTGGGCATATAGAATGACATGTAAGAAATTGACTGCGCAAACACCTTTCAGGTTGGTATATGGAAAAGAAGCAGTTATGCCAATGGAATACATTGTGCCAAGTCTGAGAATTTCAGTTGTCACAGATATGGCAAACCCTGACATGATGAACGAGAGAATGTCATAGATACTAGCTTTAGAAGAAGACATATTCATAACAGGATTCCATCAGCAGGTGCAAAAAGCAAGGGAGAAATCCTAGCATGGCCAACACATCAAGAAGAAGATATTTCACAAAGGGGATCTTGTATTATTATAAGACAGTAAGATTGCGAAGTTCCTGAGAAAATTTAAAACACATTGGTTGGGGCCATATATCGTCAAAAACATTTCATATGGTGGTTTTTTTCAGCTCACAAAGTTGAATGGTCATTCTAGGATGAGTGAATGGTAGTAGATTGAAAATATACAAGGACTACTATTTCCCTGGACCATCGCACTGAAGAATGAAGGGGAGGAAGTCTTAGTGCCTTGCAGTTGAAAGTGGGCATGAGACTATAAAATTCTCTGCAGGAAGGGACTTCGCTAAAGGAATATTGTTGTGCGACACTCATGAGTATGATGAATTTTGAAGGAGCTACAACAAAGAAGATGTGACCATGCCAAAAGGTAATCCAGATGAAGTTATTCGAAAATATGACTGTTGGAAGGGAAAAGGGCATCATTAAAAAGAAATTACCATTGAAGGGCATAGGAGAAAATTATTTATGAAGCATAACCAAATGTATCTAGCCCATATCTACATTAATTAACCAAATCTAGAACTAATCATGACTCTAGGAATTCAAAATTATTATAAAAACTACATCCCGTGCCACATTTGATAATTTGTTGCCTAAGAGAGATAAAAAATTGTGCCTAAGTTAAGAAGATCTATTGCATGTCTGAAAGGAGCTGGGAAGAGTTGGTCAAAATATTTAAAAAGAATTGGCTAGAAGATATCATGGGGTCACAAGTAGGAAAGACCGTAAGAGAAAATATACCTATGTCCTCAATGCACTTAAGGTCGCAAACGAAGGTGTCGCAGGCATAGTCATAGTCACAGCCATATAAGACAAAGGATAAGAGACCAACAAAGGTCTCTGGAGTAGAATTGAGAACGTCACCATGAAAGAAGATGCAGAAGGAAGTGCGGACAAAGAACATTGAGGACAAGGGGAAAAAGCCCATGCAGAAAGGAAAGAGATCGATGCAGCAGAAGGGACCTCAGCAGGTCCACGACAGTGAGGAAGAAGATGAGTTTCATAGGAAGGATACAAAGGATATGGAGACTCCCTCTGTGCTCCCAGCGTACATGTCGCCAAGAAAAATGGGCACAAAGCCGGTTAAGGAGCCAAAAGAAGGGAAATTTGCTACTTATATGTTGTTGTTGCCAGAAGAGGTGCCTTTTGAAGGAGAATTGTTGGGGAATATTCCCCAACTCAAAATGGAATTCTAGGATTTCAACAACAAAATAAAATATCTACAATTTGAGCCCAGTAAGTACTTGAAGAAAGTAAACTACCCGGAGAGAGGAGTTATAAGATTGGAGACGTAACAATGGGTTGTGGGAGTACAGAGAGTAGGGCTTCTGAACATGTTGAATGTGTGTTGGGCATGGAATCCCCCCACAACATCTTTTGGGGCTCAAAGAGAAAGTTTTGATCTAATATTGTTGTAAAGCTCCATGAATTACGGGCGCGGAAGTATGTTAGATTCATAGGGTTGTCTACCCTAGTTTTGAATGTAATGTTGGCCTACCCATGGTCCGCGGACCATGGAATTGTATAAATAGAGCAAGTCTCTAAGTTGTAGAGAGAAGAAGAAAAAATAACAAAGTAGAAGAGAAGAGCAAGTGTCTAAGTGTGTCTTGGTTCGTAGAGTAGGAAAAGGCTCTGCTGCTGACTATGCAGAGGCCTAGTAGAGTCCGCAGCTGAGTGCACAGGGAAGAGTCGAGTTTGTAACCAAAGAAGAGATTAATAAAGAGAAGTTTTATCTTAATCCTGTGTATCTAATCTTGGGTTATTACATGGTTGATATAAATTGAAAATATATTTTTTATTTACTACGCACCTATATAATTGATTTATGTTGTTAAGCATAACTCAAAGCACACAAGTAGGCTAAAGTAATCAACTAATATTGGAATACTAGTAAAGGCTTGGGTAACAATAGCATTTGGCCCCCGGGTAGGGCTACACGAAGAAAGCATCTCAGGCTACAAGGTAAGGGAAGGTGCGTGTAGCGACGTGTGCCAAGGTTCAAACTGCAGACCACTTGAACTCATAAGACATCTCCAGGGTGTGGAAACCTAGTTCTAGCATCCTACCATACTACTTCGTGTGAGACCTCAGTCCGCACTCCATGGAATGTTGCCGAAAGGGCCAGTATTGTTTGGCTAAATCACCTCTGAACCTGGGTCAGGCCCTAGTAAGCCAACAATGTGCCACACTTTGATCGAGCCCATTTAGTACAATCTGTGTGTGACAACTCTTCGCACTGTTGCATGATGATTGCATTTGTCTAGGGACAAGGATCCCAATTGATGAGGTGCTCATCAGAAAAATAACAGTGCTTCCATATCAAGGAAAGGACCCTGCAGATGAATTCGTGGGTAAACAAAAAAGACAAGGAGATGGCCCACATGATGAAAAAAAAATTTAGCTTATTAAAGAAATCCCATGGGTATGAGATAAACTCCATCGAGGACCAATGTGTGCACTTCGCCGCACATATCTTAGCGGGGAATATCATGAGAAAGTGTAGGGCCAATGAGGTGCCTGTAGCAGTAGTGTCATTGGCATAGCAGTGCAGTGCAGGGGTCCAGTTCAAATGGGCTTCTTATCTATGTAAGGATTTTTTGATGGATTGAAGGGAAGCATAGGAAGAAGGAAATACCTTCCACGATGCTTGGTTTTTATTCTTATTGCACTTATTGGATGGAAAGAGAAGGAAGATTATCAATTTACAACTGTTGAGGTGGATGTATGTGAAGAAGAGAGGCATGATTCGCTATGATTTACGAAGAATCCGAAGTGTGGAGTAGATAACAATGTGTTCTTTGTAGTCATGGTGATAGATATGCATATGGTGGTGAATCAGTATCCCAGACTGTCACCAAGCCTGCACAAAAAATATTGTCATATTGTGGATTTCGAGGGAGACTTTCATAGGGTGTATGTGAAATTGGGGAATGATCCAACAGAGACATGGCATCCATTGCCATAACTGGTAACAAAAGTTGATCTCCTCACAGTAGTGTAAGATTGGTCGGAGGAATGGATGACTCCATTGGGTGGAGTGGCTGGAGGAGATGGAGCAGAGAAAGGTACCTCACAGGGTGCGGGTACAAGTAAGAAGAATGTCGATGAGGAAATAGAAGAAACAGTGGGAGGGAAAGAACACAAAGAACACCACAATGATGCAGAGGTATCTGAATATTTGTGCTTTGTGATAAAAATGTGGCCAAGAAATAAGCATAAAGAAGATAAGAGTAAGGACGCAAGCCATTTGTCCTCACTGATGGGGACGTCAATGAGATATTAGAGAAAATCCAGGAGATTAACATATAGACCTGGGAGAAGATTGATGATCATTTCAAAGTGATATTGGTTGAGGTGAAGTAGGGCATCATGGAGCTGAAGGCATTGGCACAAGCAGTGAAGCAACCAGAGAAGGTAACACAACTGTTGCAGTAAGAACAGAGACTGAAAACAAGTTTGGAAATGAGGATGTTACATGTGCCAGCTGGGGCACTGAAGTTTGAAGCAACAGTAGATAGTGAGCTAAGGCATGGTGCAATTTCTAGATGAATGTCGTTGTGCTACCCCGCCAAGTGTTGCATGAATTTCATCAAGGAATCACCGTATAGATGTAGGAAATAGAGAAGCATATGTCGTTGTTAAAATAAACACATATTCAGAGAAAGAAACAATGCAAAAGGAGTTGAAGAAAGTGGTCAAGGAAAGGGAGGAAGCAAGGCAGCAATGAGAACAGTTAGAGAAGACCATTGTTGAGACTTGCAGCACAGTTCCAGATGTGAAAGTCCACGATGATGAAGCAACAATAGAGAAGGTTGTCAAGCTTACCCTCGCTATCAAGGACTCGAAGAATGCTATGGCCAAATTAAAATTTTACTACAAGGTGTAGATATCAGAGCTGCAAATAAGGTTGTAGACACGTATGCCACGAGAGGTTTGGGAGTAGAGACAGAGGGACCTCAGCGTAGCACTGAAAGGCATATCTAAGATGGTGGAAGATTGTGGGATATTGTTTGACAACACGATGCAGATTTTGACCTCTATGCTTTAGGATACAAATGTCTTCAATATTGAGGAGGAATTGTAGGCCAAAGAGAAGCGACACGACGAGGTCATGGTAGCTATGAAGACCTTACCAGTCTAGCAAATTCTTGCCAGCATTTTCGAAGGAAAGAACCTCCAGACACAAACAGATGATTTGTGGAGGAAAGCATAGATCTTGCAGGAGAGGACTCAGCCATGGCAAGAGGAAGCCCTGGAACTTTCCCATGAAGTGGACAAAAGGCTGAAGGAAATGAAGAAAAGGGAAGTGGAGCTACTGCAAAGGATTGTTGACCCTACTACAGAAGATTTGTTGAAGGAGGCACAACATGAAGAAAAGTTTATGGCAGAAGCACTCCAGCAGTACAACATAGCAGACAACAACATTGCAGCAAAAATTAAGGGTGCTGAAGCAGAGTGAATCGGGGCAAGTCATGGGTGAGAGTTGGGGGTTTGTTGGGCATGGCCCAAATTGGTCCAAGTTTTGGGTAAAAGACCCCGCAAAAGAAGGAGTGGACCACATGGAGCTAGCGAAGATATATTCATCGCTTGGACTTTTAAGGCTTTTGGGATGGGATAAAGCCCTTATTTTGTAGCAAGTATCGAATAGTAGTCCTTTTTCTATGGACCCATGGTATGTGGACCGTTGTTTTTGTATAGATGAATTTTATATAAGGATATTTAATGCTTTGTAAAGGGAGACAAAAGAGTAGAATCCTAATGATATAAGTATAAGTGAATCTCTTTGTTTGCATCTGTAGTTTGTAGTTTTGTACAAGGCTCCGCAGCTGAGTGCGCGGAGACCTTGAAAATTCTGTAGCTGAGTGAGAAAACCACCTGCAGCTGAGTGTGCAGGTCAGAGAAGTGAATGTAATTGAAGATATATTTAATAAAGAAGAATTTTTGGTGAATTATTGTATCTATGTACATGTTATTTGTATATTGTTATGTATTTGATTATGTATTTTTTCATTGAATTATATGAAGAACTGTAAGATATACTATTATTTGTAGAGTATATGTGTTTTTATTAAATTTATCATCTACGCAGAGTTCTTATGCATGCAAAGTTATAAGATTAATATATAGTAGAAATAAATACATGATGCCACTTCGCGGATATCCCTTTGGTTGCAGCAACCTGGTTGTGCAACCTCCCATAACTGCTTCGGGTGAGATTGCGACCTTCTTGTGGCTCGTTGCGAAAAGGGCCAGTAGTTGAGGGTTTTTTTGGTGTGAAGCATAATCTGAACCTGGGTTAAGCCCCCTCAAACCAACACTCCTTAAGAGCAAGGGATGGCATGAAAAGTTTTTAATGACTAATTTTAATAGTTGGTCTCGTTAGCTAAAAGTCTCATATAAAGAAAAAATCATGTTGTAGCTTTTAAATAATGGTGGGAAGATTACGAGAAGCATCAAGAACAATCAAATGACAAGTTTACAAAACCAGAGATTTAACTTATCAAGAGGGTTGAGTGTCAACATAAGGAACACATGTTTATAGGATATATTCTTTAAATATAAGATTTTTTTCATGAATAACAAAGCATAAATGGTTTACCCAATTGTCATGAAAAATAAAATTGAAAAATGTCAAAATATACCCCCAATCAAACCAAGGAGAGAAAGACCGAAGAAACCTACAAATGGGAAGGCAAAATAAAATAGAATCGAAAAAAAGGTAAAAAAACAAATAGTCATCCACCAATGTAATAATCATAACGCAAGCCAAGAATGAATAGAAAATGATATAGGGATAATACAAATCTTAAAAGGTCGTATGTTTACTCCCTTATTGTTTTATTCCTTTTAAAGAAATATACTTGCCTTTAAAAGTTAAACATTATGTAATATATTTAATGATTCAACCATTTATTACACACTAATACCTTCAAAAGTGAAATAAACCTAAAACAATTTTGCATTTGTAATATGTATTTCAAAGCAAGGGAGAACCAAAACATTAAACTTCCCATGAAAGAAAATTTTTTGAATGATTGATTCGCCTAGAGCACTCTTGTTTAGTGATTTTAAGCTACTCATAATAAACAAGAATAAAAGAGAAAGATTCATAATTAAGTGAACTTACCTAACAATGTTATGGTAGTTTTCCATCCTTGGCTTTGACACTAGCAAGCTCCCACAACTGCATTATTTGAACCAAAAAATAGAAAAAGTCAAAACACAACTAATCTACTCCTAAACTATAAACTAATCAATGGTTACAATATCAAGTGTAATCATATCTCTAGTGTAACCACCGAATTAGTTTCAATCTAGTAAAAACAAAATAGTTCCAAATCAACAACTTGAATTGGAGCATAATGAAAGTGAAAATTAACAAATCATAGTTACCAGGAAGGTCTTATTTGAATAGCAAGGAAAGAATGACCTTACAACCCTTTGGGAAATTTGCTTGATAAGAATGTCCCAACCAATCTACAATCATGTCATGATACAAACCAAAATAGGAATAACATGGAAGAATGTAAATAAATTCAATGGATTTAGTAAGATTATGGAAGCATCCTTGGATGATATCGTCAGGATTGCTGCTATGGGTAAAATGCACGGTGTATGGAGAATGAAAACTATCCTCAAAGGCCTTCCCGGGACCTTTGACAGACTGTAAGATTATCTGCAGAAGCTACCAAGTTATACACATGTTCATCTATCAAATATCAGTTAACCAAGTATGGAAAGATTGTTTACCGCAAATCTCCTTCTAGATTTGTTTGGAGATCTCAATGCAACTAAGAAGAACTCCTCTAAAGCCGGCTCCAAGACAATTCCTGCACAAAGGAAAGGCAAGTACAATCACAGCATACAATCTAGAAAACTAATATAAGAATGCACAATGAACATATATTTGTATACAACTTAAACTGCTCAACTCGACAAGTATCAAAATGAACAGCTCAATGAGCAATGTTACCGACACTATGGAGTAGGGAACACAATTGCAGGTCTGTATTTATAATGGAAGAGTGATTACAACCATCCATTGTATTAGCCTTCCCTTGCCCCTTCTTCCTCCCTCTCTCTCTCTTTCATCTCACTTCTTCAAGTGTATGACAATTCACAATAGCTTAGTGGGCTATCCTTTCAAATGCTCTGACCCCTTTCAAAATGGCCCTCTCACTGCTTATGTAGCAATCGAGTTAGGGCTACCAAGCTCCTCCTAGAGTTCATTAGGGCAAAAGCAATGAACCTGCCTCTTATTCCATCTCTTTCCCTTTTGCCTTCTTTTTCAGATTGGAATTTCCCCAAATAGTTTGATTTTTGGGACTTTCCCTGCTTTTCTTGAGCAAATTTAGGGATAAATATCTAGATATTTGTGAGCAGATTTGTTGGCTTGACCCACTGAACATCTCTTAGTTTCACTAACTCTCCCCCTGGTCTAACAACTTGAGTTAGCAGGGTGACTAACACTCCTCTATGCTTGGTAACAAGATTTATAAAGCAAGTTAGCAATGCAAAACCAGCGTTAGTGTGGATTCAAGGCCTGCAATTATGGTCTTTGCTTCAGTCATGCTGTCTTTCACCTTTGAGTTGATGAGGAGGTCATTTTGTCCTATAAAATATGCCCCCTAAAGTGTGAGATGAGAGGAAGAGACGATGGCCAAAATACTTTACTAAAACTGTAATTTTCTGTCAAAATTTTTAGAGAGAGAATCTTTGGGCGACAAGGGAAAACCTGATACAACAACATACATATATATAAACTGCTAAAATCATGTCCTGAGTCCAGCTTTCCCATGCTCAGTAGCTATGTCAGAGTAATTTTCTCTTCTGAGATATAACAATGATGGCCACTGATAAGCACAGAGCAGATCCAGTGTCATAATAGAATCATCCTGAAACAGCTATCTCCAAAAATCAATATCCGCAGCTTGGGAGAGGAAACAAGGCTGAATGATGCAAGCCTCTACCCAAGGTCTTGATTTCTGCTTCACTGAACAACATAGATCAATACATGTGAAAAATATGTGTTGATGTCGAACATGCACGAAATCATCTGATTACTAGTCAATAATGGAGACCGTTAACAGATGCGAGGAAGGCCACTGATAATGGTGATGGTCTCCAAGATGCACAGTGCAAACTAGTGAGTGTGAAAGATTTCTTTGTCATCAAACACTCGTAGAATCGCTTAACCAGGAGCCAATAATGAAAACCCCTGATCAAACACAAGGTAACCTACCACTAATGTCTACAAGTACCAAGGCACTGAATGTGTTTCTAGGTTATCTTCCTAGATAGAGTGTTGAAGTCGATAGGAAGAAACCTATCGAAAGGTAGGCAATGATGTGTCCTACATCAGTCGACATGAAACCGGACAAGAATGATTTTTTTTTTTGAGGAATCTTTTGAGCATTTGGGTCTAAACAACAGAGGGCATGATGAAAGGATATGTATGATCGGTTGATAGAGGAAACAAATGGGAACCCTTGAACAATAGAAGGCACGACAATGGTTTTAACCAGATAGCACTAGACTCATGAACACTACAGAGTGTTAGGATACAAAGATACAATTAAATTAGGGTATATAGGCTAAAAACTCATAGGTTGGTAGGGTTCATATTAAGAGGCCATCAAAATGAAGGTTTATCTGAGGGAGTGCCATGTTCAAGGGAACGATTGCTGCCAAACCACACTTTCTAATATGGAATATAGTTGTATTGTCCACTTTCCCCGTCTGATTAATTTAATGAGTCTAGATGGGTAAACTCATCGATCTTTTCATTTTTAAAGAGTCTAAAAAGGATCACAAAAAAGAACGACTCTTTGCCCTATCTGATTATTTTAATGAGTCCAGACAGGCAAACTCGTCGATTTTTTCATGTTTTAAGAGTCTGAAAAGTATCGTAAAAAGAACGACTCTATATCTTGTCTGTGTAATTTAAAGAGTCCAGACTAGACAACTCAGTGGTCTTTTCATTTTTAGAGAGCCTGAAAAGATCATAAAGAGAGACTCCATGGTGGTCCCTTTGTCATAGTTCTTAACCGGGTGCGAAAAAAGGTTAATAGTATACCCGGATCGGTTACAATCCCGTAAGTTAATCTATTGAACCCGGATAAAGAGAAACCTAGTTTCAATAGATTTCAACCTCATTTTATTACGAGTACGAGGCGATAGACTAAACTTGTTTTTCATCGTGAATTTTTAATGAGTCACACAACGAAAAACTCAAAACCTTCATCAAAATTTTTAATGAGTCAAATGAAGAAAAATCAGGGTATCTTTTTCAGTTTAGTAAGCAAGAAAAAGAGGGCAAAGAACGACTCATCCCTTCTTCATAGTTTTACGAGCTCGAAGGAGGGGAAAAACTTGGGGATTTTTCGATTTAAGAGCGAGAAACGGTCCCAAAAAAGAAAGTGCTCTTGCTGCTGCCGTATATTTTTAACGATACCAGTAACAAAAACTCGAGATTTTTTGGTTTAACGATCGAGAAAAGTACCTAAAAGAATTCTTGGGTCATCTTCATCAAGTTTAACGAGCATAAAGACTAAGCTCAAGATTTTTTCAGTTTAAAGAGCGAGAAAAAAGCACCTAAAAAGAATGCTCCTTTGGTTTTTTTTCAGTTTATGAGATGGAAAAAGATCAAAAAAGAGTTGCTCAGAGCATCGTTGCATGTATTTAACGAGCGTAATGATGAAAACTCGGAGATGTTTATATTTTTTAAAGAGCAATAAAATATCACAAAAAGTGCTCTGACCATCGTTGTACAGATTTAATGAGTGCAACGATGAAAACTTGGAGATGTTTATATTTTTTAAAGAGCAATAAAATATCCCTAAAAGTGCTCTATTGAGAATTGCATGTAGATATTACTGCTTTTCATTCCTAAAAGTACTTTCATCAAAAGCGGTAAAAAGGTATAAAAAAGCAGCAATTCCTATAATATCGGTTCATGCATGATAAAAAAATCATGGAGAATGGACCACTTGTTGTTTAATGATTTTCAAAAAATCATGTCTCTCAAATTTATATAAGGAGATGCTTTAAGCTTTCACATGCATCACTTTCACTATTTTGAAGTTTGTGAGAGCTTGTTGGAACTAAAGACGAGCAGATTTTCCGCGGACCATTGCAGGAGATCCAGGCAACCATTTGACGTGTCATTAGTCCCAAGTGAGATCTGAAACCTTGCTCTATGCCTTACGCCCTCCAGATGGCCAATAGGGAGCGTTAAACACTCTGTACGAGCCACTAGAGGGCGTTAATCCTCCTTGTTCAGCACTGGGGGTAGCGTTAGGGTTGTAGGGCACAGTTAAAACCTTCATGCATGGATTCCTTAAGTGTTTTTTCCCCATTTTAACTATTTTGAGGGTTATTTTGTGCAGGTTTCAGGCTGAAATGACTCACCTATGGAGAGAACAGGCCCATGACAATGAGGTAGCTGATACGAAATGATCCAACATGCATACTTGTATTGCACCATTGTAATTTATTGAAGTATGAAAAGCTAGAGATAATGAAAGGACAGGAGGATTTACTGAGATGGATCATCTAGCGCTGGGATGAACCCGAGCAAGTGTTCAGGATTGGAGATCAGACGCTGGCAATTGACCAGGATGACATTTACTTTTTGACTGGTTTGTCATGTCGTGGGGCACAAGCAAACCTCACTGGTGGCAGGTCAGATCCATGATCTACCTCAGAGATGGTATAGATCTACTACATTTCTGAGAGTGGACTAGTCAGTAACAGACTCCCTATAGAGAGGATTTGATCTCGGTCTATGAGGGCAGTTTTATGGTTGATTGAGCGGTTAGCAGGGTCAAAAATTCCCCACGTAGCGACAAAGGCCCAACTATTGCTTGCGGTTGACTGTGTCCAGCCATAGATGTTCAACTAGTGTGAAGCAATTCTTTGCCAATTGAAGGTAGAATTAACAGCATGCAAGACCCGTACCCAACACAGTTTTGGGTACGGTACTATCATAGTCTCATTTTTCCTTGAGACGGTACCTGTCATGCACCCACAGGTGAGCTTAGGTCCCTTTGATCCGAGGGAGCCAAGGCAGGGTCGTTGGTCATCACTTGATCCTCTCATGGGAGGAGACCCGATCCAACACTCTTTTGACGAAGACTTCTTCCAGTGGCTCCGTAGCCAAAATTTGATTGTTTATGACTATGCCTATGAAGGCATGGACTTTACCGGTGACCCAGAATTGATGCTACTGCCCGAGACCAACTGGGGTCCTCAAGGTGAGAATAATTTTGACAATACTTAAGTATTTTTGTGCTTTTGAATGTATATGTAATGTTTTTTAAAGGTGAAATAAGAACTGACATGAAACTTTTATGCTTAACACAGATGTGGTGCCAGTTCGACCTACAGGCGAACCTCGCCATGTACAACAAGGTGGCCAACTACTTGCTGGAGGGGGCGATGCCGACAGTCTCCGCGAGGTTCTGAGGAACCTAGAGGGTTTAACTATGGGTGTCCCCCCCCCTTCCTATGAGGGAGATTCCTGCTCATATGCAGCGGCACACCATTGGTGTACCTGAGCAGTTTCTGGTTCCTCTTCGGAGGGTAGCTAGAGTTGTTTTAGCTTTTCTGGAGCAATAGGCTCTTTTTAGCAGGTGTTTTGGTGTAGCCATATGAGTGCTTGTAGCTGGGCTTTGAGCCATTTTGTACTTAAATCATCCAAGTTTTGGAATATTTTGATGTAAAAAACTGGATTTCGATCTATATATATATATATATATATATATATATATATATATATATATATATATATAGATATATATATATATATATATATAGATATATATATATATATATATATATATATATATATATATATATATATATACATACATACATATCTTTTTTGGTATTTTGGTGGTGTAAATGTGTTTTTAAATGTTTTTTGTAACAAATTTTTAACTTTAGTAAATGTTTTACTTCTCATGCATGATGCTATAAAGAATGAGACAAATGCCAATCCAATACATAGTTGGCTAACTAATCAGTGACTGTATTTAATTCTCGAGGAACATCCTCATATGTGATGATTTCAAATCGACGTTCCATGAGGCGCACCCTTAAATAGTTACGTAACAAGGTTTGATTACGAATGTGATAATGCTTTGTCAATTGCATAACAACTAGCTGAGAGTCTAACCTGACCACCAGATTGGATATTCCCCTTAATGACGCTTTCGTGAGAAGTGAAATGATGGACATGTACTCCACAATATTGTTGGTGGCGGTACCAAGAAGACCCCCCCGGAGCAAAATAGTTCCGACTCGGGTGTGTAGATGACCCAAGCAGCTGACACAATGTGCCGTGTGTGACGACTGGCACCATTCGCGTATCCTACATATGCTAAGGTGAACGACGACATCTGCATTGTGAGAAGAATGCATGAGACAAGTACTCCACTAAATAACAAAGCAATCGAATCACTTCAAAAAAGGTAAGCAAAACTTATGAATACATAAAATTACAAAGCACATGCCCAGTGCAATACTAGGCACAATACTTTTTCAGATAGAGCCCATAGCTAGGCTCCTTGAGTGGGATTCCTTCTTGGTCCTACAATTCATATGCCTCCGTGGGGAGGACTTTCGTTACGACATAGGGACCTAGCCAAATTGGACGAAGTGTGCATGCCTCCAAGACATTATCTTTTGGATGATAGAGCGATACGAAGTTGCCCTCTTGGAAATAACAAAACCTAACCTCTTTCACAAATTGGAATTGTACCCGCTCCTTGTGAGCTTCAAGTGCTAAATTAGCATCTCAATGGGTTTTATCTAGCTATTTAAGGTATAGTAGGCATTCTTCTTCGGCAGTAGGGCCGGGCATGCGTTCAATGGCTATTTTAGGTGAAGGGATCTGACACTCAATTTGTCTTGCTTTGTCGTAAATTTGGATCTCATGTATGACAAACAACGGATTAAAGTCAGGCATTTCCTTGTGAGACCAAACGAAGTCATCATGGAATTCTTCATGTAGGCAGGTGGAGCTTGCAATTTCTTTAGGACTGCAATCTACTCACATCTAGGTGTTTTCCACTATGCCTGTCGTGACTGAAATATCTATGGGTAATGACCTGGAAGTGTTGCGCATGTTTCCTTATGCATCCAAAGTTTGGATGATTGCGTATGGTAAGGAAACAATTTCTGGTAAGTCATAGGACATGATTTGAAGAGGAATCATGTCTGAATCAGCTATCGGGACACGATGGTGCCAATCCTCCCAATGTTTCTCTCCAAAACTCATAATTTCTTGAACGGCTTCGTCTATAGGTATGAGTTGATTGAATGGATCTAAAGGAGGAGCATTTATGGGAAGGGCAGTGGTACCATCAATGATAACCAACATGACCGGAGATGTGGATGCAGATTGAATGCCTTGGTAGGCCAATTCAGCTGGTGATAGCGGAATCTGGTCTCTGAATGTGTCAAGGTTTGAAGGAGCCGTTAGGATCCAGGGATCAGTCAGTTCATGAGGAATTGATGAAAGCATGTTGACTGATTGTGAAACCTAGGGTGGCTGAAGAGGAAAAAAACCCATAAGGGAAGAAGCCTTCAATAGACCAGTACCTATACTGACATAACTGTCAGTTCCACCTCCTACTAGGGGTACGGAGCCACTTGGTAATGGTGAATAATCGGGGGTGCAGAAAGACAACTGATCCACTATAATGACCTTTCCATCCAATGGAAATAGGATGATACGAAAGACAGTGGATACGATGGCCATCATGGCATATGTCCAACTGCGACCCAGCAATAGATTATAGTCGAGTTTCTTGTCCACGACTTCTATGTCCACCGTTACTGTTTTCCCATACAATGTGATGGGAAAACTGGCTAGGTATCCTTTTGGGATAAAGGTGTGGCCGTCGAAATCTTTAAGGGAGTTCGACGGTGGGGTTAGGGTTGGAGAACCCAAGGTGAGCCAACATGAAACTGACATGACGTAGGTTGAAGCACCTTCGTCGATGACAGTTCTGTGTATACCTTTACCTTTCGAAGTGATATGCACTTGAAATGCAAGCTGGTGGGAAAGGGGAGGTTTACACTTGTCCATTTCAAAAATAGCAAGCATGGAATCCGTAGGGTCAATATCTCCGATAGCCAAAAGCAAAGCTTTATGTTGGCTGGGGCATGTTTGTAATACTTCAAGCGCCGACATAGCCGACAGCGCTTGCGCCAAATCCTCTACGATATTTTAGTGTTGGGTGGCACGTGCATATGTATTGTGTGTTGTGCATCGAAGTGCCCCCTTGGGGGGTCGAATTACAAAGTCCTCAACTAGCCTTTTGATATGTAGATCATTGGGCAGCAATGGGTTTTGACCTGAGGATTGTTCTGCTACAGGAGCGATAGGAGCTCCATAAGATTTGGCTCTTGTGGCGAGTTCTACCATTTCAAATGTGTAAACGGTAGAAGATCCTTCACCAACTAAAGGATGTTGCGAACCATCGTTGCCCCCTTGTGGGGGTTGCGGTTGGTTGGCAACGAGATTTTGTTGCTATTGAGTAGGAAAAGGATTTCTAAGGATAGCAGGTGCCTTACCAGAATCCCTTTTAGCAAGGTAGTCTGTACATTCCTGAAGCCGCAGACAACGCCAAGTCGTGTGGTCTTCAGCAGAGTTTGCATGGATATCTGGTGCCTTTATCCTTTTCCTCATCAGTAGGCGCAGCGGCCTTCTGTTTTGGGTTGGGCTGCTTGGATGACTGCTCTTCAGAAGGAGCGGTCTTGTTCTTATTCTTCTTGTTCTTGCCACCGGATTTTTGTGTATATTGCATAGAGTTTATCGCAGTGGCAGGAAGAGCAGTCGCTTTGGTAGAGGGGTCCACTGCTAGCTTGGCAATGGAACCACTGAGTTGTTTTACAGCGACCCTAGAGGTTGCACCGACAATCCCGTCGGCGTGCACTCTAGGGTGCTGAGTGGTGGAAGCATTGGGGTTACTAGGAGCATGGGGGATTATGTTGTAAAGAGTGCCAGACTATGAATAAATCAAATCTAAGTGTTGGGCACGACGTATGGATTGGTATTCTATGATCGCACCACCTAGAGTGACATCTCTAGCGATTTGTGGGAGTAAGGACTTACAGAACCAGTCCGTTAAGAGAAAATCGAGGATGGGAGATTTGACTAACCTATGCCTATGTCTCCATTCATGAATATGGTCGGAGATGTGGGTGGCGGTATCCTAATGAAATTAAGTAAGGAGCTCTGTCTCAGTCTCATAATGGATAGGTAACTGAAAGTGCTTTAGGAACTCCATTGCTAAAGTGTCAAAGGTATTTACTGATGCACGTGGTAACTCAATATACCATTTCGTGACATTGCAAGTGAGGGTGCGGTGAAAAAGACGTAATACGACACTATCATCCACCATAGAGTTAGAAACACACCAGAGATGGTAGGTGGTGATAGGAGTGCCCGGATCCTCCCCTTGTTTTCCATCAAACTTTGGGATGTCCGTTGGTATTTTATGCAGGATCAGTGGCCATTGTAAGTTGTGGTAGATGGGGTTGTTTGTTATCTTGTATAAGTCGGGAATATCCAACATTTCCAAAAAAGGCAGAGATTTAGGTGCCCTGACTCGATCCATGGTGATGACGGATGACCTCAGGAGCTCTATGCTCCTCCCATCATTTGGTTCCCCATAGTGTACATGGGTTACGCGGTGTAGCAATTGCTTTACGGTATGGTGTTGTAGAGTGGATTTCCATGAGGATTTTGATACTGGGGTATGAAATTTCCCCCAGTATAAGTGGTTCCCCCTTGACTCATTTGAGTCTATGAGTAGGGTGCCCCCATGGATTGCTTAGGAACCCCTTGTGGATTCCCAACCGACACAGAACTAACCATTTGTCTTTGATTGACAGAGGGAACACTCATGTCAATTAGCAACTGTCAATGCATGCCTGAGAACATAGGGGGAACTATGACATTCCCTACTGGCATGTGCATATTGGGAACCCCCCCAGATATCTGAATCTGGGGGTTGGCACTGTACATTGGCGGCCGACCGTGTTGTTGGTAAATGGGAACCACGCCCATAGTGCCGCATTGAGTGTTATGGGGAGCACTTTATGTGGCACTTGTCGAAGGTATGCATTGTGGCACCATAGGAGTGGAACCTGGCATCTACTGGGTTCCACTTATAGAGGGTGCTATGTGATTTGTCATACCTGGGACAAACGGGATAGCGGGACTCCACATTACCAGTGTTGTGATGACCGTCAACTAGGGAAGTGGTAGAGGACCAAAAGTGTCTCTAAAATTCCACAACCCGTGAGTTGTCGATTGGATAGATGGGAAATTTCCACCTACTGAAGAAGGAAGTACAGGTACCACGGGAACCACGATAGGGTCCAACGAATTTGTGAGCAGTGTTAAAGTGAGGAAGAAATTCTTCTGTGAAGAAATCCTCTCGCAAAATTGAATCGTCAGTCATTCACATAGATCCCATGTGGGATTTAGGAGACTGATTCCTCGAAGATGAGGAATCCGAGTCAGTGGAACTCGGCGGATCTTCCACAATGAGTGGAGGAAGTCCTAAAAATCGGCTAGAGTGACGATGAGGGCTGGATGTAGCCACGGTGACCGTTTAAGTTTTATCAAATAAATTTTAATTTGATATTATTTAAAGTCTCAAAAACGATAGCACTCATCAAAAATACACTAAATATATCAATCAGCAAACAAAGGGAAAGTACCTCCTCTGATAAGCACTGATCACTGGAGATGAAACCCAGTATCTCAATGAATAATAGAGAAGGATGGCCAAATGTATAGTTACGCTTAATCTAGAGCTTTGCCCAAACCTCAGATTGAGGGGCCAAGTACTCTCGTGAAGACGAGCACCCTCCCAAAAACTGAAGATAGAGTAGATTCATCCATGTTAAGTACCAAGACAGCCCATCCCAGTCACCTTGTGTAAGTGCCTGGAAGTTTTGGCCACTAGAGATACCTCAAATCATAGAAATTACCAGGGGGGACATAGTCATAGATAGCATGCTGTGTGAGCAAGAAACATGAGTCCCCGACTCAGTTCCGAAATCCCCGAAGTGACCCGGAGTACACAGAATTCCCAAAGGATTTGTAAGAGAAGGTGGGCTACCTTCAATTATAGTCCGATTTTGTCTCGTATTTCGCTCCGTTCTTAGTGGAGTGGTCCTGGTAATATCAGTGCAAAAGGATTTTTCACTCGTTAACAACACTAGTTTTGGTTTTCAACCTTGGGCAGTTTACTCACATGCTTATCCAAAGATCCTAGCCTAGCTAATGTTGGTTTTCTCAAAAGAGTAACTAATTGATTTTAATATAAATTTTAAGTGTACTTTCTTATTTTTCTTCGGTAGGGGTGTTGACGTATGAATATGGTGAGACTCTTGACTCAATAAATCATGCAGAACAATGCTTTGAAAAAAAATTTCAATTTTTTATACAAACAAGTCTTATTCTACATATTCATATATTTGTTTGTGCATCTAAAGCCATCCAACACTTGCATAACCAAAATATTCTTTTTCCAATATTTCCTAACAACTACTAAAAACCAAAATGAAGCAGCTTACAACTATTTCGACAAAAGGATGAATACAATTATCAGTCTCTCTTTCAAAAAAAAATTATTTTTAAGAGAGAAAAACTAAATTTTTTTCCTAAAAATAAATTTTCAGGACACCAAATTTGTTAACATAATATAGTTGCAAATCTTACTTCAGCCCATGAGAACATTTTCCCCCCCTTTTGGTCCACAGGCACTACTGGAAATCATGGAAATGGGGTACTAACACTCTGTTTCAATGTAAACGGAGAGTTAGTTGGTCCACTAATGCTCCTTGTACACAGACACAGTGCTTTATAAAGCTATTTTTAGCCTAGTAACCTACGTTAGTGAGGAAAATTGCTCAAATAGAGAGCCTTTAGGATCAGTTTCTAAGGAGAATGCAAACTAGTAGGATGTAACAAGATAGTTGGTGGATCAGAAAAGGATTTTAAGAAGTAGGGAGCTCTTAGAAGAAAGAGAAGAACTGAGAGGAGTCTGGGTAAACCGGGAACTAGATGTATAGTCCCCAACGGAGTCGCCAATTCTGCTATGGGGTAAAATGCACGATGTATGGAGAATGAAAACTACCCTCAAAGGCCTTCCTAGGACCTTTGACAAACTATAAGACTATCTGCAGAAGCTACCATGTTATACACATGTTCATCTATCAAGTATCAGTTAACCAAGTATGGAAAGAGTGTTTACCTCAAATCTCCTTCTAGATTTGTTTGGAGATCTCAATGCAGTGAAGAAGAACTCCTCCAAAGCCGGCTCCAAGTAAATTCTTATAGAAAGGAAAGGCAAACACAATCACAGCATACAATCTAGAAAACTAATATAAGAATGCACAATGAACATATATTTGTATACAACTTAAACTACTCAACTCGACAAGTATCGAAATGAACAACTCAATGAGCAACGTTACCGACACTATGGAGTAGGAAACACAATTGCAGTTATGTATTTATAATGGAAGAGTGAACAACCATCTGTTGTATCAGCCTTCCCTTGCCCCTTCTTCCTCTCTCTCTCTCTCTCTCTCTCTCTTTTAGCTCACTTCTTTAAGTGTATGCCAATTCACAACAGCTTAGTTGGCTATCCTTTCAAATGCTCTGACCCCTTTCACAATGGCCCTCTCACTGCTTATGTAGCACTCCAGTTAGGGCTACCAAGCTCCTCCTAGAGTTCATTAGGGAAAAAGCAATGAACCTGCCTCTTATTCCAGCTCTTTCAATTTTGCCTTCTTTTTCAGATTGGAATTTCCCCAAATAGTTTGATTTTTGGGACTTTCCCTGCTTTTCTTGAGAAAATTTAGGGATAAATATCTATATATTTGTGAGAAAATTCATTGGCTTGACCCACTGAACATCTCTTAGTTTCACTAACGCTCCCGCTGGTCTAACAACTTGAGTTATCAAGGTTACTGACGCTCCTTTATGCTTGGTAACAAGCTTTATAAAGCATGTTAGCAAAACTAGCGTTAGTGTGGATTCAAGGCCTGCAATTATGGTCTTTGCTTTAGTCATGCTGTCTTTCACCTCTAAGTTGATGAGGAGTTCATTTTGTCCTATAACAGTTGTGAGACTCTTCCCTCGATTTGTATATGTTGAAGGAAATGAAGATTTAAACTTGCTCGTATTAATGGGAGAGCTTGAGGTTTTTCTAAAATGGTTTAACAAGGACAAGAGCCCTAGCCCAAATGGGTGCGTGATGCAGGAAAGTGTTCCCGCTACGGACAAAGGCAACCCCTCTATCCCTAGAGTGGGTCTAGTCACAAACAAGGACAGATCAACAATAGCTTTCCTTAAATAGTTAAAGTTAGAGGCCTACCTCTCCCGGTGGTTGATGGAGTTCCGTTGCACTGCTCTAGCTTTCGCTTCCTTCTCCTCAATGAGTGATCAACCTGAAACAAAGAAAAGGAAATACAACAAAGCACATAATCCGGAAAACAAAAATAAACTATTTACTCATAAAGTCAAGAAGTCATGAGCTATCAAGTACATTACATACAAGACATAGGAAACCATCATTGATTGTATTAATAATGAAATAAGAGTAAGCTTACAACCAAAGTCTTGACGTCACAAGCCTTCTCAAAGGAATCCAACCACCACGTTGTTCAAGCATCCACTCTTTTAAGATGGATCTCCCAACATACAAAGGTCTCTCTCTCAATCACTCATAAGTTTGACATGAAATCAAAGGCACTCACAACCTTCCTCAAGCTATCAACACTCTCACACTTATCACACTCACACCAGCTATCTATCAAAATCACTAATAGCACTGCTCAAGCCAAGAATTTACCAACTAGCTGATCATATCAAAGGTGAGTGTTTAAATAGGAGAAGGAGTCTCCATGAAAGGTGGGAGAGGGAGCTTATCATCAAGGTAGCACAATTGATGGAACTGCCACACCAAGAAAGAAAGGGTGACACAAACTAGGCCAACAACCAGGCCTGGAGTCATCTGGAAGGCTGACTATTGGAACAATTTTCCTAATCTGGATCATCGCGGGTACATGACTGAGATTTAGCACTGACATCGCAAGTGGTCAGTGTAGATAGTCAGGTCATCGCCGAAGGAAACACATAGACCCTGCGTTGGTGCATAAAATCAGGCCATCACAGGAAACAGATGTACTTCCGTACTGGCAACACGAATGGACTATTTAGGAGCACCCTTCAGCACGTTTATTAAGCCAATAGCCATGATGAGGCAGATAACTTTGGAAAAGTGGGTCAATTGGCAACATAGGAAAGCATTTGTTCACCATGATCATGTTTTACTTGGACACATGACACAGTAGATGGACTGGGAGTGAAGGCAGTGACAAATTACTGTGTAACAGATGCCCCCTAAAGTATGAAGCCTGAGAGAGTGGGAGGGGTGAAATGCTTTACAGAACTGGCTGAGCTGGAACACCATCTAGAAGAACCTGTAAGTGCAAGTACAACTAATATCTCTGATAGTGAAGTACATGTAGTCTAGGCATGGACGTAGCCATCCAAGAGACATACGAACTAGGTTTGTGGTATGGACGCAGCCATCCAGCTAATGAGACCATGATAATGATAAAGGTATGGTCACAGCCATCCATAAAGACTTAGTATGGTCGCAGCCATACATTAATGAGTCATGTATTCACGAACCAATCCACGCAACCCAAATATATGTGATCTGAGTTCGGGGTCTTGAACCCAACCGATCATAGTACAAATTCTAACATGCGAATAGGGGTGCTGAAGTCGAGCATGATAGAAAATTGCTTGATTACCGGTCAATGATGTAAACCGTTAACAAGCGCGAGAGAGACCACCAATAATGCCAATAGTTCTCAACGTACTATCCAGTACAATCCATAAAGTGTAAAGAATGAGCTGAAGTCAAACACTCGTGGGATCACCTAATTGGTGACCGATGATGTAAGTTGACCGTTAGGCGCGAAAAACTTGCCATTGAGGCATGCAAGCTCCAAGGTACCAAAATGGATCTCTAGATCAATCTCCTAGATAATGAGCTGAAGTCGACAACAGACGATCCATCGCAGGAGGGCCATAATGTTTCCCCCATAAACAACATGAGACAAGGAACAAGTGGTAGATGGTGAAACAAAGTATCAGAGGAAAAGGCGAGGGTGTAAACTGCAGAAGAATTATACTCTTGAACATATCGATGACATGACTCCGGAGGGTGGCAGCATTCAGGTACCAAAGGATCAGAGGCTATGATGGAGACAACATGAATCAGATGAAATAAGGCTAAATGACAACCCAAACCCACGGAAAGCCAAATGACAATGTATGGATGTCCCAACCCAACAAGAAGTAGATGTGTCGATGTTCAAGCGTGACTAGCTGCCATAGGCAATCGATGATGATTTCCAAATTTTCCCCCACCATTGCTGGCGAGTACCCCAATTATTTTTGAAAACAAGCTTGAAGAGGATAGCATATTCTTGTGATATAAGTTCGACCTTCGGTCGAATCCAACCTAGTAATAGTTTAACGAGCCCTAGGGAGGAGAAGCTCGAGTCTCGTCATGGTGATGAGTCCAATGTCATCAGGGTTTAACGAGTTCGACATAGGTAAAACTCGGAGTCTTTTTCATGTTTAGGGAATTTGAAAAAGACACGGAAAAGAAAACTCCAGGGGGGTCCTTTTTTCATAAGTTTGTGTCTCTCGAGCCCAAAAAGTATAGAATGATACTCAAAAGAACCACTTGACCATTACGATCAAGGATCACTTTTTGAGATTAGTGATCTCGACCTGAAAAGGTAAAAAAGCGACCGAAATCACGTCATTTCGTAACCAATAACGAGCTTGAAACGACAAAGGCCCGACAATCTTTTCGTTTTTTAGACGGTCAAAAAAGAGCTTAAAGGCGACCGCCTCTTATTTACTTTTAACGAGTCAAGAGGAACAACTCGGCTATCTTTTCATTTTTTAAGTCGGAAAAGAGCTTAAAGATGACTTCATGGATCAACTATACACGAAACTCCACTGTAGCTCTGCACAAAAAACACGTGACACGTAAACCCATTCGATATAAAATGAATAATATACATAAAAACATAGTTGAAGAATCAAATTTTAACATAACCATGTGATAAAAAATGAAAAAAAACCCACATTTATAAAATATATTTTTTTAATTCCCAAAAATTACTATAAAAAGGGGTTAATCCATCCATTTGTACCATTGTTATTGTTCATTCCACTGTGGAGAATTTTGGAGCACCAAATTTGGCGAGCTAATTTCAGCCCCGTTCATCCATCGACCACCCCAAAACTCCATCCAGGTAGATAGACTTCATCCTGCGCTTCAATTCAATATCTTTTTCATGCATTTGAATGTTAAATGTGTTAGTTTAGGCAGATTTTTTGGACCGGGTTCCGCCGCTTGGTCATCGCGGGTATACCCATCGAGTCCGCGATGACCGAAAAAATTTACACATAACGCGCCATGATCATCGTGGAAAAGTGATGTACTTCTGTGATGACTGTGGAAAATTAGAACTAGCAACCTCGTGTCATTGCGTCTGTTTTAAAAACAGACGCGATGACAACGCAAAATTATGTTTTTATCCAAATTACGCATTGAATTTTGCAAAAGAAGTGCTCATTCGTTTTTTTTCGTCATGCAGGATATAATGGCATTTGTCTGGCAAGAACGAATGCATGATGACAATGATATTCAAGCTTTCACTAATGTGGGGTGCCGAAATGCATTACGAGCATGCGGATTGCTCAAATTCTTCCTCACTCCGCACCTACGGTCACAACCTGATTTACTGGAGCTACTGATCCGGGCCTGGAATCCCACAGATGAGAAATTCATCATCCGAGGCCGGGATATTGAGTTCGACGCCACAGACATATATTTTTTGACCGGGTTGTCCCGCCGAGGTGAGAGGCCAATCTTGGAGGGCCAACGTCCTGGGGGAGAATCACTAGAGATGATCATGGCACGAGTGTGCCCCCAGGCACGAAAAACAAAGAGTGGAAAGGTGGCAATCCGAACAGTGGACGATGTGATTCTTTGTGCTATGTTATTCATGGTGACATGGGAAGCGGGCTCCCAAGGCCAACATGAGGCTTCGAAGACCCATCTCTAGCTGGCTCTCGAATGTCTCAATCCAACCATGTTTAATTGGGCAGACACCGTGACAGCGTATATGAAGAGGCAACTTACCAACTGCCAATGAGGAGAGATGAAGCAGTTTGTTTATGGGTCCATCTTAGTCCCACTCATGCTGGAGTGGGTGCTGGCATTGCAATTACAGGACATGGATTTGGATCTGCCCAGACCATGTGAGACCAGAGCTACACAGTGGGCACATGGCATGCCACGAGGAGGTGGCGGACAGCTAGTGTCGTGGGGGACACTATTTTGAGAGTGGCTCGAGCGCGAGGTGATCTTCGTCAAGGATTCACCATACGCTGGCATGGACTTCCGTGGAGATCATGACATGTAGCTGCCCCCTGGCGAGTAGTGGGATGATGGTGGTAAGATACTTGATCACATTATTTTTTGTATTTTATTTTTTATGATGTTTTTAGATTTTTTCATGTATATGTCCTAGTAACGAATGCTATGGAATTACAGATTTGAGACCAATGAGACCCATTGGGTTGGCTACAGAGGCATGGAGGGATGCACAGGGCATCGAAGCACTGGCTTGGCTCCCCCTGAGGATGACGAGATGGAGACAGTGGCCCAAAACCTTGAGGGTCTGATGGCGGGGATCCCTGGTTACATGGGGGTCGAGGAGGTCCCCATAGCATTGCAAATCCACACAGTAGGGGTGAAACCCAGGGTGCACCACTTGTTGAGGCGGGTGGCACGAGCTGTGATGTGGTATAGGGAGCATAACCCGCCACAGTAGGCACCTAGGTTTATGTCTTGCTGATGACTTTTTGAGAGATGTGTCTCGGATGTATGGAGAGCGCAGCCTCTATTTGGACATATACATTTATTTTTTGAGTGCCTCGGTGCGCCACACGATATATATATATATATATATATATATATATATATATATATATATTATATATATATATATATATATATATATATCTATATATATATATATATATATATATATATATATATATGGTTTATTGTGTTTTTCATGCTTCTATATGCTATTTTAATTACATGTTATGCAAATGTCTGTCTAATACATAAGTGGCTAATGCATCGGTTAACGTGTTTAGTCATGTTGGAATGTGTTGATATGTGATGAAATCAAAATTCCTTTCTAACAATTTAACACTTAAATACAACCTTAGGATCCAATGATATCTGACGAAATAACGCCCATCAAGCTGGAGGACTACAAGCTGAGAGTCCAGATTCACAAGCAACTCACGAATGCCGTGGTTGATGGCCTCAGTCAATAATTCGATGACAGCACTATATTCGGCGACATTGTTTGTGGTACAACCTAGACAGGCACCTTGAAGGTCTAGTAACTCACCGTGAGGATCGTAGATCACCCATGCCGCAGAAGACAAGTTGCATGTACTACGGTAGGCACCATCAGCGAAACCAACGTAAGGTGCACCAAACATCTGCATGCGAAGCAAAAAAGACACAATAAGCGGCAATCATGCCTACACACCAAGCAAAAGTCATGCAAACACACACACACAACACACCTGTTGAAAACACACGTATGTATAAATCAGAGTGCATGGGGTTCATGCATAATATTTTTTCAAATAAAGCCCATTTCGGGGCTTATCTATAGGGTTCCCTTCATAATCAATCAGTTCATAGGCCCCTTTTTGCAAAACTCGCTTTACAATGTAGGGCCTGTGCCACATGGGCTCGAATTTGCCTGCCCCCAGCTTATCATTCACTTAATCATAAAGCAAGACTAAATCTCCTTCAACAAAAGAACAAGGATGAATAGTATGATCGAAGTGAGTTTTCACTCTCTTCTTCTGTGCTTCAATAGCTAGAGAGGCTAGTTGATGGGCCTCGTCTAGGCGCTCTAGGTAGAGAAGGCGTTCTTCTACCAGAGTAGTGTTTAGGAGTAATTCGACAGCTAATTTTAAAGAAGGGATCTCACACTCAATTGGAAGGGTAGCCTCCAGACCATAAACCAATTGGAACGAGGTGAACCCAGTGGCATCCTTCATTGAAGTTCGGTAGGCCCATAAGGCGGAGAACAACATCAAATGCCAGTTGGACTTATGCATGCCGACGGTACGTTGAAGCATTGTAACTAGAACCTTGTTGATAGCTTCCACTTGACCATTGACCTGAGGATAGTATGGTGTCGAGCTATCATGTCGCAAGCCCAACTGGGTTATTAATTCAATCATCATATGATTATGGAAATGCTTACCGTGATCAGTGACGATGGCCTGAGGGAATCTGAATCGTGAAATAACATGATTGAACAAAAATTGCGCCGCTGTGTGACCGTCTTTAGATAGTGTAGGCATCGCCTCGGCCCATTTTGTGAAATAATCGACGGCAACGATGATATACCCATGCCTCCCGGACGAGCGAGGGTTACAGGTCGTATAATCAATGCCCCATTTGGAAAAAGGGCCAACGGTAATAACAGGGTGCAACGAAGCAGGAGGCACGCGCATTTTCTGTTGGTAAATTTGGCACTCATGACATGAACGAATGGCAAGAATTGAATCCTTAAATATGGAGGGCCAAAAGTAACCAGCATGGAGAATTTTTTGAGCAGTTGTATATCCGGACATGTGACCACCACAAGTTCCAAAATGGCAGTCATTTAGTAATTGTTCGTCTTCCTTGGGTGTTAAACATCAGCGGAGGACAGAGTCAGCGCTAAGTCGATACAGGGTGTCCCCAATAATGCGATAAGGTTGAGACTGATGGCAAATCTGCCATCAAGCGTCTTTAGACAAATCGAGACGAAAAGAGGACATCTAGAGATAGACAATAATGTCCCCGTACCACGGGTCGAGGGTGCTAATCAAGAACAGAGTTTCATCCGGAATATGATCCTCTAACCGAGAGGGTGCGGTATCAGATGGCAGAGAGCAGACCAATTCAGCAAAGATGAGGGACTTCTTAGACATGGCAGTGGTGAACTCCAAGTTGAACTCTTGGAGGATAACAATCCACTTTGAGTATTTTCCCCCCAGTAACTGACGTGATAAAATGTATGTCATCGGGTTGCAATCAGAAATCACCATCGTTGTACGCAATAGTTTGTAATGGTGGAAACGTTGGATGGCATAAACAGCGGCCAATGCCAACTTCTCAACATGAGCATAGCAAGTTTCCGTATCAAGTAAATTGCGGCTGAGATAATAAATGACATGCTCCACACCATCATCATCATCTTGAACGAGAACCATTCTGATAGTGGTGTCAACAGTGGCTAAGTAAAGAGTGCAGTCCCGATGATAATCAGGGGGACGTAACAAAGGAGCAGACACGAGGAGAGCCTTGAGACACTCAAATGACTCTTAGGTAGCGGCATCCCAATGAAAAAGAGTATCACGCTTCAGTAACCGTGTATAGCCCTTAGACACTTTGACATAATTCGGAATGAATCGTTGTAAAAATTTCACTTTTCCCTGCAAGCTCTGCAATTGCTGCAAAGAAGTAGGGGGAGGAAGATTCAGGATGGCTTCGAATTTAAGAGGATCCAAACGGATACCCTCTCGGGAGACAATGAACCTGAGAAGTCTCTCAGACTTAACACAGAAGACACACTTATGGGAATTAAGTCGAATACGATAGTGTCTACAATGGAGAAAAATTTCACAAAGGTGGGTGGGATGGTCTTGACGCCTTACCGAATGAGTCGGAAGGTCATCCAGATAAGCTTGCACAATGTGCCAAATATCATGAAAGGCATATGAGATTGTGCGTTGGAAGGTGGCACCAGCATTCTTTAAACCGAAAGGGAGTTTCTTATAATCGAAAGTACCCCACAGACAGATAAAGGTGGTCTTGTGTTGATCAGTGGGGGCGATATTAATCTGATTATACCCAGAAACGTTGTCCATGAATGAATATATTTCACTCCCGGAACACTCATCAATGAGCTGGTCAATGAAGGGTGTGGGGAAGTTATCTTTAGGGCAGTCTCGGTTAATATCATGGTAGTCAACACATACCCTGATAGTGCCTTGCTTTTTATTAACAGGGACAATATTAGAGACCTAGTCTGTGAGTGGGATGGGGTAGATAAAACAAGCCTTGAGAAGCTTTTCCACTTCCGCCTTGATAGCTGCAGCCTTTAAGGGGTGCACGGGGTGTAGACATTGTCGAATAGGCTTAGCACCTGGATAGGTAGGTATCTCATGCACCACAATACTGGGATCAATGCCGGGCATTTCTTCATAGGACTAGGCAAACACATCATGAAATTCATGAAAAAGACCTATATAGAGCTGAATCTCCTCTAGAGTAGAAGTTACTCCAACATGGATATGCTCGACAATCCCTAGTTTAACAGAGATGTTGACAGGCTGAGTCTACGTGAATCGTGATGTTTCCCATATTCCCTTTAGAGGACACTTGATAGATCTGAATAGGTGTCTGATGAGGTTGAAAGAGAAAACATGAAGCAAACTGCTCAAGACAAGAAATCATTTCCCGATCGGTAGGGAGAAATGAGGAACGATGGTGATGATCGGGCCAAGGAGATTCCTCGAAAGACATAGTCTCAATGATCGCTTCATCAGAAGGAAAAAGTTCCTGTAACGGGTCTGAAGAAGTGCTATCTCCCAACAAAGGGGACTGTACATATGAGTCGAGAGCCCTGCTCAAAGGAGCAGGTTCAGAGGGTGGAGCCGATGCAGAAACAATTTTGATTTACTTGAGCTTGGCAGGACTCAATGGCATCTCATCGCCCCAAGAGTCAAGTTGATCAAGAGGGGGAAGAACCCACAAATCAGAGTGAATAGAAATTATATTGATGGCGGTGACTTTGGGAGGTGGGAGTGAAAAAACACCCATAAGGGCAAGATCTTTAAAGAGTCCAGCTCCCACACTTTCAAGCGGAACTGAGGTATGCTCTACAAATGGCACATTGCCATCGGAGGAAGAGGCAAAGAAGGAGAGCTGGTCTACGGTGACAATCTTCCCTTGATCAGGGAAACGAATGACACAGAATAGAGATGAGGCCACGGCTCACATGGCAAAGGTCCAGCTTCGTCCTAAAAGGAGGTTATAAGTTAAATTGGTATCGACAAATTCAACCTCTACTTCAACCATTTTCCCTTCCAATGTAAAGGGAAAACCTTGGAGGATACCATAAGGATGTGACTCTCTCCCATCAAAGGCTTCCAAGGTCGTAGGAGACTGACTCAGAGTCAGAGAACCGATAGCCTTCCAGCAAGCAACAAACATTATACAAGTTGAGGCGCCTTCATCAATGACAGTACGATGAATCGTTTTGGAATTGATGATGACCTAGATAAGGAAGGAAATTTGGTGAGGCAGCCTCGGTATATGGCTTTCAAGGTCAAAAGTAATCAAATCTGAGTCGGCCAAGTCAATGCCACCGATGGATGATAGCAAAGACTTCCTCTGGGAGGGGAAATTCTGGAGAACTTCCAACGTGGACATAGCTGACGGAGCCTGAGCTAAGTCCTCCACGATGCTATAGTGCTAGGCAGCACGAGCACTAGGGTTGTACAAAGACTTTCGGAGTAAGCCCTTAGGAGGTCGGATGACCGTCTCAGTGCTAGGTCGTTCAATATGACGGGGACTGGAACTGGATGGAGGAGCACTAGAGGGGACCTCAGGCTCCTTCCTGGTAGGTGAGGGATACTCTTTTTCCCGAGTACTAATGTGGAAGGGAATCGTCCCTTCCATAAATACCTGAGAACCAAAGGGAGAATATGATTGAGACGGATCAGCCACCATTTGAGTTTGTTGCGAAGGAAAAGGTTCTTTAAGCACGGCAGGAGTTCCAAGGGTAGCTTTCAGCTAACGACTAACTTCAGACTGCCTCGGGTAGTCTTTGGTGTAGTGATCCTCATCGCAGATAAGGAAAGGATACTTGGGCTTGCGTTTGGCACCCTCCCTGAGTGGAGGTTTAGGGGAATCCTGCTTTGGCTATTCAGTTCTGTTCTTCTCTTTTCCTTTCTTTTTCCCTTTCAAGGATTTGTCTGTCGTGGTGGACTGGACAGCATTTACCTCGGAAGTACTACTTGCATTAGACACACTCTGAGAAGTGTTTTCATTTGAAGCATTCTGCTTTTGCTTCCCAGAGTTCACAGAATATTTCTTAGAAGGTGGATTTACAGAACAAATGACACGATCGACGGAGGGCGTTGGCGGAGCTTTGGAAGTTCTACGTCTCGAAGCATCAGGAAAATAATCATATAGAGTACCGGACTGGGAGTAAACCAAGTCAAGGTACTGAGCTCGTGCGATAGCTTTGTCTTCAGTTACACACGCTCCCATTGCAACGTCCCTAGATATTGGACCGACGAACGAGGTTGTAAACCAATCAGTCAAAAGCTAATCATGAATCCAAAACTTAATCAAACGGCGACGCCGTCTCCATTCATGAATGTGATCGGAGATGTGCATGGCCATAGTCTATTTTAAGGACGTCAGGAGATGCATGCCCATTTCATAACGAATCGGCAACTGAAAATGAGTTAAGAATGCCATAGATAATGAGTTAAAGCCCTGAAAAGATCCGCTAGCTAATTCGATATACCACTTAGCAGCAGATCTAGTCAGAGTACGTTGAAAGAGGCGAAGTCGGATTGAATCGTCAAGCCATGAGTTTGACGAACACCATAGATGATACGTCATAGCATGAGCCTAGGGATCCTCCCCAGCTTTACCATCAAACTTGGGACAATCACCTGGAATTTTAGTTGGAACCGGCAGCCAATACGAATTATGAAGGATGGGATCATTTGTCAGCTTGGACATGTCCGGTAATTCCAACGTTGCTAAAAAGGGTAACTGAGGATGAAAGGACATTTGCGACCGCGGGTAAGAGGTAGTACCAGAGTTCCATCCAGCGGACTGTTGCCCCCATTGGTTCTGTCCAGACGGACCCGGCCCATAAGGGTTTTGTCCGTAGGAGTTCTTCCCATAGGGGTTGTAGCTGGAACTGGACGGTTGACCCTGGACTTGCCCCCCAACATTCCATTGATTACCAACTTGACCTTCAGGAGCAACATAGGGTTGCTGATAATTCTGATAAGGATTTACCTGCATTTGTTGATAATTTTGATATGGGGAAAATTGGGCTTGCCCTTGGGATTTCTGGGTACCATAAGGCGGCTAGGCTCCAAACTGGGCCTGGTAACCCGGCTAGGTTTGATAAATAGGTTGATATCCAACCGGAATTTGAGAACCGAATTGGGTCTGGAGCCCAGACTCAGACTGAAAACCCGGTGGCGCTTGAGAAGAAACCATCATTTGTGTGCCCATTTGAGCAAGCCGAGACGGATGTCCTTGAGTAAACTGAGGAGTAACCATCTGGCTAGACGGTTGACCTAGTTGTGGTTTATGTTGACTCACTTGCCCATCAGGTTGAGCTTGCTGGGTGGTGGGCTGTCCTTGCACAACTGAGGGTTGTCCTGACTGGCCGGATGGCTGAGCAGACTGGACAGTTGGTTTGCCTAGTTGATTTTGAGGCTCACCACTCTGTCCAGTTGGTTGACCAGACTGGACAGTGGGTTCACCTTGCTGAAAATAAGGTTGAATAACTTGCCCAGAAGGGTAGCCCTGCTGGACACCAGGTTGACCTTGTTGGATATAAGGTTGTCCCGAGTTACCAGAAGGTTGCCCATAATAAGTAAAGGAAGGACCACCAAAGGCCGAAGGTTGTCCCTGTAAGGATTTTCCTTGTGGGCCTCCAGGTTGCCCTGGATAAGGTTGTCCGTAAGACGGCTGACCTTGATAAGGTGGCCCTTGCATATGTGCAGGCGATGCTTGGCCACCATGATATCCAGTGGTGCCCCAAGAAACTGACAGTGGGACCGTGACCTCAACCGTGGGTTGAGTCGCTATAGGTCAGGGATAATAGATATGAGCTCCTCGAGAATCATAATAGCTAAATGGATTTTGAGGATCTGGATTCCAAAGAGCTTGCACATACTGATCATATGCCACCCCTACTGGAATGGAACCAGAAGAAGGTGTGGCAGTTATTGTGGGATCAACAACTCCTGTTGTTGGGCCACCATGAGTCAAAACAGCAGAAGGCCCGACAACAGTAGTAACCACCGAAGAAACAGTGGCGGCACTAACAATAGGTGTCGAAGAAGCCACACATACAGTTAGTACGGTCGGAATAGATGTAATAGACACATTTTGAATTTGAGGGATGAATGACTCCGAAGTCGGAGGGATGGTACGAGACCATATGGAACTCGAAAGAGGAGACCTGGAACTGATGATGTCCGCTAAAGCATTATACCTTAGAGGCAATGTGACACCAAGGAAAGTAACACGGAAAGGTAAAGTTCCTGTTTCACGGAAAGGTGAAGTTCCTACTTCTGGTATAGGTATCTCACTTTCCGATACAAAGGACTCTTCACCTGAGACGGGAGACATCTCATCCATGTCGGAGGAAGACATTGGAATCGTAGCACTAGGAGGAGTAACAGGAAAGTCTTCCTTAGAAGGCTCCCAAACGGGATTCCAATTAATATCGTAAGACTTGTCCTCTGGGGCACGAAAGTTAAGTGGTTGGATACTCGGAATAATAGGGAGAGTATCACTAACAACCGGAACCTCGGGAGCAATAGAGGATGGAGACCCTTGGTCACTTGGAACGGGGGACGGGATCGATGATTCCGCCAGGATGTTTCACATTAAAATTCTAGGAAAACTAACGAGAAAGAACCCTACTCAAGCTAAACACAAACAAGATCTAACTGGGTAAATGTGAACTTGGCCAAATAAATTTTAAGACACAGGAACAAGACTTGACCTTTTCATCTTTAAAGAGTCAAGAAAAGGACCAAAAGATGCCTCTAGTCACCTTCGAATATTTAATGAGCCTGAAGTGACAAGTGCTCAAATGAACCTTTTCTTTTAGGGAGTCTGAAAAGGAGCGAAAGTAACTACTCTGGAGAAACTAGGCAAAAGGTTTACCAAACAACCCGTAAAACTGCATATACACCTTAGCAGTCGTATGAAAACAAAGGACTTTCCATACGGCGGTCAATCTTCCTGAATGCTGTGTTTGGTGTGTTACGGTTTGCAAGCCAACAGACACAGCTTCCTAGGGATAAAGAATGATAACCTAGTGGGGTCTCCCAAAATATACTCAACAGTATGTGGGAGCACAATTTTGTACTAGATCGCTATTGAGTCATAGAAGGAGGAATCACCCAACCTTGAGTGGAAACAATAGTGACTAGGTTTAACGACACTGGAGCACGTCTCTAGCCTAGACCTCTAAATAATGAGCGTTATGTTCCAATACGTTGTTAGATCTATTCAGTTCATTTTAAGGTTGATCTTGAATTATGTTTCAGTTTTAGGCCCTACCGTATGTATATAACAAAGCCTAGGATGCAGCTACAATGAATGAAATATCATTTTCTTTCGATGAACACCTACCTACGAGAGGGTAGAGAGATCTAATCATTTGCTTTGAAATATGCAATCTTGAAATGCAAATTCACTTTCACTTTCGCACACTCAACAAATGCAAACTTTGATTTTTGGTGTTTTATTTTTTCAAATTCAAGGAGGCAAACAAGCAAGTGTGAAAGAAACCGGCAAACCCAAACAATTGTGATCTATGTTCGGTAGCGAAAAGAAATCGAATCAATACAAAGGACTGGTTCAAAAACTGTCACTAAAACCAACTAGAAGAAAAGAAAGAGGAAGGCTCAATCAAACCAATAAGAGGCTGTAAGTGAATCTTGAGCAAGCCAGCAACCAAGACAAGCGATTCAAGGAACTTGAAATAATGAACTAGGTTACAACGGGAAAAAATACAAAATTCATTCAACCAAGCCAATGAAAGAGTGCCTCGATAATAAAGAATAAAAAATAAATGACTGAGCAAGAAAAAAGGCAGGGGGATAAAGATGACAGGCAGATTCAGGAGACGGAACTGAAAAAAATCAATTCTACTGGTGTCAGTGCGGGTAGAACATTAGCAACTAGCGCTGATAGAAAGCTAGCCATAGCAACAGAGCGTTGTCAGCATGGGAGTACACATCTTTCCCGCGATGATCCGATTTCCAGGATCGTCGTGACTGTGTAGCATTAATACATGACGCACAGGATTTCACAAAAGGGCGATTGCGATGTCAGCACGACTGTTAAGCTAATATCCGCGTTGATTCAAAAAACAAAGGCAATCGAGCCAAAAACTCCCAAACAAAACCCAGCCAAGAAACCAGGCAGTAAAGACACCTCCCAGATCAATCCAGGTGATCCAAATGACTGCTAATAAATCCCCAAAAGCAAAGAATGACCAAATTCAAAATGAATACAAGATCAAAGAGAATAACATAGGATTGACTCCCCAGCGGAGTGGCCAATTTGTGAAGCAGGAAAGTGTTCCCTCTGTGGACAGAGGCAACCCCTCTAGCCCTAGAGTGGGTCTAGTCACAAACAAGGACAGATCAACAATAGCTTTCCTTAAATAGTTAAAGTTAGAGGCCTACGTATCCCGGTGGTCGATGGAGTTCTGTTGCGCTGCTCCAGCTTTCGCTTCCTTCTCCTCAATGAGTGATCAACCTGAAATAAAGCAAAGGAAATACAACAAACCACATAATCCAGAAAACAACAATAAACTATTTACTCACAAAGTCAAGATGTCATGAGATATAAGGTACATTACATACAAGACATAGGAAAACATCATTGATTGTATTAATAATGAAATAAGAGTAAGCTTACAACCAAAGTCTTGACATCACAAGCCTTCTTAGAGGAATCCAACCAGCATGTTCTTCAAGCATCCACTCTTTTAAGATGGATCTCCCAACATACAAAGGTCTCTCTCTCACTCACTCATATTTTTGACATGAAATCAAGGGAACTTCACAACCTTCCTCAAGCTATCAACACTCTCACACTTATCACACTCACACCAGCTAACTATCAAAAGCACTAACAGCACTGCTCAAGCCAAGAATTTACCAACTAGCTGATCATATCAAAGGTGAGTGTTTAAATAGGAGGAGGAGTCTCCATGAAAGGTGGGAGAGGGAGCTTATCATCAAGGAAGGTAGCACAATTGATGGAACTGCCACACCAAGAAAGGAAGGGCAACACAAACTAGGCCAACAACCAGGCCTGGAGTCATCTGAAAGGCTGACTGTTGGAACAATTCACCCAATATGGATCATCACAAGTACATGACTGAGATTCAACACTGACATCGCGAGTGGTTAGTGTATATATTCAAGTCATCGCCGAAGGAAAGACATAGACACCGCGCTGGTGCATAAAATCGGGCCATCACGAGAAACAGATGTACTTCTGCGCTGGCAGCGCGAATGGACTATTTAGGAGCACCCTTCAGCGCATTTACTAAGCCAATGGCCGCGATGAGGCAAATAACTTTAGAAAAGTGGGTTAATTGGAAACATAGGAGATCATTTGTTCACCATGAGCATGTTTGACTTGGACACATGACACAGTAGATGGACTGGGAGTGAAGGCAGTGACAAATTACTGTGTAATAGGGTGGTCAGTTGAATTTTTTCTAACTTTTTTCAATATCATTGGTCAGGACATCATAAAGTGGATGAGGAATGTAGATCGACAGGAATAATGTATGAAGCTTTCAGCGCCACTTTTATTGCATTAATCCCAAAATCAGATAATCCTAGGAGTTTTAATGACTTCCAACCTATCTCTCTATGTAATTGCATATATAAGATCATTGCAAAAATTAATTTAAATCATATTAAGCCTATTTTATCTCAACATAATTCCAAAGAACAATTTTCCTTTATAGAGAATCGTCAAATACATGATGCCATAGGCATAGCACAAGAGGGCCTTCATGTGCCTCTAAATTAGACATAAATTGAGGCTCATGCCTCTAAATAAACATAAATTAAGGCCTATGACCATCCTTTAGCACATTAAGCCTCTCTTTTTGCATTAGATAATGTATTTTTAACTTTAATATATTCATTAGGAAGGTTTATGAATAATTGCATATTTGTGCCTAATATTATTTATTTTTGTGGAATATTATGAGAATATTGTGCAGATAATGAAGATTTGGAGGAGGATATAATTTAGGGACTTGCTTCCTACTATAGGAGGATTAATATTAAATAATAAATAAACAAGATATTATGGAATTATGACACAGATTGTGGAACTCCAATGATTGAGAAAATCTAGGAATGTGTCCCCTGCCATTTAATGCAGATTCCTAGTATTGGGAACCAGATCCACTAATCAAGGGATTTTGGTGGGGAAAACTTCCTCCTTTCATGCAGAATGATTCCTAACCATTTTTCATAAGTACCAAGTTGAATTTTCCTCTAGGGGCATATTTTTATTATTCTTCTTGTGGAGAAAACTCAAACTTTTGCAGTTCCATTGTATTTTCTTCCAGGGATGTAATTGTATTGATGAAAATAATGAAGATTGGTTTCATGTTCAGCTTCTAAATCTTGTCTCCTCCATAGGTCTCTGATTTTCCTTGGGCTTAGCCATCCCAGGAGCCTTAGAGCCCTTTTGTATCATTTTCTTTCCTTCTTTTCAATTCTTATTCACATGCATCTCTTGTTTTTGTTTCTTTCTATTTCTGCATTTAGTATTAATGATATCTTGTTGTAGGATTGGGTTAAATGGTTGATGTAAGTTCTTTTGTAGCATCACAAGAATCATTTCATCCTTGGAAAATATTTTGAAGGTCATAGTAATCGTTGAGCTATCTGGATTAGTCTTCTTATTCCCAAATCGAGATTTCTAAAACTCCTTTGTAGCAAAGAACAGTAAATTTCTGCTATTTTTTAGAGCATGCTAACGAGCTTCAATCGAATTGGTTCAAATTGCATTAGATCACAAAAACATTATATTTAATAACAAAATTCACCCCATTTCATTTTCACTTGATTAGGTTAGTCATTTGTTAGATTTACTAGCTCATTAGTTCTTGAATTTCTAATTTTTAGACTAAGTAATTTTCTGTTATTTAATAAATATTTACCATGTATAGATGAATTTATGGATAGATGCAGAAAATAGTGTGTGTTGTTGGAGGAGATTCTACATTGCAAGGAGACCTCATCTCGTTCACCTCATCCAAGCCTCATCCACCCATGTCGCTAAAGCAAAAATTGCCATTTCCATTGAGAAAATCTACCCATCTTGAAGCCCTTGCTTGAGTTCTATGTATTTTTACCCACATCCATGCCTTATTCTTCAATTATCCACCTTTCCAAAGCTCTAATCCACCTTCTAGACCACTTTCTAAGCTTTCAACCTACCTTTTGTAATAAAACAGGGGATCTTGTAGGAACTAGTACTTCTTGTAGACGTCTTGTAGGAAAACTTATAGTGGCCTGTTTTGAGCCTGAATTGAGAAAAATCATCACTAGAAGCCAGGATTAGGCCCATACTTGCTTTCCAAGCCATCTGAACCATTGTACACCTTTTCCTCCATAACTGTCTCCTTTGTTACGTCCCCTGTCTTTACAGGGGACATAACAAAGGAGCAGACACGAGGAGAGCCTTCAGACGCTCAAACGACTCTTGGGTAGCGGCATCCCAATGAAAAAGAATATCACGCTTCAGTAACCATGTATAGCCCTTAGCCACTTTGGCATAATTCGGAATGAATCGATGTAAAAAATTCACTTTTCCCTGCAAGCTCTGTAATTGCTGCAAAGAAGCAGGGGGAGGAAGATTCAGGATGGCTTCGAATTTAAGAGGATCCAAACGGATACCCTCTCGGGAGACGATGAACCTGAGAAGTCTGCCAGACTTAAGACAGAAGACACACTTATTGGAATTGAGTCGAATACGATAGTGTCTACAATGGAGAAAAATTTCACAAAGGTGGGTGGGATGGTCTTGACGCCTTACCGAATAAGTCGGAAGGTCATCCAGATAAGCTTGCACAATGTCCCAAATATCATGAAAGGCATATGACATTGCGCGTAGGAAGGTGGCACCAACATTCTTTAAACCGAAAGGGAGTTTCTTATAATAGAAAGTGCCCCACAGACAGATAAAGGCGTTCTTGTGTTGATCAGTGGGGGCGATATTAATCTGATTATACCCAGAAAAGCCATCCATGAATGAATATATTTCACTCCCGGCACACTCATCAATGAGCTGGTCAATGAAGGGTGTGGGGAAATTGTCTTTAGGGTAGTCTCGGTTAATATCATGGTAGTCAACACATACCCTGATAGTTCCTTTCTTTTTATTGACAGGGACAATATTAGAGACCCAGTCTGTGAGTGGGATCGGGTAGATAAAACAAGCCTTGAGAAGCTTTTCCACTTCCACCTTGATAGCTGCAGCCTTTCGGTGGTGCACATGGTGTAGACACTGTCGAACAGGCTTAGCACCTGGATAGGTAGGTATCACATGCACCACAATACTGGGATCAATGTCGGGCATCTCTTCATAGGACTAGGCAAACACATCATGAAATTCATGAAAAAGACCTGTATAGAGCTGAATCTCCTCTGGAGTACAAGTTACTCCAACATGGATATGCTCGACAATCCCTAGTTTAACAGATATGTTGACAGGCTGGGTCTACGTGATGTTTCCCATATTCCCTTCAGACGAAACTTGATAGATCTGAATAGGTTTCTCAACAGGTTGAAAGGGAAAACATGAAGCAAACTGCTCAAGACAAGCAAGCATTTCCCGATGGGTAGGGAGAAATGAGTAACGATGGTGATGATCGGGCCAAGGAGGTTCCTCGAAAGACATAGTCTCAATGATCGCTTCATCAGAAGGAAAAATTTCTTGTAACAGGTTTGAAGAAGTGATATCTCCCAGCAAAGGGGACTGTACATACGAGTCGAGAGCCCTACTCAAAGGAGCAGGTTCAGAGGGTGGAGCCGATGCAGAAACAATTTCGATGTAGTTGAGCTCGGTAGGACTCAACGGCATCTCATCTCCCCAAGAGTCAAGCTGATCAAGAGGGGGAAGAACCCATGGATCAGAGTGAACAGAAATCATATTGATGGTGGTGACTTTGGGAGGTGGGAGTGAAAAAACACCCATAGGGGCAGGATCTTTAAAGAGTCCAACTCCCACACTTTCAAGCGGAACTGAGGTATGCTCTACAAATGGCACATTACCATCGGAGGAAGAGGCAAAGAAGGAGAGCTGGTCTACGGTGACAATCTTCCCTTGATGATGGAAACGAATGACACAGAATAGAGATGAGGCCACGACTCGCATGGTATAGGTCCAGCTTCATCCTAAAAGGAGGTTATAAGTTAAATTGGCATCGACAAATTCAACCTCTACTTCAACCATTTTCCCTTCCAATGTAATGGGAAAATGTTGGAGGATACCATAAGGATGTGACTCTCTCCCATCAAAGGCTTCCAAGGTCGTAGGAGACTGACTTAGAGTCGGAGAACCGATAGCCTTCCAGCAAGGAAAAGACATTATACAAGTTGAGGAGCCTTCATAAATGACAGTACGATGAATCATTTTGGAATTGATGATGACCTAGATAAGGAAGGAAATTTGGTGAGGCAGCCTCGGTATATGGCTTTCAAGGTCAAAGGTAATCAAATCTGAGTCGGCCAGGTCAATGCCACCGATGGTTGATAGCAAAGACTTCCTCTGGAAGGGGAAACTCTGGAGAACTTCCAATGTGGACATAGCTGACGGAGCCTGAGCTAAGTCCTCCACGATGCTATAGTTCTGGGAAGCACGAGCATTGGGGTTGTACGAAGACTTCCAGAGTAAGCCCTTAGGAGGTCAGATGACCGTCTCAGTGCTAGGTCGTTCAATATGAAGGGGACTGGAACTGGATGGAGAAGCACTAGAGGGGACCTCAGGCTCCTTCCTGGCAGGTGAGGGATACTCTTTTGCCCGAGTACTAATGTGGATGGGAATTTTCCCTTTCATAAATACCTGAGAACCAAAGGGAGAATAGGATTGAGACGGATCAGCCACCATTTCAGTTTGATGTGAAGGAAAAGGTTCTTTAAGCACGGTAGGAGTTCCAAGGGTAGCTTTCAGCAAACGACTAACTTCAGACTACCTTGGGCAGTCTTTGGTGTAGTGATCCTCATCGCAGATAAGGAAAGGATACTTGGGCTTGCGTTTGGCACCCTCCTTGAGTGGACGTTTACGTGAATCCTGCTTTGGTTGTTCAGTTTTGTTCTTCCCTTTTCCTTTCTTTTTCCCTTTCAAGGATTTGTCTGTCGTGGTGGACTGGACGACATTTAGCTTAGAAGTACTACTAGCATTAAACACTCTCTGAGAATTGTTTTCATTTGAAGCATTCTGCTTTTTCTTCCCAGAGTTCACAGAAGATTTCTTAGAAGGTGGATTTACAGAACCAATGACACCATCGATGAAGGGCATTGGCGGAGCTTTGGAAGTTCCAGGTCTCGAAGCATCAGGCAAATAATCATATAGAGTACCGGACTGGGAGTAAACCAAGTCAAGGTACTGAGCTTGCGCAATAGCTTGCTCTTTAGTTACACACGCTCCCATTGCAATGTCCCTAGCTATTGGACCGACGAACGAGGTTGTAAACCAATCAGTCAAAAGCTAATCGGGAATCCAAAACTTAATCAAACGGTGACGCCGTCTCCATTCATGAATGTGGTCGGAGATGTGCATGGCCATAGTCTATTTTAAGGACGTCAGGAGATGCATGCCCATTTCATAATGAATCAGCAACTGAAAATGAGTTAAGAATGCCATAGCTAATGAGTTAATGTCCTGAAAAGATCCGCTAGCTAATTCGATATACCACTTAGCAGCAGATCCAGTGAGAGTACGTTGAAAGAGGCGAAGTCAAATTGAATCGTCAAGCCATGAGTTTGACGAACACCATAGATGATACATCATAGCATGAGCCTGGGGATCCTCCCCAGCTTTACCATCAAACTTGGGACACTCACCTGGAATTTTAGTTGGAACCGACAGCCAATACGAATTATGAAGGATGGGATCATTTGTCAGCTTGGACATGTCCGGTAATTCCAACGTTGCTAAAAAGGGTAACTGAGGATTAAAGGACATTTGCGGCCGCGGGTAAGAGGTAGTACCAGAGTTCCATCCAGCGGATTGTTGCCCCCATTGGTTCTGTCCAGACAGACCCGGCCCATAAGGGTTTTGTCCGTAGGAGTTCTGCCCATAGGGGTTGTAGCTGGAACTGGGTGGTTGACCCTGGACTTGCCCCCCAACATTCTATTGATTACCAACTTGACCTGCAGGAGCAACATAGGGTTGCTGATAATTCTGATAAGGATTTACCTTCATTTGTTGATAATTTTGATATGGGGAAAATTGGGCTTGCCCTTGGGATTTCTAGGTACCATAAGGTGTCTAGGCTCCAAACTAGGCCTGGTAACCCGGCTAGGTTTGATAAATAGGTTGATATCCAACGGAATTTGAGAACCGGATTGGGTCTGGAGCCCAGACTCAGACTGAAAACCGGGTGGCGCTTGAGAAGAAACCATCATTTGTGTGCCCATTTGAGCAAGCCGAGACAGATGTCATTGAGTAAACTGAGGAGGAGCCATCTGGCTAGATGGTTGACCTAGCTGTGGTTTAGGTTGACTCACTTGCCCATCAGGTTGAGCTTGCTAGGTAGTGGGCTGTCCTTGCACAACTAAGGGTTGTCCTTACTGGCCGGATGGCTGAGCAGACTGGACAGTTGGTTGGCCTAGTTGATTTTTAGGCTGACCACTCTATCCAGTTGGTTGACCAGACTAGACAGTGGGTTGGCCTTGCTGAACATAAGGCTGACCAACTTGGCTAGAAGTGTAGCCCTGCTGGACACCAGGTTGACCTTGTTGGATATAAGGTTGTCCCGAGTTACCAGAAGGTTGCCCATAATAAGTAAAGGAAGGACCACCAAAGGCCGAAGGTTGTCCCTGTAAGGGTTTTCCTTGTGGGCCTCCAGGTTTCCCTGGATAAGGTTGTCCGTAAGACAGTTGACCTTGATAAGGTGGCCCTTGCATATGTGCAGGCGATGCTTGGCCACCATGATATCCAGTGGTGCCCCAAGCAACTGACAATGGGACCGTGACCTCAACCATGGGTTGAGTCGCTATAGGTCCGGGATAATAGATATGAGCTCCTAGAGAATCATAATATCTAAATGGATTTTGAGGATTCGGATTCCGAAGAGCTTGCACATACTGATCATATGCCACCCCTACTGGAATGGAACCAGAAGAAGGTGTGGCAGTTAGTGTGGGATCAACAACTCCTGTCGTTGGGCCACCATGAGTCAAACCAGCAGAAGGCTCGACAACAGTAGTAACCACTGAAGAAACAATGGTGGCACTAACAATAAGTGTCGAAGAAGCCACACATACAGTTGGTATGGTCGGAATAGATGTAATAGACACATTGTGAATTTGAGTGATGAAAGACTCTGAAGTCGGAGGGATGGTACGAGACCATATGGAACTCGAAATAGGAGACCTGGAACTGATGATGTCCACTAAAGCATTATACCTTAGAGGCAATGTGACACCAAGGGAGGTAACACGGAAAGGTAAAGTTCCTGTTTCACGGAAAGGTGAAGTTCCTACTTCTGGAATAGGTATCTCACTTTCAGATACAAAGGACTCTTCACCTGAGACGGGAGACGTCTCATCCATGTCAGAGGAAGACATTGGAATCGTAGCAGTAGGAGGAGTAACAGGAAAGTATTCCTCAGAAGGATCCCAAATGGGATTCCAATTAATATCGTAAGACTCGTCCTCTAGGGCGCGAGAGTTAAGCGGTTGGATACTCGGAATAATAGGGAGAGTATCACTAACAACCGGATCCTCGGGAGCAACAGAGGATGGAGACCCTTGGTCAGGGAAAATTTTAAGAACCCCCTCTAAATTTATAAGTATAATAAATGGGCGAATATCCATGGTATATAGGAAAAATGGAAGGCGATTTTATCAGTAATATAATATGTATATATAATTTTTTGGCGAATCCCTCACTAGGCATGGCGAATATTTTACTCAATTATAAAATCTTGTAAGATCTTGGTATTACCATGGGTTATCATAAACGTGGAGCTTAAAAATTACTATTAGTAATTTATAAACATTAATAAAATTAATAGTTGATTTTTATTTTATTTTTTATTTCAACCAAGCTAAAATGTTTAACATACATTAAATTACAACATCCATTTTTACTCTTGATCCCCCGATAGGGATCAAATATTTTCACTCTATGCTAGTTTTCATATCACAATATTTGATACCTCTCGGCGGTTAGTAGATCCAGAGTAAAGATGGATCTATGTTGGTTTAATTCCCCCATTTAAATAGGCTACATTATACCATGGGTCAATACCACGTGCCATTTTGGTGAATACCATGGGTCAATACCATGTGCCATTTTTATTTTTATTAATACTAATATTAGGGTTAATAATGTTGTTTTGCATGGTATTAACAACAATCTAGTCCATGGTATTTGTCACATAGTATTTTGCCCATAGGTTTCACCTAAATATAAAGCATTTTTTGAGTGTTCGTAAATATAAGGTGACTTATGGAGTAAATATATAAAAAAAAAAATGTGTTTACCATACCTCTCGTTTATTTATAATTTTTATTAATTTACCATACCTCTTTTACAAATATGGTATTTGGCCCATAGGATTCAGTTAAATAAAACCTCTTTCTTGAGCCTTCATAAATAGAACGAGGGTTATGGACTAAATATAAAAAGAGATTTTATTTATTTACCATACTGGTGGGCTCCAGTATTGTAGCAATAATGCTACAACTCCTGGAGCTTCCTTCTCTAATTTTATCAGCCCAGTAGTTCGTAACAAACTTGGAAGCGATGGTGCTGTATGCACAAGTACTAGCTCTTGTCGCAGCTGTCACTTGGTCAGCTGGCACAAGTCCGCTAGGGCTCAAGCCAACTTCTATATGTTCTCAAAAGAAGCTTTCTAAATGATGAACGAAGACTATCTGAAAGGAAATTAATCTATGTTGCAAGAATGAACTGAAAGCCAACCAAACATGGAAACCCTAGTAAACCCTAATCTGACTAGCTTAATCCCTACAATGCAATGCTGCGAATGTAACTCTCTAAAAATGATGCCATTACTTCTAGTGATATGAAATGCATGAAATTAAACTACTTTCATTGAAAAGAACATTGTTTTTATATTTTTGCTTAAGTGGTTGGAGTGATTATGACAGTGTTTCTTATTAGGGTTTGACTGTGCAGGGGTAGTGTGAAGGAAAGAAAGCTTGGGAAAGGTCAGGGAGGCTAGGAGAGGTTCCAGGGGACCTCTAACATCATTCCACAGAAGTCCACAACGTTCAGGTGCTCAGCAACCGAGTTTGCAGGCTTCTACAGGATGTCTGCAGGGGATCCTACAGGAAACTCGGGATTTCTACAGGAAGTCTGCTAACTTCTACAGGATGGTCTGTGGTTGGAGTTTTGGGTGATGGAGGAGTGGAGGAGTGGTATGGGTGGATAGGTAGGATGGAGAGGAAGCTTGTGATGGTTCAGGGACAGAGAAATAAGATGGAGAAAGAGTGGGTGCAGTTGGTTCGTAGATGGAAGGTTGGAAGCAATGAAAAGTCGACAAGATGGAGCTACGTGAACAGTAGAGGTGGTTGAAGGCAAACGAACTGAACAGAGATCGAGTAGGTGACTTTAGGCATGGTTGAGAAGTAGAGGAAGAAGACAACGTGATGCAATTCAGTGTAAAGGAAACAAATCTGCTATGTCCTACACAAAACTGAGAATTCCATCAACTTATTCTAACTGTGTGATTAAGTCAACGAACAACAGTGTAAACTTCAGAGAAAAATTGTGCATGGAGTTGGAACAAAGAAAGACTATTCAAGATCAAAATGCATAGATAGATCTACAATTGAAATGACTGTGTTGCAGCTGGAATGAAAGTATAAGACTGCGTCTTTTTGGTGGTTGGTGCGGTCTACACCCCCAATCCCTAAATAGAGATGGCAGTGAGTGCACTGTCAACCTTTTCTTGGAACTCTACGAATGCTAATCCTTCTAACTCTAATCTAAACAACGAAAATCACTTGAACCATAAATTAATCCTACTCAATCACATAAAAGAAATCAACTCAGAAGACTGTAATTTCCAAATGCATGTCAAAACAGAGGAATGAAGTGTTGGAAGGAAAAAGAAATAACGATACAAGGGAAAGGAGGTATATTTCTCTTAGGTTGGGCCCTAACCTGAGAGCTATAGCTCCCTTAATAACTCAGAATTAGATCCAAACTGCCTGCCTTTATTGAATAATCATGAGTCTAACATTATGCAAAAACTGTCTTACAAAAAGCAAAAACACCGAGCTGTAGCTCGTACTCAGAAATTGCAACAGTAGTTCAAAGGTTCAAAAAGCTCCTATCAAAGGCTATGGCCTTCATATTTATACATGATGAGGATCAAGGCTGGCTTCCTTAATTAGTGGACCTCAGCTGTCCAACTAGAAGTAAACTGCTGTAAACTGTTGTTCCTGTAGAATCCGTTGGCTGCCTCTAAGCTCGGTGGGGAGAGCTGTTGGAGCTCGGAGTTAGGGTGGAGATCACGAGGGAGGTCATTTAAAACTGTAGAAAACCTCCCTATAAACCTGCAATGTCCCCCTTGCTATCTCCTTGTCTCCTTTTGCGTGGTCTTTGCTCCCTTTAATGCCAAAAAACCTGAAATCATCATGTATTAGCCACATAGATATAATGCCTGCCCTTCTTCCTACAAATAACACGAATATACTAAGAAATGAATGCATAAGTGATAAAAGATGAAGGGTTGAGCAAGGTAAGTAGGCCAAATGAGCCCAAATTGTTACCAAAAATTGGGGCTCATCATCACCCCCCAGCTAAAATATTTGCTCATCCTTGAGCAACTTAGTCCAATTCCTCATCCTTCATTGCTTTTACTGCTTCCCTTACATCCCAAGCCTCTGTGGTAGTGTCCTCCTTGCTGATATGAAACCCAGCTTTTCTGTTCACCTCTTCCCATTGTTCACTGTCATCCTTCTCTGTGCTGCCTTCAGTCAATCCTAGCAGCAGTGGTGGGCTGAGTTTAAGGCCAATCCAGCTGGCCTGGAGGTTTTGCATGGATTTCTTGTACAGGGCTACCCTTATCAATGCTTCCCTCATCCGAGTTGGGGTATGGTACTCTCGGATTTTCAAACTGTGTGCCAAGGTATTCCATCTGCGTGTGCATGCTTGGGCAGCATTTTCTCCTAACAGTCTTTCCATGTCTTCAAAATGAGCGATGGCTTGGGCCTGTTGGTCCATATATCTCAAGGAAGCTGTGGGATCAGTAGACAAGTGTTGGTGTGCTGAGATGAGTGCAACTGGATCCTCTGGTTCTGCTCGTATGAACAATGGCTCGTTCAATTCTCGGTTCATGACCGATTTTGCTTCAGCTTCTCTTTGATCCTCATGGTTCAACCATGAAGCGAATGCCATCAATTTCATATCACCCAAGGCAGTCTTGGGATCCCAGGAAACTTCATTAGGCAAGGCCAAATTGTGGAGGTAGAACTCTGCTAATTTGGCTCTATCTTCTGACGAACTAGTACTGCACAACTCATAAAATTGTTGTGGGTCTTGGATGTGAGAAATAGCTCTTTGTGCCAAGGTATTTATTTGGAACTGCAGCCATTGGTCTTTCAAGTACAACCCATAGGATTTTGCAGGTTGTCTGCACTGTATTGCCTCCATGGCCCAACTGGCCATGCAGGCCAATTGTGCTTCCTTTTACTGCAGTTGTTCTTTTAGAGCTTGCACTTCAAATCTGTGATTGCTGTTCTGCTTCCTGTAGAAGTGTCATTGGCTCTTCAAGACCTGTGGTCAATTCTTTTTTGCCTTGCTGCTCTTCTGTGGTGTCTTTGGAGGATGTACCCGTCCTTGCCTTCAGCTCCTGTAGCTACAATCTGAGCTTCTGGTTTTCTTCTTGTAGGTACACTCTTTGGCAACTGGCCACATGTTTGGCCATGGCCAATTCACTCCTGGCCTCCTTGAGTTGTTCTTGTAAAGGACCTATGTCCGCCACACCCTTTGACTTGGAAATCTTCATCCACGTGTGCGTACAGACTCTTTCCTCCTCTAATGCAAAAAACAGGGGCACAGTAAATTTCTGCGGTATGATTTTGCCTGCCTCTATAAAAGTGTAGTACGAACTCAGACTAGGTTGAGGGCTGGGTTTTGGTATATGTTCCTTTTCTGCCTCTTTAGGTGGCTCTAACTCACCCTCCCTTGGTGGTGATGAGGGTCCTTCTCCTTCCCTCTTCTCTGTTTCCTATAGACAGGCCAGAGTTTCCTGTAGAATATTTTCAGCTTCCTGTAGCCGAGCTTTTTCAGTCAACAAGTCTAACCTTTCTTGCCACTTAGTTTTCTTTGGGCTCCCCTTCTCATAGGTGACCGTGATCCTTGAGGGGGACTTTTCCTTGGGAGAAGTAGGGGTGTCTTCAATAAAAATCGGGCTGCTAGACGAGGGCTGTGGTTTAACCATCTTTATTCGGACACTTCTTCGAGCTTTGAAGTATAGAGGGGTCTCCCTCTTTCTCTTCTCTTTTGCCTTAGGTGGCGTGCTGAGGGCGGCCACCACAGCTGCTGCCTCCCTTGCTAGAATGTCCGCCTTCTTCTCCTTGGTTTTCGCTTTTGCGGGGCTTCTTGTAGAAGACCCCTTTTCTGTTTTCGGGCTTCCTGTAGAAGCCTGTTTCTGCTTTCCTGTAGGAACTGTTTTCGGGCTTCCTGTAGAAGCCTGTTTCTGCTTTCCGGTAGGCACTGTTTTCGGGCTTCCTGTAGAAGCATGTTTCTGCTTTCCTGTAGGTACAGGTGTCGCCACCTTGGCTTGCTTTGCTGCAGGGGTTTTGCCTTTTGGTTTGGTTGCGGGTGCTGATGAGGTACTTGGGCTGATGTGGACCTTCTCAGCTTTGTCCGTTCTACTCTGCAACCTTTTCTCCCTTGCTGACAAGATGGGTGTGTCATCTTTCTCCTCAGCATCCTTTTTCTTTTGTTTCTTTTCCTGCTTTTTCTTCTGCACTGTGGTCGGGGTCTTCGGGCTTGCTTCTTTCTTTCCCGCGGCCACTGATTCTTTTTCCTCACTGCTGGAGGAACCACTTTCTTCAGTCAGCATCCTTATGTCTCCGTCTCTTGTCAAATTTCTGAATGCTTCCCATGAGAGGGGAACCTTATATGAATGAAGTGCATCCTCAACAAGAAGTTTGATCAATCCATGGTGGGCTACCTGATCAGGTATGCCTTCTTTTAACTTTGTGGCACACTCAATTAGAGACTGTAGCAGGAAATAAGGGATGCTAAGTTTATTTTTTTTTACAGGAATATCAATCTGGTGCCTCAATTCATTGAGCAACCGAAAGTGATACCTGTACACAATGCTAAAACGGCCTTCACAGGTTATATACTTCATGATTTGCAGGCTAACTTCATTCCATGGTGGCAGCAAACTGGTTCTTCTCACCCCATTTTTGTCCTCCGAGAATTCCTCCTCAGGTGGAAAGAATTCTTTCTTTGCCTGCTGGCTCAACTTTCTTTCTTCCTTATCCCATGGCAGACCCATGGGAAGTTCAGTAATTCGACTGATATATTGCGGGGTGAGCTTGAGGCTTAGGCCCCTGAAGGTCACAGTGGCCAATGTTTTAGATTTCGGCCTCAAAGCTTGTAAAAATTCTTCTGCCACTTCGTCGTCATAACCCTGCAACTTGTCACAAAAGGATATCCATTGCACCCGTGTAAAGAGCTCCACCACCTCCTGGTTTTCCCTTAATTTTGATGAATCAGTGGGTTCCCGTCTAATAAACCCACCCGGCATGATAAAAACTGTTGCTTTAACTTAGAGGTGGCAAATGCGGAAGAAATTCGGTCTTCTGAGACAGAGCGTAGAATTACGCTTCTGTTATGCACATAACCCATGAAACTTAACCCTGAGGACATTAACACAGTTTAATTACACTGCCATCCTGTAGAATGACAGCTTATGCATGGCAGACAACAATTTCAACCATTCCCTATGACCAGACTGTGGACGACAATTCTGCCACCTTTAAAAACCAATTGCATGGAGAGTTCAGGGTTACCTTTTTATCTGCCACCTTTTTACGTGAGGAACCCGCCTTCCTGTAGAAACAACTTTCCTGTAGGAGCTGCGCATGATTTCTGAGAAAGACTGCAGTTGGTCTGTGCTTTCGATGTTGCTTCACAGGCGTTCTGATCGCCAAAGGCTCGGAGTTTCGAACTGCAGAGGGATCCGGATGTTCACTTGAGTTCCAAACGGTGGATGATAAATGCATGTGGGCAATCTAGCCGATTAGATTTGAATCGGCGGAATCCGTGGCACGGGGGTGAGTTGTCCCCACCGGACCGTTGGGTGACGTCGTCCCCATCATTTGCCTGCGAGTTCACTTACTGCCGCATTATCCCCCAGCATATCCGCCGCCGTCTCTTCTACTGAATGCGGTTTTCCCGACGAGATTGCTCTCACGTGTGTGCTGCCCATTCCTTTTGTCACGACCGTCACCCAAACATCCGACTGGACCATTAACCGGTCGACGTGGCCAGTCAACTGGCCATACAGCTGCTCAACCCATTCACCTCACACTTTGCAAACAATTCAAAGTAAAATTCATGCAATCTGATGGAAGGAAGGGTCGAGACACTTACCTGCGCAGCTGCAACACGATTTTTCGGGTTTTGGACGATGATGAATGGATCTGTCTGCTGCTGGTGGATTTGCACAGGCCCGGAGATTCATGTTGACAGGCTGCCGACGATGGAGTTGATGCTTGGCTGCATGCGTCCGCGTTCTCATTGCATATGGCCAGCGCTGTGAATAGTATACACTTTAGTGGGCTTAACTGTTACAGGACTCCCGCGGGATGTCTTGTAAGCGTTCTTCCTCCTTGGGTGCATGCTGCACGACGAAGGATCTGGCCTTGCGATCACGCTCCCGTGGCTTATGGATTACTGGAATGGATATGGTATGAGATCTCAACATTTTTTCAATTGAAAATTGCTTTTTCTTGATAACTCATCGATCTGCTTTGCTGGTGCAGGTAACTTCGTTGCATGGCGACAAGGATGGTAGGACGAGGTGACAACAATGTGCAAGGGTGACAACAAGAGCTTGCATGCATCCAAACCGATCCTTAGTCATTAGATCTCCTTATAAAATGGATTCTGGGCCGTCCTGAACTTCTACAGGAAGTTTCTTGTAGAAATACAGAGCTTCTTGTAGGAAGGTTGCGCTTCCTGTAGAAGGTCTGCGTCTTCCTGTAGAAAATCTGCATGTTCCTGTAGAAAATCTACATGTTCCTGTAGAAAACTGCATGTTCCTGTAGAAAACTCAAGCCGTGATAAAATGGTGCACATACCTTGGAGAAAAGGAGTATTCTTGGAGGAGGTGCATGATAGGGATCCTTAGCTTTGAGTTGAGAGGCTGCCTCTCCTCCATAGAACACCGGCAACCTGCATGCAACTTTACATTATGAACTTGCTGACCTTGTTTTTTCTCTTATTGTTTTTTTTCTTTTTTATTTTTTTTCTTTTGAAAGATAACAGGGGCGCCTCAATGAGGTTTTCACCCTTTGTCATCTGCCTTAAGCGCCTCAGAGAGGTTTTCACTCAAGGATCTTTTCCAAATTTTTCCCTTTTTTTTTTTTTGAAAGACAATAGGGGCGCCTCAATGAGGTTTTCACCCCTACCACCTGCCTTGGGCACCTCAGAAAGGTTTTCACCCAAGGATCTTTATTATTATTATTATTATTATTATTATTATTATTTTAGATCTTCCAGGGTATGCCCAAAGTAGACGCAGAACCCTTCTCTATGACCAACACTGATTTCTCCATAGTTTTGATGAACTCTTGTCTGGAGAGAGGTTTCCTGTAGATCTTCAATCGATGCCCATTGACAAGCATGGGGATGGCTTCCTCATCAATGGTTCGGATAAGAACAGACCCATTGTCATGACATTTCTCCACTGCATATGGTCCCAGCCATCTGGTTCTCAGTTTTCCCTTGAAATCTTTGTATCTAGAGTCATACAACAATGCCCAATCTCCTGGCTAGAATTGCTTGTCATTGAGGTGTTGGTCATGCCACACCTTTCTCTAAAGTTGAACCACTTCCGATTGAAGGAGGGCCTGCATTCGGTGCTCGTCCAGCCCATTCAGCTGCAATAGCCTTTCTTGTTGTGCATGGCTGAGATCTAGGTCCAACTGAGCTGCCATCCTCAAAGTGTTGTATTCAAATTCAATGGACAGCAAAGCTTCTTCCCATATACCAGCTCATAAGGTGTGAAGCTGGTGGTGGTCTTCCAGGTGGTGTTGTAAGCCCAGGTGGCCTCAACTAGGCGATCTGCCCAGTCCTTTCTGCTGCTGCTCACCACCTTAGTCAAGATCCCTTCCAATGCTCTATTGGTGACTTCCACCTGCCCATTTGCTTGAGGGTGATAGGGGGTGGAAGTCCTATGCTTGATCTTGTGATGAGCTAGTAGATCTTCAACTAGGTTGGATGTGAACTGGCTCCCCTGATCAGTGACTAGCTCTCTTGGGTAGCCAAACTTGTAGAAGATGTTTTCTCTTAAGAACTCGACCACCTTTTCTTCTGTTGCTGCTTTGATTGCTTTATTTTCTGCCCACATTGTCAGGTAGTCAGTACACACAATGATGTAAGACTTTTTCCTCGAAGGAGGGTTGATTGGACCCACAAAGTCCATACCCCACTTCTCAAATGGCTCAAGAGTCACTTGAGGTTGGAGAGGCATCTCATCCCTTTGGGTCGGTTTCCCCATTCTTTGTCATTGGTCACAATGGCTGATATATCTTCTGACATCTTGATGAAGTGTGGGCCAATAGTAGCCTGCCTGCAGGATTTTGAAGGCAGTTCTCTTTGCTGCAAAGTGTCCTCCACAAGGCCCATCATGACAGGTGAGGAGGATATCAAAGACTTCCTCCTCCCTTACACAACGCCTTAAGATCTGATCGGGGCCAAGCTTGAACAGATTGCCCCCGATCCAAGTAAATGAGGCACTTTTTCTGATGATTCTGCTCTTCTCTCTTGAAGATAGGTGCGGAGGGAACTGTGCTGAAACAAGGTAGTTTGCTATATCAGCAAACCATGGAGAGAGTGCTGAGATAGAAAACAGATGCTCATCGGGCATCTGTTCATCCACTTTTCCATCCTCATGTGCAGACAAATCCAATCTAGATAAAAAGTCAGCAACAACATTTTCTTTACCTAGTTTTTCAACAATGGTCAAATCAAACTGCTGCAACAAAAGTAACCATCTAATAATATGAGCATTCACATCTGGTTTATTCATTAAATATCTAATTGCAGCATGGTCTATATGTACAAATGTTTGATAGCCAGTGATATAATGTCGGAACTTGTTCAGTGCATGGACCACAGCCAAAAACTCTTTCTCAGTTACAGTGTAATTCAGTTCAGCTTTGGACAAGTTTTTACTAACAAAGTAAATGGCATGTGGAAGTTTTTGTTCAACTTGTCCTAAAGGTGCACCTATGGTTTTGTTCGAGGCATCAGTGTGTATGTAGAAAGGTAGGGCCCAATTTGGACCTCTCAAGATTGGGGCTGACACCAACTTGTCCTTTAATTCATTCAAAGCCCTCTGACAATCATCAGTCCAATTAAACTCAACATCTTTTGCCAAGAGGCCAAACAATGGCGAGGCTAGCTTGCTGAAGTCCTTAATGAACCTCCTGTAATACCCTGCTAATCCTAAGAAACTCCTAACATCCCTTACATTTTGAGGAGGTGGAACCTTCTTGATGAGAGCAATTTTGTTAGGATCCACCTGTAATCCTTGGCAAGAAATGGTATGGCCTAGCACGGTCCCTTCAGTCATCAGGAATTCATTATTTTCAGGACTAAGGGATAGGTTCATCTCAATGCATTTGGTTAGGACTTTTCCCAGATTGGACGATGCTTCCTGGAAGTTGGCCTCATAAGGAGTGAAGTCATCCATGTAGATTTCCATTGCATCATGGACCAGCTCCGAGAAGATGCTTAAGACAGCTCTCTGGAAGGTAGCAGGAGAATTGCATAGCCCAAAGGGAAGAACTCGGTAGGCAAAGGTACCCCAAGGACAAGTGAAGGTGGTCTTATCTTGGTCTTCCGGGCTGATTTGGATCTGGTTGTACCCGCTAAACCCATCCAGGAAAGAGAAGAAATTCTTTCCTGCCAGTCCATCCAACACTTGATCTATGAAAGGTAGAGGGAAATGGTATTTCTTGGTAGCTTTGTTCAGTTCTCGGTAGTCCACATAGATTCTCCATTTCCCATTTTTCTTGGGAACCAACACCAGAGGGGACACCCATTCACTATCTGAGATGGGGTAAATGAATCTGGAATCCAACAATTTTTTCAATTCGTCCTTGACAATGTCCTTAAGGGCTGGATTCATTCTCCTCTGGGGTTGTCTAACCGGTTTACAATCCTCTTTGATGTATATTTGATGAGTAAAAACCGAAGGATGGACTCCTTTCATCTCCTTATAGCTCCAAGCAAAAGCATCTAGATGGTTGGCCAACAGGCTACACAACTCCTTTTCCTGGGAAGGAGATAGGGAGGAGCTGATCTTTAACGTTCTCTCACGGCCGAACTCCACATTTTTTACTCTGGGAGTGACAGGGTTGGCTGTACAAAGATCCACTAAGGTGCTGGCTTGGGCATCCTCAACCAATTTCTCTAAGGATAGTGCACTGGAATGTGGATTCTGGATCAAGGTCTCAATCAAGTCATCCTCGGTTGGGGGATTTCTTCGAGTGGTATCTAGGGTGCACAAAGGTGCTGAGTATACTTCATCCTCTTCTCCTTCCTCCAACCAAAGTGGTAAGTCATGCTCTAAGGAAGGTTGGGCAGGAGGGTATAGGACTAGCTGCTTGGACATAGGACCATTTTTGATGGTCATATTTCCTGCACGACAACTTATGTAAGCATCTGCAGTGGCTAACCAAGGCCTTCCCAAAATAAGAGGATATCCAGTAAGCTTTGCCTTGGGTTGCAGAACCAAGAAGTCTGCAGGGTATTCCCAAGAGTCGACAGAGACCAAGACATCCTCCACAATCCCTTTAGAAGTCACAGTGGAGCGATCTGCAAGTTGCAGAACTGTCGAGGTCTTCCTTAAGGAACCCTGAAGATTGAGTTTGAGCATGGTATCCCTGGTCATCACATTAATGGCAGCCCCCAAATCAATCAAGGTGTGAGGTATGATGGTGCCATTGATGTGGACATCTACTACAGGACTCCCAGGATCTAGATACTTTGGGCAGATGACTTGTCCTAACATAAGGTCAGACAGTTGTCCTACGACATTGATGGTTGAAGCATCTCTCTTTCGCCTGCCTGGGTGTTGGAAACACTTTTCCTTGACTAGTTTGTTGTATATTGGCACATCCTTGATGGCTTGGAGAAGGGGTATTTTCACACACAACTGCTTGAGCTCACCCAGAAGCTCATCCTCCTCTGGGTTGGGTTGTGTGGTGGCTGTTAGTCTCTCAGGAAACGGTGGAATAGCCTTTGGTTCACTTTCCTGTTTATCTTCCTCATCCTCTGGGGGAGGAGGTTGGCGATCCGGAAGAGTCTTTCCAGATCAAAGATTGATCTCCTGGATCTCCACAGCATAAGTAGGGCATGATGTTTCCCCAGTGTATACCTGCTGGGCCTGTCTATTGTTGGGGTTCGGGTTCGGTTGAGCAGGTATTTGAGGTTGCCTTGGCGGAGCAGGAGTTAATGGTTGAGGTTGAACTGGTGGTGGAGGCAAAATGGCAGGAGGAGTGTTGTACTGGGGCCTCCACCCTGACTGAGGTGCATTCCAATGAGGCTGTGACTGGGCATGTGAGTGATATGAATGAGTAGTAGGTTGAGTAGGATACTGAGGTGGGTAAGACCATGGAGGAGGCATGGACCTAGAAGGATGAGCAGGGGGACCCCAGGAAGGCATAGGAGTCGATTGGTTGGGGTTGTAATAAGCTTGGGGTGCCCCTTGCATCCCCTGCTGGTAAGGTCTAGATCCTTGTGGCCTTCTTTGGTTGAGGAAGTAGAGAGGTTCAGTGGGAGCTTCTCTCCCTTGGTACATGGCTTTAAATCCAGGTAAGGTTGGACATTGGTTTGTGGGATGGTCCTCCTCACAAACGAAACACACTTCAACCGAATGAAATGGACATTCGTTCTTAGGGTGTCTCCTTGTACATCTAGGGCAGAAGATAGCCAAGGCTCTCTCAGCTTCTTCCTTCTTCTGTTGGATCCCGAATGTGTCCAGCTGCATGGCAATGGTCTATCTCACCTCACTCTTAAGATCTTCTAATTGGCTTGCAAACTCTTGTTTGGAGAAAGGGACACCAGCTGAGAGGAGATTTCCTCTACCTTGTTTCCTAGCCGCCCTGGAGTGATTTCTAAACACAGTCTTGATGTCCTCATAAGGCAGTTGGTAAATGTCCCCCCCAGCTAACATGTGAAGGGTATCTAATAGGTCTTCAGGGACTCCTCGGAGTAGGACCAACTTGAGGGATTCAGGGTCAAGTGTGCACCTGGCCCACTTATAACTAAGTTGGAACCTCTCCTCATAATCCTCCAAGGACTCATCATTTCCCATGGTCATCCGAAAGATTTCTCCCTTGGTTTCCTTGGACCTACAGTAATCCCGGTACTTGGTATTGAAAGCTTGTTGCATTTGAGCCCAAGTAGTGATACTATTCCCAGGTAAGCCAATGAACCAGCGTAATGCTGCATCCTTAAGAGTTGAAGGGAAAAGTTTCAGCTTCTGCTCATCTTCAATATAGTCATAGGTCCTACAAAGGACAACAAACTCAAATAGGAAGGTATCAGGATCTTTAGTAGTCAGTCCATGGAAGTGAGGTAAATCGGACGGGCTAATGTTCTTCATTTTCATCTCTCCATTGGTCTCTCGGATGGGGAAGGCACCTTCTATTCTCTCATCTTCTCCTCTATTGTCAGCCATAGCTTCAGATGGATTGGTCACTAGTTTTTCTTCTTCTATAGGATCTTCGTATATCTCAGGAGGTTCACCTATAGGTTCTTCTGGATCACTGTCACCGAAGAAGAGAGAAGGGTGACTCAGTGATGTGGTGGGGGTTTTGGGTAAGAATTTTCCTGTTTTATCTCGATTCCTACGAGGCATGAAATGGAAAGAATTTTTTGATTGCTTTTGTTTTTTTTTCTTTGGTACCTGCAAAACTGAAACAGATTGATCTACAACTAACTATCTTACTGAAATAAAAATGCAGAATTTAATTGAAAGCAGGAAAGAACTAATCTACTTTGCTCAAATGAAATTGCAGAAATGGAAAGGCTATTCTACGCTTGCAGAATTGAATACTAATCTACGCCTGCAGGAATGGAAAGGCTAGTCTATGCTTGCAAAATTGAAATTGAGGAATTGAAAGGCTAATCTATGAAAGCAGGAACTGTCTATGCTACTTTTGCAGAATGGGAATGAAATAAACTACTTAGCAGAAAGCAAGAGTAGGAAAGTAGAAGAAAAGCAACAATTACTAATACTCTGACGCTTCCCCGGCAATGGCGCCAAAAAGATGGTGGGCTCCAGTATTGTAGCAATAATGCTACAACTCCTGCAACTTCCTTCTCTAATTTTATCAACCCGTTAGTTTGTAACAAACTTGGAAGCGACGGTGTTGTATGCACAAGTACTAGCTCTTGTCGCAGTTGTCACTTGGTCAGCTGGCACAAGTCCGCTAGGGCTCAAGCCAACTTCTATATGTTCTCAGAAGAAGCTTTCTAAATGATGAATGAAGACTATCTGAAAGGAAATTAATCTATGTTGCAAGAATGAACTGAAAGCCAACCAAACATGGAAACCCTAGTAAACCCTAATCTGACTAGCTTAATCCCTACAATGCAATTCTGCGAATGTAACTCTCTAAAAATGACGCCATTACTTCTAGTGATATGAAATGCATGAAATTAAACTACTTTCATTGAAAAGAACATTGTTTTTATATTTTTGCTTAAGTGGTTGGAGTGATTATGACAGTGTTTCTTATTAGGGTTTGAGTGTGCAGGGGTAGTGTGAAGGAAGGAAAGCTTGGGAAAGGTCAGGGAGGCTAGGAGAGGTTCTAGGAGACCTCTAGCATCATTCCACAGAAGTCCACAGTGTTCAGGTGCTCAGCAACCGAGTTTGCAGGCTTCTACAAGATGTCTGCAAGGGATCCTATAGGAAACTCGGGATTTCTACAGGAAGTCTGCTAACTTCTACAGGATGGTCTGTGGTTGGAGTTTTGGGTGATGGAGGAGTGGAGGAGTGGTATGGGTGGATAGGTAGGATGGAAAGGAAGCTTGTGATGGTTCAGGGACAGAGAAATAAGATGGAGAAAGAGTGGGTGCAGTTGGTTGGTGGATGGAAGGTTGGAAGCAATGAAAAGTCAACAAGATGGAGCTACGTGAACAGTAGAGGTGTTGGAAGGCAAACGAACTGAACAGAGGTCGAGTAGGTGACTTTAGGCGCGGTTGAGAAGTAGAGGAAGATGACAGCGTGATGCAATGCAGTGTAAAGGAAACAAATCTGCTATGTCCTGCACAAAACCGAGAATTCCATCAACTTATTCTAACTGCGTGATTAAGTCAACGAACAGCAGTGTAAACTTCAGAGAAAAATCGTGCATGGAGTTGGAATAAAGAAGTACTGTTCAAGATCAAAATGCATAGATGGATCTACAATTGAAATGACTGTGTTGCAGCTGGAATGAAAGCATAAGACTGCGTCTTTTTGGTGGTTGGTGCGGTCTACACCCCCAATCCCTAAACAAAGATGGCAGTGAGTGCATTGTCAACCTTTTCTTGGAACTCTACGAATGCTAATCCTTCTAACTCTAATCTAAGCAAAGAAAAGCACTTGAACCATAAATTAATCCTACTCAATCACATAAAAGAAATCAACTCAGAAAACTGTAATTTCCAAATGCATGTCAAAACAGAGGAATGAAGTGTTGGAAGGAAAAAGAAATAACGATACAAGGGAAAGGAGGTCTATTGCTCTCAGGTTGGGCCCTAACCTGAGAGCTATAGCTCCCTTAATAACTCAGAATTAGATCCAAACTGCCTGCCTTTATTGAATAATCATGAGTCTAACATTATGCCAAAACTGGCTTACAAAAAGCAAAAACACCGAGCTGTAGCTCGTACTCAGAAATTGCAACAGTAGTTCAAAGGTTCAAAAAGCTCCTATCAAAGGCTACAGCCTTCATATTTATACATGATGAGGATCAAGGCTGGCTTCCTTAATTAGTGGAGCTCGGCTGTCCAACTAGAAGTAAACTGCTGTAAACTGTTGTTCTTGTAGAATCCGTTGGCTGCCTCTCAGCTCGGTGGGGAGAGCTGTTGGAGCTCGGAGTTAGGGTGGAGATCACGAGGGAGGTCATTTAATACTGTAGACAACCTCCCTATAAACCTGCAATGTCCCCCTCGCTATCTCCTTGTCTCCTTTTGTGTGGTGTTTGCTCCCTTTAATGCCAAAAAACCTGAAATCATCATGTATTAGCCACATAGATATAATGCCTGCCCTTCTTCCTACAAATAACACGAATATACTAAGAAATGAATGCATAAGTGATAAAAGATGAAGGGTTGAGCAAGGTAAGTAGGCCAAATGAGCCCAAATTGTTACCAAAAATTGGGGCTCATCACATACGTCTAGTTTATTTATATTTTTATTTATTTACCATACCTTTTGAGTAAGTATAAAAAGACATTTTATTTATTTACCATACCTCCACATTACTTATATTTTTATTTGTTTACACCCTTGCATGTATATAAGGTGACTTATGGAGTAAATATAAAAAATGTTTTATTTATTTACCATACTTCTCATTTATTTATATTTTTATTAATTTACCATACCTCTTTTATAAATATGGTATTTGGCCCATAGAATTCACTTAAATAAAACCTATTCTTGAAAATGGGCGAATGGAAGGTTGTAGCTCCTAATTTCAAGGGCTAAATTTACCTTTTTTACCCTCTCCCTTAAAAGAAGGTGGGCTATTTGACGTGATTTGTAAAAATGTACTATGATACAAAATAATTGCCCACTAAAAATTTAAAACCCCTTAATTTCGCCAAAGGGCGAACATTCGCCCCTAAAATCACCCCTACCCTTGGTCACTTGGAACGGGGGACGGGATCGATGATTCCGCCAGGATGTTTCACATTAAAATCCTAGGAAAACTAACAAGAAAGAACCCTACTCAAGCTAAACGCAAACAAGATCTAACCGGGTAAATGTGAACTTGGCCAAATAAATTTTAAGACACGGAAACAAGACTTGACGTTTTCATCTTTAAAGAGTCAAGAAAAGGAACAAAAGATGACTCTAGTCGCCTTTGAATATTTAATGAGCCTGAAGTGACAAGTGCTTAGATGAACCTTTTCTTTTAGGGAGTCTGAAAATGAGCGAAAGTAACTACTCTGGAGAAACTAGGCAAAAGGTTTACCAAACAACCCGTAAAATTTCATATACACCTTAGCAGTCGTATGAAAACCAAGGACTTTCCATACAGCAGTCAATCTTCATGAATGTTGTGTTCGGTGTGTTACAGTTTGCAAGCCAGCAGACACAGCTTCCTAGGGATAAAGGATGATAACCTAGTGGGGTCTCCCAAAATATACTCGACGGTACGTGGGAGCACAATTCTGTACTAGACCGCTATTGAGTCACAGAAGGAGGAATCACCCAACCTTGAGTGGAAACAATAGTCACTAGGTTTAACGACAATGGAGCACGTATCTAGAATAGACCTCTAAATAATGAGCGTTCTGTTTCAATACGTTGTTAGATACATTCAGTTCATTTTAAGGTTGATCTTGAATTATGTTTCAGTTTCAGGCCCTAAAATATGTATATAGCAAAGCCTAGGATGCAGCTACAATGAATGAAATATCATTTTCTTTCGATGAACACCTACCTACGAGAGGGTAGAGAGATCTAATAATTTGCTTTGCAATATGCAATCTTGAAATGCAAATTCACTTTCACTTTCGCACACTAAACAAATGCAAACTTTTGATTTTTGGTGTTTTATTTTTTCAAATTCAAGGAGGCAAATAAGCAAGTGTGAAAGAAATCAGTTGACCCAAACAATTGTGATCTATGTTCGGTAGCGAAAAGAAATCGAATCAATACAAAGGACTGGTTCAAAAACTGTCACTAAAACCAACCAGAAGCAAAGAAAGAGGAAGGCTCAATCAAACCAATAAGAGGCTGTAAGCGAATCTTGAGCAAGCCAACAACCAAGGCAAGCGATTCAAGGAACTTGAAATAATGAACTAGGTTACAACGGGCAAAAATACAAAATTCGTTCAACTGAGCCAATGAAAGAGTGCCTCGATAATAATCAATAAAAAACAAATGATTGAGCAAGAAAAAAGGAAGAGGGATAAATATGACTGGCACATTCAGGAGACGAAACTGAAAAACATCAATTCTACTGGTGTCAGTGCGGGTAGAACATTAGCAACTAGCGCTGATAGAAAGCTAGCCATAGCAACAGAACACTGTCATCATGGGAGTACACGTCTTTCCCGTGATGATCCGATTTCCAGGATCGTCGCGACAGTGTAGCATTAATACGTGACGCACAGGATTTCACAAAAGGGTGATTGCGATGTCAGCACGACTGTTCAGCTAATATCCGCGATGATTCAAAAAACAAAGGCAATCGAGCCAAAAACTCCCAAACAAACCCCAGCCAAGAAACCAGGTAGTAAAGAGACCTCCCAAATCAATCCAGGTGATCCAAATGACTGCTAATAAATCCCCAAAAGCAAAGAATGACCAAATTTGAAATGAAGACAAGATCAAAGAGAATAACATAGGATAGACTCCCCAGCGGAGTGGCCAATTTGTGATGCAGGAAAGTGTTCCCTCTGTGGACAGAGGCAACCCCTCTAGCCCTAGAGTGGGTCTAGTCACAAACAAGGACAGATCAACAATAGCTTTCCTTAAATAGTTAAAGTTAGAGGCCTACGTATCCCGGTGGTCGATGGAGTTCCGTTGCGCTGCTCCAGCTTTCGCTTCCTTCTCCTCAATGAGTGATCAACCTGAAACAAAGCAAAGGAAATACAACAAAGCACGTAATCTAGAAAACAACAATAAACTATTTACTCACAAAGTCAAGAAGTCATGAGCTATCAAGTACATTACATACAAGACATAGGAAAACATCATTGATTGTATTAATAATGAAATAAGAGTAACCTTACAACCAAAGTCTTGACGTCACAAGCCTTCTCAGAGGAATCCAACCAGCATGTTCTTCAAGCATCCACTCTTTGAAGATGGATCTCCCAACATACAAAGGTCTCTCTCTCACTCACTCATAAGTTTGACATGAAATCAAGGGCACTTCACAACCTTCCTCAAGCTATCAACACTCTCACACTTATCACACTCACACCAGCTATCTATCAAAAGCACTAACAGCATTGCTCAAGCCAAGAATTTACCAACTAGCTGATCATATCAAAGGTGAGTGTTTAAATTTGAGAAGGAGTCTCCATGAAAGGTGGGAGAGGGAGCTTATCGTCAAGGAAGGTAGCACAATTGACGGAACTTCCACACCAAGAAAGGAAGGGCGACACAAACTAGGCCAACAACCAGGCCTGGAGTCATCCGAAAGGCTGACTGTTGGAACAATTCGTCCAATATGGATCATCACAAGTACATGACTGAGATTCAACACTGACATCGTGAGTGGTTAGTGTATATAGTCAAGTCATCGCCGAAGGAAAGACATAGACCCCGCGCTGGTGCATAAAATCGGGCCATCGCGAGAAACAGATGTACTTCCGCGCTGGCAGCGCGAATGGACTATTTAGGAGCACCCTTCAGCGCATTTATTAAGCCAATGGCCGCGATGAGGAAAATAACTTTAGAAAATTGGGTTAATTGGCAACATAGGAGACCATTTGTTCACCGTGAGCATGTTTGACTTGGACACATGACACAGTAGATGGACTGGGAGTGAAGGCAGTGACAAATTACTGTGTAATAGGGTCGTCAGTTGAATTTTTTCTAAGTTTTTTCAATATCATTGGTCAGGACATCATAAATTGGATGAGGAATGTAGATCGACAGGAATAATTTATGAAGCTTTCAGTGCCACTTTTATTGCATTAATCCCAAAATCAGATAATCCTAGGAGTTTTAATGACTTCCAACCTATCTCTCTATGTAATTGCATATATAAGATCATTGCAAAAATTAATTTAAATCATATTAAGCCTATTTTATCTCAACATAATTCCAAAGAACAGTTTTCCTTTATAGAGAATCGTCAAATACATGATGCCATAGGCATAGCGCAAGAGGGCCTTCATGTGCCTCTAAATTAGACATAAATTGAGGCCCATGCCTCTAAATAAACATAAATTAAGGCCTATGACCATCCTTTAGCACATTAAGCCTGTCTTTTTGCATTAGATAATGTATTTTTAACTTTAATATATTCATTAGGAAGGTTTATGAATAATTTCATATTTGTGCCTAATATTATTTAATTTTGTGGAATATTATGAGAATATTGTGCAGATAATGAAGATTTGGAGGAGGATATAATTTAGGGACTTGCTTCCTACTACAGGAGGATAAATATTAAATAATAAATAAACAAGATATTATAGAATTATGACACAGATTGTGTAACTCCAATGATTGAGAAAATCTAGGAATGTGTCCCCTGCCATTTAATGCAGATTCCTAGTATTGGAAACCAGATCCACTAATCAAGTGATTTTGGTGGGGAAAACTTCCTCCTTTCATGCAGAATGATTCTTAATCATTTTTCATAAGTACCAAGTTGAATTTTCCTCTAGGGGTAGATTTTTATTATTCTTCTTGTGGAGAAAACTCAAACTTTTGCAGCTCCATTGTATTTTCTTCCAGGGATGTAATTGTATTGATGAAAATAATGAAGATTGGTTTCATGTTCAGCTTCTAAATCTTGTCTCCTCCATAGGTCTCTGATTTTCCTTGGGCTTAGCCATCTCAGGAGCCTCAGAGCCCTTTTGTATCATTTTCTTTCCTTCTTTTCAATTCTTATTCACATGCATCTCTTGTTTTTGTTTCTTTCTATTTTTGCATTTAGTATTAATGATATCTTGTTGTAGGATTGGGTTAAATGGTTGATGTAAGTTCTTTTTTAGGATCACAAGCATCATTTCATCCTTGGAAAATATTTGGAAGGTCATAGTAATCATTGAGCTACCTGGATTAGTCTTCTTATTCCAAAGTCTAGATTTCTGGAACTCCTTTGTAGCAAAGAACAGTAAATTTCTGCTATTTTTTAGAGCATGCTAATGAGCTTCAATCGAATTGGTTCAAATTGCATTAGATCACAAAAACATTATATTTAATAACAAAATTCACCCCATTTCATTTGCACTTGATTAGGTTAGTCATTTGATAGATTTACTAGCTCACTAGTTCTTGAATTTCTAATTTTTAGACTAAGTAATTTTCTGTTATTTAATAAATATTTCCCATGTATAGATGAATTTATGGATAGATGCAGAAAATAGTGTGTTTTGTTGGAGGAGATTCTACATTGCAAGGAGACCTCATCTCGTTCACCTCATCCAAGCCTCATCCACCCATGTCGCCAAAGCAAAAATTGTCATTTCCATTGAGAAAATCCACCCATCTTGAAGCCCTTGCTTGATTTCTATGTAGTTTTACCCACCTCCATGCCTTATTCTTCCATTATCCACCTTTCCAAAGCTCTAATCCACCTTCTAGACCACTTTCTATGCTTTCAGCCTACCTTTTGTAATAAAACAGGGGATCCTGTAGGAACTAGTACTTCTTGTAGACATCTTGTAGGAAAACTTATAGTGGCCTGTTTTGAGCCTAGATTGAGAAAAATCATCACTAGAAGCCAGGATTAGGCCCATACTTGCCTTCCAAGCCATCTGAACCATTGTACACCTTTTCCTCCACAACTGTCTCCCCTGCCAAAGAGCGAAGCAAGATTAGCATTTACATTTTTCAAGCAAAAAGATAAAAAGGAAAAAGTTATTTTATATTTATTCATGAACACAACAATTAGCACTCTGTTGATGCCCCGAAAATCGTTGTATCAACATTGGGGGATGACCACCCAGTCCGGACCTTAATAGAACTCCTTTTCCGTTTGGGATGGTGGCTCCGACTGGATATAATGGGACCAGTTTCCCAGTAATGAATAAAAGGGGATGGATGAGTGATTGGTTTCTAATAAATGATAATGAATAGATGACTTAATCTAACAGCAAAAAATATAAATGACTATTCTATCCCGGGAGGCTTCTATTCTCTTAAGTGCAACTCTTGATGATCTCTGTTCATTGATAAGCATATAGATGACTCTACCCAATAAAAATAGACATTCATTTACTTAATGATTACTTTGTTCAAGTAGTTGAACAAAGTGATTAACACAACATTGTTACACTTATCCTTTTATATTACTGATACATGTATGACAAAAGAAAAGCATGTTGTAAACATCCAATAGTGGAAATTGTAAAGAATGTTGTTAAAAACAAACGCATATATCCGATAATAGCAAGAGCAATCAAACAACAATTCACATAAACAGAATGAACTCAGACATAGATAGTAGTACCATATGAGCTGCAAATCACTCCCAATATAAATTGCTATTTGAATTCCTTCTTCCGATGTAGTAATGCTTTTAAAAAAAGGCAGTAGTGCACATTCACATAAAAGCTTCGTTATCAAAAATTGGAATAATTGGCCCAGTCTTTATAAAAGAATATGCCTAAAGTATAGTAGTGCAACTTCAGGTTTAAGTCATATAAAAAAACTTACGACCCTTTCCAATGCATTGAAAGGGTCTATAAATACTTGACTAAAACTAACTAACTATGAAATTAAAATCCTACTTAATTGGTACAACTTGATTCGGAATATCTTCCTCACGGCAATCTGGCAGTCGGCAGCATGATTCATCACTTAGGTTGTTTGCCTTTCGACCTGAGTTGGCATATTGCAAGCATTGGTTCCACTTCTGATGGTCGGTTGAAACGAGAATTGAGTTGGGCAGCATAGGTGGCATCTTGTATATCGGGAATGATACACCCAATTGCATCTGTCAGGCACTTGAGGGCGGCTCTCTGGCTGTATGGTTTGACTAGGAACAACCAATAGGTGTCCCAAGTCAAACTATTAATTCCTGCGATTAATCTCCCATTTTTCTCCAGCTCTTGATAACATGACTACTCCAATGTTTTAGCAAATAGCAATTTACCTGGGGTACATTAAGAGATCATGTTAGATAAGTAGAGAGTATCATTAATCAATTCAACCAAATTACTTGTGGTTAACTTGCATCTGGAAACTGCTCTCTCTACTTTCATTAACTGGGACTGCCATTCCATAAATAGGATCTCTTTATGTGATTCTAGGATTTTTGGAAAATTAGCTGCCTGTCCCTCATCAGTGTCTTGCCACTCAAGAAAATTGGTCAAGGTCTCATCAGCCTGTTCCAAGTCTGTTCTAGCATCAACCGATTTATCACTTATTGATGCTGTTAAGTCACATAAAGGTTCTGCTTGAGCGATTTGTTGACCTAACAGGCTTATTTGTGTCACCAATGCTTTTTTAATCTGTAATGCTTCGGCTCTGAACTCAGCTGGCTGTGGAAGATTCTTGGTCTTCTCTATTTGGGCTGATAATTGAGCAATTTGCTCATCTTTAGATTTCCCCATCTGTTCATGCATTGCTTTCAATTTTTCCAGTGCTTCCAACAGCTCCTACTGCTGTTGAATGGCCCTTGAATCAATTCTCTGTTTTTCTTCCTACAATTGTTTATTCAATTGATTGTTTATTTGTTGCTGTGTGTACAATTGCTGCTCAAGTTTCTCTACCTTCTGTTGTGCCTCCGATAATTGTACTTGTAGCGAGGCGATTTATTGGTCTTTTTCTCTTAACAGATTAGTCACTTTTGATGCCTTGTCCATGGTGGCTGCCGAATAGGCTCCAGCATATAGGGACAATTTAGTAAGGTCATCAGAAAGATCAAATTCCTCTTTCCAGACCACATTGGCTGTCATTGTTTTTCAGGGAATAGGGAAGATTGATCAGTCCTTCTCCTTTTCCGCTGTCGTTTTACTACAACCCTGTGCTTTGGGCTGTAAAACACATCCAATGGAGATATCTCCTCCACTTGCAAAACAATCTGATCGGAAGGATATTTAGGGATTATCTCTATTCCTGTAGAAATGGGTAGGCTGCTGGTTCCACTTGGAACCTGTTTAGATGTTGTCTTCTGTGTGTCAGCCGCTTTTGATGTTTCGGCTTCCTTTGAGCTCTCAAGATTGCTTATGATTGACTCGAATTGCTACCATTCCTAGAGCAATTTCGGGTCAATCTGGGCATCTGCATTCACCTACGTGCTGCTCTGCTCCTGTTCTTTCCTCTGTATTTCCTCTTCTTCTTTCCTCTGTACTTCTTCCTGCTCTTTCCTCTACACTTCCTCCTGCTCTTTTGTTTGGATTTCTCCAGTAATTTTTGATGTAGCAGGAGGTTCCTTAGTGATTTGTTGCTCAAGCTCGCTTGATTCTGTCATCGGGGTCGTTGCTAACATATGTAGAGGCAGAGTTTGCAACATTTGTTCTCTAAGTCTGTTAAATTCAACTAACCTGTCATCCTGATATTTCATTCTAGCTAGTGATTTAACCTGAAATAGTGACTAGGCTGAGGAGAACAGGTCATCAAACATATCTGTTATAGACATTTTTGTGCCTTACAGCTCCAAGTATGAAATGTCCATAAACCAAGGGCTCCTAAGTCCCTAAAAGTGTTGTTCTAACCCCTAAAGGAACAAGGTCAATAAATTACAGCTTCTCCCAGAAGTTCTCCACGAGAAACTGCTCAGAATAAGTCAAAACAGGATCATTTCAGCTTCTCCACTAGCTAAGTGTGTTGCATAGAACCTAAATCCACTGGCTAGGTGCGTTGCAACGCACCTAAATGCACTATGAGGGTGCGTTGAGCGGGAAATGACAAATGGCAGTGTCATTCCGCGAGGTGGAGAGACAATGGAAGCTTCCAGAATCTTCTCCTATGACACTTGCCTCACTGAATTCGACCAAGGATGAGTAAGAGGCCTTCAGTCTCCAAGTGGAAGCAAGAACTGACAGAGAGAAGCCACTAATCAAATCACAAGCTGACTCATCCTCCTTGCATACATCTATATATGGATCCCTCATCCCAGAGATCCAGAGGCTGGAATTTTGCACATTGTAAGGAATTGTTGTTGGTTTTGAGACAAATATCAGAGAATTGGGTGATCTATGCTTTGTTGGAGGTGAAGAGGGGCTTCTTTGCTGGGAGGTTGATGCTGAGTCAGGAATCATTGGTTGTAACTCCTCCTGGATCTTCTTATTTATCAATAAAAACTATTTGAGTTTCTCCTCCATGCTTTTGTATCATTGATGCTTGTTACATTTGTATGGTTAACTTAAATCTAATCCTAAGTTATTTATGAATATAGATCCATGTCTTTGTATAGTTTTCTTCTTCTGTGATCTTACAGGTACTTGGTGAAGCTGGGCAAGTAATGGAGCAGGTAGCTGGAAGCTATCAAAGAAGAGAGGGGTTGGATCAAAGGATTAGCGCAAGACACAGGTTGGTTCTTCCTATTCCTCTCTATTTATAGTTCATAAAGGAAATACAAAAGTAGTTTTCTCTGTTTGTTTCTAAGGTAGTTGTCACACCAGTGGGATAGAGCAGTTCTAAATAGACACTTTTCTCGGTAACAAAATGGCGACTCCACTAGGGAGAATGTCTAATTAGTTTGTTTGTATATCTCTTGTTGTTTATTTCATAAACTTATAAGTAGCATTCGAACTGCATTTTCCATAACAAATGCAAAGTAGAAATCTGCTGCTTCAATCCATTCACTGGATCTGTTTATGATTTGAACAGCTAATTCACAGACTATCTGATTGCCCTTGTGATAGCTCTTAGACCCTCCTTAGATCTACCCCTGATTGTGCATTACTGATTGCTTTTACTCGGCCAAAGACCAAAGACTAAACTGCAAACTGTGACCCAGAACCTGGACAGAATTTTCATTTCTGGCCCAGCACAGGCACTGTGAAGAGATTCTGCATTTCAACGCACTTCCCGAAAGGGAAACCTGCGCTGCAATGTAGTTTCTCTGTGTTACAGGTGCGCTAATCAGCCTAGCCCTGTGCAGCTGAGGTTCTTGTGCTTCATTCTTTCTAGCTTTGTCTCTGAATTTTGCAGCCTGTGATCAGTATATGATTGTTTCAAACCCCTTTTCCTTACTGATATTCCACCTCATTTGTACAAAAGAACTGTAGATGTTTTTGTGTGTTTGTTGAGTCGTTTACAATATTCCATTGAAAAAGTATAATAATCGTACTGTCGTCCTTTGATTTAGATCTGTCGCAAGTGTCGATTTCGATCATAGGAGAAAGTTTATTTGCTATTGATGGTCGATTATGCTTTTACTATTGCCTTTGGTTTGAATTTGTGACTTTCTAGTGTCAAAACGAGTATTTATTTCAAAATCATAAAGTGTCGTAATCATCTCTACCTTTTGATTTCGAAAAGAAGCTTGTTTGTGTTTGTCGCTTGAAAGCAAATTCAGATTTGTACATCAACTTTCTTTTTAGCATCAATACTAAGAAAGTGAAAAAAAAATACATGCATGTTCATTTGCATATAGACAGTCTGTTTGGCTCGATTTAGGAAAGTGCATTTACAGTGTGCTCTTTGCTCTTTGTGAAAATATTGTGTCTTTCTTTTCCCCTAGTAGCTAGGATTTTCATTGCCGAAAAGAGATAAAAGTGTGTTTATCATCTTTAGATTGCATTTTAGGAATTACTGTCTAGTCAATTTAACGTCTTAAATTTCTCTACATAAATTATCAATCCGGGTATCGTAAACTGATGAAGTGTGGTGCACCATATGTGCTTAGTTAACCTTCCTCTTACTTCGTCGTTTTATAGTTTATGTTGCTTTTGGGGTTTTGTTCTTGTTTCTTTTCTAAAGTGTTTAATGCAACTTAAAACATGTTATTGATGGATTTAGTATTTAAACAAAAGTGTAAATATACAACTAGTTCAATCGAAATAAAATGCAATAATCAAATAATGAGAGAATGACTATGAGACCCAGTATCCTTGCTGCTTCAGCAAAAGGACAAGATGATTCTATCACATCATTAGTTCATTAAAAGGCTATGTGCATCACTAATATACAATCAACTTGAAAGCAATTTATGTACAGCTAATATACATGGTGAAATAAAATGACAACTATACAAGGCAGGGGCCCTCTACCACCTATGAAATCAAATGCTTAAAGGAAAATAAAGACATCAAATAAAGGACTAATGACATCGGCCCAGTATCTCTGTTGCTGATTTAAAATGAAAATGAAATCTATATTAAATACAATTAAAAGTGAGAACAACTATCTCACACTATTTTAACTCTTCAACTTAATCTAAGCAATGTGAAATCTAAGTGACACTACATAAAGGAGACAAATCACACTACTTTAACCTTTTCTTAAAGCAAACAAAACCAAGCTGTACTAAGTGATATTTTGGCTCCAATAAAGTTATTTGATTATGGAAAAAGAACCATCAATAGATGAACAACTTGATATCTAAGAGAAGAAAGTAAAGTGCAAGTTAAAGAAATGATACTAATGAAAATCAAACTGCAGAAAAATAAAGGTCAGCAACATAGACAAGATGATCACACATGCCACTAGTTATGAAATCAAAGCATAATTGAACACACTTGCATGAATCAAAATTGCATGAATGAAAAATCTAATCTACCTTACATTCTACAAAGCAATATTTACAAAATTAAATCTACTCTACCTTACATCCTAATATGCTCCATGACATCTACTTCACATCTCCTTCCATGTTGAGAACATCAAAGCTTTATTCAATTTCTTCAAAAGTACAAAGTACAACAAAGTTCTCCAAAGCTTTCAAAAGCCATCAAGGAAGAAGTACAAAACAAGCTTAAGCTAAAATAGACTAAAAAGACTAACAAATGAAGGAGAGAGATCTCCTATTTATACAAAAAGATGAGAGTCATCTCATTAATGAGAGTCCATGAATCTCTCCCTCTACCTCTAGAGTCCTAATCAAAATAAGAACTGATAAGACACATGTCTTCTTAGAGTTACAATACAATTAGGAGATGTGACACATATCCTCATGATCCCATGATTCTTTCCAACCAAATTCGAATTTGGCCTTAGAGTGCCACATAAGGGTCTTCTAGAAGTCTCCTTTCAACCTACACATGTCAACAACCTTGTTGGAGAGGTAAATCCCCTCTACGGATAGAGGCGATCCCTACTAGCCCAGCAAGGGTCTAGCAACAATCATACAATGCTGCTACGCATGTTCCTAGTTACAATTAAACAAGAGGTAAAGAACACCTACTTGGATTCCTGCGCTGTCGTTTGACGAAGAGAGGTTGCCTTCGCTCCTTCGCTTCAGCTGGTCACAATCCTCCGCGATCTCCGCGAATAGACACCTGCACACACGAAGGGAAAGCAAACGCAAGCGTGAAATCTAGTAAAAGTAACCATACATCAGTCAGAAAAGATATAATTCACATTTACCCATTGCATAGACAAACGAGAATGGAACAATAATAGCAGTCATCTATTATTAATCAGAATAGAGAAGAGTACGACCAAATGTTCTGACGTCGGTAACCTTCCCAGGAGGGGCCAGTCAGCATGTATCTCAAGCATTCACCTTTGAGGATGATTCTCCCAAGACAAACAACTCTCTCTCTCTCACACAAATGTCACAAATAACATTCCCTAAGCAATCAATCACTTCCACACCTAGCACACCAAACCTATAGCAGCAATCTGAGCACTACAAGCTCTGTACAATCCAAGCTATTCCAAGCTAAGTCTAACTAGCTGCTCATGGTAATGGTGAGAGTTTATATAGGAGAAGGAGTCTCCTAAAAAGGTGGAAGGATGAGCTCATCTTCAAGGGAAGTTGTTGGAAAGGGTCGAACAGACATGCCATAGAAGGGAGTCGACATTCACAAAGCTAACAACCAAGCCTGGAGAGATCTGGAAGGCTGGTTGTTTGAACAAATTCGCTCAAACTGGATCAGCGCGGATTATAGGGAAACTGCCGTGTTGTCGGCGCATCTCAATAACTGAAGAAGTCATGTCAGCGCGGAAGCACACGGAAAAGGTGCGCTGTGGACCATAGCGGAAAAGTGATGTTCTTCCACGCTGGCAGTGCACAGCATACACTGGAAGGCGCCTGTCATCGCGGTTATTTTAGGAACAGACGCGCCGATGAACAAAACTTTGGAAAAAAGGGTTTTTAAGCCAGTTCAGGGAGAAAGCACTTAGTGATTGTGAATTCTGGGCACAGCAGGGTGACTGACAGGTAGGCAGTGATAAATTACTGTGTAACAAACCTCAACCCATTTGTTAGGTATAAGCATATGCACATTATTTTCTAATTTTTAACCACAAATTCACTTAAAATACTTATAATTAATAAAGATTGGAAAAACATAAATGTGGCCCAATGATAATGAAACTGGGATGAATGTGGTGACATAGTAGTGAAATGGAGGTGATATAATGGACATAATAGTGAAAGTGTAATGGAAATGAATGACATTTTCAAGGCTCAACAATTACATCTACATCTTGTGGTCAACCCAAAAGGCAAACTTCATAAGAAAGATCAACTTAAAATAAATTCAATGAATCTAACAATGCTTTGGAACTTAACGCACAACATTTAGAGGTCTAGGCTAGAGACGTATTCCGGCGTCGTAAAGCCTGGTAACTGTTGTCCTCACTGATGGTTGGGTGATTCCTCCACTTTGAGACGATAAGTGCCAGTATGGACTTGTGCTCCCACGTACTGTCGAGTATATTTTGGGATACCCCTATAGGCTTAAATCCTTTATCCATAGGAAGTCATGTCAGCCGCCCTACTGATCGCAATGCACTGAACACAGCATTCGGGAAGATTGACTGTCGTACCGTAAAAAGTATTCTGCAGTTTTGCGATTGGTTTGGTACTCCCTCTACCTAGACCTCCAGAGCAGTCCCTTTCGTTCCTTTTCAGACCCCTTAACGGAAAAGGTCCATCTGAGCACTTGTCACTTCAGGCTCATTAAAAATCGAAGGATACTAGAGTCATCTTTTGTTTTTTCTCGACTCTTAAAAACTCAAAAAACAAGTTGTGTCAAAGCGTATAAAAATTTATTTTAAACGGAATATTCATACCCCTTTCCTACGTTGATCTTGGGTTGAGAAAATGGAGTCTACTAACCAAGGAATTCCCCTTGGTGGAAATCCTAGTCCCTTCTCCTCTTGGGGAAATTTTGGTGCACCCCATATGGCCACATTGTCGCTTCCAGGGCTGACAATTGGTTTGCCTGTATGGCTCTTCTCAACCTCTGTCGTTCAGAACACCACTATTCCTGAACAATCGAATCAGCAATTAGACAAGTCCAGAGTTACCCACCAGCTTTCTACTTCCTCTAATTCTTCCTCTCCTCCTTCGTCTTCACTTGATGGGGCTGGTAAAGCCAAAGGTCAAGTTCCTAAGAAGAAGAAGGAAAAGAAGAAGAAAGAGAAGAAGAAGAAGGAGCCAAAGGCGAATGGGGGAAAACGAGTGTCGTCTAACGAAAATCCACACACTGCACCGACCAGGCCTAAATCGCCATGTGTCATTTGCAAAGGAGACCACTTTCACAGACATTGTCCTTACATCCCTCGGATATTAAGGGACTGGTCTCCTCGTTTGCACAACCTGGTGTCGTCAACCTCTGATGATCATGTTGAAAGCACACCATCAACTAGTGCAAGTGAAGCCCCAAGACAAAAAGGGAAATGTAAATTTCCTTGTAAACTGTGCGAAGGCGATCATGCCATCCACCGTTGTCCCTTCTTAGACGAAGCTAAAAGAGTTTTGGATGATCGTCCAGTTTCACCGTTATGACTTCCTCCTGGATATAAAAAACTCTTTCCGAGTCTGTAATTAGTTGAAAATCTGGCTGGCCTGCTTAGGTGGTCGGCTGAAGCACCTATCATTGAAGATAAACCATCTGGATCCATACCAGACGAAAGTCAAAAGGTCAAGGCGACAGTTGACCCGGTCTTGCCTTCAGAGGTTTTATCTTCAGATGATACAGTCACGGAAGAGAGTAAGGATAACATCGTCCAAATTCTCTTCATAAACACAGACTCCGACGAACATGGGGGCAATTTAACCGTTCCTTTACCACAGGAAGGAAGTTCGTCAGAGCCGTACCTGGCCATCTATTCGATCCCACCTCCAAGCAACCTAGTTGTCTCCTTCGACTGGAATCAACTAGGCAGACCCCGTTTACCAGCAAGCATACCATTCCGAATTATCGTTCAAATATATAGAATGGTTATGGTTGGTACCATCATAGATGAGGGGGCTTCTATGAGTATCATTTCCTCAACTGCTTGGAAAGCGCTTGGTTCGCCATCACTTTTGCCTGAGATGAGAAATCTGACGGGCTTTGATAAAGGAACCAGTCGACCTTTAGGGATCCTCACTCTTTAGAGTAATGTTTTTTTCGCACGAAGGAAGAGTGGTCAAGCTCGTGGACCAGCTTTCATTTCCCAGATCATACAGAGCAAATAGTCATATACCATCCCTGAATGGTATTTTCACGCAAGAAATGTCTCAATCTCCAGTCTGTCCTCCCGATGAGCGTGAGTAATTCGGAGGGATATGACTGAAACACAGGGGGCATGCATCCCGGTCTGCTTCGGCAGGAAAACTTCGGGTATAGAGTAGGTTTCCGCGGGAGAATATGCCTAGTCTGTACCCTCGTCCGTGATTGGAAGAGGGGATTATTCTAGTACAGGATTCTCTTGTCAAAAGTTATGTGAGTTGGCGAGCGCCACCACTCACCTTTGTTTATCTCGGTAGACATCACCAGAGAAGTGTTTTTTTTGCACCGCGAATAGAACAACCTTTGGGTGACCTGTAAGAGGTAGGCCTCTCTCGGTAAAACAAATGTTTTGGCGGAAAGAAGTAGAGGTAACCTTGAAACTCTGTTTTATACCTGGGGGCATGCAAACCTTTTTGAGTGCAAGCGATGGGTGACTATTTATTTTTTAAATTTGTAGGACCTCTAACCCTTTAAACTCATAGGATTGGTCGTCACCTAACTTGCATGAAGAAAGGATGTGGGGCAAAACTCTAAAAATTGTCGTTTTTATATGAGACATTCTTATCATATGACTAGATTAATCGAGCAGTGTTACCACAAGGTTCAAGCTCGTTAAAAAATAAACTCGCACCGAGCAAATGTTTCCACCCGCGTTTAAGCTCGTTAAAAAATGAACTATCCCCTGGTAAATAACCGCCATGAATGTAGTACTTCAGCCATTAAAGCCTTGGTCGTCTTTGCACCGTCACCTCCACTTTTTCATTGGCCGATCATTAACCTCCATTTGATTGTTTACCCATTTTGAGGAACAGCTGCGAAGAGTGATTTCACTAGCCATCCTTGTGACACTGCGGTGATTGGAAAATTCCAAACCTTACCTGGAATCAGTTGCTACCTGTTTTATCACTCGTTCCTCAAAAGACAAGTCTTCTTTAAGCTCTTTTCAAATGACTCGTAAAATATGAAAATATTTCCGAGTCCTTGGCCTTCCAGCTCGTTAAAGGTACAGGAAGTGTTATCCCTCCTCTAGATTTTAATCTTTTAGTACCTGAGAGATTATTACACAAAAAGATCGAGCGCTTGTTTTGTTTGGCTCGTTAAAGCTATCGAAAATTCATCCCTTCTGTATTGTTTTATACCTTTTCAGACTTAAGGGATTAGATGACGAAAAAGGAATTTTGGAGTTACCTTTACGTACATTTTCAGACTCTCTAAAAATGAAAAGGACCGAGTTATCTTTGTCGTTAAACTTGTTAAAAAGATTAATAGCGACAAACTTGTCTTTAGACGAGAACAAGTTTCACTATCGCTAGGCTCGTTAAAACATAGTGATGGGTTTGCCCGAAGGGAAAATTATAGAACAAGCATATGTTATCCTCCTCAAGCTTGACAAAAATAAAGAGGTACTGGTCAGCAATGACTGGGGAAAAATTGGGAAGAAAACTCAAAGAATCTTTATTGGTAGCAAGTCGCTCTTGAACATGACACTTCCACTTCGTGCCCAAGTCGGGTTGGGTTGTTTCCTTCACCGGTCACATCGCCATGGTCACACCATACCATCCACATTAAGGGTTAATGCTACCAATCCATCACATTAGTGTCGCCGACATGTTCAAGAGAAGTCATCCAGAAAGGCCACCTGTGTCCCACCCACTACCATACATTATACTCCATTCTTTCATGACCGCCACCTTGAACCGTATATCATCAGATCATTTTCACCTCCATCAAAATCATTTGCTCCATTCCATGTCATTGATGTGGGATTCATTAAGGCCCTCCTATGACGGATCACTTCTTGTCGACATCAACTCATTATCTAAGAAGTTGGTCTAGGAACACCCCATTCAGTACTTTGAAGTTTGCATGCCTCAATGGCAAGTTTCTCACTTTCGGCGACAGGTTTACATCAATGACCTTCGACCGAGAGATTTTGCGTGGTGTTCGACGCCAAGTCCTTTATTCGCACCACGTGAATTGCACTGCAGTACCTTGAGGATCATTATCATTATCGGTGATTCCTCTCGCGCTTGTTAACAGTTTACATCATTGACTGGTAATCAAGCAATGTCTTTCCATGTTCGACTTCAAAACATTTCTCACATGGATCAACTTGTACTTCGAGTGAAGATCGGATGAGATTGAAGACCCCGGATCTAGTTTCATCCATCCGGGCTGTGATATATATTCAGGGAAATAAAGACATTAAAATGTACAGCATTGCAGCACAGATAATCATCCTACCAAAAGGATGATGGCTCTATCAGAATCATCAGTCTACAATCAGACGATTGTCTGCCCTATGTACATGAAAATGAATTTATAAAGCTGAGCATGGGAATGTCCGCCTCAGCTAGATCATGAAAACAGTATGAAGATAATGTATTGTATTGTATCTTATTACAGGTCTCCTCCCATCATTGAAAGAACTTCGGATCCTCATAATAAAGCATTTCACCCGATTAACGGCCTCATACTTTAGGGGGCAACTGTTATAGACATTTTTGTGCCTTACATATCCAAGCATGAGATGTCCATAAACCAAGGGCTCCTAAGTCCCTAAAAGTGTTGTTCTAACCCCTAAAGGAACAAGGTCAACAAATTACAGCTTCTCCCAGAAGTTCTCCACCAGAAACTGCTCAAAATAAGTCAAAACAAGATCATTTCAGCTGCTCCACTAGCTAAGTGCGTTGCATAGCACCTAAATCCACTGGCTAGGTGCGTTTCAACGCACCTAAATGCACTATGACGGTGCGTTGAGCGGGAAATGACAAATGGCAGTGTCATTCCGCGAGGTGGAGAGACAATGGAAGCTTCCAGAATCTTCTCCTATGACACTTGCCTCACTGAATTCGACCAAGGATGAGTAAGAGGCTTTTAGTCTCCAAGTGGAAGTAAGAACTGACAGAGAGAAGCCACTAATAAAATCACAAGCTGACTCATCCTCCTTGCATACATCTATATATGGATCCCTCATCCCAGAGATCCAGAGGCTGGAATTTTTCACATTGTAAGGAATTGCTGTTGGTTTTGAGACAAATATCAGAGAATTTGGTGATCTATGCTTTGTTGGAGGTGAAGAGGGGCTTCTTTGCTAGGAGGTTGATGCTGGGTCAGGAATCATCGGTTGTAATTCCTCCTGGATCTTCTTGTTTATCAATAAAAACTATTTGAGTTTCTTCTCCATGCTTTTGTATCATTGATGCTTGTTACATTTGTATGGTTAACTTAAATCTGATCCTAAGTTATTTATGAATATAGATCAATGTCTTTGTATAGTTTTCTTATTCTGTGATCTTACAGGTACTTGGTGAAGCTGGGCAAGTAAGGGAGCAGGTAGCTGGAAGCTGTCAAAGAAGAGAGGGTTTGGATCAAAGGATTAGCGCAAGACACAGGTTGGTTCTTCCTATTCCTCTCTATTTATAGTTCATAAAGGAAATACAAAAGTAGTTTTCTCTGTTTGTTTCTAAGGCAGCTGTCACACCTTAGTGGGATATAGTAGTTCTAAATAGACACTTTTCCCGGTAACAATATCATCTTTATGGTCAAATTTAGTTAGCTTTTCCTATTCAAGTGCATTGTAGTTGACTTTGTTTGGATCAAATCGCATATTAGGAAGAGTAACGAGATTCAGTGCTTTAATCTTATCTACTTCCTTCTCTGCATGTTTAAAGTCATGCAGAGCGTAGACACCGCATCGTAGAGGAAAAGGAGGCCAAACCTGCTTCTTTTTGTTCCTTAGAGTCTGTGTAACTCCTTCGGATGTAATCTGATAGGCTACCTCCCGGGCTAACAGTTTATCGGGTATATACAAAGGGAGGACATGAGGCTTGGCCTGGCTACCGAAAACTCTTACATAGGTGAATTTTTCTTCTCCGAACCATCTCCCTACAGATGTCAAGTCAATCTCTGCTTGGTAGGAAATCTTAGGAGCAGGTTTGTCAAAAATGGCATAGTGAATGGGTAACATAAAACCATTGCAAACTTGATATAAATGGTGTTTATAGTGGGCTTTCCATAACTTCTAGTGATATATATGAATGGGGATGGAGTCTTGTGGAGTCCATCTCCACCCAAGCACAGGAAATTCGGAATTAAAACACAGGGTGTCCAAGATGTAGGCACTATATTAAAATGGGGGAATGAACCTTTCAGTAATGCGGGATTTGTTTCTAAATTCAAGAACTGTGGTTGCTAACTTATCAGACAGTATATTTCCCTAATCCATTATTTCACTATTGCATGCTGCCTCCATCAAAGGAACCATCTCTATAGTGAAGTTTGCGGAATCATGTAACCCCCCACAATCTACACATCGTTACCCCTGCATAACAATAAGGAGAACACAAAGAATCGACAGAGTACTTACCCGAAGACTCATGCTTGTGTTTTGCTGGGTTTTGCCTCCAATCCCGAATGGGTTCTGATTCAATATCATTCGCATTTCTGAATTTCTCCAAGGATGCCTTGTTGTACTTCTTCTCCGGTGCAGGAAAATGGTACATTTGCCTCAAATCATCAGGTTGAAACGAGCCGAAGACTCTCCCGTCCATGGTGCAAAATTTCCTGTTTGTGATTGGGATTTCTTCAATTGCCCATCTCACCACATCTATATATGGGAGAATTTGTTCTCGGGCTGCTATCCGATGAAGGAAAGAGTCGGCTAAATCCTTTAGAGTAGCATCAGACTTCTGAGTCGTGTCTGCTGTGGCTTGCACTGTTGTTACCTCAGGCTCTTCGGCCTCAATCAGATTGTAGGTGCTCAGCCAAGTAGTTTTGCCGAGTCCTAGACATGTAGTGTCGGATATCAGTCCCTTTTTGCTTGCTTCTGGATTAGCAATGTGTTTCCCTGTAGCTGCCAAAGCGGAAGCTGTTGCAGTTTTCTTAGATTTCTTCCCCATTTGGATTGAATTTTCTACTTCGAAAGAGCTCTGGACAGGAGTGAAAATGAACGTAATGCGGAGAATTGGTAGCACAAACCAAAGATTAACGAGATATATTAATCAAACGAATAATGGAGGATTTAACTTAAGGTGGCCGCGGATGCAATCTCTGAAGAGATTTTAGACCTACTGTTTCATTAAATGGTCGTTTAAACCTGTCAATCCTTGAAATGCCCATCATATCGTTTATTGGCTGAATGATTCATTTAAGCGTGGCTTTGATGTTTTGGCGGTTGAGCGCAAGTGAATTGCTATCGGGAAGAGAAATGCCTTTAATACTAAATAACCATAAAATATCCCAGCTTTACCAATCTTTTTTGAACTCTGCGCTTTAGCTTTATCGCAATCGGCAATCAGGGAAAGCTTAAGTTGTTATATTGGTTTCTTTCGGAATCCCCGATTTCCGATAGCGATATCGCCAATTCGCATCGGGAGTTTTGAGCGAGGGCTTTAGATGCATGCATGGTACATCCCCGATCGCCGATAGCGATATCGCATCGGAGCGAAAAGGGGCCTTTTGCTATGATTGCTTACCTTCCCGATATTCGATAGCCTCTTGTGTATTGTCGCGTCGGGGAAAATCAATGGGTTTTTTAAGTCATGCATCCTTTTTCATTGCGATATGCGATCTTGCGATCACTTTATCGCAATAATAAAATATTACTTATTCTTTATTATAAGACTGATTAATTGGTTTATCAAAAAGGTTTTATAATGTTTTATTTCGCTTTGGACCTTTTTGAATAATGATAAGTTGATACCATTTTAAATGAAAAGGGACCCGTTTCATATTATAGTTTTGAAAATAAAATTTGTATGAAATGGGGGGTTGTTGTAGAGTATAACAATTGGCGATTTGCTGGGAGAAACAGTTATCTCTGAAAAGTACTGAAATACTTAAACTTTCTTTAAATAGGAATCTCATCAAAAAGGAAAATTCTAATATAACTAGGTATATATGCATTCCAAATAAAATAAAAACTATCTTTGCTAATTTCCTCTCTTGTTAAAATTAGATACATTCTAAGTTTTAAATTGGCCTCTATTGGTTGATAATGATAAAACAGAAAACCTTTCCAAATCAGCTTTTTAAATTGACTACTTTGTCATAGGTAGAGCCTCTGCTGCCAGCAAACGTTTATAGTTTCGATAGGGATACCTTTTAACCACGTTATTGTCCATTATCCCATCCATTTCGGAGTATGATCAACATAATGAATTCAAAACATGCTTTCATATTTTGTATCTCTTTTTATTTTTCTGTTATTTTGTAAGATAAAAAGCCAGTGTCCTGGTTTGGTGGCCAGCTGAGTGACAATGCCATTCACTGGTAGTAATTTAACCGAACAAGCTGGCTCGTGATGAGACCTCTTGTCTTATGATTCTAAGCCATTACCCTGTTTTGGTATGCAATATTGGTAATGTCGGTTAAACTATTTCAGGGATGATCATGGTAAGCAGGCTTGTAATAAGACCTCTTATCTTTTATATCAAGTATTTTAGAATTACACTCTGAGTAATCACAAACTTCGATGAATGGGATGGACAATTTTCTCCTTAAGAGAGGATGGATGACAAGGTAAGAGTTGAAGATGTTGAAGTTGGATTACTTTCTGTTTTGATATTGATAACCTTTTCTGTGACCAATTTGAAAACATAAAATGATTTACAATACTTCTAAACCTTGAGAAGAGTTCACAAAAATTGAAATGTGGTTTCAGAATGCAATTATACCTAGCTTCCTAGAAATTGTCCCTTTTGTCTAAGACTTCTATTATTTTAAAAGTAAATATCAACACTACTTCTTTGAGCAACTTTTAAATATAGCAAAGGTCAATGGAGGATACCTTACAACTTTATTTCCTAATGGTCCTACAAACTACAAATTCTACTAAACTAAAAGGAGAAGGGGTTACCTCCTCAATTGAAGAATTTCTTTAAGATGAGGCCATTAACAGGGAGAGAATCTCTCAAGCCTGATAACTCTTGTAATATGAATGTTGAATGGCCTATCTTCTCACAGATCTGAAATGGCCCAAGCCACATTTTCTGGAACTTGGTGTGTTTTCCTTTATCCTCATGGGCTTTGTCCCATTTCAGAACTAAATCACCGACTTGCAACTGTTTTGAACTGGATGAATTTGAATCAAAGGATGACTTGATAATTTGCTGATGTTTTGCATGAGTAACTTTGGTTTTTTCTCTTTCCTCTTCTAATTTTAAGATTTGATCATGTCTAAGTTGAATAGAAGAAGAAGGGCTTTCTTCAATAAACTGAACTAGGGCTAGAGAAGGAAGGACAAGATTTGTTGGTAGCACTGCTTCTTTCCCATATACAAGATTGAATGGAGAAGAACATATAGAAGCTTTCTGTGTTATCCTATCAGCCCATAGTGCGAATATTAAAGATTTGTGCCAATTTTTATGATTTTGTTTGATAGTTCGCTTAATAATCTTAATTATATTGGTAGATTTTGCTAAATCGTTACCCTGGGGATAGTAATTAGCAGAATATTTCAATTTAAATCCTCTTTTAATAGTGAAATCAAACATAGCATTGCTAGAGAAGTAAGATGCATTATAAAAAACAAGAGCATTTGGGACACCAAACCTAGTAATGATGAATTGGTCTATGAATTCTATAATTGCCTCAAAATTTGTTGTCTTTAAAGGAATTGCTTCAACCCACTCAGTAAAATAATCAGTGGAAATAAGGATATACTTATGCTGTTTGGAAGAATGTGGAGTGATTTCTCCAATGATGTCCAATCCCCATTGCTCAAATGGTTGTTCAATGTTGACTGGTTGCAAAGGGAAAGCTGACTTTCTCTATCTTCCACTAGAAGTTTGACAACTTCGGCATTTCCTTACATATTCACGAGCATCTCTGAACAGGGTGGGCCAATAGTATCCAGCGTGAATGATTTTGTGGGCTGTTGTGTCAGCTCCAAAATGTCCTCCTGCTGGTCCATCATGTAATTCCTACAAAACCTTTTGTGCTTCAGGTTTTTCTAGGCATCTTAATAGGATTGAATCATAATTTTGCCTAAAAAGTACATCATCAATAATTGTGAAGTTTTTTGCTTTCAATCTAATGGCCCTTTTGTTTTTGTAAGACAGGTTAGGAGGTGCATATCCATTTTTCAAATAAAAGATCAAGTCTTCATATTGTGATTCAGAATCAGTAATACTTATCTGGTTGATTTCTTCGATATGTTCGGTATCACTTGGTTGTTGAATGTTGGATGCTCCTGCCAATAACCTGCAAAAACCTTGGCCTCTAACAATCTTTGCTAGCTTTATTTCCAAGTCATATTCTTGAAGTGCTATAACCAAGTTTGCCCTTTTTCCACCTAATTCCCTTTGGATTAATAGTTGCCTTACTGCAGGAAAAGGAACTATGACTTTTGTATGGGTTTTTAAAAGGAAGGGTCTGTAATGTTTGACAGCTTTATATACAGCAAAGGCTTTTTTTTCTACTTCGAAGTAATTCAGTTCAGCACCCTGAAGATTTGAACTATAAAATGAAATGGGTGCTTCCAAGTTGTTATCATTAATCTGAGTGAGTACTGCTGCATAAGATGAATCAGATGCGATAGTATACAATGTGAAATGATTAGAAAAATTAGGAGTATTTAAAGCGGGGGCATTGATTATTGATTGTTTGATTAAATCAAACACTTCCTTTTCTGTTGATCCCCATCTAAACACTGAATTTTTCTTAATTATAGTTTGTAGTGGCAAAATGATGTGAGAAAAGTCTGGAACAAATCTTTTGACAAAATTGATTTGGCCTAAAAATGACTGCATGGATTTTTTATTATGATGAAAAAGGATTTCAAAGATCTCTTTAATCCTATCCGGATCAATATAAATGCCATCTTTAGAAACAATAAAGCCCAAGAGCTTTCCTTGATTAAGAGTGAAGAAGGATTTTTTGGGATTGAGTGAAATACCATACCTTCTGTAGCGTTCAAAGATTTGGTAAAAATCATGCAAATGATTGGATCTCTTTTTAGAAAATACAGTAATATCGTCTAAGTAGACAACTCCTGTTTTTTTTATCAATCCTTTGAAAGCTATATCCATCGCTCTTTGGAACGTGGCTCCTGCATTAATAAGTCCAAAAGCCATTTTCTGATAAGCATAAGTTCCAACAATGTAAACTTTGAAACGGAACTGATACACTATTACCCGTTTCGTAGAGATAGCAAAAAAGTGACCTGATTTTGAAAAGGGGTGATGCAGAGCGAACATGTTTTTTTTAGAGCATAGTTTTTGGAAGGAATGTTATGGGAATGATAGCTTTATGTACATTACGTTTTAGAATGGTAGTGATTTTCATGCTGATTTTGAAAAGTGAGTATTCTGCATCACCCCCTTTTTTTAAAAGACCTGTTTTTTGGCTTTAAATTTTCTAATGTATAGAATGTAAATCATTATTGTGTAAATTTGATCATTTTTGAAGTGGTCGTTTTCTTCACATTTTCTTGTTTTTTATTTTAATTTTAACTTCTTTTTTTAGTGAGGTTTTTATTGTTTTGCATTTTTAAATTAGAAGATCGATATTTAGAATTTTCGATATTCTACATATTTATAGATCCTTAATTAATTTTTCAATCCACATGAAATAATTGTTTCTAAAAAACAATATTTTTTAACAATGGACATAAAAATAACCATGTTTAACATAAATATAACTAAAAAACTACATAATTTTTTGCTAGAATTGACATGTCAAAATCACAATTTTTATACGATAATTTTAACTAAAAATGGTTAAATAATAGCTTTTTTTATGAATTTCATGTCAAAAAATAAATAATAATCACTTTTTTTGTTCAAAAAATAACGATTAACTTAAAAATCAATGTGAAAATCACATATTACAAATATTGAATGGATAACAACCCTAATTGAGTGTTTATTCTTCTCATAAAATCTCAAAGTCAAAACATTACAAAGTTTGATTTACAAGCATAGCTTAAATTTAATCAACAATGTCACGTAATCCAAACTCTTCGTCCTCTAGAGTTTCATCATTGTCTTCTTCCACAATATTTTCTACTTCCTTTTACTCATTTTCCTCTTAATGGATCTTTGATGTCTGCAAATCTCCCAATGTATGCCTTTCCAAACATTCCATGTAATGGTGGTTGGGGTTCCTTTGCCTTTTTTGCCACACGTGATTCACTAAAGTCCCCTTTCTTCAACCCAATTTCTTGCATTGCATCTGGAAGAAATTGAAGAGCATTAATTCTTTGCTGAATGAAATTGCATTGTAGTGGATCTTTTTCAATTGCAATGCAATTTCTTCCTTTTTGAAGGCAACATGCTAGTGTTGTACCTAATTATCAAGCATAAATGAAATAATGAATTAAATTTGTACAATGACATATTAATTAAAAAATAACATATTGAAATTAAATTCCATATAATAAAACTTACCTGAGCCAGAAAATAAATCCAGAACCCAATCTCCTTCATTTGAACAAATCTCTATAAGATAGTTAATCAATAATTGTGGTTTTTGATAAATGTTAACTATCTCTCTTTTTGTTTCTTTGTCTTCATATGTTAGTTTTCTCACAACAGCATCATAATTTAGTATTTGGCTATGACTCTTTCTGTCTACCCGATTAAAAATCATAGACATATGACTATCATCTTTTGCCCAACTATCAATATGAATGAACTCAAAATCATTTATAAATTGTTGATCTTCATTGTTAAGAAGATTTGACTTTTGCCTGTAATATGAAATAGTAAAAGTTCAATTAACTTGTACATAAATGAATTTTTCAACATTAATCAAAAATAAACTTTAACCGCCTTACCATGTAAGCTGCATCCTTGAATTTGTTTTCCCCTTGAAGCTTGACAATATCATTTCCAATTGTGTGTCTGAATGAAATGTCACAAATCTCCATAATGGTGATGACGTGACTTCTACAAATCCCGCAACCACTTTACTAAGAGCTTGATAAGTATAAGGGTCACTATCATAGTCAATGTTTGGAATATTGAAACCATGGGGAATATCTGCAATGACCACCTACCATCGTCCATGCCCACCCCACCCGCTCATTTGCCCCCTCACCCGCCCTTGCCCATGCCCTCGCTCGCCCCACCCCCTCACCCGCCTTTGTCGTCACCCTCACCCACCCCTTCACCCCCTCAGCCGCCCTCGCCCGCACCCTCACCCACCCTCGCCCACTTCCTTGCCCGCGCCACCCCCTCACTTGCCATCGCCCACCCTACTCCCTCACCTGCCCTCACCCGCCCCACCCCCTCACCTGCCCTTGCCCGCGCCCACGCCCACCCTATCCCCTCACCCGCCCACGGCCACGGCTGGGGCGCGCCACCTCGGTGACCCGCCCACCTGCCCGGCTAGTGGTTGGGTGATTCCCGGAATCGCCCAGCCACCAGCCTGGTGGGCGAGCGGGCCATTGGGGTGGCGCCAGCTGGTAACCAGTGATTCCTGGAATAACCCAGCCACCAGTCAGGCGGCCGGTGATTCCCAGAATAACCCAATCACCAGACGAGTGGCCACCTGGTGGCTCGGTGATTCCGGGAATCACCCAGCCACCAGCCGAGCGGCTGCCTGGTGGCTGGGTGATTCTCGGAATCACCCAGCCACCACCCAACTGGTGGCTGGGTGATTATGGGAATCACCCAGCCACTAGTTTGGTGGCCAGCTGGTTGCTAGGTGATTCCCAGAATCACCCAGCCACTGCCCAGTTGGTGGCAGGGTGATTCCGAGAATCACCCAGCCACCAGGCGGCTACCCGGCAGGCGGCTGGGTGATTCCGAGAATCACCTAACAACCAGCGGGGTGGCCGCCTGGTGGCTGGGTGATTCCCGTGATTCCGGGAATCACCCAGCCACCCCGAAATCACCTAGCCTACGGCTACCTGGTGGCTGGGTGATTCCGGGAATCACCCAGCCACCAGTCGGCCAGGCTGCGCCACCCCGGCGGCCTGCCCGCCCGCCCGACTGGTGGCTGGATGATTCTCGCCTAGCTGGTGGCTAGGTGATTCTCTGAATCACCCTGCCACCGCCCAACTGGTGGCTGGGCGATTCCAGGAATCACCCAGCCACTGCTCGGCTGGTGGCAGGGTGATTCCGAGAATCACCCAGCCACCAGGCGGCTACCCGGCAGGTGGCTGGGTGATTCCGAGAATCACCTAACAACCAGCTGGGTGGTCGCCTGGTGGCTGAGTGATTCCCATGATTCCGGGAATCACCCAGCCACCCCGGAATCACCTAGCCTACGGCTGCCTGGTGGCTGGGTGATTCCGGGAATCACCCAGCCACCAGTCGGCCAGGCCGCGCCACCCCGGCGGCCCGCCTACCCGCCCGATTGGTGGCTGGGTGATTCTCGCCTAGCAGGTGGCTAGGTGATTCTCGGAATCACCCAGCCACCAGCTGGGTGGGAGGCTGGTGGCTTGGTGATTCTCAGAATCACCCAGCCACCAACTACCCATCCAGCTGGTGGCTGGGTGATTCCGGGAATCACCCAGCCTACAACCGCCTGGTGGCTGGGTGATTCCAGGAATCACCCAACCATCGCCCAGCTAGTGGCTCGGTGATTCCGGGAATAACCCAGCCACCAACCGGCCGCCTGGGCGGTGGCTTGGTGATTCCGAGAATCACCCAGCCACCAGCTAGCCAGGCCGTGCCACCCCGGCAGCTCGCCCGCTCGCCCGGCTAGTGGCTAGGTGATGTGGCTGGGTGATTCCCAGAATCACCGAGCCACTATCCCAACTAGTGGCTAAGTGATTCTGGGAATCACCCAGCCACCAGGCGGCCGCCCGGGCGGTGGTTGGGTGATTCCGGGAATCACCCAGCCACCAGCCGGCCAGGCCGTGCCACCCCGGCAGCCCGCTCGCTCGATCGCCCGTGTGGTGGCTGGGTGATTCTCGGAATCACCCAGCCACTAGCCGCTCGCCCGAATGGTGGCTAGGTGATTCCAGGAATCACACAGCCACCCCGGCGGCCCGCCCGCCCACCCGGCTGGTTGCCGGGTTATTCCCGGAATCACCAAGCCACCAGCCGTCCGCCCGGTGGGAATCACCCAGCCACCGCTGGGTGATTCTCGCTAGGCGGGCGGCTAGTGGCTGGGTGATTCCGGGAATCACCCAGCAACCAGCCGGGTGGGCGGGCGGGATGTCGGGGTGGCGCGGCCTGGGCTGGGTGATTCCCGGAATCGTCCATCCAGGTGGGTAGGCGGGCCACTGGGGTGGCGCCAGCCCAGGCTGCGCCACCCTGGCGGCCTGCCCGCCCGCCCGGCTGGTGGCTGGGTTATGGGAATCACCCAGCCACTAGCTAGCCTGGCTAGTGGCTAGGTGATTCTCAAAATCACCCAGCCACCATCCGCCCACCCGGCTAGTGGCTAGGTGATTCTGGGAATCACCCAGCCAGTAGCCACCTGCGTGGCTAGTGGTTGGGTGATTTCTAGGTGATTATGAGAATCACCCAGCCACCAGTTGGGTGCGCGACCAGCCGCCCACCCGTCTAGTGGCTGGGTGATTCTGGGATCACCTGGCCACCAGACGCCCACGTCGCTGGTGGCTGAGTGATTCGGGAATTACCCAGCCACTAGCCAGCCGAGCGAGCGCGGGCGGCTGGTGGCTGGGCTGATTCAGGAATCACCCAGCCACTAGCTGGATAGGCAAGCGTGGGCGGCTGGTGGTTGGGTGATTCCTGAAATCGGGTCGTCGGGGTGGCCCGAATCACCCAGCCACCAACCGGGCAGGTGGGTGGGCTGCCAGGGTGGTGCGTCCTGGGCTAGCGCCACCCCGGTGGCCCGCCTACCCGCCCGGCTAGTGGCTAGGCTATTCTAGGGAATCGCCCAGCCACCAGCCTCTTGCCTGGCTTGTGGCTGCGCGATTCCTAGAATCGCCCAGCCACCACCTGGGCGGGCGAGCGGGCCGCTGGGATGGCGCGGCCTGGGCTGGTCCTACCCCGGCGGCCCGCCTGCCCGCCCGGCTGGTGGCTAGGCGATTTTGGGCGGGCTGCCGGGGTGGCGCAGCCCAGGCTGGCAGCCCACCTGCCTGCCTACCCGGCTGGTGGCTCGGCGATTCAGGGAATTTCCCAGCCACCAGCCGCGCCACCCCGACGGCCTGCCCGCCTGCCCAGCTAGTGGCTAGGCGATTCCCAGAATTTCCCAGCCACCAGCCGGGTGGGCAGGCTGGCCACCGAGGTGGCGTGGCCTGGGCTGGCACCACCCCGGCAGCCCGCCCGCCTGCCCGGCTGGTGGTTGGGCAATTCCTGGAATCATTTTTCTTTTGTATCTAGCATGTTATGGTTGAAAGCATGTTGAATTTATACTTTGGAAAGAAAATGATATCCTACCAAAAACATTAATGTGTTTTTTTCCTCATAAACAACTTTGTTTGGCACATAAAAATTTGGTTTTACTAGCATTTTTTAAAAAGTTTGAAAATTGACCCTAAAAAAAAAAATCATTGTTCCAGTATCATCACTTTCATTTTGAAGCTATATTTTGCACGAAATTTTCATAGTAAATTTCATAGTCACTGCCATTTTTAAAACATGTTCAAAATTGAACCCTAAAAAATAAAATCATCGTTCCAGTATACACACTTTTCATTTTTAGCACTGTTTTTGATGTTTTTTTGGGGTTTTTTGGCCAAAGTTCCCATTTTGAGTTTATAGTTCCCATTTAAAAGTTTACATTGTTTTCCCCATTTTGTTTTGAATGTAGTTTTGATTCTGTCATTAGGATGGACCAAAACTTGGTTGAATCCTGAAAAACCATCTAAAAAGGACATCAATTCAGAGCCTGCTACTGAATGGAGTATCTTCTCCATAGTAGGTAATGGGAAATTATCTTTTAGGCTTGCCTTATTCAGATTTCTGAAATCTATACAAATCCTGATATCGCCATTTTTCTTCCTAACAGGCACCATATTGGAGACCCAGTTTGAGTGCCGAACGGGAAAAATAATCTTAGCCTTCAAGAGTTTATTGAATTCTAATTTTATTTGACTCTCTAAGTTCAGATGTATTTTCCTGAGCTTTTGTTGAACTGGTTTTTGTTCGACAAGCATTGGAATGGTATGCTGGATGATAGATGTATCATATGTCTTTAAATCATCATACTTCCAAGCGAAGACATGTTTATTTTTCCTTAATAGTCAAATGAATGCCTTTTTTCCTCCTGCAGAAAGTCCTATTCCTAGATTAATGTTTTGAGGATTTTGTTCAATACCGAGATTTATCAATTCAAACCTAAAGGTGGAACTTTGGAGCTTTGTATTGGTCACAGGTTTAAACCTGTCTTTTATATCAAAAAGATCCTCAAGCTTCACCACAGGCTTCGGTATTGAGTTTTCCTCATGCTTTTCTCTCATCTGAAGATCATGATCGCTTTCCTCTATGATCTGATCATCATAGGACTTTTCGGAAGTAAAAAATTGTAAAATTTCTTCATCGTGATTGAATACTCTCCAATTAGTGACATTGTCAGGAATTGATGGCCTAAAAAGAAATTCTACTGAAAATTTATCTGGGCTATAATCTTCGGAAGGTAGGAGTTTGGAAGCAACATTGGCTAGCAAGTCGGTTGCTGAATTTTGAGACCTAGGGATGGAAGAAATATTGAATGTCGAAAAGTGTGAGGTGAGTTCTTGTACCAGCGACTAATAATGTTTGAGATGGTTTGAAATACAATGAATCGTATTTCTCACCTGTTTGATAATAATTTCATAATCGCCGAACACTTTCAAATATTGAACCTTAAGGCCAATCGCTTTGTATAGTCCTTGGACTAAGGCTTCATACTCAGCTGTGTTGTTTGCGCATTCAAACTCCAACCTACAAGACAACATTGTTTTTTCTCTCTCAGGGCTAACCAAGATACATCCTGCTCCCGAGCCTTCGTTAGACATAGAGCCATCAAAATATAAAGACCAAAATAAAGAACTATCAACAGTTTTATTTACAGTTTCCTCAGTATCATTAAAACATCTTGACCTATCTGTTTGTGAATAATTCTCTATCTAAGATGTAAAATTGTTTACTGAGAAAGGAGATGGTTGGGCTGTGAAATTGCCAAAAAGTGATTCAGATGAATAATTCCCCAAGATATTTTTATTAAATGCTATTGGTTGATTTTCCTGTTCAAACTCTGTAACAGTGTGGGTCATATGTTTTTCCCGATTGATTTTTATTTGATTTGGCTTCCCCTTGTAGGGTAGCCACATGTGGGACCAATCGTTAGAAATATACCCATGGAGCTTCTCAGACCAATCTCTACTCAAGATTAAACCATAAAATTCAGGTATATCGGTGATTAAGATATCAATTCTTTGAACTACTCGTGGATCGGTCGATAACCTGATAGTTACAGAGTTAATTTCTCCTACAACCTGTACCTTGGATCTATCTAACTGCACAATGTGAATTGTAGATTTCTGGGGCTCAATGTTCAGTTTGGAACAAACCAAAGCTGGCATTATATTTGTGGATGCCCCTGAGTCAATCAAACAATTGTGCAGATTATGATTATAAATCTCATAGATTAATAAGAAAGGAGGAGTATGATAATTGGATCTGTCTCCAATCAGAATCGTATCAGTAGCTTCAATCCTGCTAGAAGGCGGTTGTCCTGAATCATTTGTAGCTTTAGCACTGGGAAGAGGTGAAGAAGGAACAGCATTCAATTCTTTGAGAAGCAATTTCTGCTGATGTTTTAGTTTACTAAGTTCAAACATAGTAATGTTTGCCTTAGTTTTCTTCATATCATCAACAATATTGTAATCCATTGAATCGGATACTACCAACATTTTAGATGTTGAAGGTATATTTGAGGTTGAAGGTTGGTTTTTGGGAACCGTTGCAGCTAGCTTCCTTGTGGATACCTTTTCCTTTGTTGTTGTAGCCCATGCACTTCTTTTCTTTGAAGTTGCCTGGATGGGTTCAGGGGCACCTTTACTCCTAGTGGTGACAGGAAAGGCTTCTTGTTCATTTTATGTATCGGAGTTAGGCAGTATGAAATCCCACATTCCATGGCATTCAACAACTTCCTCTTCTTCATCAGTTGGTGAAATTGTTTCCTCTTCTTCTTTTTCCTCAGGATCTGAATCTGCATTAGATATAACATTTGGTGGTTTTGATTCGGTTTTCTTGAAATTTCTAAAGGGCCTTTTAGTTGAGGTTTCTGCTACTTGTTTTTTGATTTCAACCATTTCATTTGATGAAGTCTTAAGGACTTTTTGCAGACCTTCCATATCATAGGGATCTTTATGGGTTTTCTTCTTTGAATCATCTTTAAAAGAAACTTTTTTGGTTTTTCTATCTTCAAGAGCAGCTTTCTTCTCTAGAGAATTATACGTTTCTCCACAGCAAGTTCTTCTTTCATGTTTTCAGCTAAAGTTGGTTTTCCGGCCCTGTCTACAAAAATAGCTATATTGGTAGGTAGGGCAGTTATATACCACTCGCTTCTGATTTTCTCACTTGGTTTAGAGGCCGTCAGGATTTTGTTCAAGAGTTTATTGAATCACGCATTGAATTCTTTAATCGGCTCCCTATGCTCTATTCTAAGATTGGAGAGATCATTTATTAATGTGGCTAAAGATCTATCATCACCATACTTAGTGAGAAAATGCTCTTAGCAAATGGCCCAACTAGTAATGGATCCAGAAGGCAAGGAAAAATACCAGGATCCTGCTGATCCTTGCAAAGTGTAAGGGAAAAGTCTAATGACAACGTCTTCCTCCGTCACTCCTTTCAAGTTAACTAATAGCATGAAGTTATTAATATGTTCCTCAGCCTGTATTCCATCATCTGGGTTAAACTTGGGTAGCCATTTTTCAGGAGCATCAGGTAATGCATGTAATGGTGTAGGCATATTGACTGCACCAGGTCTATTCCATGGATTCACCATTGAAACACCAGTAGAGGATGAGATGGCTGATGAAACTGTAGATGTTGGAGAAGGACTTGATATCGAGGATTGAGCAGGTTGGGATGTTGAAGTTCCTAATCCCTGATGAAAAACAATATGTAACGAGGGAGTGGATGGTTGACCTCGCGCAAGGGAAGATGAGATGGAGAATGTGGATGAAATTACCTCACTGTTAGATCCTTCAGTGTTCTTCTTTGCCCTTTTCCTTTTAGGTAAGGGCAGCTCAGTGGGTTCAATACCGAGATTTTCGCTCTGAAGTCTAGTGAAGGGATGAGGTAGATTGAATTGCGAAGTCTCACTGCTTTGAGATACTTCAGATTTTTGTGGTGTTATCGAGAAGCCTTGAATTTTATGGAGGAGTAACTGAACTTCAGGGGATTCGGGACTTAATCTTTCTGGAGTGTTATGGATTTGAGCAGTGGTAGTTGATCCCTCTTATTCTTGCTTGGATACTTGAGAACCAGCATGCAATTGGGAAGTACGAGGTGATGTGGAGGGAGATTTACTCTTAGAATGGTCTATAGATTTGGATTTGCTCGCCATTCATAGTTAGGCCCTCCTTCTAGCGCCAAAAATGTTGATGCCCCGAAAATCGTTGTATCAACATTGGGGGATGACCACCCGGTCTGGACCTTAATACAGCTCCTTTTCCGTTTGGGATGGTGGCTCTGACTGGATATAATGGGACCAGTTTCCCAGTAATGAATAAAAGGGGATGGATGAGTGATTGGCTTCTAAGAAAATGATAATGAATAGATGAATTAATCTAACAGCAAAAAATATAAATTATTATTCTATCCCGGTAGGCTTCTATTCTCATAAGTGCAACTCTTGAAGATCTCTGTTCATTGATAGGCATATAGATGACTCTACACAATAAACATAGACATTCATTTACTTAATGATTACTTTTTTCAAGTAGTTGAACAAAGTGATTAACACAACATTGTTACACTTATCCTTTTATATTACTAATACATGTATGACAAAAGAAAAGCATGCTGTAAACATCCAATAGTGGAAATTGTAAAGAATGTTGTTAAAAACACACGCATATATCCGATAATAGAAAGAGCGATCAAACAACAATTCACATAAATAGAATGAACTCAGACATAGATAGTAGTACCATATGAGCTGCAAATCACTCCTAATAAAAATCGCTATTTGAATTCCTTCTTCCGACGCAGAAATACTTTTAAACAAAGGCAGTAGTGCACATTCACATAAAAGCTTCATTATCAAAAATTGGAATAATTGGCCCAGTCTTTATAAAAGAATATGCTTGAAGTACAGTAGTGCAACTTCAGGTTTAAGTCATACATTGAAAGGGTCTATAAATACTTGACTAAAACTAACTAAATATGAAATTAAAATCCTACTTAATTGGTACAACTTGATTTGGAATATCTTCCTCACGACAATCTGGCAGTCGGTAGCATGATTCATCACTTAAGTTGTTTTCCTTTCGACCTGAGTTGGCATATTGCAAGCATTGGTTCCACTTCTGGTGGTCGGTTGATATGAGAATTGAGTTGGGCAGCATAGGTGGCATCTTGTATATCGGGAATGATACACCCAATTGCATCTGTCAGGCACTTGAGGGTAGCTCTCTAGCTGTATGGTTTGACTAGGAACAACCAATAGGTGTCCCAAGTCAAACTGTTAATTCCTGCGATTAATCTCCCATTTTTCTCCAGCTCTTGATAACATGACTGCTCCAATGTTTTAGCCGATAGCAATTTACCTGGGGTACATTAAAAGATCATGTTAGATAAGTAGAGAGTATCATTAATCAATTCAACCAAATTACTTGTGGTTAACTTGCATCTGGAAACTGCTCGCTCTGCTTTCATTAACTAGGACTTCCATTCCATAAATAGGATCTCTTTATGTGATTCTAGGATTTTTGGCAAATTAGCTGCCTGTCCCTCATCAGTGCCTTGCCACTCAAGAAAATTGGTCAAGGTCTCATCGGCCTATTCCAAGTCTGTTCTAGCATCAACCGATTTATCACTTATTGATGCTGTTAAGTCACATAAAGGTTCTGCTTGAGCGATTTGTTGACTTAACATCCTTATTTGTGTCACCAATGCTTTGTTAATTTGTAATGCTTCGACTCTAAACTGAGCTGGCTATGGAAGATTCTTGGTCTTCTCTATTTGGGCTAATAATTGAGCAATTTTCTCATCTTTAGATTTCCCCATCTGTTCATGCATTGCTTTCAATTTTTCCAGCGCTTCCGACAGCTCCTTCTGCTTTTGAATGGCCCTTGAATCAATTCTCTGTTTTTCTTCCTCCAATTGTTTATTCAATTGATTGTTTATTTGTTGCCGTGTGTACACTTGCTGCTCAAGTTGCTCTACCTTCTGCTGTGCCTCCGATAACTATACTTGTAGCGAGGCGATTGATTGGTCTTTTTCTCTTAACAAATTAGTCACTTCTGATGCCTTGTCCATGGTGGTTGCCAAATAGGCTCCAGCATATTGGGACAATTTAGTAAGGTCATCAGAAGGATCAAATTCCTCTTTCCAGACCACATTGGTTGTCACTGTTTGTTCAGGGAATAGGGAAGGTTGATCAGTCCTTCTCCTTTTCCGCTGTCGTTTTACTATAGCCCTGTGCTTTGGGCTGTAAAAGACATCCAATGGAGGTATCTCCTCCACTTGAAAAACTATCTGATTGGAAGGATCTTTAGGGATTATCTCTATTCCTGTAGAAATGGGTAGGCCGTTGGTTCCACTTGGAACCTGTTTAGATGTTGTCTCCTGTGTGTCAGCCTCTTTTGATGTTTCGGCTTCCTTTGAGCTCTCAAGATTGCTTATGACTGAGTCGAATTCCTGCCATTCTTTGAGCAATTTCAGGTCAATCTGGGCATCTACATTCACCTCTGTGCTGCTCTGCTCCTGTTCTTTCCTCTGTATTTCCTCTTGTTCTTTCCTCTGTACTTCTTCCTGCTCTTTTCTCTGCACTTCCTCCTACTCTTTTGTTTGGATTTCTCCAGTAATTTTTGATGTAGCAGGAGGTTCCTTAGTGAGTTGCTGCTCAGGCTCGCTTGATTCTTTCATCGAGGTCGTTGCTAACAGATCTAGAGGCAGAGTTTGCAACCTCTGTTCTCTAAGTCTATTAAATTCAACTAACCCGTCATCCTAATATTTCATTCTGGCTATTGATTTAACCTGAAATAGTGACTCGGCTGAGGAGAACAGGTCATCAAACATATCATATTTATGGTCAAATTTAGTTAGCTTTTCCTGTTCAAGTGCATTGTATGCGACTTTGTTTGGATCAAATCGCCTATTAGGAAGAGTAGCGAGATTCAGTGCTTTAATCTTATCTACTTCCTTCTCTGCATGTTTAAAGTCATGCAGAGCGTAGACACCACATCTTAGAGGAAAAGGAGGCCAAACCTGCTTCTTTTTGTTCCTTAGAGTCTGTGTAACTTCTTCGGATGTAATCTGATAGGCTACCTCCTGGGCTTACAGTTTATCGGGTATATACAAAGGGAGGACATGAGGCTTGGCCTGGCTGCCGAAAACTCTTACATAGGTGAATTTTTCTTCTCCGAACCATCTCCCTACGGATGTCAAGTCAATCTCCGCTTGGTAGGAAATCTTAGGAGCAGGTTTCTCAAAAATGGCATAGTGAATGGGTAACATAAAACCATTGCAAACTTGATATAAATGGTGTTTATAGTGGGATTTAGATAACTTCTGGTGATATATATGAATGGGCATGGGGTCTTGTGGAGTTCATCTCCACCCAAGCACAGGAAATTCGGAATTAAAACACAGGGTGTCCAAGATGTAGGCACTATAGTAAAATGGGGGAATGAATCTTTCAGTAATGCGGGATTTGTTTCTAAATTCAAGAACTGTGATTGCTAACTTATCAGACAGTATATTTCCCCAATCCATTATTTCACTATTGCATGCTACCTCCATCAAAGGAACCATCTCTATAGAGAAGTTTGCGGAATCATGTAACCCCCACAATATACACATCATTACCCCGGCATAACAATAAGAAGAACACAAAGAATCGACAGAGTACTTACCCGAAGACTCATGCTTGTGTTTTGTTGGGTTTTGACTCCAATCCCGAATGGGTTCTAATTCAATATCGTTCTCATTTCTGAATTTCTCCAAGAATTCCTTGTTGTACTTCTTCTCCAGTGCAGGAAAATGGTACATTTGCCTCAAATCATTAGGTTGAAACAAGCCGAAGACTCTCCTGTCCATGGTGAAAATGGTCCTGTTTGTGATTGGGATTTCTTCAATTTCCCATCTCACCACATCTGTATATGGGATAATTTGTTCTCGGGCTGCTATCCGATGAAGGAAAGAGTCAGCCTAAATCCTTTAGAGTAGCATCAGACTTCTGAGTCGTGTCTGTTGTGGCTTGCACTGTTGTTACCTCAGGCTCTTCGACCTCAATCAGATTGTAGGTGCTCAGCCAAGTAGTTTTGCCGAGTCCTAGACATGTAGTGTCAGATATCAGTCCCTTTTTGCTTGCTTTTGGATTGGCAATGTGTTGCCCTGTAGCTGCCGAAGCGGAAGCTGCTGCAGTTTCCTTAGATTTCCTCCCCATTTGGATTGAATTTGTTGCTTCAGAAGAGCTCTGCACAGGAGTGAAAATGAACGTAATGCGGAGAATTGGTAGCGCAAACCAAAGATGAATGAGATATATTAATCAATGAATAATGGAGGATTTAACTTAAGGTGGCCGCGGATGCAATCTCTGAAGAGATTTTAGACTTACTGTTTCATTAAATGGCCGTTTAAACCTGTCAATCCTTTAAATGCTCATCATATCGTTTATTCTCCGAATGATTCATTTAAGCGTGGCTTTGATGTTATGGCGGTTGAGCACAAGTGAATCGCTATCGGGAAGAGAAAGGCCTTTAATACTAAATAACCATAAAATATCCCGGATTTACCAATCTTTTTTGAAATCTGCGCTTTAGCTTTATCACAATCAGCAATCGGGGAAAGCTTAAGTTGTTATATTAGTTTCTTTCGGAATCCCCGATTGCCGATAGTGATATCGCCAATTCGCATCGGGAGTTTTGAGCGAGGGCTTTAGATGCATGCATGGTACATCCCCGATCGCCGATAGCGATAGCGCATCAGAGTGAAAAGGGGCCTTTTTCTACGATTGCTTACCTTCCCGATATCCGATAGCCCTTTGTGTATTGGCGCGTCAGGGAAAATCAATGGGTCTTTTAAGTCATGCATCCTTTGTCATTGTGATATGTGATCTTACGATCGCTTTATCGCAATAATAAAAGATTGCTCATTCTTTATTATAAGACCGATTAATTGGTTTATCAAAAAGGTTTTATAATTTTTTATTTCGTTTCGGACCTTTTTGAATAATGATAATTTGATACCAATTTAAATGAAAAGGGACCTGTTTCATATTATAGTTTTGAAAATAAAATTTGTATGAAATGGGGGGTTGTTGTAGAGTACAACACACTCTCGAGATCAGATTCCATGCTTAGTTACTTTAATTCATCACATGTGATAAATAGGTTTAAGTTAGCTTTCTTTTACATTTAGTTCATGATCTTTGTGCAATTAGAATATGTTTCTTTCCTTGTACTTTATTTCTTGCAATAGGTTAGGGTTTCCATTTCAGTTCATTTTCTACAATTAGTTTAGTGTTTGATTTCAGTACCTGCACTCCATTACATCATGATAGCAAAGGAAGGACACATTGTATTCACCACATGTAGTGTTGATACCTCTTAAGTTTGTACGAACCCCAGGTTGATAATTAAAGTTAGTAGCCTTGGAAGTTGCAGCATTCTTGTTGGAATCTCAAGGCTCAACACTTTTTGGCGTCATTGTCGGGGAGGTGTCAAAGTATGCATTGTTTTCTTCCCTAGTTGATTCATTTCTTTTTACTTTTTGCAAAAACAAAAAAATATAATTGCATTAGGCATATTTATTTTCAAAAATAGAAAAGTGCATTGCATTAGTGTTTTCATTCAATCATAAAAACAAAAACAAAAAAATCTCCAACACCAACCCACCCCCCCCCCCATTTGATCATGTGGTGAAGTAAGAGCCACATCATCGTTCAAATTTGTAGGTAGAAGAAGAAGATGGCAAAGAATGTAGAATAAACAGATGGAGATGATGACAATGAAGAAAATCCACTCAGATTTCCTATTCAAGATACTGATGGTAGTGTGCACGTGAATAACATCCCTCCATCTTTTCTTCCAAAATTTCATGGTCTAAGGTCAGAGGATCCAGAAACCTCTCTTTGAATTTGAAATTGTTTGTAGATTTTATGGTTACTTATTAAAAACTCAAAAACTAAGATTGCTTCTAGCAACATTGAAGAATAGAACTCTTAAATGGTTCATGGTTTTAGGGACTAATTCAATAAGATCATGGAATGATATGAAAAATGTATTTCTAGAAAATATAAAGGCCGATATTAAAGAAGAAATATTTAGAATGAATAAAAGAGAAGATGAGAGCCTTGATAATTTAAGAGAGAGGTTCATGTATAATGTTAAGAGGGAAAAACTACATCATTTAGGATCTAGCACATTAAAAAACCTCTTACTTAGAACTATTAGGGATGAGTGGATTGATCTCCTTGATCGCATGAGTGGAGGTGATGTATACCAACTATCATTTAAAGAAATTTTTGAAACATGCAAACACATATCAAGAGGAAGGGAAAGAGTAGGTAAATCAACATCAAGATCGATAAGTCAAGCTAAACTTGGAAATTTGTTTGATGATTTTAAAACAGAAATTCTTAGCAATCTAACCAAACAAGTAGAAATGTTAAGAATGAAATATGGAGCAAAAAATATGTTTATATTTGTGTTGTCCATGCAGAATCACATGATGTTAAACATTTTCCATCATTACCGAGGTTGAAGGAAGTTCACCAAGAGGACAATGGAGCAAGTCGATTTCCAACGCAGCTATGTTTTGTAGCTCCAAGAGGGCCATCGCAGCCTATTCAACCTGATATGATACAAGATCCTAATTCACAATTTCAAGTTTATGCACATCCATCTAAAAGTAATTGGAGCACACCCTTTCCTTTTCAACATTGGCCATCTCAACCCCAAAACCAATCTTGGCAACAAGGTTGGCAAGGAACTTATGGGAGCTATCCACAATACCCTCAGTATTTTCCTCAATATCATCCATACCAAACTCCATGTTATCCTTACCATTCACCTCCACCATAACCACAACCCCAACCACACCCATCTCAAATATACACTCCCACCCAACTACATGTACCACCATTTCCAAACCCACTCATTGAAGTAGCTCAAACCACTTACAATGCTGAGGTACAACATTTCCAAATATCTCCTCTCGATCTCAATGGTATTCATCTCATATCAGGAAGAACATTACAAAAAAATTATTCTCTTGATGCCATTGAAGGACAACATGCAGAAAAACAAGATTAAAAAGAGAAGATCAAAGAATCATGGGCTGCACTTGATGAAGAGAAGACAAAAAAAATAAAATATTGAGAAAGCTCCCTCGTGGTTACCATCAAATCATCCATTTGTTCAAGAGAGAAATCAGCTAAAAGATGAAGATTTGAAGGTCATGGAAGAAAAATACATCCAAGATTATTTAAATCAGAAAGTGGACCAGGGACATCACAACTATATTGAAAAATGGTTCCAGACAGTCATTACACTGCCACATCACTCTCTTCTTCAATTGTGCTTGATCCTTTCAAAGTCAAATCATTTGGTCTCTGAAATCCAAGTACATGTCAAATCATATATTACAAGCCTACACATCAGTTTGTTTGTCATCTTGATGTGCACATGGCTCCATTGGAAGTATTCTTATACTTGAAAGTGATTTTCTTTTTCAAGTAGAGTAGGGTAGAAAATAAAAATAAAAATAAAAAATTGAAAAGTAAGAGGAATAAAATAAAATCTCAGGTGAAAACTGCCTTCGAGGCACCTGAGATTGGCTCATTGATTGAAAACCTCCATGAAGTGGTCAATGGGTTGGGAAAAAATAAAAATAAAAAAAGAGAAAAAAAAAAAAAGATCTTAGGTGAAAACCTCCTTTGAGGTGCCTAGGCAAACCTACTAGTTGAAAGCCTCCTTGAGGTGGCCTACTCCTTGAGGCGGCTAGCAGGCCTAGAAAAAAAAATTAATAATAATAAATCTTTGCCCCATGTGTCTCTCTGATGAATGTATGTACTCTCCAACACCTACAAACAACAAAAACAAGTTGGTACCAAAAGAAAAAAATTGTCAATCCTATTCAAAAGAAATCAAATTTTGACTTGCTCCTCCTTTGCTCAAATGCTCCAACAAGGCAAAGGCCATGCCAATCCATCACCCTCATCTATTCCCCCTATCCACGCATCATTCTCAAGATTTCCCCGTTCAGTTTTCTTGTTGTCCAAACAAACTACAGGAATGTTCTGTTTTACTACAGGAAACAAAAATACATAGAGCATAAATTTATTTTTTCCATAACTTGAAAACCATGCATCTATTTTCCAAGTTGTTTCATGGGGAGATGCATATGGATGATGATAACATGCTCAAGATGGTTTCCATGAAATAGACCTTCATCATGTACAACCATTTTTGAATTTTCTCGATATCTATGCATCCATTTAAAAAGATGTTTCATGGGGAGATTCATATGGATGTTTGTAACATGCCCAAGCAATTTCAGCGTATTCCAATCCACGCTTTCCAAGAAATCGGTTTCCATCACCTTCAGCCATTTTTAGTTTTTTTCCGAGATTCGTGTATCCATTAGCCAAGATTTGTTTATGGGGAGGTCCATAATGATGATGGCAACATGCTCAGAAAGTTTCAGGTCAATCCATTCTACCGTTTAGGATATATGGACAAAACAAGTTTGCTACAAGAGGTTGTCCTGAATTACTACAGGATCTCTATAGGAAGTTTAGAATTCCTACAAGATCTCTACAGGAAGGCCGAGAAGAAGATACAAGAGGCAATATGATGGAGAAATGGGTCAAAAGGTTAGGTATTCTTTAGGGAAGGTTGATATAGGTCCCCCAACACCTGCACATCAACAAGAATACAACCCATCAGCAAAATGAGATCAACAAAAAAAGAAAAAGGCAATCAAGAAGATGTACCTGAGTCATTAGCAACACAGCAACATCAACTTAGCAGCAACATGCATGTATCTCCAACAACCATCAGGTAGGTACAGGTATGAAATATTCTTGACCTCTTCTCTTGAGCATATTATAGTTATAAATTTGTTTTCAATGCATGAGAGATGAGGTTTTATAAACTAAGGATGGGTTAGCAGTCTCAGCCACCTTCAACTAGTTAATTGCAGCTCACTCCTTCACTCATGCAATGTTGAAAAGTCAAATTATAAAGGGTGATGATTTCAAGGAATGAGGACAGCAGTTAAAAGAAGAATTTTTTGCAAATTCCAAGTTACCATAGCACTCCAAGCCTTCCATCCACTTCATATTCACTATCTATCCATCATTCATCCATCCCAATTAGTAATTTCAAGAACAAAGCCTACACTCTGTCTCACCCTAAAAATTTCTTGAAAAAAACAAAAAGAGCATCCTCTCCCTTTTCACAAACCTACAGTACTCCCTTTGAGCCCTAGCATCATCCTCAAAACCCTCTACATCATTTCTTATCACTATTATACAGTTAAAAGACTCAGAAAGAGAAGGAGTGGCCGCTACAGGAAGACAAAATGTTTCTACAAGAAGGAAGAAAGGAACAAGTGATGTTGAAACCAAAAAACACAGTGCCTTAGACATACCTAATCAAAACAGAGAACTCCAAGGCCATTAGGCAATCATCTAGGCCACAAGAGAGAAGAAGAAGGCAACAAAAAGAAATGAGGCATTCACCATCAAAACAGAACTCAAACTGTAGTGATAAAAAGAGGTTTTCCAAGAGGTCTCTAATCTCTTTTTAGCTTTTTTCCAAGGCCTAAAAGATGTTATAGAAATGGGAGAAAGGCATGGAATTCAAGTTAAGGGCATGACCTAACCTTATACTATCATTTATGCTCAAAACAGGTTTCACGTAGTTTTAACAGGGTTTCTTGTACTTTTGACAAGAATTAGTACAAGATGTCCTAGTTCTTATCTAAAGGCATTTGGAAGGTTTTAGATGTGTCCAAATGGTGGAACAGGATAGCAAAAGGTTGATAAGGATGTGGAAGACCTTGCCAAACTGAAAAATATTCAAGAACCCATCTTGAATAAGGGGAAGAAAGCAAGCTAATGATCTCAAGAAATAATGGTTTTTCTATGCACAAATAGATTTTTGGGCTTGTCCTTGCAGAACTGACAACCAAGATTCTTAAGATAAAGGACTGATGGGTGAAAAAGAGAGTGGCCACCAGGGTCATGAATGAGGCACAATGAGGTCACTAAGTTGCTCGAAGGATGAGCAATACTTTCAGCAGGGGGGTATGATGGGCCTCTAAATTAGACATAAATTAAGGCCCATGCCTCTAAATTAAACATAAATTAAGGCCTATGACCATCCTTTAGTACATTAAACCTCCCTTTTTGCCTTAGATAATGTATTTTTAACTTTAATATATTCATTAGAAAAGTTTATGAATAATTGCATATTAGTGCCTAATATTATTTATTTTTGTGGAATATTATGAGAATATTGGGCAGATTATGAAGATTTGGAAGAGGAGGTAATATAGGGACTTTCTCCCTACTACAAGAGGATCAATATTAAATAATAAATAAACAGGATATTATTGAATTATGGCACAAATTGAGGAACTCCAATGATTAAGAAAATATAGGAATGTATCCCCTAATCAAGGGAACTAGATCCACTAATCAAGGGATTTTGATGGGGAAAGCTTCCTCCTTTCATGGGGAATGATTCATAATCATTTTTTATAAGTACCAAGTTGAATTTTCCTCTAGGGGTAGATTTTTATTAGTCTTCTTGTGGAGAACTCGTATTTTTGCAGCTCCATTGTATTTTATTAGAGGGATGTAATTGTATTGATGAAAATAATGAATAATGATGTCATGTTCAGCTTCTAAATCTTGTCTCCTCCATATTTCTTTGAGTTTCCTTGGACTTGGCCATCCCAGGAGCCTTAGAGCCCTTTTGTATCATTTACCTTCCTTCTTTTCACTTCTTATTCACATGCATCTCTTGTTTTTGTTTCTTTCTATTTCTGCATTTAGTATTAATGATATCTTGTTGTATGATTGGGTAAAATGGTTGATGTAATTTCTTTTGCACGATCACAAGCATCATTTCATCCTTCGAAAATATTTTGAATTTCATTGTAATCATTGAGCTACTTCAATTAGTCTTCTTATTCCCAAATCTAGAATTCTGGAACCCCTTTGTATCAAAGAACAACAAATTTTTGCTAATTTTTAGAGCATGCTAACAAGCTTCAATCAAGTTGGTTCCACTTGCATTAGATCACAAAAAAATTATATTTAATAAAAAAAATCATGCCATTTCATTTGCACTTGATTAGGTTAGGCATTTGATAGATTTACTAGCTCAATAGTTCTCGAATTTCCTATTTTTAGACTAAGTAATTTTCCATTACTTAATAAATATTTCCCATGTATAGATGCATTTGTGGATAGATGTGGACAATAATGTGTGTTATTGAAGGAACTTCTACATTTTATGGATTCCTCATCTCATTTTACTCATGCAAGCCTCATCCACCCATGTCGCCAAAGCAAAAATTGACATTTCCATTGAGAAAGCCTCATCTCATTGGAATTGGTCTAGAAGAGATGGGGCGGCTACATGCCTTTGAGTTGTGATACAATGAGGCTCAAAGGCATATTTATTTTTTATAAACAATGGAAACCCCTTAACATCCCAAAACCTAACCCTAGAAGATGAAACGCCAAATTGTGGGCCCCGTTTTGGGTAAGTTGGTACATCAACTTCTCGGGGTCGTAACTTTGGCACTCGATCTTTGTTTGATGCATACAATAGCTCGTTAGAAATATATATCCAACAACTACAACTTTGGGAAGAGAAACATAGGTCCATGGACCCATTTTTTATAGACATATTTGGTCACTGCAACCCCAATCTTATATGTCGATAAACCAAGGGCTCTTTAAACCCTAAAAGTGTTGTGTCATACCCTAAAATATCATAGTCAACTAATTACATCATTCCCCAGAAGTTCCACTTGAAAAACCACTCAAAACTGGCTAAAACTGGACCATACTGACTGCTCTACTATCAGGGTGTGATGCATACTAACTCCTACACTAGCCAGGTGCAATGCATACTAAAGAAGCCTTCTGTGGGGTGCGATGAGCAAGAATGGACAAATTTCTGAGACAATTTCTAAGTGGATGCTCATGGAATCTTCTAGAAACTTCTCCTATGACACTTGCCTCTCTGAATTCGCCTAGGGATGAGTAAGATATCAAAGAAATCTCCAAGTGGAACCAAGAACTACAAGTGGAATGACACTAATCAAAAACCCAGAGATGACTCACACCCTTGCAGACATCTATAAATGGATCCCTCATCTGAGAGATCTAGAGGCTGGAATTTTGTAATTTGTAAGGAAGTGCTAATAGTTTGTCTTTGAGAAAGAGGCATTGTATTGTTGAGTGATCTTGATTTTCATGAGGTGAAGAGGGCTTTGATGCTAGGAGGATGATGTTGGATCAGACAGTTGGGTTGTAATTCTCCATTCTATTTTAATAAAGTTCTTTGAGTTTTCCTCCATACAATTTTGTACTTGTGAATCTTGTTATTTGTGAATGCCATTGTATTTTCAATGTATTTCTGATTCTCCATTGTTTATGGTATAATAGATTGAGATGCTTTGATGGTGTTTTTTTACTTTGTTTCTACAGGTATTCTCTAAGCGGAACAAGTAGGAGAGGAGTTGCAAGCTCTATCAAGGGGGGGAGAAATCAAGTAAGGAGTCAAGCGGAAGATCCAGGTTGGTCCCTTTGCTTCTCTCTTATCTATCATACATAGAGGAAATCGAAAATTGCTTTGATTGTTTGTTTCTAAGATAGCTGCCAATCTTAGTGGGACTAGCAGATCGAAAAGATACTAGTTTTCCCGGAAACAAAATGGTGACTCCACTAGGGAGTGAATAGTTTGTTTGTTTGTTTTTGGTTGTTTACTTTATAAACTATAAACGGAGCCTAAAGTTAGCCAGATAGCCTTCGAACTGCTCTTTCTCTGCAATTGCAAAGTAGATCAATTCTTCTTTAGTCAATCTCCGGTTTAGTTTATGATTTGAACATCTGACTTACAAGCATTCTAGATGCCCTGTTGGTAGCTCAATAACCTCCTAAGATCATACCCCTGTACTTTTTTCTTTATGGTTCATAATACCTCAGCTTAACTCACTGAAATTAGCTGCAAATTTGAGCCAAAAACCACCTTGCTGTGGAGGTAAATCCTCTCTGCGGACAGAGACGATCCCTACTAGCCCAGACCGGGTCTAGCAACAATCACACAATGCTATCATGCAAGTTCTTAATTGCAAATACAAAGTAGATGGTGAGAAACTACTTGGATTCCAACGCTAGTGTTCGTCGAAGAGATGTCACCTTCTTTCCTTTACTTTGGACAGTCACGATCCGCACGATCTCCGTGATAGGATACCTGCACACGCAAAGAACAACACGAAAACAAGCGTAAAATCTAGTAGATGCAATTATATATTGATCAGAAAAGATATAACTCAACATCAAACATAACACAATGAGAGTGGAACCATAATGATAGTCATATATTATTAATGAATAACAAAGAAGAATACAACCATTGTTCTGACGTCAAATCCTCCTTTGGCTGGGTAATCAGCTTCACAAGTCTTGCAAAGCTTGTTGGGATGAGGAACAAGCCTCTCTCTCTTTGGGTGACAAGAATCTCCTTACTTAGATTTGGCCTTATGGATGCAAAGAAGGCTCTTTCAGCTTCAAACTCTTAAACTCCTGGAACTATTGACTATTATGACTGTAACTATTGTAACTAGCTTGCTCAAGGCATAAAGACAAGCTTTTATAGATAGAGAGGGAAAGAGATAGGATCAACCACATTATTCATGGGATTGGCTTTATCACTTGGAAACTTCCATGAAAGGTGGCAAACCACTTTCCCTTCTATGGAGATTCGAAGCCAAACCATCCTAGCTCAACATAGATTCAGTTGGTGAATGAGTTGAAGAGAACTTTCGGGAGTTTGGTCGTTGAAAACTTTACTCAATTCGGTTGGCACGAGTGCGACTCTGGGACAGAGCGCTAATGGCGCGCCCTTTATAGAGGATTTCCCTCATCGGCGCGGGCAGTGAACTGTGAACCCACGCTAATGCAAAAAGAGCTATTTTCATGAGTATTTTGTAGGAGATGTCTTCAAGGAAAATGAAGCTCATGCTTAGAGGAATATGATGCAAGTGGTTTCAGGTCATGTCACTTCTCACAGGTCCCGGAATGAGTCCTCCAGTGTGCGGGTAAGGGGTAACAGGGACGGTGACAAACAGTGACAAATTGTTGTGTAACAGATGCCCCCTAAAGCATGAGGCCCGAGAGAGAAAGGGGTGAAACGCTTTACAAGAACATTCGTGACTAAAAACACGGCCGCCGGAGAACCTGCGTAAAGAAGTACAACTGATATCTCAAGTACATGATATAAGTGGTATGGGCGCATCCATTCATAACGGAGTACATAATAATCTAGATCCAAGGTATGGGCGCAGCCATCCGGGGAGGATCGATAAATAGACTCAGGCATGGTTGCAGCCATCCAGTAAATGAGTCATGTAATAATCATAATAATCCACAAATCGCAGCCTGGACCTCAATAGACAAAATCCAGGGTCTTGCGCTCCATCTCGACCCGTACAAAGTACAAGTTCAAGCATGCGAATGTATGAGTTGAATTCAAACATGCATGAACATCGTCTGATTACCAGTCAATAATGAAAACTGTTAACAGACGCGAGAGGTACCACCAATAATGACAATGGCCCTCAAGGTACTATAGGTACAATCTACGGCGTGTGAATGAATGAGCTGGCGTCGAACACCCGTAGAATCATTCGATCGGAGGCCAATGATGAGAACCTCTCGTCGAACACAGAGAACCCGCCATTGAGGCATGTAGGCTCCAAGGCACCAAAAGGAGTCTCTAGATCAGCTCCCTGGATAATGAGCTGAAGTCGACAGGAAGTGATCTTGATCAAAGGTGGGCCATAGTGTTTCCCACATCATTGACATGAAATAGAGGAAAGATGTTGTGGTGATGCAAAATTATGTGAGGTATCAGAGGAGGTGGTATTCATGCAGAGGTCAACTTCTCTTGAACATTTTGGCGACACGACAGTGGATTCGGCAGTATTTGACATCAAATGAGCAAAGGTCATGGTGACAAGGCAATGAGCAGATGAGAGGCCGAATAGGATAACCCAAACCCATGGAGGCTAGTGTAAAACAAGATGAGATGTCCCCACCTCGACACAAATGCAGATGAGTGCCATGTTCAAGAGCGACATACTGCCGACACGACGAAAATTATGGATCCATTTTCCCCACCATTTCTGGTGAGTACCCCGGTTATTTTTAACAATCTTGACAGGGATAGAATATGCTTGTGAGCGTCATTACGACGGAATCCAATGTCATTAAGTTTTAACGAGTCTGACAAAGGAAGAACTCGGCGTCTTTTCTTGTTTAGAGAGTCTGAAAAGACAACAGAAAAGAAAACTCCAGGGGGGTCCTTTTTCGTAAAGTTGTGTCTCCCGAGCCCGAAAAAGTATAAAATAATGCTCGAAAGAACCGCCCGACCATTACGATCGAGGAGTACTTTTCAATTATAGTGACATCGATCCAAAAAAGTAGAAAAGCGATCAACATCACGTCGTTTCGTAACCATTTACGAACCAGAAACGACAAGGGTTCGACGATCTTTTTCGTTTTTACACGGTCGGAAAGGGGTTTAAAGACGACCGCCTCTTTTTACTTTTAACGAGTCAAGAGGGGCAACTCGGCAATCTTTTCACTTTTAACGAGTTAGAAAAGAGCTGAAAGATAACTCCATTTTGATTCTATTTAACGAGTCAAAAAGGGAAAATACTCAGCAATCTTTTCATATTTTATGAGTCAGAAAAGAGCTTAAAGGTGACTCATCCTAGAGGAACGAGTGGTATAAAGGGCAGCAACTGGTTCCGGCAATGGTGGAACTGCTCAAAACATGTAATGTTCAAGAGGCTGGCTAATAAAACCACTCATCGCTGCGGTTCCTCACGAAAGGAAAAATAACCAAGTGAAAGCATATGATCGGCCAAAGAGATGGCAGCGATGGAATGAAAACAACCAAGGCTCATCTAGCAAAATTCAGCGGATAAAAATGGCAATCACGAGATGTAAATCGGGTATGGGTTCATTTTTACACAAGCTTGAACCATGGAGAACTTTGCTTGGATTCGGTTTCATGTTGACACAAGCTTGAAACGAAAAACTATGCTTGTTATAAGTTCGCATGCCCCCAGCATAATGACGCAAAGGAATGAAGGTTCACTATCAAGATTTATGAAAGACTCGACTTGTATTTTACAAGATCTTAATCAAAAGACTCGATTTGGAAAGGGAGTTGTTTCATTTTTAATGAGGTTGACACAGGGAAAAGAACTTTCCTCGGCCAGATCCAGGTTCATTTTTTAAGGAGCTTGAGACAGGAAAGGAACTATGCTCCGACCAGAACTTCATCATGATGAATAAACAGTCGGGGCTTCCAAGAGTGCCACTCCCGGTGGAATGGAAACATCTTGGAAGTCAGGGCCCAATGCCCCCAAGACACTATGCACGATGGCGACATCACTAGATCCAGGCATGGGACAGGTGGCCACGTAGTTGATCTGTGGTGGGGTAGATGCAACTGGTGGATGAAAACTAGGAGGGGGCGACAACGGCGCAGGAGGCATCGGGGGACTAATGAATGACATTTAATCGATAGTCACAATTCTTCCATCGTGCGGAAAGCAAACCACACAAAAAAGAGAAGAAATGAGGGCCCCCATGGCATAAATATAGTCGCGACCAAGGAGAAGACTAAAGTCTAAAACACCTCGGGTAACCAAGACGTCTATATAGATGGCTTTTCCTCCCAAAGTAATAGGGAACTTCAAGAGAACTCCTAGAGATGGACAGGCTCCTCCGTCAAAGGCCAACAGATTCTGAGTGACTGGCCCAAGCTGCGGGGAACCTAAAGCTTGCCAAGTAGTTTACGGCATAAGACTGACAGATGCCCCTTAATCCAAAACAGTGCGAGGTACTGCCTTAGCACAGGCATGTACTGTGATTTGGAAAGGCATATGGGATGGAAGGCGACCGGCGATCAGGCGATTCCAATCAAAGGAAGCGACCAGACTACTTGGTGGGGGAATTGTGTGATTGCCCCCATGTGCTAAAGGAACCGAAGAAGAACCTTCGGGGGCAGCTGGGTTAGGAGAGTCATCTCGGGACTCAGGAGAATCTGAAGAGACGAGAAGAACATGGGCGTGATTCTTTTCCGAAACAGAGTGAGCGGGCGGCGGACTCGAATCGACACTCTTTTTGACCAATGGTTGGCCTAGGACAGTCGGGTTCGGGAAGAGGGGCCTGGACAAGAGAAGAATTTGAAGCAATCTCTTTGTCAACAGGGGGACGATCTGCAATTGCAGAGAGACGTTGATAACCAACGGGAAGTTGGGGTGAAGGAGCTGTAAGACTTTCCAAGACAACGGAGGCTTTATCCATGAGTGGACAAAGGTGAAGGGGATGATTGCCTTCACAAAGTTTACAAGGGATTCGAATCTTCCCTTTTTCCTTACCATTCCCAACTGATAAGGTAGCATCGCCGTGAGCTTCAGAGGATGATGAGGGGCGGGCCAGATCATGAGACCATACTTCTAAGACCCTAGGAATGCCAGGACAATCGGGAAGAAGATGGTCCTCCTTGCATAATCGACAAGGAAACTTGACCTTCCGCTAAGGAGTGGAAGGGGGCTCGACCTCAGGTGTACTCGAGGGAGTAGCTGCACTTGTAACCTCTCCTTTAGGAGCCTTCTTCTTCTTCGTCTTCTTCTTCTTCTTCTTAGCCACCGGGTTACTCGAATCGAGACTTTCGCCAGGCGAAGTAGAAGATGAGGACGTAGAAGTAGGCGTAGAAGGGGAGAGGTCCACCTTAGAATCAACATGATGTTGTTCAGGTGGAGGGACTGATTGACCAGTAGTTGATACGGTAGGGACCAAAGAGGTTGAGAACAACCAAACCGACAACCCAACAATTAACCCTGGGAGGGACAACGTCGCCATATAAGGAGCACCAACATTTCCAAAAGGAGTGAAATGACCAAGGTTCCCGTCAGAGGGGATCCCTGGGTTGGTGAACCCCGAAAAATTTTCCATCGAGAACGAAAAAGAAACCTACTCAAGCTAACGTGAACGATATCTAACCGAGTAAATGTGAACGCGGCCGAATAAATTTTAAGACAAAGGAACTGAACTTGACTTTTTCATGTTTTAAGAGTCGAGAAAAGGACAAAAAGTTGACTCTAGTCGCCTTCGAATGTTTTGTGAGCCCGAAGTGACAAACTGCTCAAGTGATCCTTTTCTTTTAAGGAGTCCGAAAAGGATCAAAAGTGACTACTCTGGAGAAACTAGGCAAGGGTTTACCAAACAAATCCGTAAAACTGCATATACACCTTGGCAGTCATATGAAAACCAAGGACTTTCCGTACGGCAGTCAATCTTCCCGAATGCTGTGTTCGGTGTGTTACGGCTTGTAAGGCAGCAGACACGGCTTCTTGTGGATCAAGGATGATAACCTAGTGGGGTCTCCTCATATACTCGACGGTACGTGGGAGCTCAAGTCCGTGCTAGACCACTTGTTGTGTCACGGAAGGAGGAATCACCCAACCTTAAGTGAAACAAAAGTGACTAGGTTTAACGACGCCAGAGCACGTCTCTAGCCTAGACCTCTAATCAGTGAGCGTTATGTTCCAATGCGTTTTTAAGTTCATTCAGTTCATTTTACGGTTGATCTTGAATTAGGTTTCGATTTCCAGGTCCTACCGTATGTAATCTCTCACAATTCCCTAAATGCAAACTATATGCCAAAGAATATCATTTTGTTCGATGAATACTAACTACGAGAGAGTTGAGAATTTTTCAAACAAAATGACCACAAACAATCAAGAACCACTCTAATGCAGCTAATGGCAATAAATGAAACTTTTCTTTAAAGTCACTAATCAATGAAAAGCTTCTAATTTCAATTAACTAATGCAATGCAAAAGAGATTGTTCGTTTTTCTTTTCAATGGCAAAGTGCATTAAACAAATTTTGAGAAACAATAACAAAGAGTAAAAAGACAAATTTCACTCAATGAAAACACAATCAAGTCCCCGAAATACCAAGGCAGTCCTTCAAAATGAAGAAAAACACCAAAGACTTCAATGAGCCATGTGATCTAGGCCCAAAACGAAGCCGAGTGGAATCCAAGTGAAAAAGAAGTAAATCACTTGAATAACACAATAAAATACTTAACAACCACTGAACAAGTGCAAGAGAGTAACCAAAAAGTCGACTGGAATGATAGAAGACAAAAAATTCGACACGCAAAGCCATTATATGTCCTAGGGCTAAAACGTGAAATCGATAGAAAATGGAAAACACCCAAAGTATGCAAATGTAATCTATGCACACTTTTCATTCATATCCTTAAAATGAGAATTCTAATTGTGCAAGTGTGATCTATGAAAGAGAATTCTCAAACACAATATGATTGTAATCTAAGAATCAATCAAGTGCAAATCAAGAAAAACGGGTGAGAGTTCCAAAGATCATAAAATAAAAACACTCAAAGGAGATTAACACTCATACACAATTTAGCCCCCCCCCCCCGGCGAATGAGGGGGAAATTGTTTTGCAAAAACAAAAGCAAAAAGATGCAAAATTGTGAAAAGACTGAGACAAACCTCCAAGTAATGATCAAAGGAAATCAAATTAAGAATTTCTCAAAAAAGAGACTCAAAACCAGTCAAACAAGACTCTGACACACTCCAGTAATTGAAAAAGATGTGACAAGATACAAATCCAAGCTCAGAAGGCTTGCAAACAAGAAAACTGGAAAAGTTTACAAGCCTGGCGCGACTGTCAGGTTGTAACTCGCGCTTTTAAGGGATTGGCGCGGGTTGTCTTTGAGCAACGTGTGCCAATTGGCGCGACTGTTAGGCTAAAAAGCGCACTAATCGAGTTTGCTAAGTTAAAAACAAAATCAAGAAACCCAGGGCTTGAAAACAGTATCTAGGTAAACCAGGGAGCAAGAAACCGCAAGAAATCCAACCCAGAAATCTATCTAAGCAAGCAAACTAGAAACCAAAGAGACAAGACTTCCCCAGCGGAGTCGCCAAATTGTTGTGGAGGTAAATCCTCTCTACGAACAGAGATGGTCCTTACTAGCCCAGACCGGGTCTAGCAACAATCACACAATGCTATCACGCAAGTTCTTAAATGCAAATACAAAGTAGATGGTGAGAACCTACTTGGATTCCAACGCTAGTGTTCATCGAAGAGATGTCACCTTCGTTCCTTTGCTTTGGCCGGTCACGATCCGCACGATCTCCGTGATAGGATACCTGCACACGCAAAGAACAACACGAAAACAAGCATAAAATCTAGTAGATGCAATTATATATCGATCAGAAAAGATATAACTCAACATCAAACATAACACAATGAGAGTGGAACCATAATGATAGTCATCTATTATTAATGAATAACAAAGAATAATACAACCATTGTTCTGACGTCAAATCCTCCTTTGGCTGGGTAATCAGCTACACAAGTCTTGCAAAGCTTGTTGGGATGAGGAACAAGCCTCTCTCTCTTTGGGTGACAAGAATCTCCTTACTTAGATTTGGCCTTATGGGTGCAAAGAAGGCTCTTGCAGCTTCAAACTCTTAAACTTCTGGAACTACTGACTATTATGACTGTAACTATTGTAACTAGCTTTCTCAAGGCATAGAGACAAGCTTTTATAGATAGAGAGGGAAAGAGATAGGATCAACCACATTATTCATGGGATTGGCTTTATCACTTGGAAACTTCCATGAAAGGTGGCAAACCACTTTCCCTTCTATGGAGATTCGAAGCCAAACCATCCTAGCTCAACATAGATTCAGTTGGTGAATGGGTTGAAGAGAACCTTCGGGAGTTTGGTCGTTGAAAACTTTACTCAATTCGGTTGGCGCGAGTGCGACTCTGGGACAAAGCGCCAATGGCGCGCCCTTTATAGAGGATTTCCCTCATCGGCGCGGGCAGTGAACTGTGAACCCGTGCTAATGCAAAAAGAGTTGTTTTCATGAGTATTTTGTAGGAGATGTCTTCAGGGAAAATGAAGCTCATGCTTAGAGGAATATGATGCAAGTGGTTTCAGGTCATGTCACTTCTCACAGGTCCCGGAATGAGTCCTCCAGTGTGCGGGTAAGGGGTAACAGGGACGGTGACAAACGGTGACAAATTGTTGTGTAACACACCTCAGTTGCACTCCCTGGCCCATCGCACTGTCTATAACTGGAACCTAGTACATCACACCTCCCGAGTGTAGTAGGTGAGATGCATCCCTGTTTCTGTGAAGCACAGGTGCGATGACTGAGTAATCCTATTTCTCTCTTTGAAATTTGGGTTTTTTGTCCTTGTTTTCAGCTCTATTTAGTTGTTTTGCTGCTTATGATCAGTATCTCATTGTTAAAGCCTCCTTGCTTTACATAGTTCAGCCTCCGTTGATTAGGATTAGTAAATGTTTTTATTTATTTGTCCATCATTTACAGTCCTTCGTCGAAAAGTTGCTTAAATTGAATTGTCATTTTGGTGCAAAAAGTGTCGTAAAGTATTCCTTCTCTAGATAGTCGAATGAACTTTTTGTCGTGTAATTGATTTGAATTGTTAATATTTGAAGTGTGTCGAAAATATTTTTTCTATTCGAAATTGAAAAGTGTCGTTTACTATTCCTTTCATTTTGAAAAGAAATTGTCGAAATGTCACTTTGAAGAAAATAGTTCAGATCTATACTTAGTTTTCCTTTTTTGACATTCTTCACATTAAAGGGAACGAAAAACAAATACATGCATTTGCATTTGCATTTAGACTGTGTGCGAAAAGGATTTAGGAAAAGTGCATTTAGTGTGTGCTCCTTGCACTTTGTTTGAAAGAATCCTAATCTTCTTTCCTTAGTAGCTAGGATTTTCATTGCTAAAAATAAACAACGATTGTTTATCATTTTAGATTGCATATTTAGGAATTTTACATCCACATCATACGGTGAACCTTGAAAGACAAACTTCTAAACAAGATCAACTCTAAAATAAATCTCAATGAACTTAACAACGCTTTGGCACCTAACGCAACACATCTAGAGGTCTAGGCTAGAGACCTATTCTGGCGTCGTAAAATCTAGTAACTATCATTTTCATCGAAGGTTGGGTGATTCCTCCTCTTTGATACGAAAAGTGCTAGCACGAACTTGTGCTCCTCGTACCATCGAGTATATATTGGGAGACCATAATAGGCTTATATCCTTTATCCATAGGAAGCCGTGAAAGTCGCCCTATCAATCACAATGCACTGAACACAGCATTCGGGAATATTGACTGTCGTACATAAGTCCTTGGTAATTTCTCTTTAATTTATCACCAAGGTGTATATTGCAGTTTTGCGATTGGTTTGGTAATCCCTCTGTCTAGATTTCCAGAGTAGTCACTTTTTTTCCTTTTCGACTCCTTAAAAGAAAAGGTCCATCTGAGCACTTGTCACTTCAGGCTCATTAAAAATCGAAGGTGACTAGAGTCACCTTCAGCTTTTTCTCGACTCTTAAAAATTGAAAAAGCAAAGTTGTGTCAAAGCGTCATTAAAATTTATTAAATTCAGAATAACATCCTTGTTCCTTCATTGGTCTTAGGTTGAGATAATGGAGTCCACCAATCAAGGAATCCCTCCGAAGGGGAATCCTAGTCCATTTTCTTCTTAGGTAAATATTGGTGCTCCATATATGGCCACCTTGTCCCTCCCAAGAATCACAATTGGTCTGCCGGTATGGCTATTCTCAACCTCTGTCGTTCAAAATACCATAATTCCTTAGCAATCAAATCAGCAACCATTTGATGCTAAAGTTGACCCTTCACCTTCTACTTTGTTTGTTTCACCCTCCCCTTCTTCCTCTTCACTTGGTGAAAATAGTGATACTAGTAACCAAGTCGCTGGGAAGAAGAAGAAAGGGAAGGAGAAGAAGAAGAAGAAATCAGTTAAGCAAGGGGGCAACCATGAATCATCTGGTGAAAATCCACACATTAAATCTCCTAAATATACTTGTGTAATTTGCAAAGGGAACCATTTTCATCGAGATTTTCCTTGCATTCCACGAATCTTGAGAGAATGGTCTCCGCGTTTGCACCATCCGGTGTCATCAACCTCTGGTGATCATGTTGATAGCACACCATCAACTAGTGAAAATGAGGTTCCTAGACAGAAAGGAAAGGTCAAATTCCATATGGATTATGCGAAGGGGACCATCACCTTCCCCGTTGTCCTTTTTTGGATGAGGCCAAAAGAGTCTTGTGTAACCGTCCTGCTTCACCGCAGCGACTTCCGTCTGGATACAAGAAACTCACCTCAAGTCCTTTACTAGTTGAAAATCCAACTGACATAACTCAATCGTCGGTCGAAACGCCTATCATTGAAAGTGAATCTTCTGAGTCCATACCAGAACAAAGTTAGCAGGTCAAGATGACAGTCGACCCAGTCTTGCCTTCTGAAGGTCCACCTTCAAATGAATCCACCCTCGATAAATAACCTTTGTGATTTCCCTACTATCAGCCCTTTGAGCCTTAGTTGTGTTCCTACCATCACCTCCATTCTTTGGGCCAATCATATGCTTCCACTTGATTATTTACCTTTTTGAGGAACAACTGCGATGAGTGGTCCTGTTAGCCACCCTCTTCACATCACCATGTTTTGAGAAGTTCCAAGCTTACCCGGAACCAGTTACTACCCTAAAATGCCACTCGTTCCTAAAAAAAACGAGTCTCCTTTAAACTCTTTTCAGACTCATTAAATATGAAAATATTGTCGAGCTATTGGCCTTTCCAACTCGTTAAAGTAAAGGGAAGCGACATCCCTCCTATACGTTTTAATCTTTTTGGACCTGAGGGATTATCCCACAAAAGGATCAAGTGTTTATCTTTTTCGGCTTGCTAAAGTGATCGAAAAGTCATCCCTTTCATATTATTTTAATCTTTTTCGGACTTAAGGGATTATGCTACGAAAAAGAACTACTGGATTTTCCTTTTCATCCCTTTTCAAACTCTCTAAACATGAAAAGGACCGAGTTATCCTTGTCATTAAACTCGTTAAAACAATAGCGACAAACTTGTCCACCCAGACAATAATGAGTTTCACTATTGCTAGGCTCGCTAAAACATAGCGACAGGTTTGCCCGAAGGGCAAATTATAGAACAAGAATATGTTATCGTCCTCAAGCTTGACAAAAATAAAGAGGTATTGCTCAGCAATGACTGGGGAAAAAGGGAAAAAAACTTGAAGAATTTTATTAGTAGCAGGTCGCTCTTGAACATGACACTTTCACTCCATCGTCATGATTGAGTCGGGTTGGGTTATTTCATTCACCGATCATATCACCATTGCTCCACCGTACCATCCATATTTTAGGGTTAACGCTACCAATCCATCTCAGTTTCACCGATATGTTCAAGAGAAGTCATTCAGAGAATTCACCATCCTGTTAAAGCCTCATCCACTGCAATACCTTCACCCTTCATTTTTCATGACTGCCATTCCTGAACCTTGTATCATTAGATCGTTTTCACCTCTAGAAAATCATTTGCTTTGTTTTGTGTCGTAGATGTAAGAATTTACAAGGTAAGTTCCACAGAAAGAATACCAAAAGGACACCGCTCACAACCAGATATCAAATCAATACACCAGTATTTTTGACGTGGTTAAAACCCTCAGAGTGCAAGGAGGGAAACAGTCCACGGCCTGTCCCAACGTGGGTACTACAGGCAATTTATTAATCAAAGAATGAAAATTTACATAAGCTTCTCTCATGCACGGATTACCCGAACAATGACCCTCCATGCGCTTTAAATAGAACTCATGGACCAATCGGGTGTCAAGCCACGGATCAAGTGTCGGTAATACCGAGGTGAGAGTGAACCATCGGATCACTACATATCGTGACCGTCGGATTGCAAGTTACAAAATGTACAACGGTAAAGAAACACACTTTACCTAACTCTAACCTAACTCTATACTAGACCAAGTTGAACTTAACTATATCCTATGTGTCGGAATATCCTAACATCCCCCCTTAAGAACAACTTGGGATAGGATTTAAGGATTTACAAATATGACACAATAGGAGAAGGAAGGAGGCACTAGAGCCTATCCCCCCTTAGTGACAACTTCCTGAACTCCAAGCATATATCGAAGTTTAGTGAACTTCGCCTCTGTGAGAGCCTTTGTGAAGATGTCTGCAACCTGATCATCTGTTGGACAATATTGCACTTCAAGAACATGGTCATGAATGAGCTTTCTGATGAAGTGCATGTGTAGTTCAATGTGTTTGCTGCGCTGATGCTAGACTGGATCTTTGCATAGCTGAATGGCACTTTGATTATCACACCAAAGTGGGGTTGGATGCTGCTGCTCAAAGCCAAACTCTGATAGGATCTGACGAAGCCACAAGGCTTCCTTACTAGCTTCCACGGCACCACGATACTCTGCTTCTGCTGACGAAAGAGAAATGGCAGCCTGTTTCTTACAAGCCCATGTAATAGGTCCTGAACCAAGAGTGAAGACATAACCGGCAGTAGACTTCCGATCATCAAGGTCACCAGCCCAATCAGAATCAGTGAAACCAACTAACAGAGGAGCTGCTTTGGCACTGTAATGAATCCCAAAATGTACTGTACCTCGAACATAACGAAGTATTCTTTTAGCTGCTTTCCAATGACTTTCACGGGGGTTTTGCATAAAACGAGCAACAAGGCCAATAGCAAAGGAAAGATCAGGACGAGTATGGGTTAAATACAAGAGTTTTCCGACAAGTTGACGGTATAAGGTAGCATCAACTTCAGGAGAAGTACAAGAGACTGAAAGTTTGACTCCAGACTAAAAGGGAGAAGGGGCTGGCTTACAGTATTCCATGTGAAAATGACGAAGAATATCACAAGCATACTTGGACTGGGAGAGGAAAATACCTTCTTGGGATTGCAAGACTTGAAGACCGAGAAAATAGTGTAAGTTTCCTAAGTCTGTCATTTCAAATTTCTTTTTAAGGCTGGACTTCACATGGTTTATAAGGTTGGGATCACTACCAGTAAGAATAAGATCATCAACATAAAGAACAAGGATGATAAGAGAGTTGCCCACTTTCGTGGTGTAGACAGTATTGTCAGAATGACACCTAGAAAAGCCAGATTCTAAAAGAAAGCTATCCATTTTGGCATACCAAGCCCGAGGAGCTTGCTTGAGGCCATAAAGGGATTTCTTAAGTCGACAAACGAGGCTGGAGTCTGTTTGTATGAAGCCAATGGGTTGTTCCATATAGATTTCTTCCTGCAAGTCCCCATGCAAGAAGGCGGATTTAACATCCATTTGATGGACTTCCCATTTTAAAGAGGCAGCAAGGGAAAGAACAAGGCGGATAGAGTTCATTTTGGAAACTGGAGAGAAGGTTTCAGTGTAGTCTATGCCTTCAACCTGTGAAAAGCCCTTAGCAACTAGACGAGCTTTATGTTTATCAACTTTCCCATCTGGTCCATACTTGGTTCTGTAAACCCATTTGCATCTAACAAGTTTGCGTCCCTTTGGTAGAGGAACAAGATCCCATGTATCATTTGTCATCAATGAATGATATTCTTCATTCATAGCTGCTTCCCAATGTGGATGGCCTGAAGCTTCTGCAAAAGTGTCAGGATCATGATTTACTGGAGCTTGAGCAAGTAAAGAAGAGGCTCTTTAAAACTGAGAACGTGTACGTCGCTGATCTGAAGGATCACCGGCAAGATCACCTGCTGCATCCCGAGTAGCACGGACCCATCTTGGAAGTTGGGGATCCTGAGAAGGTGGGGGAGGATTATCATCCTCGCTTTCATCATCAGAAGAAGAAATGTTTTCAAAGATAGAAGAGATAGGAAGAGGTGGCACATCCGCCGGACTAGGCTCGCAGGCCGATTTATTTTCATCAAATTTTACATCTCTTCTAATGATAACATTTTTGGACTTAAATGGAATAAGTCTATAACCTTTTACATCTTCAGAATATCCAACAAAAGTACATTTCTCACTCTTAGGTTCTAAAGCTTTATGCTTTTCATCTGGAATATGGGCCCATGCTTCACTTCCAAACACACGAAAGTGACTTACATCTGGTTTAATGGAACTCCAAGCTTCTTCTGGAGTGATATTCTCTAGAACCTTAGTAGGAGTGCGATTGATTATATAATTTGCACAATTAATTGCTTCGGCCCAAAAACTAAGACTGAGTCCTTTAGATTGCAGCATACAATTAGCCATTTCCTTTAAGGTGCGATTTTTCCTTTCAGCTACACCATTTTGTTGTGGAGTGTATGGAACAGTATGTTGCATTTGAATTCCATTTTCGGTGCAAAAGTTGATGAATGCGTTTTTAACATATTCTCCACCATTATCAGTTCTTAGCTTAAGAATTTGATGTCCAGATTGTTTTTCAACAAATGCTTTGAAGGCCAAAAAAGTTGTAAATACTTCGCTCTTGAGTTTTAAGAAGTATACCCAAGTGCGTCTAGAGAAATCATCAATGAAAGTTAAGAAGTACTTGCAGCCAGAGAATGAAGCAACAGGAAGAGGACCACATAAATCACTGTGCACAAGCTGTAAAGGGGCTGAGGCGTGCCAAGAGGCACGTTTGTCAAAACTGTCCCGATGATGTTTTCCGAGTACACATCCGGAACAAACACCATCTTTGCAAGATACCATAGGAAGACCTGTCACCATGTTTTCTTTACATAGATGCTGAAGGGAGCGATAGTTTAAGTGACCATACCGCTCATGCCAAAGTTTGCTCACTTCATCATTATGAGCAACAAATACTGAGGGAAGATGGGATGACCCAAAGTTGTGAAACTTATACAACCTTTTGGAATCATCAGCAAGACCAGTAGCTAGAATCTGTTTAGGATCTTTTAGATCCTTGATTACAACATCATGAGGTGAAAATTCAACAATTTTACCTTCACCTGAATGAGTTATCTGATAGACAGATAGAAGGTTGCAGGATAAGTTTGGAACACATAATACATCATTGAACTGACCATTGTCTAGATGAACAGTTCCAGTCCCTACAACATTAAGAGATCTATCATCACCAATATATATATTTTTGGTGTTACAATCATTTAAAGAAGAAAACATGGCTTGGTTTTTGGCCATGTGACAAGAGGCTCCAGAATCAATGAGCCACTCATTAGAATGAGAAGAAGAAGAAGATACATTTAATGCATAACCAGACTGAGATGATTGACGATGACATGCAGAAAGTGCCGTTCCGGAAGTTGAAGTTGAAGTAGGCTCCAGATGAATGTTATGTTTCTTCATTGCGGCTTCCAAGGCTTCCATCTTCTTAAAGCATTTAGATTCTAAGTGGCCATCTCGATTACAAAAGTTACAATGTCTATCAGTCTTCTTCCATTTGTTTTTATTGGGCTTATCATTTTGCTGAAATGATCTTTCATTTTGAGGCTGAAATGGTTTAGGACCATTCTTTTGAGGATATGACTTCTTAGGATTCTTTGAATTTGGATACTGCTGGGCGGCTAACGCTTTTGTGGAAGAGTTTCCAAGATTAAGAAGACCAAGGTGTAAGAGTTTTTCTTGTTCTCTTATTAAGGAATCACAAAAGGAGTCAAAGGAAGGGGCCTTGTATTCTTGTCCTTGACAAATGAAAGCTTCCCTTGTAGAATGGAAAGTGGAAACAAATACGGAGTAGGCTGGTCCTAACTTAGTAAGGATGGAATAAATAAGGTTACCATCATCTTTCTTAACTTTAACACCTTCCAAGAGATATCTAAGGGTCTTGAATTTGGACAAGAAATCTTCAATGCAAGAAAAATTATTAGGATCCAAAGTAAGCAGCTCATTTTCAAGTTGATGGGATCTAATTTCATTTTTAATCCCAAAAACTTTAGCAAGTTTTTCTAATGCTTCATGAGGAGTCTCAAGTCCTGCAATGTGGAATCTAAGATCAGGAGAAATAGACATCCCTATCAAACCACGTGCTTGATCTTGTCTATTTTCCCATTTTGCCGCCTTGTCTTCATCTGTTGGTTTCTTCTCTTGGTTTGTGGCTATTCTGAAGAGACCTTTACTTCTAAGTAAATCTTCCATGTATTCTACCCATTGGAAGTAGTTAGTGCTGTCAAGAATGACTTGGCATGGACTTTCCATTTTTTTTTTTTTAAAACTGAAGCTGAAGATGCTGAAAGTAAGTGTACCAATGGATAGATCTCGAAAAAATAGGCGGTTTTAAAAAAAACGGCTCTGAAAAAGGCTTCCGGATGAAGAAGTTATGGCTTTTTGAAAAAAAACTTGTTGACGTTGCCGAAAAAGTGCGCGAATGTGCGGGAATGAAAAAATCCGCCCCCACAAAATGGAGACTTGAACCCAAGACCTCTACTCTCTAAAAATAGCTTTGAACCAATTGATTTATACAAAATATTTGAGAGAGAGAGAGAGAGAGAGAGAGAGAGAGAGAGAGAGAGAGAGAGAGAGAGAGAGAGAGAGAGAGAGAGAGAGAGAGAGAGAGAGAGAGAGAGAGAGAGAGAGGGGGGGGGGGCCTCGATTTGCGTGCTTGCCTTGAGAAAGATCTTTTTCCCTACAAAACACAAAACACAAACCCCAACACGAATATGCAAAGAAAAACGAACCTTGCGGCTCGAAGTTAGCTTTAGCCAAAAAACTAGAAATTTTTAAAAAAAAATCTCAAGGTTAGCTTTAGCCGAAAAACTAAATATTTTTCTCAATGTTTCTGATTTTCCGAGATCACACTAAGGTGCAGGGAAAAGAGCATACGCATGAGAAAAATCCTTCCTTTTTGTTTCTGATTTGCCCAGATCGCACAGAGTCGCAGGGCAAAGAGCATACGCAGAAACGAAAGGTATAGATCCGGTTAAAAAAAAAGGCTAAACAAACTGAGACCGAAATAAACAGAGAGAAATTAGCAGTAAACTGCAAAAAAAAACACTGTATACCTCCCGATCTGAAAAATGACGCAGCTAGGGCTACCGGAAACCTTTTCGCATGAAACGAAAGGGGTTCTTCACTGGAACAGATGCTCCGAACGCAACAGAGCAGTCCTCTCGGCCCGAAAGCAGTCAGAAACAACAGATCTAGGAAATGACAGCCGCATGCAGTTCTACTGGCTTCAGATTTGGATCACCAACGGACGCGGCCCTCAAATAGCTCCGATACCATGTAAGAATTTACAAGGTAAGTTCCACAGAAAGAATACCAAAAGGACACCGCTCACAACCAGATCTCAAATCAATACACGAGTATTTTTGACGTGGTTAAAACCCTCAGAGTGCAAGGAGGGAAACAGTCCACGGCCTGTCCCAACGTGGGTACTACAGGCAATTTATTAATCAAAGAATGAAAATTTACATAAGCTTCTCTCATGCACGGATTACCCGAACAATGACCCTCCATGCGCTTTAAATAGAACTCATGGACCAATCGGGTGTCAAGCCACGGATCAAGTGTCGGTAATACCGAGGTGAGAGTGAACCGTCGGATCACTACATATCGTGACCGTCGGATTGCAAGTTACAAAATGTACAACGGTAAAGAAACACACTTTACCTAACTCTAACCTAACTCTATACTAGACCAAGTTGAACTTAACTATATCCTATGTGTCGGAATATCCTAACAGTAGATGTGGGATACATTAAGGCCCTCCTACGACAGGTCACTTCTTGTCGACATCAGCTCATTATCCAAGAAGTTGACTTGGAAACACCCCTTTCAATACTTTGAATTTTGCATGCCTCAATGGCAAGTTTCTCACTTCCGGCGATAGGTTTACATCAATGGCCTTGGACCGAAGTATTTTGCATGGCGTTCGACATCGGATCATATATTCACACCACATGAATATATCATAATCATCATTATCAGTGATTCCTCTCGCGCCTGTTAATAGCTTACATCATTGGCTGGTAATCAGGCGATGTCTTTCCATGTTCGACTTCAGAACATCTTTTCACATGGATCGACTTGTACATCAGGTGAAGATTGAACAAGTTTGAAGACCCTAGATCTAGTTTCATCCATCCGGGCTGTGATATATTCAAGAATATAAAGACATCAAATGTACACAGAAGCTACACAGATGATCATCCAAGCTAAGGGATGATGACTCTACATATAAAGAATCACCAGTCTGCAACTGCAGACGATTATCTGTCCTATGTACATGAAAATGAATTTATAAAGCTGAGCATGGGAATGCACGCCTCAGCTAGATCATGAAAATAATATAATGATGATGTATTATATTATATCTTATATAGGTCACCATCCAGTTCAAATACCTCGGATCCTCATGATAAAGCATTTCACCCGACATTAAAAGATTTACAACTTCATGCTTTAGGGGGCAACAGTTATAGACATATTTGGGCACTGCAACCCCAGTCTTATATGTCGATAAACCAAGGGCTCTTTAACCCCTAAAGTGTTGTTTCATACCCTAAAATATCATAGTCAACTGATTACATCATTCCCCAGAAGTTCCACCTAATAACCACTCAAAACTGGCCAAAACTGGACCATATTGACTGCTCCACTGTCAGGGTGCGATGCATACTGACTCCTACACTAGCTAGGTGCGATGCATATTGAAGAAGCCTTCTGTGGGGTGTGATGAGAGAGAATGGACAAATGTTTGAGACAGTTTGCTAAGTGGATGCTCATGGAATTTTCTAGAAACTTCTCCTATGACACTTGCCTCTCTGAATTCGCCTAGGGATGAATAAGAGATCAAAGAAATCTCCAAGTGGAACCAAGAACTACAAGTGGAATGACACTAATCAAAAAACCAGAGATGACTCACACCCTTGTAGACATCTATAAATGGATCCCTCATCTGAGAGATCTAGAGGCTAGAATTTTGTAATTTGTAAGGAAGTGTTGATAGTTTGTCTTTGAGAAAGAGGCATTGTATTGTTGGGTGATTTTGCTTTTCATGAGGTGAAGAGGGCTTTGATGCTGGGAGGATGATGCTGGATCAGACAGCTGGGTTGTAATTCTCCCTTCTATTTTAATAAATTTCTTTGATTTTTCCTCTATACAATTGTGTACTTGTGAATCTTGTTATTTGTGAATTCCATTGTATGTTCAATGTATTTCTAATTCTGCATTGTTTATGATATAATAGATTGAGATGCTTTGATGGTGTTTGGTTACTTTGTTTCTACAGGTATTCTCTAAGTGAGACAAGTAGGAGAGGAGTTGCAAGCTCTATCAAGGGGGAGAGAAATCAAGCAAGCAGTCAAGCGAAAGATCCAGGTTGGTCCCTTTGCTTCTCCCTTATCTAGCATACATAGAGGAAATCACAAATTGCTTTGATTGTTTGTTTCTAAGATAGCTGCCAATCTTAGTGGTACTAGCAGATCGAAAAGACACTAGTTTTCCCGAAAACACCATGTTGCTCCCATATCTCCCAAAAAACATCATTTAGGGCCTCAAAACGGCTCCGGAAGTTCAGGACCCGAAAAACTGCTAAAAATAGTAAATTGTGCTACAATTAAGGAAATTTAAAAGCTAAAAGAGATAGTTGTGGGGGTCCAAATGGGATAGGTGGGTGGCCACCAACATCCACCTGGATCAATTCCACCTTCTAGACCACTTCCTAAGCTTTTAGCCTACTTTTTTTAATAAAACAGGGGATCCTGTAGACATCCTATAGGAACTAGTACTTCCTGTAGACATCCAGTTGGAAAACTTGTAGTGGCCTGTTTTGAGCCCGAATTGAGAAAAATCATCATTAGAAGCCAGGATTAGGCCCCTACTTGCCTTCCAAGCCATCTGAACCATTGTATTCCTTTTCTTCCACACCTGTCTCCCCTACCAAAGAACCAATCAAGATTAGCATTTACATTTTTCAAGAAAAAAGATAAAAAGGAAAAAGTTATTTTATATTTATTCATGCACACAATAGTTAGCACTCTCTAGATCAGATTCCATGCTCAGTTAGTTTAAATCATCACATGTGATAAATAGGGTTAAGTTAGGTTTCTTTTACATTTAGTTCATGATCTTTATGTAATTAGAATATGATTCTTTCCTTGTACTTTATTTCTTGAAATAGGTTAGGGTTTCCATTTCAGTTCATTTTCTGCAATTAGTTTAGGGTTTGATTTCAGTACATACACTCCATTACATCATGACAGCAAAGGAAGGACACATTGTATGTTGCACATATAGTGCTGATACCTCGTAAGTTTGTACGAACCCCGGGTTGATAATTAAAGTTGGTAGCCTTGGGAGTTGCAACATTCTTGTTGTTATATCGAGGCTCATGTTGGGCGCGGGATCCCCCAAGGAAAGTTTTGGGGCTTAAAGCCCAACTTTTGATTAAAAGTTGTAAATCCAATGAAAAGACTCCACATTTTGTGGGCGTGGAGCGTGAAGATTGTAAATGAGTCATAGGGTTGTCCGCCCTTAATTTTGTAATGTAATGTCGGCTTTAGAGATCTACCCATGGTCCGCAGACCATGGGATTGTATAAATAGAGCAAGGCTCTAAGTTGTAAAGAAAAGGGAAGTAATAGAATGAATGATGATGGAATAGAAGGATAGTAGAAGATCTAAGTGTAGAGTCGAGTCTTTGGGTGGTAGAGTAGGAGAAGGCTCTACAGCTAAGTGCGCAGAGGCTTAGTAGTCCACAGCTGAGTGCGCAGACCCCTGCAGCTAAGTGCGCAGGGTGAGTTGAGTCTGTAACCGTTGAAGCATTAATAAAGAGAGTTTCGCATCAATTTTGCATATCTATTTCTTGTTTTAATGCATTGAGTATATTGGGTATGAATTGAATTTTCAATGTTTATATGCATGAAGTTATATGATTGTGTTGATTATGCGAATATAAGATAAATTATATGTTTACTTGAAGTTGACTAACAGCTATAAGAAGATAAGTAAGATCTACGGTGTAACTTGGGAAAATAGCACAAATTGTTGTATTAGCAGCGCGAAAGCACCTCAGTCCCTGGCAAGGGTTGCACGAAGGCGATTATAACAGATCATGAAGGCCTCGCAAGTCAGGGCAGTGTGCGAAGTTACATGCATGAAGCCATTCACAGTTGGACTAAATCGACACCTCAGACATCTCAAGGGTGCAGAAAATTGGTTCTAGCATCCCCCCATACTGCTTCGGATGAGACCTCAGTCCGCGCTCCACGGGCTGTTGCCAAAAGGGCCAGTAGTGTAGGGATTTGTTTGGCTAATTAACTCTGAACCTGGGTCAGGCCCCATCAAGCTAACAAATGGTTCTGTTGCTAGGACCGAAATCTACATAGATATGTCTGATGTCATATCATTGGAATCCAACTAAGAAGGAAATTGAAGGATGGTTGGACAGGAGAATTCACGAATTCTTGATGCAAGAGAATAGGAATCCGCGACTATCAAAGGAAGAGTGGTTAGACTGCTACCTGTACATAGAGATACACGAAATATTCTTCACATCTTTCCCTACTAAGCTGTACGAGTGGATCATGAAGCTAGCAAATAGCCAAGGAAGGTAGAAGCTCGATGGTCTTCTTGTGTTTACCCAGAGTTGGTGCGCAAATTGGAAGCATCGAAGGATAAGATCGTGTGCGTTGTTGATCACTGGCTCAATCAGATTATAGGAGGATTCATTATTGAGTTCGCGGTAGATACTTCAGTCAACTATAGTGAGGCAGAGCGATGCTTTCTTAAAGGACCACGAGGTAAGTACGTAAAGTCTCTGAACACTTGGATTAAAATGCTATTGTGTGAAAAGAGGGTTATGCAGTTACATTGATGTTCGGGGCTATGCAAAGTGGAAAAACTTACAGAAACGAAGGGAGTAAGGGACCAGATAATAGCCCATTGATTTCACCTCCGCGAGGGGGCAAGGAAGAGCTCGCGAAGGTCTCTCCGCGAAGTGCAATCCATTTGATAAAGCAGAGAATTCCATGCATACCACCCCCACCCACACCGCCACCAGCTTCACCACCATCACCTCCATCTTCGCCCGTACCACCTCCACCGCCACCACGATTCAATATGGCAAGCACGATAAAGTTGTCTATGTTCAAGGGATTGGGAAATGATGACCCAGACCAATTTTGGTTTGTGGAAAAAGTTGTATGGGAAGTGCAGGGAGTTACAGATGATAATATCAAGAAAGCAACATTGGTTAGCATTCTACAGGATCATGCATTGACCTGGTACATTAAGCATTCTAATGATAATTTAAATGCGGGAATCGTGGAGATTCAAACTATGTTAAATAAGGAATTTAGTCAACCGAAGTCAGAAGCACAGTCAATCATTGGATTCAAATAAATCACAATGCTATCAGGCGAGACCCCTTGGGAGCTAGATCAAAGGCTGAAGTGTACAATTCACGAACCTAATATGAATCTGACGGATGGACAGCACCGCGAATAGTTTGTAGCATCGCTAACGCCACATTTGAGGAGTGCATTGTCACAGCAAAAGTTAACGACTCAGGCAGAGGCTTTAAAGATCGCGATGAGGTTGCATGAGACCCCAATGCAGGATCCTAACTTGGGAGTTTAGCAAAGCCATGCGTAGTTGAAAAACTTATGCCTTGAGATGCATAGTCTGAAATAGGACAAGACAACTCGACCAGAAGTGCGCGAAGAGATGTGGTGTGTAAAATGCAAGGGGCAGGGTCATGATAAGGACCACTGCTCAGTGTTCGCAAATTACCTTGTGGGAGGAGGACCGATGTCGTTAAGGCCAGAAGCGCAAGAAGGGCCTAGCACAGTGCCTTCCTTATGGTGTGCGATTTGTCAAATAGGTGGAAAGCATGCAACAGACAACTGCCATTTGCTACAGAAGTATACACAAAATTCGTAACAGTTTTTCTGTAATTTTTGTAGGTCGGTGGGACACGATGAGCGCACTTGTATAAGCTATGAGTTAATGATGGATAGAACTCCCACCTACAGGATTCAGGCCAAAACGTGGCCCCTAGACTAGAGTTCATGGATGGCGCGAACTAGTTTTCAAGGGCGCGGACAGGGCCGAGGTAGAGGAGGACCTGGGAGAGGTCGCAGACAATTGATATGCTAAAATTGCGGAGGACCAGGACATTATTCCCGCGATTTTACGAATCCAACGCATCCATCGTGTTTGTATTGTACCTTCTTTGATCATGAGACAAAATATTGTCCTACGCTGATATCTAAGATATGTGACAAGGGAGCGCTACTACCTCCCCCGACTCAAAACCTGTAGATGATGAGGTTTGAGCCACGCGAGGAAGTTCCAAATGTGAACATTGTGCTCTGAAGTGGAATCGCGATGGGAGACGATCAGGGAAAATAGCCAGAAGATAGTACTTGGGTTTGCAAAGCTCCAGCAAAAGAAGCGGAGTTTGATTTGGAGCACGCTCGAGAAACCTTTATGGAAGCTAAGAAGAGCTCCGCTGATGCCTCCACTTCAAGAAGCAAGGATAGACCGAAGCCAGAGATGGACCCATCTATGCTTACAACGTTCATAGAAACGTGCATGAAGTTATTGTGCGATAGTAAGGCAATAAAAGGATTACAGGAACTCATTAACAAATGCACTGGGACTGCGGCAAGAGAACTGCACGTAGTCTAGTGGATTAGAAAGCATAAGACGAGGATGGGGAGAGAAATGAAGTTAACCGCGCAAATTAGAGAATATGAAATGGACCAAGTAATTCTCGATTTAGGATCGAACGTGAATTTTTTGCTGAAGAAGACATGGGAGTGCATGGGGAGACCTACGCTGCAATGGTCTCCTATTCAGCTGAAAATGGTGAACCAGCAGAAAATAATACCCATGGGGATATTGTAAGGAATGACTGTGGATATTAAAGGAGCAAGCGCGCTAGCAGATTTTGAAGTGATAGAGATTGTTGATGATAGCAATCCCTACCCCACACTCCTAGGAATTGATTGGGCCACTGACATGAATGGGGTGATTAATCTGAAGAAGCGCAAGATGATTTTTGAGAAGAAGTATTTGCACATAGTTATACCCTTGGAGCCTACTAAAGGATCACGATACACAGAGCCAGTGCGCGACTATGAAAGTGACGATGATTTGGACTGTATCTACAAGATAACTGCACGAGAGCAAGACTGGGTAAATCCCACTGCGGATGGATGAATTTCATGGGAGCGTGAAATCTCCTGTACTTCGAATTCGGATGAAGAGATAGAGCGATGGTAGAATCGGTTACACGAGGTGACCATGCTTTATTGTAATATGATGACAAGGTTGTTATCTTGAGTATCGACAAAAGTGAGAGATCTGCCTACTTATGATGGGTTAAGTGAGGTAGATACTTCCTTGGATAAGTTTGAAAGAGAGGTGTCAGAAAAGCAATGTTTCCAGGCCTTGAACTAGGTATTGCACGCTACACCCGCGAGGTGGTGGGGTACACACAAAGGGAGCTTTGACGATTGGCGCGAATGTAGGAGGATGATGTGCATACTGTTTGGAAATCCTATAGTGTGAATGGCAGGAAAGTACAATGGGCAGGATGATCCATGCACACATCTGGCCAGGTGGATGAAAGCATATGGAAAACAACCTACGCGGATGCGCATAAATTCCACACTGCGAGGTATGGTCAATAAGTGTGTGTTGGGGGGGTAGATGTGCAGTTGGCTCTTAAGGTTGGATAGACAATATGAGGGAAGAACAATCACACAGAAGGTTATCCATGCGAAAGTATCTCACAAGGTGTGCAACGCGTTGGACAAGCCATGCCACATGCAGCGAAGTAATTAGGACCTGCACGTACCGGGACAGACGCCTTTTCGGCTGGTCGATGGGGTCAAAGCCATAATGCCTATGGAGTCTATCGTGTCTAGTCCACGCATAGTAATGCTCATAGGGGTAATGGACTGCGAAGCCCCGGAAGAGGGATTCACGAAGTTGGAAGAGCTCAAAGAAGAATGGTTGGGACTCAATGAAGAGATCCAGCAAGGTGATCTTAGGCTCCAAGAACTCATGGATGAAAGAATTCGGTTGAGGAAGAAAAGTGCCATGGCGGAAGCAGAATTCAAGAAGCTAGAGGAAGGAATAAAGAAGTACTTTCTTGATAACAAGACCGCAGTGATAGAGTAGGATAAGCTCGATTACCTTAATGAACTTGGGGACTACCACCGCGAGTTTATCATTTTGATACATTGGCTTGGACCATATTTTATTAAGGAGCTCACAGATGGTGGTGTGATGCAATTGATGAAGTTAAATGGCAAACTATTCCTAGAAAAAGTAAACAATAATCGGTTGAAGCTGTATATCAGTGGCCCGACCACCTGACTAGCTGTGGGAAGCACAATATTAGTGCTCCAGGTAGTTGAAAGGAGGCGCGGGACTATAAACTACTCTTCCCAAGGGCTGTGTGATGACAGGAGTGCGCGCAGGAGTGAAGTGTCACAAGGCCCGTGACAGCGCAAGGGTAGTTGCGTTGCTGTGTGGGTTGGCTGGAAAGTGATTGTTATAGTCACTATTCACGATGTGATGCTTGGTTTGAGACCAAATGGAGCAGGTGGAAGGCATTTAAGGTGAAATTTATGGGAAATATTTGGGAAAATCTGCCACTAAGGGAGCATTAATGGACCGGATTTGGGGGAAATTGTCGAATTCAAATTCAAAAGGCACTATAAATTGCAAAGGGCTGCCCAGCAAACAACACTTGGTCAATTGAGAATTGAGTTATCGTGCACCCAGAGATTTCCAAACCCAAACCTATTTGACCTATTGGAGTTGAAGGCGTTACCTGAGCAGTTGAGATATTTGTGGAACAACAAGATGGCCGCGTCTGAAGAAGCTAGGGATATTGGAGAGATGACCGCTGAAGAGGCCGCATAGGCCATGACGATAGGAGATGCCCTAGAAAGCACCAGGATAGTCGCGGAAATCCCTAAATCATCGCACACACCGAGACCCAAGAAAGATAAGCAGCCTATGGTTCCAGTGCGCATGTCCCTTAGAAACCCGCTGAGAATTAAACTGACCATGGAAGAAAAGGGGAAAGCGGTTAATTTGGAAACCGATGAGGAGGAGGAATACCTTGAGGAGATCCTGGTCGAAGAGGAGGAGGATGAAGAAATGGAGGAAGAAACCGAGGGTGCGGACCTTCTAACCAAGCTACCCACCTATGTTCCTCCGTGGAAGGGGAAGGCAAGGGTGCTCAAGGACCTAGATGAAAGCAAGAGCTCTCTATAGACTCCGCTGCTACCTGATGATATCGTTTTTGAAGGAGCGTACTTGGGACGGGTGCTGGGTCTAAAGTTTGAAGACTGGGATCTCGTGGACCATGAGAAATTCCCACACTTGGTAACCGTGCAGCTCATGCAGCCAAAGAAAAACACTATGGCAGGAGTCATAGAGTTGGAGCCGCACAAGTGTTTGCATGGATTAGAGAAAGCATGGTTGTTAAACTTGCTCTGGGTGCCACATTACCATCGCTCCCCAGTAACTATCTTTGTCATCAGGAAGTTTCTCTGCTTGGTGCATGATGGGTGTTTGTGGTTGGAGGAACCCATCCCCATCATGGACCACCTAATTCATAGAATTACCCAACACCCTTACAAAGGGGAGGACCCAACGGATATTTAGAAGGGTGAGAGTAACAATTTGGCCATCGCAGAGGCCATGAAGAAAAATTCAAGCTAGAGAAGAAGAAGAGACGCTACGAGATCTTCAGTATCAACAAAGCTACGGTCTGAGTCGCGACGTAGATACTGGCTGGAAAAGTTATGCGGAAGTGTCGTGCGGATGAGGTGCCTGCGTTGGTGGTTTCACTTTCCACACAGTGCGCAGAGGGGTTCTAGTTTAACTAGTTAGACTACTTGTGCAAGGAGTTCCTAGAGAATTGTTGCGAGGCACAAGAACAAGGGAAGACTTTCCACTATGCATGGTTTCTGCTGTCCATAGTGCTGGTGGCTTGGGAATTACCTGAGGACAACCAGTTCCCCACAATTGCGCAGGATCTTCCGGAGGCAGTGAAGTACGCTTCACTATGGGCAACCAAAGACACGCAGAGGATCAGAGACAGCAAGATATTCTGGGTGTTCATGGAGATGAACATCAGAATGGGGATTAATCGCAAGCCATAGTTATCGCCCACTGTCTATAATAGTCTACAAATCTTCGCAGAGTTCAAGGCGGACTTCCATCACGTGTATATCAAGGTGCACAAGGACCTCGTGAAGAAGTGGAATGAGCTCCTGTACCTGGCCACGAACGATGTCATATTCATCGTGCTTGAGTCGTGGCCACCAGAGTGGCATGCTCTAGCCAGCTCTGCATTGGAATTGGAGAAGTCAGTTGCACAAAGGAAGCAGGAGGAGGAAAAACTATGGATGGCGCAGTTGGAAGAGAAGAGAAGAAATGAGGCAGCATCAGCAAAAGCGCAGGAGGCGCGAGACGCTGCAAAGGCAGCCGTAGAACAGCAGAAGGCAGCAGAGAAGGAGCATGAGGGCCAGAAGTTGCCTTTGCCTAAACAGGAGACAGAGACAGAGGAAGGTGGCACGGATCCACAAAAAGCATCTACATAGTTGAAGTGCCAATTCCTGAGAGAGTAGGTGGGGCTGCGGAAGAAGTCAAAAGCCTCCAAGACTTATTTCGACCTGATCATCCTCACTGAGGGGGATCTGCATGACATAGGGGAAACGGTGTGCGATGTCACTATGGAGGCCCTCTAGCAGTTCGCGGAGGAAAATCATATGGTGTTAGGGGGCCTCCGGGCACAGATACAGGATTCGCAAGTGCACACTCCTCAGGGTGGTCCTCTGTCGACCAGCGTCACAGTAGGAACGGCCGCAAATGAGGAAATGTTGTGCACTCGCATGACCAATACTATAGTGCTACGAAAGGGGGCACTGGTTACAAAAAATGAGTTCAACAAGCCTATGGTCAGTGCGCTAAAGGGAGTGGGTATCAACATGGTTGTGCTTCCTTAGGAGACGCTCTATGTTCTGCAGGACGGAGTAACTACAGAACTGCGGGCTAGGGAGGGTCACACGCTCCAGGTGATGAGCGAACAATGAATTAACATGGAACAACTGAGCCTACGGCACGACGAGGTAGTGGCATAGAATCGGCAGATTGTGCAGGTGGCTGAAGAAGCCTTCCAGATGGTCCCTGAGTTGGCCATCCTAGCAGAGGCATCAGCAGCGGTGCACATCTGGAGGCTAGCAGCAGGGATGCGCGAGGCAAGAGAAGAAATGGCTAAGGTTCATCTGGAGCTGAACCTTGAGACAGTTGAGCTACAGTTGAAGGCACAACCTTAAACTACTTCAGAGGTGAGGGAATAGTGCACCAGCGCCATTATAATGGGACTATAGGAGATCAGCAATGCAGTGAAGGACTTCACCAAATTATTTGAAGAGTTGTTCGAGGTCCTCACCACTCTGCAAGAGGACCCTGTTACACTAAAAAATGTCACCATGACTATTTGCAGTTAGTATGGCTCCATCCACTGTCATACTATCCTCCTTGGCAAGTCTCATGCCTCTGCTCTGCATGTCAAACTCCAAAAAAGAAGAGAAAAGTCATTTAAAGTCAATTATCTCTGGTACGCAGTTTGTCTTAGCCTTACCTGCGTGTACGCAACCCAAGTTCACAGTACCTGCGTACTTGTACGCTCTGTATGTAAAGGGGTGGGTGCGTACCCCTGTAAAGGTCAAAAGGCGCGAGTTTCATCTTAAAAAAGTTACGTGTGGTCATTTCTAGAGCATTCTAGAAGCTTGTTTGACGTGTATGAAGCGCCTCCAGATGGTTCATGTACCCAAAGAAAGAGGAACTTATCCCATGAAGAGGGGAGCCTATCCCATTGAAAGAGGGGCTTATCCCATCCATGGTGGAGCTAATTAACTTCCTCTAGAGAACTATAAATACAGGCATTGGGCCAGAGGGAGGGAGGTTGAAAGCTGAACATTCCTAAGGGTAGATGCTGCTGGAATTAGGACTTCCTTGTGAGAGCTTGTGAGGAGAGATTACCATCTTTACTTGTTTCCATTGGGAGGTGGGTGAGCTGATCAGAGTAAAGGAGGACCCTTGTGGACCCTGGGAGGAGCTTGCACAACACCAAGGCTCAGGTTGTAATGGTTCCTTTTGTTACCTTTAATACAAATTAGTCCATTCTTCTCAACAATTTGTTATTTATGAGTTGTTTCATATACTCCTTGGTCTATATGTTAAATATGTTTTATTTTATGTCATAATCAGGTGCTATTTAATTGTTTGACTGTTGGTGAATGCAGGTTTCGAAGAGAAGGAGGAGCTCATCCGGATCAACGAAGCTGGACTACTACAACAGCGTTGGGTTAGAGGTAAGAGCTAAACACTTGATTTCTCATATTGTAATGCATATTTAGAGAAGGATTGCTCTCGTTTGTCTTGTTTGTCACTAGAAAGTCTTAGGCTTCTAGGGAGGTCGGTTGTGTCCGCACCGTCGACTGTTTCTGTGTGACAAAATGGCGACTCCACCGGGGACACCATGGATGTGTTTGAGTTCTTTTTGAGTTCATATTTTGGTCTGAGAAAAATCGCTTGTTTTCTGGTTTTTGGCTTTTTAACTGTGTATTTGGGTGGGTTAGCTTAGGGTTAATTTAGATTTCCATTTTTCTTAGTTTTGCTAGAAGTACGCAGGCTCTGAGTTCAGCACAGTGCGTACTTGTACGCACTGCGACTGTGTGCACAGAGCGCACCCGCACCTGTCTTAACAGGTTGCCTGCGTACCCTGTGAAGATTGAGAAAATTTCAATTTTTTCTTTTTTGCTCTTTAGATTTTGCTTTAAATTTGTTTTTCCTGCCCAGATCCATTGGTTTACTGTCAGAGATCTTCACCTGAACTTATTTCGTTAGTGTCGAGAGTTTTTGGTGGAATTCATAGAGATTTTGCCTTAGGGTTTGATTTTTAACTAGTCCTGTAGTGACTTTGGCGGTAGAGGTTATCAAACTTTGGATCTCCCTAGTTTTGTTCATCCCTCTTAGGAGTCGGGCCTGTCATAGAATTCACCCTTGTGAGAAACCTACCTTTGCGTCTTCTCTTTGCAAATCTCGAAAAGTTTGTTGATTGAAGCTTTGAATTTCATTTTTGTGAAAAAGAAAAAAAAGATTTCGATTTTGTTTTTCGATTAGTTTATGATTCTGCATGGACTGATCCTTAGTTGCATTTTGACTAAGTAAAACATCCGGGAATTATCCTTGTAGGCTTTTGTCCTCATTATTTTTTGCTTTTAGGTAAATTTCCCTTTAATTTGCTTTTGAGTGATTTTGATTTGATTGCCTTAGATTTGTTAAATTTGTTTTTTGATAAATAGTTTTACATATTTGATTAATATAGGAAAAATACAAAAATTCTTTTGGAAACAAGTTTGCTTTGGTAGCATTTGTAGTCTTTTGAAGAAAAGGAAATTTCGTGAATAATTAGTGGTCATGAGTTGCATGTTTTGAAAAGATAAAAGAGAATTGTTTCTTTGATTGTCTTTGTTAAGAAAGTTGTTTTCTATAAAATTTGCATTCTCTCAACTCTCTTAGCTAGGAGATTCATTGAAAAAGGAAAGTAGTGTAAATCATCTTAGGTGCATCTTTGTAGTGGTTGCAATTCGAGTCTACACACCACCAGTTTCATCTCCACTACCTTTTGTCTTAAGAAAGCCATAAAATTAACGCTTAAAGTAAAATCAACTTAGTAAATTTTTATTTACTAGGGCTCTGAAACACCAATATAGATCAGGCTAGTGTCTTGGAGTAGGAGAGTAATAAACTCTCCAAGACAACAAAACCAAACAAGTAGCTTATCTTGTGATAGATTAAATCCAGTTGTTTCATTTATACTCTGGGAAAGCTCCTCTTAAAGGAGAAGCATGAGCTCGTGTCCGAACCAGTGAGGTGATCAATCCTCCCTCGTTGGGAACGATGCCAGACACGCACGTATTACAAACGGTAAACCTCGGATTAACCATTGTCTAGGAGCCAGGGGTCACTTGTCGGTAAACCTTGGATTATTGTCAAGGAGCCGGCAAGGGGATTGAGCTTGATACTCTGCCCTTGCGTTCTGTCGGAGTGTAGACTGTTCCCCCAGGTGTATTTGTTGTTGTTGGTAACCTTAGTGACCATAATATTTAGGAATCTACCGAGGTGATGGTGGAGGGAAGATCCCACTGTACCTGGAGCAGACGTCGGCTAGACTCACTTGGATTTTCCGGGGGGTTCACTTCACTCGAGACGGTTAAAGTGGAGGAACTTGTGCCGGTCTATTCATTAAGCAGGTTGCCGAGGTAACTGTTCCACCCGCCACTTCTGTACTGAAACCGGTGATGTTGGGTTTCATCTCCAACTAGCGCTTTCGGTCCAGAAGGCTACTGTTTGTGCTTGGTTTGACGCCCTAGATTCTTTAGCCGTGTGCTTCAAATTTGTTTGGTTCTTTAGAGACTTTAGGCGGTTTGCTTTGAGATTTTACTTTGTTTGCGTGTGCAGTAGTTAAAAGTCTTTAACTGTGGCGAAATTACCGAGACAGTCCCGTAGACTTCGGGGCCAGTCTCCTGAGATTGTCACCGTAGCCGAATTGTTGAGGACATCCCGTAGAATTCGGGGTGAACCTCCCGAAGAGGTTCCGAGTCATTACGAAGGTTTGAAAGTCCTTGTAACTCCTCCTAGTGGCAGTAGAGTAGGTTCACCTGAAGAAGGAGAGTCTTCGTTGGTAGTCCATCAAGATTACCAAAGTCTAGAGACAGGTTATAATCCTGAAGCTATTGCAGTTTCTGAGCTTGCTGGTAGTTTTTCATCTGCTAGTGACGTAGGCGAAGAACCTGAAATATCTGAACATGTTACTCAAACTTCTAGTGTTCCTGATTCACCTAGGGTAGAAAGAGTCATAACCGAAAATCTTCCTTCTGGTTTAATAGCTATTGAAGAACACTCTCCAGAAGAAGAAGTAGGCCCTGTTCTTGAAGATCAACCTACCATTGATCTAAGAGAGCGTGAATCTATCTTTTACAGTCCTCCTAGAAGTACTACTTGGTATCTTTCGTTAACTAATTATTTAGACAACTCAGGTACAAGTTTTTCTCCACCTCGTACTCCTTTTCCACCTAGAGGTATATGTACTCCTGTAAATATGTCTGGTCAGTCGTCCATGTTCTCTCAATCACCTGAATCATTTTTGTATGGCGGTCTTTCTGTTCCTACTGGGTATCAGTCACTTGCTGGTACTTTTGCAGGAGCATCTCCTCAACCCATTGAACATGGGTTATTAGCTGGAAACAATGGTAACAAGCCGTTGGGTGTAGGAGACATCTACATGATGTCAGGTTCAACTCCTAGTTCTCAACCTCAAGGTGGGAAGTTACCGCCTGGGGGGCAACCTCAAGTAATGCCTGGGGGGCAACCTCAAGGTACACAAATTGTGTCTGGGGGCAACCTCAAGGACAGTATATACCTGTGGTACAATACATTCCTCAAGGTCAACCCCAGCCTCAATATGTACCCCAAGGTTAACCCCAGTATCAGTACTTACCTCAAGGGTATGAACCCCAAGGTCAGTACTCGAGTGAAGGTCAACCCCAGTATCAGTACATGCCTCAGGGGTATCAACCCCAGGGTCAGTACTCGACTCAAGGTTATCTACCACCTCAAGGTCAAACTTATGTTCAAAGTATAGAAAATGTACCTGTCAATTATCAATCCTATCCTCAACCTGGTTATGGATCTCAGTATCCTCAACCTGTTACGGGTCAATACCCCGGAATGATAGTGTGGGATCCATCACAAGGACAACAGGTGATGCAGCCAAGTATACAGTTGTTACCTCAAACTGGACAACCCGTAGTTTCTGGTACACCCCAGCAACCACAACCTGTCCAGACAACTATTCAAACTTCTGTAACTTCGGTAGTTACTCAGTCGCCAATTGCACCTAGTACTCCATCTCAAACGACTACTGCAACTACCACACCATCTGTCCAGTCTACCGCACTTACTTCTGGAGTATCGGCAGCTCCGGTTTTTACTGTCTCTGCAACCACCCCTCATACATCTTTACTGTTGTCTGGATCTATGATTCAAACCACAGTTCATATGCCTGTAGGGCAGCCTGGTTTAAGTACTGTTGTAACAAGTCAACCTCAATTTACGTACCAACAATACCAGGGACAGTATCAACTCGGTCCTGCTGTCCAACAACCGGTTTACCAGTATCAACCGTATCCTGGGTATACTTATCAACAACCTCAACAATCCCAGTACGGTCCGGTTAATCCTGGTTTTCCAGGAGGATATAATATCCCGAATGCGATTCCTATCCCTAGTTATCCTGGATATCCTCCTCCTGGAACTGGTATTGTGACCCAAAGTTTTAGAGATCCTAACCGGGAATTGTCGTTTATCGCAGCCTTGGATTTACCTGACTTGACGCACCTGATGAACGATCCAATCAATTATCTTCCATTATGGCCGCCAATGCCAAATAAGTTGCCCAGTGATATACCTAAGTTCGAAGGTAAGTCTGGAGAGGATCCGTCGAATCATGTGATGACTTACCACCTCTGGTGTGCTTCAAATTCTATCTCAGATGATTCGATCAGTTTACGTCTTTTCTAGCGTACGCTCATTGGTCTCGCGGCCAAGTGGTACAATGAGTTACCACGGTCCTCTTTTTATAATTTCAGCCAGTTAGCTACCTCGTTCCTTACTCATTTTCAGTTGCCGGTCAGATATGATAACGGTACTGAGTTATTTACTTCATTAAAACAATCGACGTCCACTTATATTTCCGATCATATCCATGAATGGAGACGTCGAAGATGTTTAGTGAAATTTTATATCCCGGACCAAATCTTAGCTGAATGGTTTGTAAAATCATTGTTACCGAAGATTACTGAAGACGTAGCTAAGGCCGGAGTAGTTACTGAGGAGCAAGTCATTGCTCAAGCCCAGTACCTTGACTTAGTTTACACTCAGTTGGGTACATTGCACGAGAAGATCCCAGATCTTCCTAAGTCGAATCAAATCGTTGCTGCTCCTTCGGGGTCTCATGCTGCTGATGGCATGATTGGTACGGTAAATACTAAGAGTAAGAAGAAATCCTCAAAGAATTCTTCTCCAATAATAACCTTACCAGACTCCCCGACAGGAGAATCTTCTCCTGAAATTACCGCCGACGTTCACGCTGTAGAGTCATCTACGGCTAAATCAAAAAACGGTGGTAAGAAGAAAGGTAAGAAGAAAGAGAAAGCAGATAAGGCTCCAAAGGAGAAAAAAGAGAAGTTGGAATCTAATGACGAGAAGCGCAAACCTCGATATCCTTGTTTAATTTGTGAAGAAGATCATTTCACAAGAGATTGCCCTCATCGGGCGGAGGTTGTGAAAATCGTAAAAGGTTCCCCAACTCCTGCCGTTTTGAAAGATCCATTTCCAAAGCAGGAGAGTAAGATGATAGGTTCTTCCTCGAGTGCCAGTGAAGAACCCATATTGATGATGTCTCATGTACGGATTGCGACTCGATCGCAAGATTATGGTAGTAAGAGTCCTGTTGATGGCAAAGAAGCAGAATCTTCTCATTCTAATCCATCAACCTCAGCTCCCGGTTTCGATCCACTACAGATCGAGAAAACTAACCCGGACTTAGTAATCAAACTGCCCGCCAAGGGTATACTTCGAAAGTTTTCTTTCAATCCACATGCGAGAGCAGCTCAGAATTATAACATTGTTGAGGACTTAGCTGTTTCACCCTCAGCAATGTCGGCTTTGGAAGTGCTGCAATCATGTCCAGCACAACAAAAATTACTTTTGTTGGCTATAGGAGCTGTTGATATTCAGGACCCGAACCTAATAATCTTTGATCTAGAAAATAGTACACCACATCTCCCTCATCAAATGGCTTTCCAGATCCCAGTGATAGTCAAAAACAGGCCTATTCATCGGACTGTAATTGATGAAGGAGCTTCTACGTGTATTATGTCGATTCAATGTTGGAGATCACTTGGTTCTCCTTCATTGAACCAATCCCCGACGATTCTTAAGGCCTTTGATGGCCGTGGGTTCCATCCGTTTGGAATTCTACAGGATTTGCCTATAGGGGTTGAAGGAAAAACCGTTAGTCTGGATGTGGAAGTGGTTGATGCCCCTCTAGACTACAACCTTCTTCTGGGTCGCAGTTGGTCTTATGCTATGACAGCGGTCGTGTCATCGGTCTTCAGAGCTATAAATTTTCCACACAATGGCAAGATCATGACCATAGACCAGCTGGCTTACTTTTCATCCGACCCAGACTCTTCAGAGAGTATCCAGCATGTTGGTAAAACGACTATCCCTTACAAGGATGTTGGTGTAGGATTAGTTAAAGATTCCGGTTTACTGGGAACTTTTCCTTTTCCTCCACTCAACGCAGACCCTTCATTTGCTTTCATTCATATGATTACTTCAGACACTATTATTTACGATGATCCTTGGATTGTCCCATCTGAATCTGAGATAGACTCATTCGGTGATGCTATGCCTTTGAGTCCATATGAAATTGCTTATGAAGTCGTGCAGTCTTTTTCCGACCCGAGTTCAACCCAAATTGACCAAATGAATGTGGTCGGTGAAGAATCACTTTTCACATCAACCTCAGAATGGATAACGTTTCCTGAAGTTGTGTCATCTGATGAACAACTTCGCGAAATCCTAAGTGTAGACGATCTACCATGGGAAGATCTCCATCACAGATCTTTGTTTTTACCTGAGGATGCTGACTTTGAAAATGATTTTTCATCCATTTTTAGTGCTGAATATGTCAAGGACGCTCAGAATCCCATGAAACATCCTGATTCAGAGTTGAATTTGGGAAACATTTCTCAAACTATTGCCATTGACATTTCAGTCAAAACCGGAATTATTGAGAACATTCATATAGGTGCCTCGTGTACAGATGACGAGATTCAAACATACAAGGCGCTATTTCAAGAATTCCGCGACGTGTTTGCCTAGTCCTATGAGGAAATGCCAGGGATTGATCCCTCCATTGTTGTTCATGAGATTAAGACCTACCCAGACACTAAACCCGTTCGGCAACGTTTGCGTCAGATACACCCTGGGAAAGCGGCTGCGATTAAAGCAGAAGTCGAGAAGCTGTTGAAAGCAGGTTTCATTTATCTGATCCCGTTAACGGATTGGGTATCGAATATTGTTCTCGTTAACAAAAAACAAGGAACAATAAGAATATGCATCGATTATAGGGATATAAATCGTGCTTGTCCAAAAGACAACTATCCCACGCCCTATATCGATCAAATAATTGATGATTGTGCCGGCAGTGAAATATTTTCCTTTATGGACGGTTTTTCCGGTTACAACCAAATCAATATTCTACCTGCCGATCAACCAAAAACGGCTTTCATTTGTCCTTGGCGGACATTTTCTTATTGCAAATTACCTTTCGGACTTAAGAATGTCGGAGCCACTTTCCAACGGGCAATGTCTTATGCGTTTCACGACATCAAGCACATTGTGCAATCGTATCTCGATGATTTGCCTGCTCACTCTTTACGTCGTGCTGATCACCTTGTCCACTTACGAGCTATTTTTATGAGGTGTTGGCATTATCGGATTCGGTTGAACCCACACAAATGTGTCTTCTGCATATAAGTGGGACGATTAATAGGATTTGTCGTTTCAAAAGCCGGTATCCATGTCGATCCCTCGAAGGTAGAAGCTATCATCAAATTGCCTCCTCCTTCGAGTTTGCGCCAGCTCCAAAGTTTGCAGGGGAAAGAAAATTTTTTATGTTGGTTCATTCCTAACTACGCCGAGGTTACAAAGGGTTTTACCCAGTTGTTGAAACAAAATGCTCAATTCTCTTGGGATGAGATAGCTCAGAAATCTTTTGATGCGCTTAAGCACGCGTTGACCCATGCACCGTTGCTGCATCCTCCCAACTACAACCGGGATTACTTTTTGTATCTCGCCGCCTCCCACTCCACCATTGGAATGGTCTTAGTTCAGGAACATGAATTCGGAACGGAACATGTGATATATTATCTTAATCGGACCTTAAATCCAACCGAGTTAAAGTACTCACATGTGGAAAAGTTGGCCCTAGCAACCGTTCAAGCTGTCCAGCGATTTCGTCACTACATTCTTCTCCGCAAAACTACAGTGATTTCGGATTGCAACCCTATGATCTATATTTTGACTAAACAATTGCTAGGGGGCAAGTACTCCAAATGGATCGTTATCCTGCAGGAGTTCGATTTGGAGTTTGAGAAGTCCAAGTCTAAGAAATCCTTAGTTTTTGCCGAATTGATGTGTGATTTCCCGCGTACTGATACAGAAACAGTGGCAGAGGAGCCCATTGCAAACGAATCTTTGTTTCTTATCAGTACTTTAGATCCGTGGTATGGGGATATAATCGTCTATCTCTGGACCCAATCCTTTCGGCCCGAAATCTCAAAGTCGGAGCGTCGGAAAATTCGATTCCAATCCCAACAATACAAAATCATTAGAGATACTATTTATCGTCGTGGGGCGGACTTGATTTTTCGACGTTGCTTAACTCATGAGGAAGCTGAAAGGGTTTTGAATGACTGTCACTCTGGAGCGTGTGGCGGTCATATGTCTGGGTATGCCATTGCCCAAAAGATATTGCGCACTGGCTATTTCTGGCCGTCCTTATTTAAAGACTGTATTATTGCGGTCCGAAAATGCCACAACTGTCAGGTGTTTGATCGAAAGATGCGTGCGCCACCTGCTCCTCTCCACCCTATAATTGCCGTTGGTCCTTTCGCCAAATGGGGTATCGACTTTATTACTTGTAACCCTCACTCTACCGGGGGGCATGCGTATATCATCCTTGCGGTTGATTATTTTACTAAGTGGGCCAAGGCGATGCCTACATTCGAGGTAGACGGCAAGACAGCAACAATTTTCGTATTCAATCACATTATAGCTAGGTTTGGTGTCCCACAAGCGATAATCACTGACCATGGACGCCATTTTCGAAACATTATGATGACAAAACTTATAGGCCAGCTTGGTTTACGTCATGATAGTTCTACTCCTTATTACCCCCAAGCGAACGGTCTGGTTGAGTCTATCAACAAAGTTCTAGTTATCATGATCCGACGGATCATTGGTATTCATCGGTCGAATTGGCACAACATGTTATTTTCGGCGCTTTGGGCATACCGAACCTCAGTGAAAACATCAACAGGGTTCACTCCTTTCCAACTATTTTATGGTTTGGAAGCCTTGCTGCCCATTGAATGCGAAATCCCATCACTGCAAATGGCCATCGAATTACTCCCAGCTACTTCCGAAGAGGAGAAGTGTCTGTTATACTTAGCTAAATTAGATGAGACTTGACGTGAAGCTGCTTTAGCAATCGAGACTCACGCAAAACGAATGAAAGCTCAGTATGACCGGAATGTGACCCCTCGAAAGTTTTCGGAAGGAGACCTAGTGTTGTTATATGATCAAGCTAATGATAAGTTAGGCGCTGGAAAATTCGTTCCTATGTGGCATGGGCCCTACATTGTCAAGCGAAAGCTAGCAAAAGGGGCCTATGAGCTGGTAGACTTTGACAGGGACTCTTTGGGTAAACCTAGAAATGGACTTTACCTAAAAAGGTATTATGCTTAAATGATGGGTATGGAGATTTTAGTTAGGTTAGTTTTCTCTTTCTAGCTAGTATGTGTGCTTAGTTTAGACTGTGTGTTTAGTTTAGACAGTGTGCTTTAATTTAGAAAGTGTGTTTTCGTCGTTATTCTGGCTTATCTTCGTTTTACTCTTGATATTGCAGATGTCGACGCCTCTCCAAACGTACATTGGATTTGCTGATGGTGCTTGTCGTAGTACACGAAATATCTCTTCCGCAGCTTGGGTTATCTATTCGCCCTCTGACGAGTTAGTTTCTATGCATGGGGTGAGCCTCGGTCAAACAACAAACAACATTGCAGAATACAGTGTAGTGATTGAATTATTATCTGAATCTATTTCATTTGGGATTCGGAGTTTGATAGTGAGGTTAGATTCTGAACTCGTTGTATTACAGCTTAATAGGGTCTATGCCATTAGAAATCCACTGTTACTAAGATTGTTTTTGAGGGTGCGTCTCTTGGAACGTGAATTTGATTACATTGAATATCAGCATATTCCAAGGTCTTTAAACACATTAGCAGATGAAATGGCGTCTCGAATGTTAAATAGACATTTGTAACAATCATAAATGTAAATTTATAAACATTTCATCACACATGTTAAACAAAATAAGCCGGTAATAATGATATATATAGATAGGAGTGTGTCAAAAAATATACATCGTCTTCGATCATAGGTTTAAAACACCTTATGATCGGCAAAAATGATAAGTACAAAAAGTCAAAATGTCACATGTGTCTACAAAAGTGACCATCCGATCACTGGTAGTGCTCTCTATACGACACTACTGCGCGGGCTACTCTACACAGAAATCTCCTAAAAGGTCCCGGGACTGCAACTACATAGCGCTGCAGTCTGATAGGAATATCATCTATAGTCGTCTCCAGTATATCCGCCGTCAGACTCTCTAAATCCTGCTCCAACTCAGCTAGTGTCTCTGCGGCCGCGTCCTGTGGGGCCGGTGCCAGTGCAGCTGGATGTCTCCTCTCAAAAGCCCGGAGATTGGCTGGACACCGTGGGCCTACATCTGCATTTTGAACATTTTTACTGTCAGTTTGAGATGATATATATAAAAAACAAAAAAAATAGATAGTTTAAAAACTTGTGAAAAATGAAGTACCTCTGTCATCCCATTGTTCTCCCTGTGGAAGAACCATGTCCGGATCATTCCAAAAATCCATTCTGGCATAAGGAAAATCCTAAATAGCAAAGACCTGGCCCTCTAGCCAGTGAAAGTAACCGTCAGGAAACCGAACAACGGTCGCTCCCTCGTCAAGATGCCGGGCCATTACCATAACCCACCGCGTCAACTTAGGCTCCCGAGGAGGCCCAACTGGAACTGTAAGATGGTAGGGGATCAGCATTGGAACTCTCTCTAAGGCAAAGCTCACAACTAAAGGCCCGTATCCAAAGCTTTTCAGTTGTCCGTTCTCTGCCCTAGTCAGTTCGCCTTTCATATTGGCCAACACAGCATCGCACCAGTTGAAAATGGTGCCTCGGAAGCAATTTATAGCCATCTGCATTTGGGAACCAGTGGCTATGTGCAAAGTGGCAGCACCGCAAAGTCTGGTAACAGTAAAGGCTATCACCATAAGTTCAGGTCGGGATATGTATTTGATTTCTATCCCCTTCTCCTGGTTTTGATTGTTGTACCACTCTAGCCGGAGACTAGCAAGGGATTGGCCACCCGGCCTAGTCCCGAATAGAGAGAGTTGCTCGCCCCTGTTAGGCAAGCCAGTGAGAAAATATATGTCGAAGGGCTCTATCTCGAGCTGGTGCTCTCCGATGTAGAAACATTGATCCTGAATATTCCACCTTTCAACCAACCACTCTAGGAATGGCACCTGGGCCCTCATGCCAGGTATGGCCCAGTACTTGTACAGACCGCATTCCTTTAATGCATCAATAGAAGGTTGATGACCTATTGCGGCCAAATCAATGTCTTTGTGTTCTCTTTCACGCCAATCTAGCATGGTGAGTGATCTACACACCAAAAAACAATGATTAGAATTCATTAAACAAAATTTGGTTGGTTAAATTTGGGGTTTAGGGTTTGAAAATCCGCGTTTCGCGGGGTACGCACCCCGCATTCAGAAAACAGAGCGGCGGTACGCAGCTGTTCTGAAGGTGGGCTGCGTACTCCGACCTTTTTCCCATATACGAAAAATTCGGGGTACGCAGGTCACCTATGGGGCACCTGCGTACCCCGAAAAGCAGACCCTAAAACCTAAAACCCCCTAAAAAATCAAACTAAGACTAGAAATGAAATTCTAAATGGATGAAATTGAAGAGGAGGATGTTGTGAAATACCTGAAAGAGACGGCACTCGATTCTGACGGTCGGATTCTCCGCAATGTCCACGGGAAGTTTCTTGTCAAAAGCCCTTTTCTCAACCTCAACAGTAAAATGGTAAAAATGACATGGTAAAAGGTCTTTTTATAGGTTTTTTGGATAAATGAATGCTAAGTTTGTTTATTTTTCACCATGAAAGGATATTTTTCAATGTATTTTTGCCCATCTTAAACAGGTATGAGTAATGTGTTGTTTTTGTGCAAGGCAAAGGGACTTTAGGGTAAATTATCATTTTTCACGTCAGAGTCATCTTTTAAGCCCTTTTCTGACTCCTAAAACATGAAAAGATTGCCGAGCGTTTCTTTTACACTCGTTAAAATGGAATTAAAAGACAGTCTTCTTATAGCCCTTTTCCGACCGCAAAAACGCGAAAAGATTGTCGGGTTTTTGTCGTTTCAAACTCGATATTGGAAATAAAACGACGTGTCTTTGATCGCTTTTTACTTTTCAGGTCAACGACACTAGACATGAAAGTACTCCTTGGTCGCAAGATCAAGCGGTTCTCTCAGGTATGATTTTATACTTTTTCGGGCTTGAGAGACACAAATTTATGAAAAAGTTCACCTTGGAGTCTTCTTTAGTTTTTTCAGACTCTCTAAAATTGAAAAACGCCGAGTTTCTCCTATACTGGACTCGTTAAAATTTCACAGTAAAGGGCCTGTTCGATTACAAATAGGAACGGACCACTCCTTCTTAGGGTCTGAATCTAAACTAAGTTGGACGCATCCGAAGGATGAGCTTATAATCAAGCATATGTTATCCTCCTCAAGCTTGTAAAAAATAAAGAGGTACTTTCCAGAAATGGTGGGGGAAAAGAGAGAAGAATGAACCTATTTGTTATCCTTTGCTACAAAAGAACCTTATCACCGCTCTTGAACACGACACTTTTCATTCACCTGGGTTGGGAAATACTTTGCCTTAAAGTTGATCAAACCTCTTTGAAAGTCTTCAACCGTGTTTGGGTATTAACTTTGGGTCAATCGTCACCAAGCCATCTGTCGTGTCATTATGTGTTCAAGAGGTCTCTGCAAATAAACCATTCATATGCAAAACACATGTCATCCATTTGACCATCACTGAGTCAGTCCTTACAGCAACATTTCTTCAAATTCAACAATGATTTCGTGTTGTGGGCTTGCCTGCAACGGGTCGCTTTCTATCGACATCAGCACATTATCTAGAAAGATGACTTAGAAATCGTCAGTACCTTGAAGTTTGCATGCATCAATGGCGGGTTTCTCGCCTTTGACGACAGTTTACATCATTGACTTTCAATCAAGGGATTCCGTGACGTGTTCGACATCAACCCATTCATTCACATTTCATGGATTGTACTGGGTACTTTGAGAACCATTGACATCACTGGTGGTCTCTCTCACACTTGTTAACTGTTTACATCATTGATCGGTAATCAAGTGGTTTCTACCATGCTCGACATCAACTCATTTATTCGCATGGATAGAATCGTACCAATTCGGGAAGTAGAAATGAAGACCCTGGATCTAGTTTCCACCATCCAGGCTGCGAGGAGTTTTGTATTCATTATATAGTAGACTTATCATAAACAGATGGCTGCGTCCATACTGTGTCTACAGAAGTCTATGATTGTGATGTACTGCAAAATCATTCTTGTATCAGAGCAGTAGTTAGATTGTTAGTTAAAGTTTTCAATCTGAGTATGGGAATTCTATCGTCTTATATATGTATTTTGTGTTGAATAATTGCAGGTTCTGACCGGGCTCTCCACGAGATACTCCTTGAAATGATAAAGTACTTCACCCTTCCTAGATCATATGAAACCCTAATCTACTACAGGCTTCGCACTTTAGGGGGCAATCTGTTACACTAAAAAATGTCACCATGACTATTTGCAGTTAGTATGGCTCCATCCACTGTCATACTATCCTCCTTGGCAAGTCTCATGCCTCTGCTCTGCATGTCAAACTCCAAAAAAGAAGCGAAAAGTCATTTAAAGTCAATTATCTCTGGTACGCAGTTTCTCTTAGCCTTACCTGCTGTTGTGCCCTACAACAACCCCCCATTTCATAACATTTTCATTCACAAACAATTAACATATGAAATGGGTCCCTTTTAAAAAATTTAATTGGCATTAATGAATTTGTTCAAAAAAGGTACGATAATCAAACGAATTTGTGAAAGAGAGCCTTTTTGAATAAATATCAAGCAATTTTTGGTTAATGCGAAAAAGCAATCGCAAGATCGCATGACGCAATAACAAGAGAAACACATTTAAATATCACCTTGGTCCTTGCCGATGCGATATCGCTATCGGCGATCGGCGGTATTCAATGCACACACAAAAAGAGCACATATCTTACACCCCGATGCGATGTGATATCGGCAATCGGTTATCGGCGCTGCCTCTTGTGGAAAAACGCCTTAAGTTATAAGCCCCGACCCGATGCGATATCGCTATCGGTAGTCGGCGGAATCCCAAACACTTTCACAGGATGCGCAGGTCTTTTCCCCGATGCGATGTGATATCACAATCGGAAGTCGGCAAATCATTTGACATACATCTGGTAATGTGCTCATGCGCTAATTCGATACGATGTCGCAATCGGCATTCGCCAAAACAGCTCCCAAATGATAGTATCACTTACACCCCAATGCGATGTGATGACGTGTAACGATGATTAGAGTTCTTAAAAGGTGATTGCTTCAAGATTTTAAGTTATATTTAAATCCGGTTGATAAAGCACAGATTTCAAAATGTCATTAAATGCAGGGATAAGGTAATGCATGCGTAATTAAAACTTTGCCCCTTCGATTTAACGAACACTTACGATTAGACCTTTAAAAAATCTGTGGCACGCTTTAAGGGGTCATTCAGCCTAATAACGATGTAATGGTCATTTATGAAGCTGCAGGCCGTAAAATCACCATCATTGCATCTGCGGTGTCTTCTTAAATAATTAGATCTGCGACCCCTTTTAGAATTGATCTTGCCACGCTTCAAGTGTTATATCTTTCCCGTTATGGATTGTCATTGTTATTTCCTCGTTACGATTTCTCTTGCATTTGTGTAGAGTTCAGCTGTCGACAGAAGCCTGAACATGATGGGGAAGAAGTTCAAGAAGGCTGCGGGTTCTACTGCAGCACCCGTTGCAGGTCAAGCTGCCACAGTTTCGAAGAAAGGCCTAATCTCAGATACTACATGCACCGGTCTTCCTAGCACTACATGGCAGGTACATATAATCTGTTAGAAGCCGAGCAACCGGCGAAGACAGTGATAGAGGCTAGCGTGGATGAACAAATGAAGTCTGATGCAACTCTCAAAGACTTGGCCGACTCCTTTTTGCACAAAATAGCAGCAAGAGAGCAGGTCCTACCTTTCACTGATGTGGTACGCTGGGCGATCGAGGAAATTCCTCTCACTGATAGAACTTTTCATACAAGGGATGGAAGGATTTTCGGGTCATTCAAGCCTAATGACCTGAGGCAAATGTATCATTTGCCTGAACCAGAGCTAGTCTATAACAGAGCCTTCGTGGAGAAGTTCGCGAACGAGAATGAATCACCATCTGAACCCCTCCGAGATTGGAGGCAGAACCCAGCCAAACACAAGCATGAAAGTTCGGGTAAGTACTCCAATGCTTCTTTGGCTTCTCCCTATTGCTATGTGGGGATTATGATGTGTAGATTGTGGGGATTACATGACTCCGCTAATATCTATATTGACATGGTTCCCCTAATGGAAGCGGCTGTCAATAGTACAATTATGGATTGGGCCACTATTCTGTCTGATAAGTTGGTCATAGCTGTTCGTGAATTTAGAGCCAAAACCATAGTCAGCGAAAGGAAAATCCCACCGTTTTATTACTCTGCTTACATTATGGATACCCTGTGTTTTAATTCTGAGTTTCCTGTCCTCGGATGGAGATGGACCACCCATGATCCAACACCCATCCATTTGTACCATCGGAAATTGTGGAAGTCCTCTTACAAGGACCATTTGTATCAAATTTGCAATGGTTTCATGGTGCCCATTCACTATTCTATTTTCGACAGACCTATCCCAAGAATTTCTCATGAAGCTTCTTTTGACTTACCAGCCTTAGCAAATTGGTTCGGGGAAGAGCATTTCACCTATATTAGCGTTTTTGGAAGCAAAGCTAGGCCACACGTTCTCCCTTTATACATCCCAGACAAACTGTTAGCCCGGGAAATCTGCTATCAGATTATGTCCGAGAGTGTCACACAAACTCTCAAAGAGGAGTAGAAAAGAGGTTGGCCCTCTTTTCCTTTAAGAATTGGAGTTTATACTTTACTTAACTACAAGCATGCAGAAAAAGAAGCAACAAAACTCCAAATGATATCCCTGGCCACTATCCCAAACAGACTCTATGATCCAAACAAGACTGCTTTCATTACCCTGGAACAGGCCAAACTGTCAAAGATTGTCCATCAAGAAGACGTGTTTGATGACTTGTTCGTAGGTGCCGGTTCAATAAGCCAAACCAAACAGCTTGCTGTAGTAAGATACAATGATGTGGCGTTAACTGAGTTTAATAAACTTAGAGAGCAGAGGTTGCAAACTCTGCCTCTAGCTTTATTATCCACAACCCCAGCATCTTCCTCAAGCGAGCCTGGTCGGCAGCAGATACGTTCACCTCCTGTTACAACTAAAGAACAGGATAAACATCAGGAGGAAAGGCAAAACAAGCTGCAGGCAGAAAGGCAGAAAAAGGAGCAGTTAGAAAGGCAGCAAAAGGCACAGAAGGATCAAGAGCAAAGAAAGCAGAAAGAGATAGAGGAACAGAGGAAGAAGAAAGAAGAAGAGAAAGCAAAGAAAGAACGGGAAGATAGGCAGAAAAAGGAATTGGAGGAGCAGCAGCGGAAAGTGCAGGAGGAGCAGCAGAGGGCAGAACAAGAAAAAGAACGGAGCAAGGCCCACACAGAGCAACATGAGCAAACCTCCACTGATCCTGAATTGATTAAAGAATGGAACCAATTCGATTCCATTATCAGTGGTAAGGAAGCCTCCAAAGACTCAGACACCTCTAAAACAAGCAATGCTCCCGATACTACTTCTTCTCAGGTTCTAGAAAGAACCAACGGCCCACCCATTTCACAGGATGTCGAGGTAATCACTCAAGACCCGTCTGATCAAGTTGATCTCTAGGTGGAATAAATTCCTCCCCTAGATATTTTCTATAGCCCAAAGTATAGAGCCATTGTTAGGCGCTCTAGGAAGAGACGAAGGCTTGATCAACCTTCTATTTCTCCTGAGCAAACAGTCACGGGCAATGTGGTCTGGAAAGGGGAATTGGACCCCTCCGATGATCTAACTAAGCTATCGCAATTCGCGGGAGCTTATTCGGCAGCAACTATCGACAAATCATCATAGGTAAGTCTTATGTTAAAGACTAAGGACCATGAAATTTATGCATTACAGGCAGAAGTAATTGAGGCGAAAAACAAGGCAGCACAGGTAGAAGAGCAGTTGCTGGCTCAACAGCAAGAAAACAATTTGTTAACCCAGTAGCTGCAAATAGAAAAACAGAACGCAGTCCAGAGGCAGAATGAATTTTCAGAGACATTGGCACAGTTGAGAACGGTGAATGAGCTTATAATGAAATCGAAAGATGAGCAAATAGATCAGCTATCGGCACAGCTCGAAAGCATCAAGGACGCCCAGAGTGTTAACGATTTCAGAGCAGAGGAAACTCGAATAAATGGCGCATTAATATCTCAGATCAGGCTCTTATGCCGACAACTTACTGACGCTGAGTCATTATGCGAAACATCCACAGTAGTATGTCAGCAGATAGAAAAAGCCAGAAATGAGCTAGATCAGGCCGAAGATACCATATCCGAATATCTTGAGTGGCAAGATTCTGAAGAAGGGAAAGTGGCAAACTTGCCCCGAATTTATGAAGCGTACAAGGACATACTCTTCATGGAATGGAACACCCAGGTAATGAAAGCGGAAAGGGCGGCCTCAAGATGTAAAATGATTGCCAGCAACATGATCAATCTAGTCAACGACACACTCTATCTGGCAAACATGATCTCCCAGTGCACACCTGGAAGCATAACAACAGCAAACATGCTTGAGCAGAGAAATTATCCTGATCTGGAGAAACAAGGAAGGTTAATCGCTGGAGTAAATACTCTAACCGCCGACGCATACTGGCTCTTTTTGATTAAACCACACTCTCAAAGGTCGGCTCTTAACTGTTTAACAGATGCCCTCCGATACCTGATTTCTGACATTCAGGATGCCACATATGATGCCCAGCTAACTTCGCGTCTCAACACTCCACCAGAAGTAGAGCCAATGCTGGCGATATGTCAGCAAAGGAGTAAAGGCAAAGAGACCACCGAATGAAGCATCTCCGCCGACTGCCAGATCGCCAGAAAAGATGATGATATTTGTTAATGCCAATTTAGTAGCTTTTCAGTTTTTTAGATATTTAGATTAGCATAGTATTTATAGACCCTTTCATTGTTTTGGAAAGGGTCGTAAAATTTTGTAACAGACTTAAAAGCTGAAGTTTGCACTACTGTGCTTCAGCCTATATTCTTTTGTGAAATTCGACCAATAGTTCTTAATTTAACAAGAAGGCTGTTATATTCAATTGTGCACTAGTGTCTCTTGTTTGGAATGCTTTCTGGTTTGAAGGAAGAACTGCAACATAGCGATTGATACACTGGATTGTTGAGCAGCTTACATGGTACTTTTATCTGCATCTGCATTCTTTCTTTTTATATGAATTGTTGTGTTATTATCTTTGCTATTTTTGAATACATGTATGCGATATAACAACAAATCTTCATTTCATTTCACTATTGAATGTTTTGTGATTTGTTATCTCTTTTAATCATGCGTGTGCCAATGATATAAATGAATAAGTGTAGTAATTCGCTATTATCGCTCTGCATAACTAATTATGCAGAGAAATCTTAAATGATTTAAACCTCTATGCTTTAGTGTTAGAGTCATCTATATGCCTGCCTTAAAGCATAGATTATCAAACGCTATGCTTTGAAAGATTGATAAGACCCCGGGATAGATTTTAGTTGTTATATTCTTGCTAATAGTTTAAGTCCATCGCTTACTGCTAGCTTAATTCAGAAGTCACTCGTCCATCCCATTTATCTATATTTCTGGGAAACTGGTCCCATTATCCCCAGTCGGAGCCACTACTCCAAACGGAAAAGGAGCTGCACTAAGGTCCGGACCGGGTGGTTTCCCCAATGTTGTTGCAATGATTTTCGGGGCATCAACATTTTTGGCGCTAGAAGGAGGGCCATCGACTGTGAATGGCAAGCAAACCCAAATCTGTAAGCCATTCTAAGAGTAATTCTCCCTCCAAATCCCCTCCTGCTTCTCAATCCCATGCTGGTTCTCCAGCACACAATCGAGAAGAAGGAGAATCAACCACCACTGCTCATACCCATCCTATTTCAGAACAATTGAGTCTTGAATCCCCTGAAGTCCAGTCTCTGATCCACAAACTTCAGAGCTTCTCGATTTCGCCACAGAAATCTGAAGTATCGCAAAGCAGTGCGACTTCGCAGTTCAATTTATCTCATCCACTTACCAGACTTCAGAGCGAGAAACTCGGTATTGAACCCACTGAGTTCCCTTTACCCAAAAGGAAAAAAGCAAAGAAAATCACTGAAGGATCTGATAGTGAAGACCTTTCTTCCATATCCTCCATCTCATCTCCTAATCTGCAAAGTCAACCACCCACTCCTCCATTACATATTGTCGTTCATCAGGGATCAGCACCTTCAATATCCCAACCTATTCACTCCTCATCTTTGATACCGTCCCAAACATCTGGAATTCCAACAGTAGTGACAACCATTGTCGCTAGCACAATGGCAGATCCATGGACTAGGCCCGGTGCAGTCAATATGCCCGGACCATTGCATGATCTACCAGATGCTCCCGAAAAATGGCTGCCTAAATTTAATCCAGATAACGGAACCCAAGCTGAAGAACATATTAACAATTTTATGTTAGCAGTAAACTTAAAAGGAGTGACAGAGCAAGATGTTGTTGTAAGACTCTTCCCCTATACCTTACAAGGATCAGCAGGATCCTGGTATTTTTCCTTACCTTCTGGTTCAATTACCAGTTGGAATACATGCCAAGAGCAGTTTCTCACCAAATATGGAGACGATAGGTCCTTAGCAACTTTAATAAATGACCTCTCCAATTTGAGAATAGAGCACAGGGAACCAATAAAGGAGTTTAATGCCAGATTTAATAAACTACTGAATAAAATCCCTACCGCTTCTAAACCAAGTGAACAAATCCGAAGCGAATGGTACATCACTGCCCTACCTGCCAACATAGCTATCTTTGTTGACAGGGCTGGCAAACCTACGTTAGCTGAAAATATGAAAGAAGCACTTGCCGTTGAAAAGCGCATCAATGCTCTTGAAAATAAAGCTGCTCTAGAAGATAGAAAAGCTAAAAAAGTCTCGTTTAAAGAAGATTCCAAGAAGAAAACCCCGAAGGACCCATATGACATGGAAGGTTTACAAAAGGTCCTTAAAACATTGTCCAATGAAATGGTTGAGATTAAAAAGCAGGTGGCCGAAACTTCAAGCAAAAGACCATTTAGGACTTTTAAGAAAACCGAATCAAAGCCACCTAATGTTATATCTAACGCTGATTCGAACCAAGAAGAAGAGGAAGAGGAAACACCTTCACAGACCGATGATGAAGAAGAAGTAGTTGAATGCCACGGAATGTGGGATTTTATACTCCCAAACTCTGATATGGAGAATGAAGAAGAAGCCTTTCCGGTTACTACAAGAAGTAAAAGCACTCCTGAACCCGCCCAGGCAACTTCAAAGAAGAGGAGCACAGGAGCTACTACAACAAAGGAAAAAATTCCCCCAAAAAAGTCACCTGTGGTAGTTCCTCAAAGCCAGCCTTCAACTTCTAGTTCTCCTTCAACATCCAAGACTCTAGTGGTATCCGATTCAATGGAATATAACATTGTTGATGATATGAAGAAAACCAAGGCAAATATAACCATGTTTGAACTTAGTAAACTGAAACATCAGCAAAAGCTACTTCTCAAAGAATTAAATGTTGTTCCCTCTACTCCCCTTCCCAGTACAAGAGCTGCCAACGATCAAGGCCAGCCTCCCGCAGGTATGGTTGAAATTACCAATTCAGTCTTAATCGGAGATAAATCAAATTCTCACACTCCACCCTTCCTGCTCACTTATGAGATTTATAATAGAAACCTACACAATTGTTTAATAGATTCAGGGGCCTCATCTAATATAATGCCAGCTTCAGTTTGCTCTAAGCTGAACATTGAACCCCAGAAGTCTGCCATTCACATTGTACAGCTAGACAGAACCAAAGTGCAGGTTGTGGGTGAAATTAATTCCGTAACCATCAGGTTGTCTGCTGATCCTAGGGTTGTACAAAGAATAGATATTTTGATCGCCGACATACCTGAATTCTACGGCTTAATTCTGAGCAGAGATTGGTCCGAAAAACTGCATGGGTACATTTCCACTGATTGGTCACATATGTGGCTTCCCTACAAAGGCAAGCCTAATCAAATCAGGATTGATCGTGAGAAACATATGACCCACACAGTAACTGACTTCGAACAAGAAAACCAGCCTGTTGCGTTCAACAACAACATTTTGGGGAATTATTCGTCAGAATCATTCTTTGGCAACTTTGTTGCCCAACCTTCTCCTTTTTCAGTTAATCATTGCACATCTCAGATTGAGAATTTTTCACAAACAGATTTGTCTAGATGTTTTAATGATGATGAAAAAGCTGTAAATTTGTCTGTTAATACTCCTTTGTTTTGGTCTTTATATTTTGATGGCTCTAAGTCCAGCGAGGGCTCAGGAGCAGGTTGCATTTTGGTTAGTCCGCAAGGAGAAAAGACAATGCTGTCCTGTAGACTAGAATTTGAGTGCACCAATAATACAGCCGAATACGAAGCTTTGGTCCAAGGATTATATAAGGCGATCGGCCTTAAAGTCCAATATCTTAAAGTGTTCGGTGATAGTGAGATCATTGTTAAGCAGGTAAGGAATGCAATTCATTGCCTCTCAAGCCACCTTAAGCATTATCAATCGCTAGTGCAAGATCTCACCTCACATTTTTCAGCATTCAATATTTCCTCAATTCCTAGGTCACAGAATTCAGCAGCCGACTTACTAGCCAACGTAGCTTCCAAACTTCTGCCTTCTGAAGACTATAGCCTTGATAGATTTTGTGTAGAATTAATTTTTAGGCCTTCAGTTCCTGATAATATCACTAATTGGAGGGTTTTCAACCACGATGAGGATATCTTACAATTCTTAACCTCTGAAAAATCCTATGACAATCAAATCATTGAAGAAGATGAGCATGATTCCCAAATGAAAAGAACATCTCAAGAGAACGCGATCCCTAAGCCTGTGGTAAAGCTCGAAGACCTTTATGACATTAAAGACAGGTTCAAACCTGTAATTAATGCAAAACTCCAAAGCTCTACCTTAAGGTTTGAATTGATTAATTTGGGAACTGAGCAAGCTCCTCAAAATATCAACTTAGGATTAGGACTTTCTGTAGAAGAAAAGGAAGCATTTGTTAAACTGTTAAAGAAAAACAAACAGGTTTTTGCTTGGAAGTATGATGACCTCAAGACATATGACACATCTATCATCCAGCATACTATTCCTATGCTTCCCGATCAGAAGCCGATTCAGCAGAAGTTAAGGAAAATCCACCCAAATTTGGAGAGCCAGATAAAGTCGGAACTTAACAAGCTTTAAAAGCCAAAATTATTTTTCCTGTCCGACATTCAAATTGGGTCTCTAATATGGTACTAGTCAGGAAGAAAAATGGTGACAGCCGAATTTGTATCGATTTCAGAAACTTGAATAAAGCGAGCTTGAAAGATAACTTCCCATTGCCTACTATGGAGCAGATCCTCCAATCAGTAGCAGGATCTAAATTGATGTCCTTTCTTGATGGATTCTCAGGATATAACCAAGTTCTAGTTCATCCTGATGACCAACTCAAAACCACATTCAGAACAAAATGGGGAACATATGCATATCAAAAAATGCCTTTTGGACTCATAAATGCAGGAGCGACGTTCCAGAGAGCTATGGATACAGCATTTAGAGGGTTGATTAACCGAACAGTAGTCGTCTACCTTGATGATATTACTGTGTATTCTAAAAAGAGACTTAATCATTTGCATGACTTGAATCATATTTTTCAGCGATGCAAAATATATGGCATCTCTCTCAACCCAAAAAAAGTCTTTCTTTGCTCTTGACCAGGGTAAGCTTTTAGGCTTTATTGTATCTAAAGATGGCATTTATATAGATCCTGATCGGATTAAGGAAATTTCTGAAATCCCTTTTCCACACAACAAAAAAGCGATGCAGTCATTTTTGGGTCAGATTAATTTCGTCAAACGATTTGTTCCAAATTTTTCGCAGATAGTATTACCACTCCAGACGATGATTAAGAAAAATTCAACCTTCAGGTGGGGATCAGAAGAAAAACATGCTTTTGATGTTGTCAAGCAATCAATAATCACTGCCCCAGCCTTGAATACTCCAAATTTTTCTAATCATTTTACGTTGTATACCATCGCATCCGACTTATCTTACGCTGCAGTACTCACGCAATTAAATGATGACAATTTGGAAGCGCCCATCTCCTTCTTTAGTTCAAACTTTAAGGGCGCCGAGTTAAATTATTCTGACGTTGAGAAACAAGCTTTTTCTGTGTTTAAGGCAGTCAAGCATTATCGACCCTTTCTTTTAAAAACCCATACTAAAGTAATAGTTCCTTTCCCGGTAGTCAGGCAACTATTAATTCAGAAAGAATTGGGTGAAAAAAGGGAAAACTGGGTCGCAGCGCTCCAAGAGTATGACCTAGAAATAAAGCCAGCAAAGATTGTTAAAGGCCAAGGTTTTTGCAGGATATTGGCAGGAGCATCTAACATTCCGGAATCAAGCGATACAGATCAAACCCAAGAAGTTAATCAGATAAGTGCTACAGATTCCGAATCTCAATATGCAGATTTAATCTTTTATTTAAAGAATGGTTATGCACCTCCGAATTTGTCTTACAAAAACAAAAGGGCCATTAGATTAAAAGCGAAGAATTTCTCGATTATTAATGATGTACTTTTCAAAATAAATTATGATTCTGTTCTATTAAGATGTTTTGAAAAACCTGAGGCTCAAAAGGTTTTGCAGGAGCTACATGACGGACCGGCAGGAGGACATTTTGAAGCTGATACAACAGCTCATAAAGTTATTCATGCTGGATACTATTGGCCTACTTTGTTTAAAGACGCTCACGAGTATGTAAGGAAATGTCTCAAATGCCAAACTTCTGGTGGAAGACAACAAAAACCAGCTTTCCCTTTGCAACCAGTCAACATTGAACAGCCTTTTGAACAATGGGGATTGGACATCATTGGAGAAATCAATCCACCTTCTTCCAGGCAACATAAATATATCCTTACAGCCACTGATTACTTTACAAAGTGGGTAGAAGCAGTTCCGTTAAAGACAGCAAACTCTGAGGCTATCATTGAATTTATAGATCAGTTCCTCATTACCAGGTATGGTGTTCCAAATGCTCTTGTCTTTGATAATGCTTCTTATTTCTCAGGTAATGCAATCATTGATTTCGCTATCAAAAAAGGGTTTAAATTAAAGTATTCTGCTAATTACTACCCTCAGGGTAATGGCCTAGCAGAATCAACTAATAAAAACCTAATCAAAATTATTAAGCGAACAATCGAAGAGAATCATAGGAAATGGCATAAATCCTTAGTATTTTCATTATGGGCCGATAGGATAACACAGAAAGCCTCCATAGGAACCTCTCCGTTTAAACTTGTCTATGGAAAAGAAGCAATTATACCAACCAATCTTCTTCTTCCCTCTCTAGCCCTAGTGCAATTTATTGAGGAAACTCCTTCTTCCTCTATCCAGCTCAGATATGATCAAATTCTCAAACTTGAAGAGGAAAGGGAAAAGGCCAAGATTACACACGCCAAACATCAGCAAGTCATTAAAGCAGCTTTTGATCTAGCCTCATCTAGTCCTAAACAATTCCAAGTCGGCGATCTAGTTCTGAAATGGGACAAAGCCCATGAAGACAAAGGTAAACACTCCAAATTTCAGAAACTATGGCTTGGACCATTTCAGATCTGTGAAAAGATAGGCCATTCAACCTTTATACTGCAAGATTTATCAGGGATGAGAGATTCTCTCCCTGTTAATGGTCTGATCTTAAAGAAATTCTTTAATTGAGGAGGTAATCCCTTCTCCTTATAGTTTGATAGATTTTTATAGTTTGTAGGATTTGTAGAAAATAAGGGTGTAGGATATCTTCCATTGACCTTTTGCTGTAGTCAAAAGTTGTCTCGCTGGGGCACTATCAATATTTGCTTTTGGATAATAGAATCCTAAAACAAGAAAGATCATTTCTAGGAAATTAGATATCTTTTTATTTTGAGATCGCAGTCTTACTTTGTAAACTTCTTTCAAAACGTAAAAGTTCTATGAGTCATTGTGAGTCTTTTAAAAATTGGTCTCCAAAGGTTATCTATATTAAGATAGAAGCTAATCCATATTCAGCATCTTTAACCCTTAATCTGTCATCCATTTACTCTCAAAGAGAAAATTGTTCATCCCATTCACTAAAGTTTATGATTACTCAGAGTGTAATTCTAAAATATAAAGATTAAAGATAAGAGGTCTTATTACAAGCCTGCTTACCGTGTTCATAGGAAAATAATTTAACTGACATTACCAAAACTGCATATCAAACAGGGTAATGGCTTGAAATTACAAGACAAGAGGTCTCATCACGAGCCAGCTTGTTCAGTTAGATTACTACCAGTGAATGGCATTGTCAACAGCTGGCCACCAAACCAGGACAATGGCTTTTTATATTAAACAAAGAAGAAAAGAAAATGAAGTACAAAATATGCAAACATGTTTTGGATTCATTATGTTTAGTCACACTCTTAAGTGAATGGAACAATGGACAACAGCATGGTTAAAAGGTAACCCTACCGAGACTGTAAACATTTGATGGCAGCAGAGGCTCTACCTATGACAGAGGAGTTTACTTTAAAATCTGATTTGGGAAAAGTTTTCTGTTTTACCGTTATAAACCATTAAAGACCTGTTTTAAAACTTAGAATGTATTTATTTTCTTTACAAAAAGAGGAAGTCAACAGAAGAATTCTACTTTATTCAGAATCAATAGATATCTAGTTATATTAGAAATTTTCTTTCCCTTATAGAGATTCTATTTGAAAAAGTTTAAGTATTTTTATCAGTCCAGAGATAACTGGTTCTACCAACGAATCGCCAATTGTTGTGCCCTACAACAACCCCCCATTTCATAACATTTTCATTCACAAACAATTAACATATGAAATGGGTCCCTTTTAAAAAATTTAATTTGCATTAATGAATTTGTTCAAAAAAGGTACGATAATCAAACGAATTTGTGAAAGAGATCCTTTTTGAATAAATATCAAGAAATTTTTGGTTAATGCGAAAAAGAAATCGCAAGATCGCATGACGCAATAACAAGAGAAACACATTTAAATATCACCTTGGTCCTTGCCGATGCGATATCGCTATCGGCGATCGGCGGTATTCAATGCACACACAAAAAGAGCACATATCTTACACCCCGATGCGATGTGATATCGGCAATCGGTTATCGGCGCTACCTCTTGTGGAAAAACGCCTTAAGTTATAAGCCCCGACCCGATGCGATATCGCTATCGGTAGTCGGCGGAATCCCAAACACTTTCACAGGATGCGCAGGTCTTTTCCCCGATGCGATGTGATATCGCAATCGGAAGTCGGCAAATCATTTGACATACATCTGGTAATGTGCTCATGCGCTAATTCGATGCGATGTCGCAATCGGCATTCGCCAAAACAGCTCCCAAATGATAGTATCACTTACACCCCAATGCGATGCGATGACGTGTAACGATGATTAGAGTTCTTAAAAGGTGATTGCTTCAAGCTTTTAAGTTATATTTAAATCCGGTTGATAAAGCACAGATTTCAAAATGCCGTTAAATGCAGGGATAAGGTAATGCATGCGTAATTAAAACTTTGCCCCTTCGATTTAACGAACACTTACGATTAGACCTTTAAAAAATCTGTTGCACGCTTTAAGGGGTCATTCAGCCTAATAACGATGTAATGGTCATTTATGAAGCTGCAGGCTGTAAAATCACCATCATTGCATCTGCGGTGTCTTCTTAAATAATTAGATCTGCAGCCCCTTTTAGAATTGATCTTGCCACGCTTCAAGTGTTATATCTTTCCCGTTATGGATTGTCATTGTTATTTCCTCGTTACGATTTCTCTTGCATTTGTGTAGAGTTCAGCTGTCGACAGAAGCCTGAACATGATGGGGAAGAAGTTCAAGAAGGCTGCGGGTTCTACTGCAGCACCCGTCGCAGGTCAAGCTGCCACAGTTTCGAAGAAAGGCCTAATCTCAGATACTACATGCACCGGTCTTCCTAGCACTACATGGCAGGGTACATATAATCTGTTAGAAGCCGAGCAACCGGCGAAGACAGTGACAGAGGCTAGCGTGGATGAACAAAGGAAGTCTGATGCAACTCTCAAAGACTTGGCCGACTCCTTTTTGCACAGAATAGCAGCAAGAGAGCAGGTCCTACCTTTCACTGATGTGGTACGCTGGGCGATCGAGGAAATTCCTCTCACTGATAGAACTTTTCATACAAGGGATGGAAGGATTTTCGGGTCGTTCAAGCCTGATGACCTGAGGAAAATGTATCATTTGCCTGAACCAGAGCTAGTCTATAACAGAGCCTTCGTGGAGAAGTTCACGAACGAGAATGAATCACCATCTGAACCCCTCCGAGATTGGAGGAAGAACCCAGCCAAACACAAGCATGAAAGTTCGGGTAAGTACTCCAATGCTTCTTTGGCTTCTCCCTATTGCTATGCAGGGATTATGATGTGTAGATTGTGGGGATTACATGACTCCGCTAATATCCATATTGACATGGTTCCCCTAATGGAAGTGGCTGTCAATAGTACAATTATGGATTGGGCCACTATTCTGTCTGATAAGTTGGTTATAGCTGTTCGTGAATTTAGAGCCAAAACCATAGTCAGCGAAAGGAAAATCCCACCGTTTTATTACTCTGCTTACATTATGGATACCCTGTGTTTTAATTCTGAGTTTCCTGTCCTCGGATGGAGATGGACCACCCATGATCCAACACCCATCCATTTGTACCATCGGAAATTGTGGAAGTCCTCTTACAAGGACCATTTGTATCAAATTTGCAATGGTTTCATGGTGCCCATTCACTATTCTATTTTCGACAGACCTATCCCAAGAATTTCTCATGAAGCTTCTTTTGACTTACCAGCCTTAGCAGATTGGTTCGGGGAAGAGCATTTCACCTATATTAGAGTTTTTGGAAGCAAAGCTAGGCCACACGTTCTCCCTTTATACATCCCAGACAAACTGTTAGCCCGGGAAATCTGCTATCAGATTATGTCCGAGAGTGTCACACAAACTCTCAAAGAGGAGAAGAAAAGAGGTTGGCCCTCTTTTCCTTTAAGAATTGGAGTTTATACTTTACTTAACTACAAGCATGCAGAAAAAGAAGCAACAAAACTCCAAATGATATCCCTGGCCACTATCCCAAACAGACTCTATGATCCAAACAAGACTGCTTTCATTGCCCTGGAACAGGCCAAACTGTCAAAGATTGTCCATCAAGAAGACGTGTTTGATGACTTGTTCGTAGGTGCCGGTTCAATAAGCCAAACCAAACAGCTTGCTGCAGTAAGATACAATGATGTGGCGTTAACTGAGTTTAATAAACTTAGAGAGCAGAGGTTGCAAACTCTGCCTCTAGATTTATTATCCACAACCCCAGCATCTTCCTCAAGCGAGCCTGGTCGGCAGCAGATACGTTCACCTCCTGTTACAACTAAAGAACAGGATAAACATCAGGAGGAAAGGCAAAACAAGCTGCAGGCAGAAAGGCAGAAAAAGGAGCAGTTAGAAAGGCAGCAAAAGGCACAGAAGGATCAAGAGCAAAGAAAGCAGAAAGAGATAGAGGAACAGAGGAAGAAGAAAGAAGAAGAGAAAGCAAAGAAATAACGGGAAGATAGGTAGAAAAAGGAATTGGAGGAGCAGCAGCAGAAAGTGCAGGAGGAGCAGCAGAGGACAGAACAAGAAAAAGAATGGAGCAAGGCCCACACAGAGCAACATGAGCAAACCTCCACTGATCCTGAATTGATTAAAGAATGGAACCAATTCGATTCCATTATCAGTGGTAAGGAAGCCTCCAAAGACTCAGACACCTCTAAAACAAGCAATGCTCCCGATACTACTTCTTCTCAGGTTCTAGAAAGAACCAGCGGCCCACCCATTTCACAGGATGTCGAGGTAATCACTCAAGACCCGTCCGATCAAGTTGATCTCCAGGTGGAAGAAATTCCTCCCCTAGATATTTTCTACAGCCCAAAGCATAGAGCCATTGTTAGGCGCTCTAGGAAGAGATGAAGGCTTGATCAACCTTCTATTTCTCTTGAGCAAACAGTCATGGGCAATGTGGTCTGGAAAGGGGATTTGGACCCCTCTGATGATCTAACTAAGCTATCGCAATTCGCGGGAGCTTATTCGGCAGCAACTATCGACAAAGCATCAGAGGTAAGTCTTATGTTAAAGACTAAGGACCATGAAATTTATGCATTACAGGCAGAAGTAATTGAGGCAAAAAACAAGGCAGCACAGGTAGAAGAGCAGTTGCTGGCTCAACAGCAAGAAAACAATTTGTTAACCCAGCAGCTGCAAATCGAAAAATAGAACGCGGTCCAGAGGCAGTATGAATTGTCAGAGACATTGGCACAGTTGAGAACGGTGAATGAGCTTATAATGAAATCGAAAGATGAGCAAATAGATCAGCTATCGGCACAGCTCGAAAGCATCAAGGACGCCCAGAGTGTTAACGATTTCAGAGCAGAGGCAACTCGCATAAATGGTGCATTAATATCTCAGATCAGGCTCTTATGCCGACAACTTACTGATGCTGAGTCATTATGCGAAACATCCACAGCAGTATGTCAACAGACAGAAAAAGCCAGAAATGAGCTAGATCAGGCCGAAGATACCATATCTGAATATCTTGAGTGGCAAGATTCTGAAGAAGGGAAAGTGGCAAACTTACCCCGAATTTATGAAACGTACAAGGACATACTCTTCATGGAATGGAACATCCAGGTAATGAAAGCAGAAAGGGCGGCCTCAAGATGTAAAATGATTGCCAGCAACATGATCAATCTAGTCAACGACACACTCTATCTGGCAAACATGATCTCCCAGTGCACACCTGGAAGCATAACAACAGCAAACATGCTTGAGCAGAGAAATTATCCTGATCTGGAGAAACAAGGAAGGTTAATCGCTGGAGTAAATACTCTAACCGCCGACGCATACTGGCTCTTTCTGATTAAACCACACTCTCAAAGGTCGGCTCTTAACTGTTTAACAGATGCCCTCCGATACCTGATTTCCGACATTCAGGATGCCACATATGATGCCCAGCTAACTTCACGTCTCAACACTCCACCAGAAGTAGAGCCAATGGTGGCGATATGTCAGCAAAGGAGTAAAGGCAAAGAGACCACCGAATGAAGCATCGCCGCCGACTGCCAGATCGCCAGAAAAGATGATGATATTTGTTAATGCCAATTTAGTAGCTTTTCAGTTTTTTAGATATTTAGATTAGCATAGTATTTATAGACCCTTTCATTGTTTTGGAAAGGGTCGTAAAATTTTCTAACAGACTTAAAATCTGAAGTTTGCACTACTGTGCTTCAGCCTATATTCTTTTGTGAAATTCGACCAATAGTTCTTAATTTAACGAGAAGGCTGTTATATTCAATTGTGCACTATTGTCTCTTGTTTGGAATGCTTTCTGGTTTGAAGGAAGAACTGCGACATAGCGATTGATACACTGGATTGTTGAGCAGCTTACATGGTACTTTTATCTGCATCTGCATTCTTTCTTTTTATATGAATTGTTGTGTTATTATCTTTGCTATTGTTGAATACATGTATGCGATATAACAACAAATCTTCATTTCATTTCACTATTGAATGTTTTGTGATTTGTTATCTCTTTTAATCATGCGTGTGCCAATGATATAAATGAATAAGTGTAGTAATTCGCTATTATCGCTCTGCATAACTAATTATGCAGAGCAATCTTAAATGATTTAAACCTCTATGCTTTAGTGTCAGAGTCATCTATATGCCTGCCTTAAAGCATAGATTATCAAACGCTATGCTTTGAAAGATTGATAAGACCCCGGGATAGATTTTAGTTGTTATATTCTTGCTAATAGTTTAAGTCCATCGCTTACCGCTAGCTTAATTCAGAAGTCACTCATCCATCCCATTTATCTATATTTCTGGGAAACTGGTCCCATTATCCCCAGTCGGAGCCACTATTCCAAACGGAAAAGGAGCTGCACTAAGGTCCAGACCGGGTGGTTTCCCAAATGTTGTTGCAACGATTTTCGGGGCATCAACACCTGCGTGTACGCAACCCAAGTTCACAATACCTGCGTACTTGTACGCTGTGTATGTAAAGGGGTGGGTGCGTACCCCTGTAAAGGTCAAAAGGTGCGAGTTTCATCTTAAAAAACTTACTTGTGGTCATTTCTAGAGCATTCTAGAAGCTTGTTTGACGTGTATGAAGTGCCTCCAGATGGTTCATGTACCCAAAGAAAGAGGAACTTATCCCATGAAGAGGGGAGCCTATCCCATTGAAAGAGGGGCTTATCCCATCCGTGGTGGAGCTAATTAACTTCCTCTAGAGCACTATAAATACAGGCATTGGGCCAGAGGGAGGGAGGTTGAAAGCTGAACATTCCTAAGGGTAGATGCTACTGGAATTAGGACTTCCTTGTGAGAGCTTGTGAGGAGAGTTTACCATCTTTACTTGTTTCCATTGGGAGGTGGGTGAGCTGATCAGAGTAAAGGAGGACTCTTGTGGACCCTGGGAGGAGCTTGCACAACACCAAGGCTTAGGTTGTAATGGTTCCTTTTGTTACCTTTAATACAAATTAGTCCATTCTTCTCAACAATTTGTTATTTATGAGTTGTTTCATATACTCCTTGGTCTATATGTTAAATATGTTTTATTTTATGTTATAATCAGGTGCTATTTAATTGTTTGACTGTTGGTGAATGCAGGTTTCGAAGAGAAGGAGGAGCTCATCCGGATCAATGAAGCTGGACTACTACAACAGCGTTGGGTTAGATGTAAGAGCTAAACACTTGATTTCTCATATTGTAATGCATATTTAGAGAAGGATTGCTCTCGTTCGTCTTGTTTTTCACTAGAAAGTCTTAGGCTTCTAGGGAGGTCGATTGTGTCCACACCGTCGACTGTTTCCGTGTGATAGACCCGAACATACAACACTTAGAAATAGAGGCACATGAGTTGTAGCAACAGTACGATGATATAAAAGGGACCGCGCAGATGATGGCCCTTACACAAATGCTCGCGTGGATGCAGTAGGAAAAAGCGCTCAAGGAGCAGGTAGACGTGACGCGACATAAGGAAGCAATTTTGAAGGTGCGCATCCAACCTTGGATCGATGAGGCATTCATCATTATAGCCTCAATCGAAGCCAACCTTGCACAGATACAGGGAATGCAAGATCAGATGCAGGGAAGCAGTTCAGGTACCACGGTCTCTAAACAGCGCGTCCAGGAGGTACAATAGGCAAACGCTCAGTGCGTTGCCGATCTTGTAGCAGTTCGAGCAGAGTGGGCAGGTCTCTGGGCTAAGATCTCCGCACCGACAGAGTGACTCAAGGGTGAGTCACGATGTTTGTGTTGGGAGCCTGTTGGGCACGGGATCCCCCAAGGAAAGTTTTGGGTATTAAAGCTCAGTTTTTTATTAAAAGTTGTAAATCCAATGAAAAGACTCTGTATTTTGTGGGCGTGGAGCATGAATATTGTAAATGAGTCATAGGGTTGTCCGTCCTTAATTTTGTAATGTAATGCCAGCTTTAGAGATCTACCCATGGTCCATGGACCATGGGATTGTATAAATAGAGCGAGGTTGTAAGTTGTAAAGAAAAGGGAAGTAATAGAATGAATGATGATGGAATATAAGGATAGAAGAAGATCTAAGTGTAGAATCGAGTCTTTGGGTCGTAGAGTAAGAGAAGGCTCTGCAGCTGAGTGCGCAGAGGCCTAGTAGTCTGCAGCTGAGTGCGCGGACCGCTGCAACTGAGTGCGCAAGGTGATTCAATTCTGTAACCGTTCAAGCATTAATAAAGAGAGTTTTGCATCAATTTTGCGTATCTATTTCCTATTTTTATGGATTGAGTTTATTGAGTATGAATTAGATTTTCACTGTTTATATGCACGAACTTATATGATTATGTTGATTAAGCGAATATAAGATAAATTATCTGTTTACGCAAAGTTAACTAACAGTTATAAGAAGATAAGTAAGATCTGCAGTGTAACTTGGGGAAATCTGGCAGATCGTTGTATCAGCAGTGCAAAAGCACCTCAGTCCCTAGCAGGGCCTGCGCGAAGGCGATTATAACAGATCGTGAAGGCCTCGCAGGTTAGGGCAGTGCACGAAGTGACCTGTGCGAAGCCATTCACAGTTGGACTAAATCAACACCTCAAACATCTCAAGGGTGCGGAAACTTGGTTCCAGCATCCCCCCATACTGCTTCGGGTGAGACCTCAGTCTGCACTCCGCAGGCTGTTTCCAAAAGGGCTAGCAGTGTAGGGATTTGTTTGGCTAATTAACTTTGAACCTGGGTCAGGCCCCATCAAGCCAACAACTCATCAGGCCTCAAACCCTTAAAAGTAAAAAAGTTGAAAGGAATGATTCTTAAGATAGATTTATCAAAGGTCTATGACATGACCAGCTGGTTGTATATTCAGATCTTGCTAACAAACTTAGGATTTCAAAACACTTTCATTAATTGGATTATGTGTTGTATAATATCTGTTTATTTTAGTGTTATCATTAATGGTTTTGCAACAAATTTCTTCCAAGCTAAAAATGGTCTTCGGCAAGGATGCCCACTATCTCTGCTCTTATTTCTGTTAGTAATGGAAGGCCTAAGTAGAGTGAATTCTGTTGAAAGGAACCAAGGGAGAATAAAAGGAGTAAATATTGTTGATAACATTATTCTGACTAATCTACTCATTGTAGATGATGTCCTCATATTTCTGAATGGAGCTATCAGTGATTCTTCTTCCCTTAATAACATCCTTCAATTATTTTGTAAAGCCACGAGTATGGAGATAAATCAAGAGAAGTCAACGCTATAAGCTACAGGTTGCTCCCAGCATGAATTTATTTCTGCACAAAAGTGTTTCCCCTATCGACATATGGAGATTGAGGAAGGATTGAAATATTTGGGATTCAGGCTTAATCCAAATAATTACAAATCTTCAGACTGGATGTGGCTCGTGGAAAAAATTGAGAGTCAGATAAATGCATGGTATCACAGATGGTTGTCAAGAGTGGCTCGTTTGGTGCTTTTCAAATCGGTGTTGGAGGCTATTCCTGTTTATTGGATGTCCTTATCTTCGATCCCTAAGGGAATTCTTCACAAAATTAAACAATTTTGCTGCAAGTTCCTCTGGAGAGGCAAGAAGGAAGGTAGGCTCTTTGCATGGGTCAAATGGGATCACATTGCTCTCCCCAAAAAATGGGGGGGATGGGGGATGAAAAATATTTATTGTTTCTCTAAAGCGTTGGCAGCCAAATTGGGTTGGAAGTCGATTACATCGGATAGTCTATGGACAAAAGTAGTGATTATGAAATATTTTAGCCCTCTCCCAATTAAGAAATGGATCTAATTAACAGCCTGGAACAAATCAGAGGTTTTGACGATATGGAGGGTGGTCCTAAATTCTTTTGGATACATTAGAGAAGGATTGGCCTCGAGATTCAGATCTAGAGCGAAGGTTCGTATTGGAAGAAATGCATGGTCTAGAAGTGGCAATGCACACATTCTCCCCCAAGATTTGATCCAATTCCTTGTTGACTTGGGGAGGTGGAACCTAGAACAGATTGTTGATAGGGTCAACTCTACTATTTTTGGGCAAAAATGGTTATCCGCACAAGAGCTTCTGATTCGTGATCACTGGCATTAGGTCTGGCTTAAATTTACCAATGCTCTCTCTGCGTCACACAGTAGAATTTATGACCGTGAAGATGAGATCATATGGTCCTTGTCCACCAATGGTATATATTCCCCAAAAGAAGGTTATCCTTTTATTTATGCAGATCATGAACCTGAAATTTCTTCTTGGTGGTGGCATCCATTATGGAAGATTAAAAGCTCGGGAAAATCAAAGCTTTTCATGTGGTTCTTTCTGAAAAATAAAGTCCTAACGAGGGAGAATTTAAAACATACAGATTTTCAGGGACTATCATGGCGTGTGATGTGCCAAGATAGTGAAGAATCGGTAAATCATTTATTTCTTCAATGCTCTTTCTTTGCTCAAATTTGGAACCTATTATATCAATCTCTGGAAATTAATATAAGATGGCAGGGAGATTATTTTATTGTAGCTTGGGAAGCATGGTGGGAAGTGGCACACCCTACAAAACTTAGGAATCTCCCTCTTCTGGTCTGCTAGGGAATCTGGTTAGGCAGGGATGAAAAAACATTTTAGGAAAAAATCAAACACTAGGCCATTATTGGTGCACAATCAGTGGCTATCTATAATATGATCCCTGAGGATGATCAAAATCAGAGGTCTCGTAATATTTGCACTGAAACTATAGACAAATCTCTCCCCTGGGCTTATTTTTATGGGTCAGCACAACAACATGGCTGTGGAGCTAGTGCACTTTTGTTCTTAAATGAAGAACATTCCTTGAAAATGAAAATGGGACTAGGAAGGGGTACAAACAATTATGCAGAGCTAAACAGTCTTAGGCTTTTTCTCCTCTTTTCCCTTGAGAAAGGTTGTCAGAAACTTCAAATCTTTGGAGATTCTAAAATCATAATCAATTGGTTCAATCAACAGTCAAATTGTCACATGCACACACTCAGGAATTTGCTGGAAGAATTTTATCATTAAAATCCCAATTTGATTTTGTGATATGTCATCATATTTATAGGGAAAGAAATCAAGTTTCTGATGGCTTATCCAAAGAAGCAACGCAACAAGTATTTGGTTCTTGGATTATTTTTTAACATAATGCACAGGAATTCTATCAATATTACCATCGACCTTTCAACGAAAATCAACCTTAGGATGTATCTCTTTCATGATCCATCACAACATATGATGGAATTTTTTTATTATTTTGATTATACATATGTTACTATTATGATGATTGCTTATGTATTTCTTTGTACATTTCTGTTTATTGGACTAATTATTATTGTTACATCATATATTTTTGGGTTATGTTACAGTTGGTGTGGTCAACCATGATCACCCTTTTGAGATATGTTCCTTTGAAGCATCTACATCATGTAATTTTCAAGATATTATATAATGAAAGTTGTGTTTTTTCCTTGGCGAAAAAAATATAAATGACATGTAAATAAAATTGTATCCAAACTCATAGAAAAACATAGGGACAAACACCAACTCATATATCATTCATGCTAGCATTAGGAACTACAATAAAATACTTGACTTATTGAAGATAATAATCATAAAAGTAAGTCATGCGGTCTATGTAAAGAAACTTTTTATAAATATGTTCCAAGGCACATTTCAACAGTGATAAAAATTGAAGACTTATGTCATTTATTGAAAGATTTAACAATCTAAAAGAAGATAAAATTGATGTTCAAAATCAACAACGTGATCAATTAACCTAAAAATATGATATTATCAGGGGAGCATTTTATTTTGAGAAATGGAAAGGGAGTTATTGGGCAGCCAACAAGACCATAATTTTAAAGTAAAGTCGTAAAAAGATAGACTGTTGTTGTGTGAAAGGAGCTTTAATAAAAAAATAATATGATTTTTTTATTTTAATATTGAAGAGTATTAAATTAATGAAAACATTTAGAGTGGAGTGAAACATAAGCTTAAAATTTCATGGAAGATTTGTTTGACATGTAATGTTCTTGGCAAATTGAAACAGTGTGTATAACAAAAAAAAATTCCTAGGTATCCCCGTAACATCTAGTTTTATAAGGTTGGTCAAGCAGGAAAAACCTGATAAGCACTTCAACTTGACACATTCAAAGGCCCGTAGCACCACCAATGAATGCAAATCTCCAACATGCATTTCTTCTAACTCAGAGAAACTAGAAACATCTAGTTCTTGAATTCGTGCCAACTATGGCAACCCTTGTATGCTCTTTAGCTTCACACAGCCACATGCCTTCAACATATCCAAAGACATCAAATATCTCACTCCTGGAAACTCTTCTAAATTAGAGAAACTAGAAATATACAGTTTTCTAAGTTGTGTCAGCTCTGACAATCCCTATAAGCTCTTCAACTTCATACAATTACATGCCTTCAATACCTTCAACGACCTCACATGTTCAACGCTTCTAATTCATAACATCCAGAAATGTCTATTTCTTGAAGTTTTGTAAGCAGTTCCAAACTATGTATGCTCTTGAGCTTCATACATTGAAATGCTTGTAACTTCACCAACAACTTCAAATGTTCATCACCACGAAGCTCTCATAACTCATTGCAGAGAGAAAATTCTAGTTCATGAAGCAGTGCCAACCATCCCAAATTCAATATGCTCTTTAGCTTAATGCAAACAGATGTAGGCAAAACCTCTAAGGACTTCAAATTTTCAATGCCTATGTGTTGGCTTGTTGGGGCGTGACCCAGGTTCAGAGTTAATTAGCCAAGAAATTCCCTATACTACTGGCCCTTTCGGCAACAGTCCGCAGAGCGCGGACTGAGGTCTCACTCAAAGTAGTATGGGAGGGTGTTGGAACCAGGTTTCCGCACCCTTGAGATGTCTGAGGGGCTTATTGGATCCAACTGTTAGGTCCTTCGCACAGGTTTCTTCGTGCACTTCCCAGGCCTTCGCGCCCTGACGCACTACCATCGTGCAGCCCTAACCAGGGACTGTGGAGCTTCCACATTGCTGGAATAGCGCTTTGTGCTATTCCCTTAAGACGGCCCTGAGACCTTACTTATCTTATTATACCAGCTAATTATCCTCTCGTAAAAGGATGTCTTACATTATACTTATTTATACAACACATTCATATAAGTTTGTGCATGTAAATAAACAGTAAGCTTGCAATTTATACCCAATCATACATTAAAATAGGAAAAGATACACTGAAATATGGTAAGCTTCTCTTTATTAATTCTTCAAATGATTACAGACTCGACCTATCCTGCACACTCAGCTGCAGGGGTCTGCGCACCCAGTTGTAGTCTACTAGGCCTCTGCGCACTCAGCTGCAAAGCCTTTTCCTACTCTACGACCCAAAGACCCACTTTTCACTTCAACCCAAGTGTTGGGTTGTGTTATATTCTTTCCACAACTAGCCCACGTAGTTAATTGGGGGGTCTGGCCCCCCCTTCATTGCATCCATTGCGTAGCGGGGGGATCACAGGGGGCTTGAGGGGTGTGGGTAGTCCCCCTCTATGGGGACCAGGGCAGCGCCCAAAAAAATAAATAAATAAATAAATAATTTGGACCCTATATTAGGTTGGGCAAACCTACCTATGGTTTTGTGCATGATTTTCGCACATGGTTTTGGACGCGATGGTTTTCAGTCCATGGTTTTGGACGTGATGGTTTTCAGTCCATGGTATTAGATGCTTCGGCATGTATAAAAATGTATTGTAACATTGAAAGGAACATAATGAAAAATTAATTTGGTAGTCCTGGTTTTGGGATCCAGGGGAAAATCTCCATGTATATGTATTTTATGTGTTATGCTCTCACATTACTTATTTTATGTGTTTTAGAATCCATATGTAGGTAATTTATGTACGGGATTAAAACATATATTTGGTATCAGAGTTGTTTTGGCTTCAAGGGGACGCCTTTTTTGCTGAGGGGTTTCGCTCAAGCCTGTGGTAGACCTTGTTCAGTGGGAGATCTGTGGGATCAATTCTGGTGGTGAAAGAAGATGGCGATAAATTTAATGGTCAGAGTTTTGAGTTATGGAAACTCAAGATGGAGGATCTGTTGGTGGATAAAGATCAGTGGGTTGCATAGATCCAGGTACTAAACCAATGGGAGTGTCCGATGAAGAATGGAAGAACTTAGATCGAAAGGCTATGAGAAATATGATTGTGTGTCTCAGATTCAGTATTGCTAAATGTATCAGGGGAAGCTACGACGAAGGCTTTATGGGACAAGTTAGGGACTTTTTACCAATCTAAGACTCTAGTGAATAAACTGTTCCTACAGAAAAATTTGTATAACCTGAGGATGAAATATGGAGACTCGGTGACAGAACATCTGAACACATTTAATACTGTGGTAAGTCAGTTATTATTTGTTGATATTAAAATTTCATATGAAGATAAGTGCATCAGTTTGTTCTATTCTCTACCAGATTCGTGGGATAGTCTAGTTATTGCAATAGGTAGCAATGCAACTGGCTTGCAGTTTGATGAAATAGTCTCATCCTTGCTGACGGAGGAGATGAGACAGAAAAACATGGAGAGCCAGAATGGTGATGCCTTGTTTGTACGAGGACGGTCCCAAAACAGAAATAAAAATAAGTCATTGAGGAAGGGAACTACAAAAGGGATTGTATATCTAGAGCTCCTAAAAAAGGAAAGGGATCTGATGATGCTCCTTCTGCAGAGGCAAAAACCACCTCAAATGAAGGTGGGGATGTGTACTTGGCTTCTTCAAGTACACATGTAGATCATGAGGCATGGTTGATTGATTCAGGTGCATCCTTTCACTTCACTCCCCATAGAGAGTGGTTCTGCGAGTATGAGAAATATGATGGTGGTGATGTCTTCTTGGGGGATGACAGGAAGGCTAGAATCGTTGGTCGTAGAAAAGTAAAGTTGCAGTTGCAAGGTGGAAGGGTTAGAACACTTCCGGGTGTTCTGCATATTCCTACATTGGCGAGAAATATAATTTCTGTAAGCAAGATGGATGATGCAGGTGCAAAAATAATGTTCGAGAAGGATACCTGCAAAATGGTTCGGGGAGCACTAGTATTGATGCGGGGAGTTCGGATTGGAACTTTGTAAAAGCTGCAAGGTATTACTATTATTGATGGGTGCAATAGTTCTGTGGTTCCTGAAAGTGGAGCAGAAAATCTAGTGGTCTCTGGAGAGAATACCATGTTGTGGCATCAAAGGCTTGGACATTTTGGAGAGAAGGGCCTTCGAATACTTCATGGTAAAGGTATGCTAGAAGGTATGAGTAATATCTCTCTGGATTCTGATTTCTGTTAAAATTGTGTATATGGGAAGCAGAATCGGGTGAGTTTCCCCTCTGGTGGTAAGAGGGTGAAACATATGTTAGAACTTGTGCACAGTGATGTGTTTGGACCTATGAAGGTTCCATCATTGGGTAAGTCTGTGTACTATGTATCATTTATAGATGACTTCTCAAGGAATACATGGATATATTTCCTTAAGAATAAATCTGAAGTCTTTGACAGGTTTAGAGAATTTAAGGCTCTAGTGGAAAACCAGATGGAGAATAAGATAAAGGTGTTGAGGACAAATAACAGTGGAGAGTTTTGCAGAAAGGAATTTGAAGAATTTTGTAAGAAGTGTGGTATAGCACGGCAAAAGACTACTCCATACACACCTAAGAAAAATGGAGTTGCAAAATAATGAACAAGATGTTGAAGGAAAGGGCAAGAAGCATGCTTAGTGGTGCCGAGTTAGGACAGGAATTCTGGGTAGAGGCAGTGGAGACAGCATGTTACCTGGTCAACAGATCACCTTCATCAGCGTTGGAGGATAAGACTCCACAAGAGATATGGACTAGTAAGAAACCCTCTCTTTCACATCTGAGGGTATTTGGATGTGATGCATATGTACATGTTCCAAAGGAGAAAAGAACCAAGTTGGATAGTAAATCTGAAAAGTGCATATTTATTGGGTATAAGGATGGATTAAATGTTTATAAGCTTTGGAACCCAGTAACAGGGAAGGTTGTGTACAATCGAGATGTGGTGTTTATAGAGGTGAAAGATGTTATTAAACATGAAGTCCAACCAAAGGAACTTGAGAAGATAGAGTTTGAGCTTAAGGAGGAAGAATCAGACTCTACTGCAGAGGGGGAATCAGCAAATGAAGAGCCACAAACTTCAAGTGTGAGAAGATCAGTTCAAGAAAGAAGGCAGCCAGAAAGGTATAGTGCATCTGCTTTCTGTTCAAATTTTTCTTTATCTGTTACTGATGATGATCCCAGAACTGTGAAGGGAGTAGTAGATTCAGAGGATGGAAAACTCTGGAAAGAGGCTATGATTGATGAAAGGGCATCTTTTCACAAAAATGAGGTGTGGGATCTGGTGGACTTGCCGTCTGGAATGAAACCCATTGGTAGCAAAGTTCGAAAAGAAGACAAATGTAGAAGGAAAGGTGGACAAATACAAATCTCAGTTGGTAGCAAAAGGTTATTCCCAGGTGCCCGGAATTGATTTTGGTGATATTTTTTCTCATATTGCCAAGGTATCTTCTATTATATTACTTTTATCTGTTGTTGCTACTTTTGATTTTAAAGTAGAAAATATGGATGTGAAGACAGCATTTCTTCACGAGGATCTGGAAGAGGAGATCTACATGAAGCATCCTGAAGGTTTTGTGGTGAAAGGTAAGAAAGAAATGGTATGCAAGTTAAAGAAGTCTTTGTATGGGTTAAAACAGTGACCAAGGATGTGGTATCAGAAATTTGATACATTTATACGGGGACTTGGCTTCACCAGAAGCAAAGCAGATCATTGTGTGTATTTTAAATTAATTGGTGACCGTGTTATTTATCTGGTCTTGTATGTGGATGATATGTTGCTGGTTGGAAATGACAAAGAAATTATCGAGGATTTGAAGACCCAATTATCCTCCAAATTCGACATGAAAGATCTTGGTGCTGCAAACTATATTTTGGGCATGGAAATTAAAAGAGACCAGGGAAAGAGGAAACTCTGGTTAAACCAGAGGAAGTATGTTGAGACAATACTGCAGAGGTTTAATATGCAGGATGGTAAACAGGTGAAGGTTCCTATCCCTATAGGTGTGAGGTTATCCATTGAACAGTGTCGCAAGACACAAAAAGAGGAAGAGGACATGTCTCGTGTTCCATATGCAAGTGCAGTCTGTAGCTTGATGTATGCAATGGTCTGTACTAGACCAGACATTGCACATGCAGTGGGAGTATTGAGCAAGTTTATGTCAAAACTAGGGAAGGAGCATTGGACAGCAGTGAAGCGGATTTTCAGGTATTTGTGTGGCACTAGTGATTATGGTTTGTGCTACCAAGGAAGACCAGGATTGGATAGAGTGTTGGATATTCGTGGCTTTATTGATGCAGACTGGGCTGGAGATCTGGATCAGAGAAGATCGACAAGTGGGCATGTGTTTAACCTATTTGGAGGTGAAGTCAATTGGATGAGTAAGAAACAATCTATAGTGGCACTAACAACTACAGAGGTAGAATACATGGCAGCCACTCATGCAAACAAGGAAGTAGTTTGGTTGCAGAGATTGTGTTCAAGTATGGGGTTAGTACATGGAGCTATAAGGATAGACTGTGATAACCAAAGTGCAATTTTCTTGGCAACGAACCCTGCATATCATTCAAATACAAAGCACATTGATGTTCAGTATCACTTTCTGAGAGATATGATAGAAGACAAAAACGTGTTGGTGGTAAAGGTGGACACTTTGAAGAATAGTGCAGATGCATTGACAAAATCTGTGAGCTCTAAGAAGTTCTCTTGGTGTAGAGATGATCCAGGTGGATATTGGTGGCCACCTGCCAAGTCCACCTGGACCCCCACCATTGTCTTTCTCAGCATTTTCAGTTTCCTTAATTGTAGCACAACTTACTATTTTTAGCAGTTTTTCGGGTCCTGAACTTCCGGAGCCGTTTTGAGGCCCTAAACGACGTTTTTTGGGGAATCCGGGGGCAGCATGGGTCCATGGAATGGACCGATGTTTCCCGTTCCAACAATGATAGTGCTCGGATAGATCTTTCTAACGAGCTATTGTACGCGTCAAACGGAGATCATATGCCAAAGTTACGACCCCAGGAAATTGATGTACCAATTTACCCCAAACGGGGCCCACATTTTGGCGTTTCATCTCCTAGGGTTAGGTTTTGGAATGTGAAGGGTTTTTTCATTGTTTCTCAACAATAAATATGCCTTCGAGCCTCATTGTAACACAGTTCAGAGGCATGTAGCCATCACGTCTCTTCTCAGAGATAAGCTACCATCGCCCTAGCTGATTTATTTCCATTTCTGATTGTAAGCATGTTTCAGTACTTTTCCATTAATGAAATGAAGTATTATTTCCGCTGCATATCTATGTTTATGGTTATCTCTTTGTTTTATTGCGTTCTTGTTTAAATCTGGATCAGTGGTATCAGAGCGGTCTGCTTTTTCTCTGTTTTTCTTTGCATGTCCCCAACAAGGTCGGGATATAAGGAGTTAGGGCTTGAACTGGTTGAACCTTTGCAAGACCAGCCTCGCAAATCCCGATGGCCTCCCATGGCGGACGACAAGAAAGACGAGGGGGCAGGAGATCCCATCAAAATCTTGCTCGAAGAAGCCCTCGAGCGACAACGGAATGCGATGATGGACAGCTTTTCCCAGATCCTTCAGCGGCTACCCAGAAGCGGCGCATCGGCTTCCAGCAGCTACTCTGGAAATGCCACACCCTTTAAGGTACAAGTTAATTTTGAAATCCCCATATTCAAGGGTCAGATAGACGCAGATGCCGTAGATAAATGGTTAAATCTACTAGAGGGTTATTTTTCTGTTCATGAATTTTCGAGTCGGGAAAAGATTGTTTTTGCTCTTCTCAAAGCAGCCCCCCACGCCAAGGACTGGTGGGAAACCTACTGCGAGCAGAAGGATGAAAGTACTGGCTCACTATTTTCAGCCGCACCCACCTGGGATTCGTTCCGGGATGCCATCAAGGAGCAATACTACCCTGTCGGAAGCTATGAGGATGAATACATAAAGTGGACCACGCTGCGGCAGGGAAGGGACCAAGACGTGCCGGAGTTCACAAATCTTTTCCATACCCTTCGCACAAAGTTGGGTATCAAGGATTCGGAGCAACATTTGATACTCAAATACCGTGGCTGCATGCACAAGTACATCCAGGAAGAAATACAATTCCTAAACATCCCCTCGCTCGGCGCAGCATACCGATATGTCGTCAAGGTCGAGCAGAAGTTTAAACAAAAGAAGCGAGACTTTGGATCTGCGAATCCAAAGCAGGGGAAAGGTGCCCCTAAACCACAGAACAAAGGACAAAGCCAAGGCGGGACAGCCCAAGACAACCAGCCGAAGCTGCAAGCAAAGAACAGCGCCGCGAAGCCTAAAAAGGACACTGGAAAATGGTGCGAGTTCCATAAGAGCTCCACTCACAACACAAGTGAGTGTCGGGCCAAGCAGTCACTGGTGGCTGAGCTAAAGGTTTCAGAATCAGATGCATGTTCCGACTCTGAGTCAGAACCCGATAAGGGGTCTGAAAAAGGGAAGCAGATCATTGATGCGGATCCCAGTGCCACTGTTGCTACCGCAAAGGTCCAGAAAAATGAACCCGAAGATCCAGAGGAGGAGGAGCGTCTCTTCCACTCCGAGATGTGGGTAAAGGGCTCCCTGATACAGTTCATTGTTGATAGCGGGAGTCAAAAGAACCTCATTTCGGCAGAGGTTGTGAAGTGGTTGGGCTTACCGACCACAGCACATCCACAACCATACACCATTGGGTGGCTTCACCAAGGAAGAGATCTTCGCGTGAGCCAGCAGTGTCGCCTTCCATACAACATCAAGCCCTTCGCAGATGAGGTATTGTGTGACATTACTCCCCTTGAAGTTTGTGATGTATTACTAGGACAACCATACTTGTGGAAGCGACATGTTGTGTATGAATCAAGGCCCCGTGCTGTTATTATTACATTGGGAAATAAGTTGTTCAGGATACCAGAGGTAGCACCACCTGCCGCCCTCTCTTTGATTACTGCAAAACAATGCAGTAAGATCATTTCCAAAACCAGGAAATTTGTTTTCCTGATGATACGCCCTCAAGGAAAGAAGAAGACAGTGGCCGCGGCCTCCAAACGGGGTCCCTCTACACGACAACTATAGATGGACAAGGTTGTGGAGGAGTACGAGGACATCTTCACCTCCCCGGCAGGGGTTCCTCTGCACTGTCAAGTCAAGCACTCCATCGATTTGACCCCAGGTGCACCGCTACCCAATGGACCAATTTATCGGCGCTCCATTCTGGAGAATGATGAAATCAAGAGGCAGATTCAGGAGCTCCTGCAGAAAGGTCACATCCGTCCGAGTTCATCGCCCTGTGGGAGCCCGATCGTGTTGGTACAGAATAAGGATGGGACGTGGAGACTCTGTATTGACTATCGGGCGTTGAACAAGATCATTGTCCGTAATAGGTACCCGATCCCGCGGATTGACGACCTCCTAGACCAACTAAAGGGGGCGAAATATTTCAGCAAGATCGATCTGAAGTCAGGATATCACCAGGTACCAATCGAACCCTCCGATGTGTGGAAGACTGCCTTCAAATCCAAGGAGGGCCTCTTCGAATGGTTGGTCATGCCGTTCGGATTGACGAATGCTCCTGCAACCTTTATGAGGCTAATGGATGACATCTTGCGGCCATTCACCAACTCCTTTGTAGTAGTATACTTGGATGAGATTCTGATCTTCAGCCAGAGTTGGGAAGAGCACCTCCACCACATCCGACAGGTTCTCCAAACACTGCGGCAACACAAGCTATGTGCCAATTTGGAGAAATGCACTTTTGGCATGACCCAGGTTCAGTTTCTGGGATACATCATTGATGAACAAGGGGTGCATGTCGATCCAGCCAAGATCCAAGTCATTCGGGATTGGCCCTCTCCAACCACTCTAACAGAGCTCCGCAGCTTTCTAGGTCTTGCGAACTTCTACCGCAGGTTTGTGTTGGGGTTTTCTCATATTTCTTGGCCCTTGAGTCAAGTCACCAAGGGCGGGGCGAAAGAAAAATTCTTTTGGTCTGAATCTCAACAGAAGGCATTCAGGGAGTTGAAGGATCGCCTCTGCATGGCACCAGTGCTCGCGTTACCAGATTTACAACAACCATTTGAGGTCGAGACAGATGCCTCTGACTATGCTATTGGGGCAGTCCTTACTCAACATGGACATCGAGTGGCATATCACAGTGAAACATTTTCAGACACAGTCCGGAAGTACCCCACTTATGATAAAGAGATGTATTCCATTGTACAGGCCTGCCGACAATGGAAGCATTACATTTTGGGGAAGGAAACGGTCATCCACACAGACCATCGACCTCTGCAGTTCATACAGACCCAAGGGAAATTGCAGAATGATCGCCATCAGAAGTGGTCTACATACCTGCAACAGTTTCACTTGAATATCAAGTATAAAAAGGGCAGCACCAATAATGTTGCAGATTGCCTCAGTCGACCACCGATCATGGCGCTAACCACCGTACTGAACTCTTGTGGGCACGAGACTTCTGATTGGCCACTTCTCTACAAAAGCGACCCAGAATTCGGCCACACATACCAGACACTCTTGGAGGGTCGGCATGTTGCAGATTTTCACCTCCAGGATTCCTTATTATGCCACCTCGGTCACCTTTGTGTTCCTTCAAGCGAGCGTGCCAAGATGATTTGGGAAGCACACTACAGTCGGGCTGCTGGGCATTTCGGGGTCGAGAAAACAGTGGCAGTACTGCCAAATTATTTCTATTGGCCGAATCTTCGACAAGATGTTGGGAAGTACATCCGATCATGTACTGCCTGTGCCATTGCCAAACTGGCCATTAAGAAGCACGGCCTCTATACCTCGTTGCCTACCCCTAGTCGACCGTGGGAATCCATCTCCATGGATTACATGTAAGGCCTTCCTTCCACTAAGCATGGAAATGACTGTGTTTTTGTGGTCGTCGACAGGTTCTCGAAGATGGCCATTATGATGGCCTGCAAGAAGAATATCACAGCAGAAGCCACTGCTAAACTCTTCTTTGAACGAGTGTGGGTGCACTTTGGGATCCCACAGTCTATTATCTCAGATCGGGACAGTCAGTTTCTCAGCACATTTTGGTCCAGTCTCTGGTCAATGCTGGACACTAAACTCACGAAGTCCACAGCCTTCCATCCTCAAACTGATGGCCAGACAGAGGTTGTCAATAGGATGATTGTGCACATTCTGCGCATGTATAACTCAAAGCATCCACACACATGGGACGAGAGCCTCCCCTATGTTCAGCACAGCTACAACCGAGCTCTTCACAGCTCCACTGGCCATAGCCCTTTTCAGGTGGGTTTGGGATTCCAGCCACTATGCCCCATTGATGTGGCCATGCCACTTGCAGCTACTCACATGAATTCAACTCATGTCTAGTCCGAAACAGATAAGGCCACCAGCTTCATTGAGCGCATCCAACATATTCGCCAGCAGGTCCATGACATTCTTGAGAAATCAAATGCCAAGTACAAGCAGCGACATGATCAACATCGGGTGCCACACAAGTTTCAGGTGGGCGACAAAGTCTAGTTGCATTTGCAAAAGGAACGCCTTACTGGAGCCTATCGGAAATTGAGACCACTCTGATATGGTCCTTACACCATTACTAAGGCTATGGGAGACAATGCATTTGAGCTCAGCATTCCCCCATTCCTTGGCCTGCACCCAGTGTTCAATGTGGACCGCCTTCGGCCATATTTTCCACCATTGCTAGACACATCCGACATTGCAGGACAGCTCAAACCCACAGAATTAAATCCATATTGCATGGAACAAGCTGCAACTGATCGTATTATGGACACACAGATCAAGAACACTCGCCAACAGAATATCCAACTGTATCGAGTTGTCAAATCAGGCCAACTCCTTCAGCAGGGCAAGTGGCTCACCAGGGAACAAGTTCAGCAGAAGTTTCCTCATCTCATGGAGGAGCTCAACGCAATGGGGACCATTGCTTCCTAAGGGGGGAGGAATGATCCAGGTGGATATTGGTGGCCACCTGCCAAGTCCACCTGGACCCCCACCATTGTCTTTCTCAGCATTTTAAGTTTCCTTAATTGTAGCACAACTTACTATTTTTAGCAGTTTTTCGGGTCCTGAACTTCCGGAGCCGTTTTGAGGCCCTAAACGACGTTTTTTGGGGAATCTGAGGGCAGCATGGGTCCATTGACCGATGTTGCCCGTTCCAACAATGATAGTGCTTGGATAGATCTTTCTAATGAGCTATTGTACGCGTCAAATGGAGATCATATGCCAAAGTTACGACCCCGGGAAATTGATGTACCAATTTACCCCAAACGGGGCCCACATTTTGGTGTTTCATCTCCTAGGGTTAGGTTTTGGAATGTGAAGGGTTTTTCCATTGTTTCTCAACAATAAATAGGCCTTCGAGCCTCATTGTAACACAGTTCAGAGGCATGTAGCCATCACATCTCTTCTCAGAGATAAGCTACCATCGCCCTAGCTGATTTATTTCCATTTCTGATTGTAAGCATGTTTCAGTACTTTTCCATTAATGAAATGAAGTATTATTTCTGCTGCATATCTATGTTTATGGTTATCTCTGTGTTTTATTGTGTTCCTGTTTAAATCCGGATCAAGAGAAACAATGGGTGTTGCAGGGCTGGATAAATGACTAATCTCTCTTTTTCCCCCCTGTGGAAAGAAAATAGCAAGTAGGAGAATGTTGGGTTGTGTTATATTCTTTCCACGAATAGCCCACGTAGTTAACCGGGGGGTTAGGGGGGGGGTGAAGTCCCCCCTTTCATTGCGTCGATTGTGTAGCGAGGGGGTCACAGGGGGTTTGAGGGGTGTGGGTAGCCCCCCTCTATGGGTTCCAGGGTAGCGACCCAGAAAATTTTGTTTTTGGACCCTATATTAGGTTGGGCAGACCTACCTATGGTTTTGTGCATGATTTCCGCACATGGTTTTGGACGCGATGGTTTTCGGTCCATGGTTTTGGATGTGATGGTTTTAGGTCCATGGTATTGGATGCTTCGGCATGTATAAATATGTATTGTAACATTGAAAGGAACATAATGAAAAATCAAGCTAGTAGTCCCAGTTTTGGGATCCAGGGGAAAATCTCTGTGTATATGTGTTTTATGTGTTATGCTCTCACATTGTTTATTTTCTGTGTTTTAGAATTCGTATGTAGGTAACTTTTGTACGGGGTTAAAACCTACATCAAGTACTGAGACTCGTCATACTTCCATCCATCCTTATCCTTTCTTCCTTAGAGCCTCGCTCTATTTATACAATCCCATGGTCCGCGGACCATGGGTAAGTTTATCAAGCCGACATTACATTACAAAAACTAGGGTGGGCAACCCTGTGACTCTATTATGATTTTGCGCTTTGCGCCCACAATTCACGGAGCTTTTATAAATGACTTGGTCAACAGTTGGGCTTTAAGCCCCAAAACATGCCTCAAGGGGATTCCATGCCTAATTGGCCCCCAACACAAACATCGTGACTCGCCCTCAAGTCACTCTATCGGTTCGGAGTCCCTTCAACTCTGCTCGAACTGCTTCAAGGTTGGAAACACACTGAGCAACTCCCTGTTGGATCTGTTGTACGCGTTGTTCCGAGACCACAGTGTCATAAGTGCTTCTATGCATCTGTGCCTATGTCCCCTAGATTTGTGAGAGCCTGCCTTCAATTTCTATTGTGATGGTGAAGGCCTCGTCGGTCCAAGGCTGAATGCGCACCTTCAGGACTGCTTCCTTGTTCCATGCCACATCCACCTGTTCTTTCAGCACTTTGGCATGTTACATTCGCGCGAGCCTCTGAGTGAGGGCCACCATCTGTGTAGTTCCTGTGACACTGTCATACTGCTGTTGGAGTTCTCGCACCTCTGTTTATAAGCGATGTATGTTGGGGTCCTCCTGCAGATTTGTGAGGACCTCAAGTGACTCCTCCAACATGTTGGTGCAGTCTCTCACTACACCATTGATCTTGTCTAGTCACGATGTAATAGTGCTAGCACGTTGTTCTCTTACTTCCGGAGGGGTGGACGGTTGTGCCTTCAACCGCAGCTCTGTGATCTGAAGGTTCAACTCCAGTTGAACCTTTGTCATTTCCTACCGCAACTCACGCACCCCTACTGCTAGCCTGTGGATGCGCGCTTCTGCTAGTATGTCTGTTGGGATGGCCAGCTCCAGGATGCTTTGACGAGCTTCGTCCAGTACATGTACCAGCTGTCGATTCTACGACACCACTTCGTCGTGTTGCAAGCTTAACTAGTACATGTTGATTCTCTGCTCACTGAGGACTTGCAGTGCGCAGCTCTCCCTAGCCCGCAGTTCTGCAGCTATCCCATCCTCTAGAACGTATAATGTCTCTCGTGGGAGTGCAGCCATGTTTATGCCAATATCCTTCAATGCACTAACCATAGGCTTGTAGGCCTCAATTGTTGTCACCAGTGTCCCTTCCGGTAGCACTATGGTATTCGTCACCCGAGTGCACAACATCTTCTCTGATGCCATTGTTCCGACTGCAAGGCTGGTCGAAAGGGTACCAGCCTGAGGGGTGCGCACCTGCAACTCCTGCAGCTATGCTCTAAGGGCCCCCAACACAATCTAGTTCTCCTGTATAAATTCCTGGAGGGCCTCGGAGGTGACATCGCGCACTATTTCACCGATGTCGTGCAGATCACCCTCGGTAAGGGCGATCGGGTCAATAGACACCTTTGATGCCTTGACCTTCTTACGTGACCTTGTCCACTCAGTCAGGTGCGGGCGCCTCAACTGTGTTGACGTGGTTTGTTGGTCCGCGCCTCCCCCTTCTTCCTCTTCTTCCTACCCATGCGAAAGTAACTTTTGGTCCTCGCGCGTCTTCGTGGCTGCCTCCTGTGCTGTTGCTGTCGTTGTTGCCTTTTCCTGTTCTACTGTTGTTTGTGTAGCGTCCCACGCCTCCTGCGCTTCTGCTGTTGCTGCCTCCTTCCTTTTCTTTTCTGCAAACTATGCGATTTGTAGTTTGGCCTCCTCTTTCTTCCTCTGCGCCGCAGACTTCTCTATTGCCGCGATGTATGGAGCGCGCCACTTCGGTAGCCATGTCTCCAGTACATTGAAAATTACATCGTCTGTGGCCACAAAGGGTAGTCTATCCATTTCTTGGCCGGGTCCTTGCGCGCTCTGATGTATATGCTGTGGAAATCCACCTTGAACTCTGCAAAACTTTGCATGTTGTTGTAGACAGTGGGTGACAACCGCAGCTTGCGGTTGATCCCCATTTTGAGGTTCATCTCCATGAGCACCCAGAATATCTTACTGTCATGGATCCTATTTGCATCCTTTGTGGCCCAGAGCAAAGCGTACTTTGCAGCCTCCAGCAGATCCCTGTCAATTGTGGGGAATTGACTGTCTTCCAACAATTCCCCTACCATGAGCACTATGGATAGCAAAATCCATGCATAGTGGAATGTTTTTCATTGTTCCTAAGCTTTGTGGCAATTCTCCAAGAATTCCTTGTAGAAGAACTCGAACTAGTTGAACTGGACCCCCTCCGCGCACTGTTCAGCAAGTGCTACCACTGGCGCGGGTACCTCGTCCGCGCGGTAGTTGTGCATAACCTTACCTGCCAGAATTTGGGTCACCACCTGTACTGCTTTTTCATTGATGCTGGAGATGGCGTAGCCCCTCTTCTTCTTTTCCAGTTTACACTTCCTCTTCATGGCCTCCACGGTGGCCAAATCACTACTTTTTCCTCCGAGATATCTGCGGGGTCCTCTCCTTTACATGGCATCCATGTGACGCGGTGAATAAAATGCTCAATGATGAGGATGGGCTCCTCCAACCACAAACACCCACAAAGCACCAGGCAAAGCAGCTACCTGATGATGAAAATTGTTATTGGGGCATGGTGGAAATGTGGTACCCAAAGCAGATTTAGTAGCCCTACCTTTTCCACTCCGTGCAACCACTTTCGCGGCTCTAATTTTTTTACCCCCGCCGAGGTGTTCTACTTAGGCTTCATGAGATGTGCGGTCTCAAGGTGAGGGAACTTCTCATGGCCAGCGAGGTCCCAATCTTCAAATTTCAAGCTCGGCACCCGTCCCGAGCGCGTAACCTCAAAAATGATGTTGTCTGGGAGGAGCGGGGTCTGGAGCGAGATCTTGCTCTCTTTGAGATCCTTGGGCACTTTTCCTTCCCTTTCCGTGGGGGGATATAGGTGGGTAGCTTTGTTGGAAGGTACGCAGGCTTAGTTTCTTCCTCCATGCCTTCGTCCTTGTCTTCGTCAATAATCAAGTCGTCCAGGTCTTCCTCATCAGTTTCTATGTTAACGGCTTTCCCCTTCTCCTCCATCATCAGCCTTGTGCGTAGCGGGTTTCACAGGGACACACTTACGGGAACCATTGCTTGTTTGTCCTTCTTTGGTCTTAGCGTGCACGGTGATTTCAGGATTTATGCCACAATACCAGCACCTTTCGGGGCATCCCCCACAGCTAGGGCCTGCGCGGCCTCTTCGACGATCACCTCTGTCATTTCCATAACTTCCTCAATTGTTGCCATCGTGTCTGTCCAGCGATCTATCACTCCCGAACTCAGGGGCTCAATCAATGCTCAGCACAACACAAATAGGGCTCTACTCAATAGCTCAATTCGTAAATGACCAAGTGTTGTTTGCTAGACATCCCTTTGTAATTTATAGTGCCTTTTGAATTTGAATTCAACCGTTCCCCCCAAATCCAGTTCATTAATGCTCCCTTGGCAGCCGATTTTCGCAAATCTTGCCCATAAATCGCGTCTTAAATGACTGTCGCCCCCTCCATTTGGTCTCAAGTCAGACATCACATCATGAATAGTGACTTTAATGGTTACAATCTGGCCAACCCACGCGGCAATGTAGCCCCCCTTGTGCGGGCGTAGACCCTATGACCCTTTGCTTCTGCGCACAGCTCCAACATCGCACAACTCCCAGGCAGAATAGTTTATAGTCCCATGCCTCCTTTCAACTGCCTAGAGTGCTAAGACTGTGCTTACCTTGGCTAGTCAGGTGGCCACGCCACCTGTATATGATTTCTTCCAGTCATCCAACATTCTTCCTGGAAAATACCCACCTTTTACTGTTACTGGCGACGTCGTGCACCTTATCATCTGCAGCGTGTCACCCTAGTTAATTTGCTTAGTAATATGTGGTCCAAGCCAAGGCATCAGACTGATCAACTCACAGAGATAGTCCTCAAACTTGTGAGTGTGATCATGCACATCCTGTCTTATCACCTTGGTTTCCTTATCGAGAAAATATGCCCTTATCTCTTCCTCCAGCTTCTTGACTTCTGCTTCAGCTAGAGCGCTTTTCTTCCTTAATCGCACCCTTTCTTTCATCAGTTCTTGGAGCTTAAGATCATTTTTTTGAATGTCTTCATCAGATTCCACGCGTTCTTTTTCCATTTCTTCTAACTACACGGTCCCTCCTCCCAGGGCATGTCAACCCTACATATCCCATGGCGCTACTATGTGTAGAATAGGCCTGTGGTTCTCCATTAGGAGGACAATTATTACTCCAAAACCTAGCCTCGACACCATCTGTCGTGTCAGTTTCTTGCACATCACTCTATATGCCCATAGGACTGCTGGTATGCACAGGTCCCAATCACTCTGCTGCATGCTACATACCTCGTTCAAAGCTTCTCACACTTCACTAAATGCCTCCGCATGGTTACCCTTCTGCGCAATCATCTTCTGTTCACCATGTTGCTCCCCTTAGATGATATTTTTGCATTTCTGCCCTCCCAACACCCGCGCATGGACCGTATCAATCAACGCGAAGTTCACATGCTTCTGCGCAAGTTGTTTTCCATAGGCTCGTACCCATCTTGATAGATGTGCACGCGGACTATCCCATCCCTGGTATTTATTTTTCAATTGCATTATAGGCTTCCCAAACTGAGCACACATCATCCTCCTACATACGCTCTAGCCTCCAAAGCTTCCTTGGTGTGTACCCCACCACCTTGCAGGCATAGCGTGCAGTACCCATTTCAAAGCCTCAAAGCGTTGATGTTCCGACATCTCACTTTCGAATTTGTTTAGGAAATCATCTACCTCACTTAACCCATCATATGTAGGAAAATCCCTTACTTCAGTTGATACACAGCGCAACGATCTTGTCATCATGTTACAGTTCAGCGTGGTTACTTCATGCAACATGTTCTGCCATCTTCTATTTCTTCGTCAGAATCTGACGTACAGGAGCTTTCGCGTTCCCATGATATTTTTCCATCCGCAGTTGGATTCACCCAGTCTTATTCTTGTGCGGTTATCTTGTAGATGCAATCTAGATCGTCCTCGCTCTCATCGTCACGCATTGGCTTCATGTAACGCGGTCCTTCCACAGGGTCTAACGGTACAACTACACACAGATAATTGTTCTCGAAAATCATTTTGCACTTCTTTAGATTTATTACCCCATTCATGTCAGTGGCCCAATCTATCCCTAATAGCACGAGGTAGGGATTTCCCTCATCAACAATCTCTATCACTTCAAAATCTGCTAGCACACTCGCCCCTTCGATATCTACAGTGACTCCCTGCAATCTTCCCATAGGTAGGATCTTCTATTGGTTTTCCATTCATAGTTGGATAGGAGACCATTGCAGCGTAGGCCTCCCCATGCGCTCCCATATCTGCTTTGGCAGAACGTTCGCATCTAATCCCAAGTCCAGAATCACTTGATCCATCTCGTATTCTCTGATTTGCACGGTCAATATCATTTCTCTTCATGTCCTCGTCGCATGCTTTCCAACCTTCCTGACTACGCGTGGTTCACCTGGCGTGGTCCCTGCGCAACTATTAATGAGTTCCTGTAGCCCTTTTACAGCGTCGCTGTCATGCAGCAGCTTCATGCATGTCTCTAGGAACGTTGTGAGCATTGATGGGTCCATGTCTAGCTCTGCCCTTCCTTTACTTCCTGAAGTTGAGGCCTTAATGAAGCTCTCCCTAGCTTCCATGAAGGTTTCCTTAGCGCGCTCCAAATCAAACTCTAGTTCTTTCGTTGGAGCCTTGCGAACCCAAGTACTCTCTTTAGGCTACTTGCCCTTGTCATCCCCTGTCGTAATTCCACTTCAGAGCATGATGTTTACATTCAGGTCCTCCTCGCGTGGCTCCGACCTCATCATTTGCAGGTTCTGAGTCGGGGGAGGTTGGAGTACTCCCTTATCGCGCAACCTTGCTATCAGTGTGGGACAATCCTCCGTGTCATGATCAAACAATTTACAATACAAGCACGATGGACACGTCATATTCATACAATCGCAGGCATAATGTCCTAGCCCTCCGCAATTGTAACATATGAGTTGTCCGCACCCTCTCCGAAATCCTCCTCCCCCTCGGCCTCATCCGTGCCCCTAAAATCCAGTGCGTGCCATTCCAGCGTTTTGGTCAAGGGGCCGCATTTCACCCTGAACTCTGTAAGTAGGAGTCCTATCCATCATCAGCTCATAACTTCTACAGTAAAGCTCATCATATCCTACTAACCAACAAAAATTACAAAACAATTGTCGAGAATTCTGCGTGTACTTCTGCAATAAGTGGCAATTGTCTGTGGCATGCTTTCCCCTATTTGAAAAATCATGCACCATAATGTAGGTGTCGCGCTAGACCCTGCTTGTGCCTCTGGCCTCAATGGCATTGGTCCCCCTCTTGTGAGGTAATTTGCAAACACCGGGCAATGGTCCTTGTCATGTCCCTGACCCTTGCATTTTACGCACCATACTTCTTCACGCACCTCTGGGTGAACTGTTCGGAGATGAGAGCTTGGCTTATAGAAGGAATTGTCTGCGTGGGAACTATAGGTGACCTCATTGGAGAGCCAAGCATGTTCCTTGATAAGTGGGGGTGTTCATCTGTGGACGAAAAGAAGAAACATGGAGGGGTATGGTCTTGATTTGTAGCCCAAAATGTAATCTGGGACCCAGGCTCGAACTTCTCTCTGGCTTCGGCTCTCTCAGTGAGATTGATTCGTAACGCAGAGAACTTAGGCAAGGTGTTCTGCCAGGAGGGCGGGTGATAGTGCGGGGGCTTGCGCATTTACTCAGGTAATTCAACTCATTTTTCCTTATGTAGTGGTTAACATGTGGAATGCTCAAGTAGTGTGGCCCAATTGCTAGTCCGACCAGTTCGAAAAGGGGTCATTATTCTCCTGTGGGTGGCTTTGGAGAGCATTCTCCCTCTTCTTCTTGTGTATTTGTCTCGGGTGGCCCCGAAGTTCTTTATGCCTAGTGGAGACTCAGGTGTCGGTGTCTTTAAGGGCTCCTAAGAGTAAGTGAAGTCGAAGTAGAAGGGTTGGGGATAACTATGAGAGGTGCATTCTCGTAGAGATCTAGCGTTGTATCTATGTGGAGGTTGCAATTAGGGGTAACTTGTCTGTATTGTGCTACCTTTATAGAAGAGTTGAACAGTTGCGACATTGGTTAATTGAAGTGTCAATTGTAGATACTTGTATTATCTTTGTGAGAGGAGCTGGATTTACTGGAAATTCTTTAATTGCCTCACATAACTGGTGTGGGGAGGCAACATACTCTCCTCTTTCACAGTTAAGAAGTTAAGAAGTGTATACACTGTTGTTGTGGTTTGATCATTTATCATTTTAAAAAATAATAAAAAAGTTTCGCCTACCCAAAAACAACTTAAAAAAAACCACACAATAAATTTCTTGCCATCTCCCTTCCCACTTCGATAGTGGTACCATTGAAATCCCTTTGAAAAAAAGCCAATAAATTATGTGGATGTGGAGTTGTTGAAGACAAATTGGGTATTGAGGGGATGCTAAACGCACATGTTTGAAGAGAATCAAGGTAGTGCACATGCAATCAAGAATTAAAATGCAATGAGGAATTAAACGCACATGCATCGAGAGTGATGGTAACCCTCGAAGTCTGAAACTGCCATTTTTCCTTGGAAACAAGCAAGCTCTACGTGATAGTTAATATTAATCTATGTTTTGATACACATCTTTATAAGTATTTTATTCATTAAAAGACTATTCAACGCTGAGTATTGTTTATAGTTGTTATAATCGCGACAACTCATCGCCAGATTCCCGGGATTGTCCTTTGACTTTAAGGATTCATTAATGGAGTTGCGTGACAACTGCTGCCCTATTGCCATGTTATGATACCATTATATTTTTCCATTTTAAATGGTTTATCCCAGTGAGATTCATTATATTAACACACTACTTACTTTTCTTTTAAATGATTTATGCAAGTGGGGAGGGGGGACGCTGGATATTTTATTCATTAAAGACAATTCACCGCTGGATTCCCTCCGTTGTGAGTATTGTTTATAGAAAAGTATTGTTTAGGGATGTTCACGGAAACCGCCATGAAGCACTACGTGAGAGTTAATATTAATCTATATATACATTGATAAGTATTTTATTCATTAAAGACAACTGACCGCTGGATATTTTATTCATTAGAGACAACTGACCGCTGGATTCCCTCCATTGTGAGTATTGTTTATAGATTTGTTATAATAGCGATAACTCATTTGACTTTGACGATTCATTTTGGAGTTGCTATAATTGTGACAATTGATGTCGAATTTCATATGCTCGTGAGTTTTCATTACCATGTATTATATTAACACTCTACTTACAAGTGTTAAATTCTTAAGCCCCACTCCCTATTTCCACAATAGGACAATCGACTTTCTGACACTTTCCTTCATTTCATGACTTTCACCTAATTCGGCTTTTCTTTTGAGTATAATTCATGGTTTCTATAAGTTAATAAAAACTTTAAACAATCTATGAAATAAACAAATATATTAAATTATATTGATAATGTTAATGTTTTTTTGCAAAGATGTTTCAACGTGTGGTGTTATGAAGCATCTTTAATATAATTATATATTTTTTTGTATTAGCAAAGTCTACCAGTTATGTGATAGCTTCTACTCAAAACTTCATGATGTAATATGTCTTACTTTTTCATTTATAGGGCAATGTATTATCACATGGGCATTTTTTTTATTATTATTTTGTCGTTGTTTTCAATGATATAATATGTTTCATTTTTTATTTATAAGAAAACGTATCATCATATAGGTATTATTTTATTTTATTTTTTTATTGTTTTTAAGTATAGAAATGTTATATTTTTTAATATTTTTTTATTTTTAAATACTAGGGATGAAAACTTAATTTGAATTAACAATTTGAATGTTTTTTCTAATTAGATATTTTCTCCAAAAACACTATTATTATGTCTTAACTATTATTGAGTTAAGTTTATTTTAATGAAATCTTTTTTTATATTAATTTGAAAACATTTAGGATTACATAGTATCTAGAGAATGGTGTTGTCTAAAAATACTATTGGTGTTGGCCAGTATGACGAATAATCATTGAGTTTATTGGCTTATATATAGACTATATCAAACGTGAATACCATAGGAAAAACCATGGATACCCATTTACATGGACCCTGAAACCATTGGTTATTTCACTGAGTCAATTTTACTCAAACAACCGTAACAAATTTTGTCTTCGTTTTCTAAATATTTAATTCATTTTCATCCATATTCAACATCTTAAGATCCGATATATAATAATTATTCATAATATGTTATATCCCAAGAAATTGTAAAATGAAAAAAGTGTAGAAATATATTTTCTCATATTGAGAGAAAAAGAATTAGCCTACATAAGAAATTAATACTTGTACTTCAATTATAATTAATTATCACAATTATAACACACTAAAAAAGGAAAAATTATTAGAAATAGGGTATGAATGGAATATACAAGGAGTTGTGAGATCTCCAATATTTTCATACCCCAAATCATCTCTACTCATCATCCATTAGATATTTCCTTTTATTCAATTTATACCCCACAACATAGTACATTATTTTTTTCCATATTTTCTTTTATTCAATTCCTACCCAAAGCATAAGGCATTTTTTTTTTGAGATCTCTTTTTATTCCATTCATACTATGTTACTTTTTATATATAATTGAGTTTTCTTTAACTAAAAGCCACTAACAAATCATATCATGAATATACTTGCAGATTAATTGCATCTTTAAATTTGAAAATATCATGAATATAATTACAAATTAAAACTAATATTGGGAAATGAAAAAAAATATTTCCAAAATCAAATAACAACATAGAAATCCAACCACGTTGCTTAATAACTTGCACAACAATATTAGTAAATGTGATTGATATACTGTAAAAACATCATTTTCCATCATCTATATGTTAATCAACTTTTATAAATAAGATCAATCAACATAATTTAATAAAAAACTATAAATATAAAACAAAACTAATTCATATATTTATAATAGATTTTTGAATTTTAATAGCATTTTTAATTTAAATTTAAGTTATAAAAAATATATTATTTATTTATTTTACCAAACTAAATATTATAGATTATTATATAAATATTTAGTCTAAAAAACACAACATCATTGTGTATTGTAACTCTGACCATTAAATTTATGTGTACCAATGATTACAAAATTGATCATAATTATGTATTATAATGTATTACTAGAAATTTCCCCAAAAAGTGCAAAGATACAGTGATAGGATTATTGATATTGATTGCTCATGTTGTCATAAATTTTGTATGGACGTCGCGCACCTTATTATCTGCAGCGCGTCACCCTGGTTAATTTGCTTAGTAATGTGCAGTCCAAGCCAAGGCATTAGACTGATCAATTCATGGTGATAGTCCTAAAACTTGTCATTTTGATCATGCCCATCGTGTCTTATCACCTTGGTTTCCTTATCGAGAAAATTTTCCCTTATCCCATCCTCTAGCTTCTTAACTTCCGCTTCCGCCAGAGCGCTTTTCTTCCTTAATCGCACCCATTCTTTCATCAGTTCTTGGAGCCTAATATCATTTTGTTGAATGTCTTCGTCAGATTCCGCGCGTTCTTTCTCCATTTCTTCTAACTACGTGGTCCCTCCTCCTAGGGCATGTCAACCCTTCATATCCCAGGGCGCTACTATGTGCGGACTAGGACTGCGGTTATCCATTAGGAGGACAACGGTTACTCCAAAACCTAGCCTCGACATCGTCTGTCATGTTAGTTTCTTGCACGTCACTCTATACACCCATAGGACTGCTAGTACGTGCAGGTCCCAATCACTTCGCTGCACGCTACATACCTTGTTCAAAGCTTCGCACACTTCGCTAAATGCCTGTGTATGGTTACCCTTCTGCGCGATCATCTTTTTTTCACCATGTTTCTCCCCTTTGAGGAGCTTTTCACATTTCTGCCCTCCCAACACCTATGCATGGACCGTATCAATCAACGTGAAGTTCACATGCTTTCATGCAGGTTGTTTGTCATAGGCTTGTACCCATCTGGATAGATGCGCGCGCGGACTATCCCATCCCTGGTATTTATTTTTCAATCGCATTATAGGCTTCCCAAACCAGGCACGCATCATCCTCCTACATGCGTGCCAGTCTCCAAAGCTTCCTTGGTGTGTACCCCACCACCTTGTGATCGTAGTGCGCAGTACCCATTTGGTGGGCTCCAGTATTGTAGCAATAATGCTACAACTCCTGGAGCTTCCTATCTCTAATTTTATCAACCCGGTAGTTCGTACAAACTTGGAAGCGACGGTGTTGTATGCACAAGTACTAGCTCTTGTCGCAGCTGTCGCTTGGTCAGCTGGCACAAGTCCGCTAGGGCTCAAGCCAACTTCTATATGTTCTCAGAAGAAGCTTTCTAAATGATGGACGAAGGCTATCTGAAAGGAAATTAACCTACTTTGCAAGAATGAACTGAAAGCCAACAAAACAGGGAAACCCTAGTAAACCCTAATCTGACTAGTCTAATCTCTATGATGCAATGGTGGGAATGCAAACTTCTAGAAATGATGCCATTACTTCTAGTGATATGAGATGCATGAATTTAAGCTACTTCTACTGAAAAGAACATTGTTTTTGTATTTTTTCTTAAGTGGTTGGAGTTATTATTATTTTGTTTCTTATTAGGGTTTTACTGTGCAGGGGTAGTTCGAAGGGAAAGAAAGCTTGGGAAAGGTCAGGAGGGCTAGGAGAGGTTCCAGGGGATCCCTAACGTCGTTCCACAAAAGTCCACAACATTCAGGTGCTCAGCAACCGAGTTTGAAGGCTTCTACAGGATGTCTCCAGGGGATCCTACAGGAAGCTCGAGATTTCTACAGGAAGTCTGCTAACTTCTACAGTATGGTCTGTGGTTGGAGTTTTGGGTGATGGAGGAGTGGAGGAGTTGTATGGGTGGATAGGTAGGATGGAAAGGGAGCATATGATGGCTCAGGGACAGAGATATGAGATGAGGAAAGAGTGGGTACAGTTGGTTGGTGGATAGAAGGGTGGAAGCAATGAAAAGTCCAAAAAGGTGGAGCTACGTGAACAGTAGAAGTGTTGGAAGGCAAACGAGCTGAACAGAAGTTGGGTAGGTGACTTGGGCGCGTTGAGAAGAAGAAGAAGATAACAGAGTGATGCAACGCAGTGTAAAGGAAACAAATCTGCACAAAACCGAGAATTCATCAACCTATCCTAACTGTGTTATTAAATCAACGAACAACAATGTAAACTTCAGAGAAAAATCGTGCATGGAGTTGGAATGAAGAAGTACTGCTCAATATCAGAATGCATGGATGGATCTACAATTGAAATGACTGTGTTGCAGCTTGAATGAAAGTATAAGACTGTGTTTTTTTGTGTGGTTGGTACGGTCTACACCCCCAATCTCTAAACAGAGATGGCAGTGAGTGCACTGTCAACCTTTTCTTGGAGCTCTAAATGAATGCTAATCCTCCTACTCTAATCTAAGCAACTCAAAGCACTTGAACCGTAAACTAATCCTACTCAATCACATAAAAGAAATCAAATCAGCAGACTATAATTTCCAAATGCATGTCAAAACAGAGGAATAAAGTGCTGAAAGGAAAGACAAGTAACAATACAAGGAAAAGGAGGTCTATTGCTCTTAGGTTGGGCCCTAACCTGAGAGCTATAGCTCCCTTAAAAACTCAGAATTGAATCCAAAGCTGCCTGCCTTTATTGAATAATCATGAGTCTAACATCATGCCAAAACTGGCTTACAAAAAGCAAAAACCGAGCTGTAGCTCGTGCTTAGAAATTGCAACAGTAGTTCAAAAGTTCAAAAAGCTCCTATCAAAGGCCACGACCTTAATATTTATACATGATGAGGATCAAGCTGGCTTCCTCAATTAGTGGAGCTCGACTGTCCAACTAAAAGTAAACTGCTGTAAATTGATGTTCCTGTAGAACCCGTTGGTTGCCTTTAAGCTCGGTGGGGAAAGATGTTGGAGCTCGGAGTTAGGGTGGAGATCACGAGGGAGGTCATTTAAGGCTGTAGAAAACCTCCCTATAAACCTGCAATGCCACCTTTGCTGTCTCCTTGTCTCCTTCTGCGTGGTCTTTGCTCCCTTTAATGCCAAAAAACCTGAAATCATCATGTATTAGCCACATAGATATAATGCCTGCCCTTCTTCCTACAAATAACACAAATATACTAAGAAATGAATGCATAAGCGATAAAAGATGAAGGGTTGAGCAAGGTAAGTAGGCCAAATGAGCCCAAATTGTTACCAAAAATTGGGGCTCATCATCACCCCCCAGCTAAAATATTTGCTCATACTTGAGCAACTTATTCCAAATCTTCATCCTTCATTGCTTTTACTACTACCCTTACATCCCAAGCCTCTGTGGTAGTGTCCTCCTTGTTGATATGAAACCCAGCTTTCCTGTTCACCTCTTCCCATTATTCACTGTCATCCTTCTCTGTGCTGCCTTCAGTCAATCCTAGCAGCAGTGGTGGGCTGAGTTTAAGGCCAATCCAGCTGGCCTGGAGGCTTTGCATGGATTTCTTGTAAAGGTCTACCCTTACCAAAGCTTCCCTCATCCGAGTTGGGGTATGGTACTCTCGGATTTTCAAACTGTGTGCCAATGTATTCCACCTGCGTGTGCATGATTGGGTAGCATTTTCTCCTAACAGTCTTTCCATGTCTTCAAAATGAGCTATGGCTTGGGCCTGTTGATCTATATATCTTAATGAAGCTATAGGATCAGTAGACAAGTGTTGGTGTGCTGAGATGAGTGCAACTGGATCCTTTGGTTCTGCCCGAATGAGCAATGGCTCGTTTAATTCTCGGTTCATGACTGATTTTGTTTCTGCTGCTCTTTGATCCTCATGGTTCAACTATGAAGCGAACGCCATCAATTGCATATCACCCAAGGCAGTATTGGGGTCCCAGGAAACTTCATTAGGCAAGGCCAAATTGTGGAGGTAGAACTCTGCTAATTTGGCTTTATCTTCTGACGAACTAGTACTGCACAACTCAGAAAATTGCTGTGGGTATTGGATCTGAGAAATACCTCTTTGTGCCAAGGTATTTATTTGTAACTGCAGCCATTGGTATTTCAAGTACAAACCATCGGATTTTGCAGGTTGTCTGCACTGTATTGCCTCCATGGCCCAACTGGCCATGCAGGCCAATTGTGCTTCTTTTTGCTGCAGCTATTCTTTTATAGCTTACACTTCAATTTGTGCTTGCTGTTCTGCTTCCTGTAGAAGTGTCATTGGCTCCTCAAGGCCGGTGGTCAGCTCCTTTTTGCCTTTTTGTTCTTCTGTGGTGTCTTTGGAGGATGTACCTGCCCCTTCCCTCAGCTCCTGTAGCTGCAATCTTAGCTTCTGGTTTTCTTCCTGTAAGTACACTCTTTGGAAATTAGCCACATGTTTAGCCATGGCTAATTCACTCCTGACCTCCTTGAGTTTCCTTGTAAGGGACCTATGTCCACCACACCCTTTGACTTGGCGATCTTCATCCACGTGTGTGTACGGACTCTTTCTTCCTCTAATGCAAAAAACAGGGGTACAGTAAATTTCTGCGGTATGATTTTGCCCGCCTCTAGAAAGGTGTAGTATGAACTCAGACTAGGCTGAGGGCTGGGCTCTGGTATATGTTCTTTTTCAGCCTCTTTAGGTGGCTCTACCTCGCCTTCCCCTGGTGGTGATGAGGGTCCTTCTCCTTCCATCTTCTCTGTTTCCTGTAGCCGGGCCAGAGTGTCCTGTAGAACATTTTCAGCCTCCTGTAGCCGAGCTTTTTCAGTCAACAGGTCTAACTTTTCTTGCCACATAGTTTTCTTTGGGCTCCCCCTCTCATAGGTGACTGATATCCTCGAGGGGGACGTTTCCTTGGGCGATGTAGGGGCATCTTCAATAATAATCGGGCTGCTGGACGGAGGCTGTGGCTTGTCCGTCTTTATCCTAACACTTCTTCGAGCTTTAAAGTATAGAGGGGTCTCCCTCTTCCTTTTCTCTTTTGGCTTAGGTGGCGTGCTGAGGCCAGCCAGTACAGCTGCTGCCTCCCTTTCACGGATATCAGCTTTCTTCTCCTTGGGTTTCACCTTTTCAGGGCTTCCTGTAGAAGACCCTGTTTTAGTCAATTTTGGGCTTCCTGTAGAAGACCCTGTTTTGGTAATTTTCGGGCTTCCTATAGAAGACCCTTTTTCAATAATCTTCGAGCTTCCTGTAGAATCCTGTTTCTGCTTTCCTGTAGACACTGGTGTCACCACCTTGGCTTGCTTTGCTGCATGATTTTTGCTTTTTGTTTTGGTTGCGGGTGCTGATGTGGACCTTCTCAGCTTTGTTCGTTCTACTCTGCAACCTTTTCTCTCTTGCTGACAAGATGGGTGTGTCACCTTTTTCCTCAGCATCATTTTTCTCGTGCTTCCTCCTTTGTTCTTTTTTCTGCACTGTGGTCGGGGTCTTCTGGCCTTTTTCTTTCTTTCCCGCGGCCACTGATTCTTTTTCCTCACTACTGGAGGAACCACTTTCTTCAGTCAACATCCTTATGTCTCCATCTCTTGTCAAATTTCTGAATGCTTCCCATGAGAGGGGAACCTTATACGAATGAAGCACATCCTCCACAAGAAGTTTGATCAATCCATGGTGGGCTACCTGATCTGGTATGCCTTCTTTTAACTTTGTGGCACACTCAATTAGAGACTGTAGCAGGAAATAAGGAATGCTCAATTTTTTTTCTACAGGAAGATCAATCTGGTGCCTTAATTCAGTGAGCAACCTAAAGTGATACCCGTACACAATGCTAAAACGGCCTTCACAGGTTATATACTTCATGATCTGCAGGCTAACTTCATTCCATGGTGGCAGCAAACTGGTTCAACACACCCCATTTTTGTCCTCCGAGAATTCCTCCTCAGGTGGAAAGAATTCTTTCTTTGCCTGCTGGCTCAACTTCCTTTCTTCCTTTTCCCATGGCAAACCCATTGGAAGTTCAGTAATTCGACTGATATATTGCGGGGTGAGCTTGAGGCTTAGGCCCCTGAAGTTCACGGTGGCCAATGTTTTGGATTTCGTCCTCAAAGCTTGTAAAAATTCTTCTGCCACTTCGTCGTCATTACCCTGCAACTTGTCACAAAAGGATATCCATTGCACCCGTGTGAAGAGCTCCACCACCTCCTGGTTTTCTCTTAACTTTGATGAATTAGTGGGTTCCCGTCTAATAAACCCACCCGACATGATAAAAACTGTTGTTAGAGGTGGCGAATGCGGAAGAAATTTGGCCTACTGAGACAGAGCGTAGAATTACGCTTTTGTCATGCACATAATCCACGAAACTTATCCCTGAGGACCTTAACACAGTTTAATTACACTGACATCCTGTAGAACGAAAGTCTATGCACAGTAGACAATACTTGCAACAACTTTCTACGACCAGACTGTAGACGACGATTCTGCCACCTTTAAAAACCAATTGCATGGAGAGTTCAGGGTTACCTTTTTATCTGCCACCTTTTTACGTGAGGAACCCGCCTTCCTGTAGAAACAACTTTCCTGTAGGAGCAGCGCGTGATTCCTGGGGAAGACTGCAGTTGGTCTGCACTCTCGGTGTTGCTTCACAGCCGTTCTGATAGCCAAAGGCTTGGAGTTTCGAACTGCAGAGGGATCCGAATGTTCACTCGAGCTTCAAACGGGGAATGATAAATGCATGCGGGCAATCTAGCCGATTAGATTGAATCGGCGGAATCCGTGGCGCGGGGGTGAGCTGTCCCCGTCGGACCGTTGGATGACGTCGTTCCATCATTTGTCTGCGAGTTCACTTACTACCGCATCATCCCTCCAGTAGATCCGCCGTCGTTTCTTCTGCTAAATCTGTATTTCCCGATGGGGATTGTTCTCACTTGTGTGCTGCCCATTCCTTTTGTCACGACCGCCACCCAAACATCCGACTGGACCATTAACCGGTCGACGTGGCCAGTCAACTGGCCATACAGCCGCTCAACCCATTCACTTCACACTTTGCAAACAATTTAAAGTAAAATTCATGCAATCTGACGGAAGAAAGGGTCGAGACACTTACCTGCACGGCTGCAACACGATTTTTCGGGTTTTGGACGATGATGAATGGATCTATCTACTGCTGGTGAATTTGCACAGGCCCGGAGGTTCACGTTTACAGGTTGCCGACGATGGAGTTGATGCTTGGCTGCATGCATCCGCGTTTCCATTCATATGGCCAGCGCTGTGAATAGTATACACTCTAGCGGGCTTAATTGTTACAGGACTCCCGCGGGATGTCTTGTAACAATTCTTCCTCCTTGGGTGCATGCTGCATGACGAAGGATCTGGCCTCCCGATCACGCTCCCAGGGCTTCTGGATGACTAGGATGGATATGGTATGAGATCTCAGCGTTTTTTTATTTAAAAATTGTTTTTTCTTGATAACTCATCGATCTGCTTTGCTGGTGCAGGTAACTTCGTTGCATGTCGACAAGGATGGCAGGACGAGGTGACAACAATGTGCAAGGGAGATAACAATAGCTTGCATGCGTCCAAACCGATCCTTAGTCGTTAGATCTCCTCATAAAATGGATTCTGGGCTGTCCTGAACTTCTACAGGAAGTTTCCTGTAGAAATATAGAGCTTCCTGTAGAAAGGTTGCGTTTCCTGTAGAAAGTCTGCACCTTCCTGTAGAAAATCTGCATCTTCCTGTAGAAAATCCAAGCCGTGATAAAATTGCACATACCTTGGAGAGAATGAGTATTCTTGGAGGAGGTGCTAGTGAGGTCTCCTGACAGCATGATAAGGATCCTTGGCTTTGAGTTGAGAGGCTTCTTCTCCTCCATAGAACACCTGCAACCTGCATGCAATTTTACATTATGAACTTGCTGTCCTTGTCTTTTGTGCTTATTGTTTTTTCTTTCTTTTTTTCTTCTTTTTTCTTTTTTCCTTTTTTTTTTTTTTGAAAGATAACAGGGGCGCCTCAATGAGGTTTTCACCCTTGCCATCTGCCTTAAGCGCCTCAGAGAGGTTTTCACTCAAGGATCTTTTTCAAAAAAAATTCTCTCTTTTTTTTTTTAAAAGATAATAGGGGCGCCTCAATGAGGTTTTCACCCCTACCACCTGCCTTGGGCACCTCAAAAAGGTTTTCACCCCAGGATCTTTATTATTATTTTTTTTTAGATCTTTCAGGGTATGCCCAAAGGAGAGGCAGAACCCTTCTCTATGACCAACACTGATTTCTCCATAGTTTTGATGAACTCTTGTCTTGAGAGAGGTTTCCTGTATATCTTCAATTGATGCCCATTGAAAAGCATGGGGATGGCTTCCTCATCAATGGTCCGAATAAGAACAGATCCATTGTCATGACATTTTTCTACTGCATATGGTCCTACCCATCTGGTTCTCAGCTTCCCTTTGAAATCTTTGTATCTGGAGTCATACAACAAGGCCCAATCTCCCGGCTGAAATTGCTTGTCATGGAGATGTTGGTCATGCCACACCTTTCTCTGAAGTTGAACCACTTCCGAGTGAAGGAGGGCCTGCATCCGGTGCTCGTCCAGTCCATTCAGCTGCAATAACCTTTCTTGTTGTGCATGGCTGAGATCTAGATCTAGCTGAGCTGCCATCCTCAAAGTGTTGTACTCGAACTCAATGGACAACAAAGCTTTCTTCCCATAGACCAGCTCATAAGGTGTGAAGCCGGTGGTGGTCTTCTAGGTTGTGTTGTAAGCCCATGTGGCCTTAACCAGGCGATCTTCCCAGTCTTTTCTACTGCTGCTCACCACCTTAGTCAAGATCCCTTCTAATGCTCTATTGGTGACTTCCACCTGCCCATTTGCTTGAGGGTGATAGGGGGTGGAAGTCCTATGCTTGATCTTGTGGTGAGCTAGTAAGTCTTCAACCAGGTTGGATGTGAACTGGCTCCCTTGGTCGGTGACTAGCTCTCTTGGGTAGCCAAACTTGTAGAAGATGTTTTCTCTTAAGAACTCGGCCACGTTTTCTTCTGTTGCTACTTTGATTGCTTTAGTCTCTACCCACTTTGTCAGGTAGTCAGTACACACAATGATGTAAGACCTTTGCCTCGAAGGAGGGTTGATTGGACCCACAAAGTCCATACCCCACTTCTCAAATGGCTCAAGAGTCACTTGAGGTTGGAGAGGCATCTCATCCCTTTGAGTCGGTTTCCCCATTCTTTGGCATTGGTCACATTGGCTGATATATCTTCTGACATCTTGATGAAGTGTGGGCCAATAGTAGCCTGCCTGCAGGATCTTGAAGGTAGTCCTCTTTGCTGCAAAATGTCCCCCACAAGGCCCATCATGACAGGTGAGGAGGATATCAAAGACTTCCTCCTCCCTTACACAACGCCTTAAGATCTGATGAGGGCCAAGTTTGAACAGATTGCCCCCGATCCAAGTAAATGAGGCACTTTTGCTGATGATTCTGCTCTTCTCTCTTGAAGATAGGGGCGGAGGGAACTGTGCTGAAACAAGGTAGTTTTCTATATCAGCAAACCATGGAGAGAGTGATGAGATAGCAAACATATGTTCATCGGGCATCTGGTCATCCACTGTTCCATCCTCATCTGCAGACAAATCCAATCTAGATAAAAAGTAAGCAACAACATTTTCTTTACCTGGTTTGTCAACAATGGTCAAATCAAACTGCTACAACAAAAGTAACCATCTAATAATACGAGCATTCACATCTGGTTTATTCATTAAATATCTAATTGCAACATGGTCAGTATGTACAAACGTTTGATAGCCAGTGATATAATGTCGGAACTTGTTCAGTGCATGGACCACATCCAAAAACTCTTTTTCAGTTACAGTGTAATTCAGCTCAGCTTTGGACAAGTTTTTACTAACAAAGTAAATGGCATATGGAAGTTTTTGTTCAACTTGTCCTAAAGCTGCACCTATGGCTTTGTTCGAGGCATCAGTGTGGATGTGGAAAGGTAGGGCCCAGTTTGGACCTCTCAAGATTGGGGTTGACACCAACTTGTCCTTTAATTCATTCAAAGCCCTCTGACAATCATCAGTCCACTTAAACTCCACATCTTTTGCCAACATGCCAAACAATGGCGAGGCTAGATTGCTGAAGTCCTTAATGAATCTCCTGTAATACCCTGCTAATCCTAAGAAACTCCGAACATCCCTTACCTTTTGAGGAGGTGGAACCTTCTTGATGAGAGAAATTTTGTTAGGATCCACCTGTAACCCTTGGCAAGAAATGGTATGGCCTAGCACGGTCCCTTCAGTCATCAGGAATTCACATTTTTCAGGACTAAGGGACAGGTTCATCTCAATGCATTTGGTTAGGACTTTTCCCAGATTGGACAATGCTTCCTGGAAATTGGCCCCATAAGGAGTGAAGTCATCCATATAGATTTCCACTGCATCATGGACCAGCTCCGAGAAGATGCTCAAGACAGCTCTCTGGAAGGTAGCAGGAGCATTGCATAGCCCAAAGGGAAGAACTCGGTAGGTAAAGGTACCCCAAGGACAAGTGAAGGTGGTCTTATCTTGGTCTTCCGGGCTGATTTGAATCTGGTTGTACATGCTAAACCCATCCAGGAAAGAGAAAAACTTCTTTCCTGCCAGTCCATCCAACACTTGATCTATGAAAGGTAGATGGAAACGGTCTTTCTTGGTAGCTTTGTTCAGTTCTCGGTAATCCACACAGATTCTCCACTTCCCATTTTTCTTGGGAACCAACACCAGAGGGGACACCCATTCACTATTTGAGATGGGGTAAATGAATTCGGCATCCAACAGTTTTTGCAATTCTTCCTTGACAATGTCCTTAAGGGTTGGATTCATTCTCCTCTGAGGTTGTCTAACCGGTTTACAATCCTCTTTGATGTATATGTGATGGGTACAGACCGAGGGATGGACTCCTTTCATCTCCTTATAGCTCCAAGCAAAAGCATCTAGGTCACTGGCCAACAGGCTACACAACTCCTTTTCCTGGGAAGGAGATAGGGAGGAGCTGATCTTTAACGTTCTCTCAGGGCCGAACTCCACATTCTTGACTCTGGGAGTGGCAGGGTTGGTCGTACAAAGATCCACTGAGGTGCTGGCTTGGACATCCTCCACCAATTTCTCTAAGGATAGTGCACTGGAAGGTGGATTATGGATCAAGGTCTCAATCAAGTCATCCTCGGTTGGGGGGTCTATTTTAGTGGTATCTAGGGTGCACAAAGGTGCTGAGTACACTTCATCCTCTTCTCCTTACTCCAACCGAAGTGGTAAGTCATGCTCTAAGGAAGGTTGGGCAGGAGGGTATAGGACTAGCTGCTTGGACATAGGACCATTTTTGATGGTCATATTTCCTACACGACAACTTATGTAAGCATCTGCAGTGGCTAACCAAGGCCTTCCCAAAATAAGAGGATATCCAGTAAGCTTTGCCTTGGGTTCCAGAACCAAGAAATCTGCAGGGTATTCCCAAGAGTCGACAGAGACCAAGACATCCTCCACAATCCCTTCGGGAGTCACAGTGGAGCGATTTGCAAATTGCAGAACTGTCGAGGTCTTCCTCAAGGAACCCTGAAGATTGAGTTTGAGCATGGTATCCCTGGTCATCACATTAATGGCGGCCCCCGAATCAATCAAAGTGTGAGGTATGATGATGCCATTGATGTGGACATCTACTACAGGACTCCCAGGATCTAGATACTTTGGGAAGATGACTTGTCCTAACATAAGGTCAGACGGTTGTCCTAAGACATTGATGGTTGAAACATCTCTCTTTCGCCTGCCTAGGTGTTTAAAACACTTTTCCTTAACCAGTTTGTTGTATATTGGCACATCCTTGATGGCTTGGAGAAGTGGTATTTTCACACACAGCTGCTTGAGCTCACCCAGGAGCTCACCCTCCTCTGGGTTGGGTTGTGTGGTGGCTGTTAGTATCTCAGGAAAGGGTGGAATAGCCTTTGGTTCACTTTCCTGTTTATCTTCCTCATCCTCTGGGGGAGGAGGTTGGCGATCTGGAAGAGTCTTTCCAGATCGAAGATTGATCTCCTGGATCTCCACAGCATAAGTAGGGCATGATGTTTCCCCAGTGTATACCTGTTGGGCCTGTCTATTGTTGGGGTTCGGGTTCGGTTGAGCAGGTATTTGAGGTTGCCTCGGAGGAGCAGGAGGTAAGGGTTGAGGTTGAACTGGTGGTGGAGGCAAAATGGCAGGAGGATTATTGTACTGGGGCCTCCACCCCGACTGAGGTGCATTCCACTGAGGCTGTGGCTGGGCATGTGAGTGATAAGAATGAGTAGTGGGTTGAGTAGGGTACTGAGGTGGGTAAGACCATGGAGGAGGCATAGACCAAGAAGGATGAGCAGGGGGACCCCAGGAAGGCATAGGAGTCGATTGGTTGGGGCTGTAATAAGCTTGAGGTGCCCCTTGCATCCCCTGCTGGTAAGGTCTAGGTCCTTGTGGCCTCCTTTGGTTGAGGTAATAAAGAGGTTCAGTGGGAGCTTTTGTCCCTTGGTACATGGATTTAAATCTAGGTAAGGTTGGACATTGGTTTGTGGGATGGTCCTCCTCACAAACGAAACACACTTCAACCGAATGCAATGGACATTCGTTCTTAGGGTGTCTCCTAGTACATCTAGGGCAGAAGATAGCCAAGGCTCTCTCAACTTCTTCCTTCTTCTGCTGGATCCTAAATGTGTCCAGCTGCATGGCAATGTTCTATCTCACCTCACTCTTAAGATCTTCCAATTGATTTGCAAACTCATGTTTGGAGAAAGGGACACCAGTTGAGAGGAGGTTTCCTCTACCTCGTTTCCGAGCTACCCCGGAGTGGTTTCTAAACACAGTCTTGATGTCCTCATAAGGCAGTTGGTAAATATCCCCCCCAGCTAACATGTGAAGGGTATCTAAGAGGTCTTCATGGACTCCTCGGAGCAGGACCAACTTGAGGGATTCAGGGTCAAGTGTGCACATGGCCCGCTTATAGCTAAGTTGGAACCTCTCCTCATAATCCTCTAAGGACTCATCATTTCCCATGGTCATCCGAAAGATTTCTCCCTTGGTTTCCTTGGACCTACAGTAGTCCCGGTACTTGGCATTGAAATCTTGCTGCATCTGAGCCCAAGTAGTGATACTATTCCCAGGTAAGCCCATGAACCAGCGTAATGTTGCATCCTTAAGAGTGGAAGGGAAGAGTTTCAGCTTCTGCTCATCTTCAGTATAGTCATAGGTTCTACAAAGGACAGCAAACTCAAACAGGAAGGTATCAGGATCTTTAGTAGTCAGTCCATGGAAGTGAGGTAAAGCGGAGGGGCTAATGTTCTTCATTTTCATCTCTCCATTGGTCTCTCGGATGGGGAAGGCACCTTCTATTCTCTCATCTTTTCTTCTATTGTCAGCCATAGCTTCAGATGGGATGGTCTCTAATTCTTCTTCTGCTATAGGATCTTCGTATATCTCTGGAGGTTCACCTATAGGTTCTTCTAGATCACTGTCACCGAAGAAGAGATAAGGGTGACTCAGTGATGTGGTGGGGGTGTTGGGTAAGAATTTGCCTGTTTTATCTCGATTCCTACGAGGCATGAAATGGAAAGACTTTTTTTTTTATTGCTTTTGTCTTTTTTCTTTGGTACCTGCAAAACTGAAACAGATTGATCTACAACTAACTATCTTACTGAAATAAAGATGCAAAATTAAATTGAAAGCAGGAAAGAACTAATCTACTTTGCTCAAATGAAATTGCAGGAATGGAAATGCTAGTCTACGCTTGCAGAAATGAAATGGCAGAACGGAAATGCTAATCTATGAAAGCAGGAAATGCTAATCTATGAAAGCAGGAAATGTCTATGCTACTTTTGCAGAATGGAAATGAAATAAACTGCTTAGCAGAAGGCAAGAGTAAGAAAATAGAAGAAAAACAACAATTACTAATACTCTGACGCTTCCTCGGCAACGGCGCCAAAAATATGGTGGGCTCCAGTATTGTAGCAATAATGCTACAACTCCTGGAGCTTCCTATCTCTAATTTTATCAACCCGGTAGTTCGTAACAAACTTGGAAGCGACGGTGCTGTATGCACAAGTACTAGCTCTTGTCGCAGCTGTCACTTGGTCAGCTGGCACACGTCCGCTAGGGCTCAAGCCAACTTCTATATGTTCTCAGAATAAGCTTTCTAAATGATGGACGAAGGCTATCTGAAAGGAAATTAACCTACTTTTCAAGAATGAACTGAAAGCCAACAAAACAGGGAAACCCTAGTAAACCCTAATCTGACTAGTCTAATCTCTATGATGCAATGTTGGGAGTGCAAACTTCTAGAAATGATGCCATTACTTCTAGTGATATGAGATGCATGAATTTAAGCTACTTCTACTAAAAAGAACATTGTTTTTGTATTTTTGCTTAAGTGGTTGGAGTTATTAGGGTTTGACTGTGCAGGGGTAGTTCGAAGGGAAAGAAAGCTTGGGAAAGGTCAGGAGGGCTAGGAGAGGTTCCAGGGGATCCCTAACGTCGTTCCACAGAAGTCCACAACGTTCAGGTGCTCGGCAACCGAGTTTGCAGGCTTCTACAGGATGTCTGCAGGGGATCCTACAGGAAGCTCGGGATTTCTACAGGAAGTCTGCTAACTTCTACAGGATGTTCTGTGGTTGGAGTTTTGGGTGATGGAGGAGTGGAGGAGTTGTATGGGTGGATAGGTAGGATGGAAAGGGAGCTTATGATGGCTCAGGGATAGAGATATGAGATGAGGAAAGAGTGGGTATAGTTGGTTGGTGGATAGAAGGGTGGAAGCAATGAAAAGTCCAAAAAGGTGGAGCTACGTGAACAGTAGAAGTGTTGGAAGGCAAACGAGCTGAACAGAGGTTGGGTAGGTGACTTGGGCGCGTTGAGAAGAAGAAGAAGATAACAGAGTGGTGCAACGCAGTGTAAAGGAAACAAATCTGCACAAAACCGAGAATTCATAAACCTATCCTAACTGTGTTATTAAATCAACGAACAACAATGTAAACTTCAGAGAAAAATCGTGCATGGAGTTGGAATGAAGAAGTACTGCTCAAGATCAGAATGCATGGATGGATATATAATTGAAATGACTGTGTTGCAGCTTGAATGAAAGCATAAGACTGCGTTTTTTTTGGTGGTTGGTACGGTCTACACCCCCAATCTCTAAACAGAGATGGCAGTGAGTGCACTGTCAACCTTTTCTTGGAGCTCTAAATGAATGCTAATCCTCCTACTCTAATCTAAGCAACTAAAAGCACTTGAACCGTAAACTAATCCTACTCAATCACATAAAAGAAATCAAATCAGCAGACTGTAATTTCCAAATGCATGTCAAAACAGAGGAATAAAGTGCTGAAAGGAAAGACAAGTAACAATACAAGGAAAAGGAGGTCTATTTCTCTTAGGTTGGGCCCTAACCTGAGAGCTATAGCTCCCTTAAAAACTCAGAATTGAATCCAAAGCTGCCTGCCTTTATTGAATAATCATGAGTCTAACATCATGCCAAAACTGGCTTACAAAAAGCAAAAACCGAGCTGTAGCTCGTGCTTAGAAATTGCAATAGTAGTTCAAAAGTTCAAAAAGCTCCTATCAAAGGCCACGGCTTTAATATTTATACATGATGAGGATCAAGCTGGCTTCCTCAATTAGTGGAGCTCGGCTGTCCAACTAAAAGTAAACTGCTGTAAACTGATGTTCCTGTAGAACCCGTTGGCTACCTTTAAGCTCGGTGGGGAAAGCTGTTGGAGCTCGGAGTTAGGGTGGAGATCATGAGGGAGGTCATTTAAGGCTGTAGACAACCTCCCTATAAACCTGCAATGCCACCTTTGTTGTCTCCTTGTCTCCTTCTGCGTGGTCTTTGCTCCCTTTAATGCCAAAAAACCTGAAATCATCATGTATTAGCCACATAGATATAATGCCTGCCCTTCTTCCTACAAATAACATGAATATTACTAAGAAATGAATGCATAAGCGATAAAAGATGAAGGGTTGAGCAAGGTAAGTAGGCCAAATGAGCCCAAATTATTACCAAAAATTGGGGCTCATCACCATTTCAAAGCCTCAAAGCGCTATTGTTCTGACACTTCGCTTTCTAATTTGTTTAGGAAATCATCTACCTTGCTTAACCCATCATACATAAGCAAATCCCTTACTTCCGTTGATACACAACGCAACGATCTTGTCATCATGTTACAGTTCAACGTGGTTACTTCGCGCAACCGGTTCTACCATCGTTCTATTTCTTCATCAGAATCCGACATACAGGAGCTTTCGCGTTCCCATGAGATTCGTCCATCCGCGGTTGGATTCACCCACTCTTGTTCTCGCACGGTTATCTTGTAGATGCAATCTAGATCATCCTCGCTCTCATCGTCGCGCACTAGCTCTGTGTAACGTGATCCTTCCACAGGGTCCAACGGTACAACTATGCGCAGAGACTTGTTCTCAAAAATCATTTTGTGCTTCTCTAGATTTATTACCCCATTCATGTCAGTGGCCCAATCTATCCCTAATAGCGCGGGGTAGGGATTGTTTTCATCAACAATCTCTATTGCTTCAAAATCTGCTAGCACACTCGCCCCTTTGATAGCTATAGTGACTCCCTACAATCTTCCCATAGGTAGATCTTCTGTTGGTTCGCCATTCACAACTGGATAGGAGACCATTGCAGCGTAGGTCTCCCCATGCGCTCCCATGTCTGCTTTGGTAGAACGTTCGCATTTGATCCCAAGTCCAGAATCACTTGATCCATCTCGTATTCTCTGATTTTGCGGTCAATCTCAATTTTTTTCCTGTCCTCTTCGTATGCTTCCCAACCTTCCTGACTACGCGCGGTTCACCTGGTGTGGTCCCTGCACATCTATTGATGATTTCCTACAGCCCTTTTACAACCTTGTTGTCGCACAACATCTTCATGCATGTCTCCAGGAACTTTGTGAGCGTTGATGGGTCCATGTCTGGCTCCGCCCTTCCTTTACTTCCTAAAGTGGAGGCCTCAGCAAAGCTCTCCCTAGCTTCCATGAAGGTTTCCTTAGCGCGCTCCAAATCAAACTCCGGTTCTTTCATTGGAGTCTTGCGAACCTAAGTACTAACTTCAGGTTGCTTTCCCTTGTCATCCCCTGTCGTAATTCCACTTTGGAGCACGATGTTTACATTCAAGTCCTCTTCACGTGGCTCTGACCTCATCATTTGCAGGTTCTTAGTCAGGGGAGGTTGGAGTGCTCCCTTATCACGCAACCTCGCTATCAGTATGGGACAATCCTCTGTCTCATGATAAAAAAATGTACAATACAAGCACGACGAATGCGTCAGATTCATACAATTGCGGTTATAATGTCTTGGCCCTCCGCAATTGTAACATATTAGCTGTCCGTGCCCTCTCCCAAATCCTCCTCCCCCTCAGCCTCGTTCGCGCCCATGAAATCCGGTGCGCACCATTCTCGCGTTTTGGTTAAGGGCCTATGTTTCGATCTGAACTCTATAAGTAGGAGTCCTATCCATCATCAACTCATAACTTCTACATTTACACTGACCATGTCCTACTGACCTACAGAAATTACAGAAAAACTGCTGGGAAATATGTGTGTACTTCTACAATAAGTGGCAGTTTTGTGTGGCATGATTTCCCCCTATTTGACAAATCGCGCACCATAATGTAGGCACCACGCTAGGCCCTGCTTGTGCCTCTGGCCTCAATGGAATTGATCCCCATCCTGCGAGGTAATTTGCAAACACCGGGCAATGGTCCTTGTCATGTCCCCGACCCTTGCATTTTACGCACCATACTTCTTCATGCATCTTCGGGTAAACTATCTGGTCTTGCTTCAGGCTCTGCATCTTGAGGCATAAGTTCTTCAGCAACGTGTGAATCTGCTGAACTCCTAGATTAGGATCTTGTATCGAAGTTTCATGCAGCCTCATCGCGGCCTCTAATACTTTTGCTTGAGTTGTTATTATTTACTGTGACAATGCGTTCCTCAGATGTAGTGCTAGTGATGCTACAAACCATGCGTGATGTTGTCCATCTGTCAAAGTCATGTTGGCTTCGTGAACCATAAATTTCAGCCTTTGATCCAACTCCCAAGGAGTCTCACCTGGTAGCACCATCCTCCTACATGCGTACCAATCTCCAAAGCTTCCTTGGTGTGTACCCCACCACCTTGTGAGCGTAGTGCACAGTGCCCATTTCAAAGCCTCAAAGTGCTGCTGTTCCGACACTTCGCTTTCGAATTTGTTTAGGAAATCATCTACCTCGCTTAATCCATCATACGTAAGCAAATCCTTTACTTCCATTGATACACAAAACGATCTTGTCATCATGTTACAGTTCAACGTGGTTACTTCGCGCAACCGGTTCTACCATCGTTCTATTTCTTCGTCAGAATTCGACGTACAGGAGCTTTCACATTCTTATGAGATTTGTCCATCCACGGTTGGATTCACCCTGTCTTGTTCTCACGCTGTTATATTGTAGATGCAATCTAGATCATCCTTGCTCTCATCGTTGTGCACTAGATCTGTGTAACACGATCCTTCCGCAGGGTCCAACGGTACAACTATGCACAGAGACTTGTTCTCAAAAATCATTTTGTGCTTCTTTAGATTTATTACCCCATTCATGTCAGTGGCCCAATCTATCCCTAATAGCGCGGGGTAGGGATTGTTGTCATCAAAAATCTCTATCACTTCAAAATCTTCTAGCACACTCACCCCTTTGATATCTATAGTGACTCCCTGCAATCTTCCCATAGGTAGGATCTTCTGCTGGTTCACCATTTACAACTGGATAGGAGACCATTGCAGCGTAGGCCTCCCCATGCACTCCCATGTCTGCTTTGGCAGAACGTTCGCATCTGATCCCAAGTCCAGAATCACTTGATCCATCTCGTATTCTCTGATTTGCACAGTCAATCTCATTTCTCTTCCTGTCCTCGTCGTATGCTTTCCAACCTTCCTGACTATGCGTGGTTCACCTGGCGCGGTCCCTGCGCATCTATTGATGATTTCCTACAACCCTTTTACAACCTTGTTGTCACGCAGCAGCTTCATGCATGTCTCCAAGAACGTTGTGAGCATTGATGGGTCCATGTCTGGCTCCGCCCTTCCTTTACTTCCTGAAGTGGAGGCCTCAGCAAAGCTCTCCCTAGCTTCCATGAAGGTTTCCTTAGCGCGCTCCAAATCAAACTCTGGTTCTTTCATTGGAGTCTTGCGAACCTAAGTACTAACTTCAGGTTGCTTTCCCTTGTCATCCCCTATCGTAATTCCACTTTGGAGCACAATGTTTACATTCAAGTCCTCTTCACATGGCTCTGACCTCATCATTTGCAGGTTCTTAGTCAGGGGAGGTTGGAGTGCTCCCTTATCGCGCAACCTCGCTATCAGTATGGGACAATCCTCTGTCTCATGATAAAAAAATGTACAATACAAGCACGATGGATGCGTCAGATTCATACAATTGTGGTTATAATGTCCCGGCCCTCCGCAATTGTAACATATTAGCTGTCCGCGCCCTCTCCCAAATCCTCCTCCCCCTCGGCCTCGTTCGCGCCCCTGAAATCCGGTGCGCACCATTCTGGCGTTTTGGTTAAGGGCCTATGTTTCGATCTGAACTCTATAAGTAGGAGTCCTATCCATCATCAACTCATAACTTCTACATTTACACTGATCATGTCCTACTGACCTACAGAAATTACAGAACAACTGCTGGGAATTATGTGTGTACTTCTACAATAAGTGGCAGTTTTGTGTGGCATGATTTCCCCCTATTTGACAAATCGCGCACCATAATGTAGGCACCACGCTAGGACCTGCTTTTGCCTCTGGCCTCAATGGAATGGATAACCTCCCGCGAGGTAATTTGCAAACACCGGGCAATGGTCCTTGTCATGTCCCCGACCCTTCCATTTTACGCACCATACTTCTTCATGCATCTTCGGGTAAACTATTTGGTCTTGCTTTAGGCTCTGCATCTTGAGGCATAAGTTCTTTAGCAACGTGTGAATCTGCTGAACTCCTAGATTAGGATCTTGTATCAAAGTTTCATGCAGCCTCATCGCAGCCTCTAATACTTCAGCTTGAGTTGTTATTATTTACTGTGACAATGCGTTCCTCAGATATAGTGCTAGTGATGCTACAAACCATGCGTGGTGTTGTCCATCTGTCAGAGTCATGTTGGCTTTGTGAACCATAAATTTTAGCCTTTGTTCCAACTCCCAAGGAGTCTCACCTGGTAGCATCATGATTTCTTTGAACCTAATTATTGTCTGCGCTTCTGATTTTGGCCTGCTAAATTCCTTAGTTAGCACGGCTTGAACCTCCCTGATTCCTGCATTCAGATGATTTCTCGAGTGCTTAATTTATCAGGTCAATGCGTGATCCTACAGGGCACTGACCAACGTATCTTTCTTGATCGCATCATTTGTCACTCCTTGTGCTTCCCATACAACATTTACCACGAACCAAAACTAGTCTAGATCTTCATTTCCGACTCCTTTGAACACCAGAAAATTTATTTAGCTTGCCATATTACAGCTCAATGGTGGTGGAGGTGGGGTGGGCGAGGATGGAGGTGATGCTGATGAAACTAGTGGTGGTGTGGGTGGAGGTGGTATGTGCGGAATCCTCTGCCTTATCAAGTTGATCGCACAGTGCGGAGATACCTATTTTTATAGACATATTTGGGCACATCAACCCCAAACTTATATGTCAGTGCATTGGGGCTCATCAACCCATAAAAGAGTTGTTTCATACCCTAAAGGAACATAGTCATCTGAATGCATCATTCTCCAAAAGTTCCATCTGAGAAACCATCCGAAAATTGCCTAAATTGAACCATACTAGTTGCTCCACTGGAAAAGTGCGATGCATACTGAGTGGTACACTGCCAAGGTGCGATGCATACTGTTTAGGCTTTATATAGGGTCTGATGGGTGAGGATGGAAAAATGATCGAGACAGTTTTCTAGGTGGTTGCTCATGGAATCTTCTAGAAACTTCTCCTGTGCCACTTGCCTCTCTGAATTCGCCCAAGGATGAGTAAGGGATCTAAGAAAATCTCCAATCCCTTCTCTTATGGAATCAACTGTAACAAGTGGAATGACACAAATCAAACCCCATGGATGACTCACACCCTTGCACACATCTATAAATGGATCCCTCATCTAAGAGATCTAGAGGCTGGAATATTGCGAATTACAAGGAAGTGTTGATAGTTTGTAATTGAGGAAAGAGCATTGTATTGTCGGTGTGATCTTGCTATTCCATGAGGTGAAGAAGGATTGAAGCTAAGAGGATGGTTCTGGATCAGACAACTGGGTTGTAATTCTCCTTTATATTAATAAAGTTCTTCAGTTTTCTTCCATATGATTAGGCAATTATGAATGTTATCATTTGTGAATGCTATCGTTTGTTCATTATATATCTGATTCTTTAATGTTTATGTTGTAATAGATCACGATGCTTTGACGGTTCTTTGTTGTTGTACTTGTGCAGGTACTCTCCAAGCGTGTTAAGTGCGGGGAGGAGTTACGGGATCTGTCAAAGGGGAGAGAGATCAAGTAAGGGATAAATCGGAAGTTCCAGGTTGGTTCCATTATCTTTATCTTATATGTTACACATAGAAGAAATCGTTGAATTGCTTTAAACTATTGTTTCTAGGGTAGCTACCAAACCTAGAGGGCTAGCATTCTTTACGAATACTAGTTTTCCCAGAAACAAATTGGCGACTCCATTGGGGACTGAACAAATGTTTGTTTGTTGTTATTGTTTGTTTTATAAACTATAGACAGAGTCTAAAGTCAGCCAGGTATCCTTCGAACTGCTCTTGCTCTGCAATTGTATAGTAGATGAATGTTGCTTCAGTCAATATTTGGTTTAGTTTATGAATTAAACATTTGACTTACAAGCATATCTAGATGCCCTTTTGGTAGCTCAGTAACCTCTCAAGACATTCCATCATACGTTTCTCTTTATTGTTCATCAAAATACAGCTTAACTCATTGAAAACAACTGCACATTTGAGCCAAAACCCTTTTCAGTTGTACTCCCTCGACCATCGCACTGTCTTCCACTATAACTCAGTATGCATAATAGCTCTCAGGTGTAGTAAGTGCAATGCATCTCTATTTCTATGAAGCCTAGGTGCGATGATTGACTGAACTCTTTTTCCATCTAGAAATTAAGGGTTTTTTTACCTTGTTTTCAGTTTTGTTTGGTTATTTTGTTGCAAATGAGCAGTGCCTCTTTACTGAAACCTACTTGCATCACTGCGATCAACTTCAATTACATTAGGATTAGTAAATTTTTTTATGTATTTGTTCATCATTTACAATCCTTTGTCGAAAAGTTGTTTAAATTGATTTTTCTCTTTGGTACAAAAAGTCTCATAATTGTCATTTTTTATCAAAAGGAGAAGTGTCGTGAATTCTTCCTTCCATTTATAATCGATTGAAATTTTCTTCATGCTTTTGGTTTGATTGTTTTATATTCGAAGTGTCAAAAGCATTTTAATTCAAAATTGAAAAGTGTCGTTTTGAGTCTTCCTTTCTCTTTTGAAGAAGAAATTGTTGAAAATGTCATTTTGAGTGAAATATTTCAAATCTTTGCTGCATTTAGTTTTCCTTTTTGGAATTTTTCACAAAGGAGAAGGAAAAAAAATACATGCATTTTCATTTAGCATTTTTAGACTTGTGTGCGAAAATATGATTTAGGGAAATGCACTAGTGTGTGCTCTTTGCTCTTTGCTTAAAAGCACTGTAATTTTCTTTCCCTAGTAGCTAGGATTTTCATTCCTCAAAATAAAAAAAAGATTGTTTATCATTGTAGATTGCATCTTAGGAATTTCAGATCATCATCACACGATGAACCTTTGAAAGGCAAACTCTAAAAAAGATCAACTTTAAAATGAATTTCAATGAATCTAACAACACTTTGGAACTTAACGCAAAATATCTATAGGTCTATGCTAGAGACATGTTCCGACGTCATTAAAACTAGTGCCTATCATTTTCATTAAAGGTTGGGTGATTCCTCCTCCTTGATACGACAAGTGCTAGCACGGATTTATGCTCCCCGTACCGTCGCGTATATATTGGGAGACAACAATAGGCTTATATCCTTTATCCATAGGAAGCTGAGCCTGTTGCCTTATTGATCGCAATGCACTAAAAACAACATTCGGGAATATTGACTGTTGTACATAAGTCCTTGGTAATTTCTTTTTAATTTATCAACAAGGTGTATATTGCAATTTTGCGATTGGTTTGGTAATCCCTTTATCTAGATTTTCCAAAGTAGTCACTTTCGTTCCTTTTCGACTCTTTAAAAGAAAAGGTCCATCTGAGCACTTGTCCTTTCAAGCTCATTAAAAATCGAAGGAGACTAGAGTCATATTTAGCTTTTTCTTGACTCTTAAAAACTGAAAAAGAAAATTTGTGTCCCAGAGTCATTAAAATTAATTGAATTGAGAATAACATCATTTTCCCCTTAATTTTGAGTTGATCAAATAATCCGCAATTGTGGAAGAAAGTCAATCAAAACCCCGTCGTTCACGGAGACTAGCGAGTCAACCGTCTTTGACTCCAGAAGCGAAGCCAATCCGGACAAAGTGATCTCGTTTAATTGAGTCCAATTCATCTGGTTTACTTGAAACTTTTGTTTCAACATTGTTAGAGACTACAGTTACTCCGATTATTTTTGGTACATCTGCCTTAATAGAAGAGGTTCCACAGTTACAAGAGGACATTAGAACTGATCCTACTATAATGGTAGACACTTATATATCTGAAACAACTCCATCTGGAGTTGATCTAGAACCCCTCTCAGTTCAAACCGAAGCTACATTTGAACCAATAGTTGTTCAAGAACCTCCCTTTGAGACTGAAGTTAATTTACATGAACATCTGGAAGTTGAGTTTCAGTATTCAAAAGTTGTCACCCCTCCAGTATTTGTCATTGCAGAAGCTATACCTTCTACGGCTCCATAAATCTTTTACGGACCTGAAGGTCTACCTCTTCCACCTGGTCTGATTGTTATAGAGGAGATAATAGAGGATCCCCCATCTAGTTCCCTGTTTCATTTTGGAACTGGGATTCATTTGTATCCCTCTACTCCTGAGTTTGGTTCTTTTAATCCTCCTTCGTCGCAAGTTCCTGTCAAATCGCTAGGAGATCTTTCGGATAGAATAAAAATGTCTGAGCAACCACTATCATCTAGGAACGTTTCATCTGATGCAGCTGCGGCAGAACCTCCTGCTGCTATTCCTACAATGTTTTCTGGTACACCATCTGTTCCAACTGGTTATCAATCACTAGTTGGAGTCCACTTAGGGGCTACTTCAGTGCCATGGTCTGCTCTTATTTATTCATCCAGATTCCCATCTAGTCCTTCTTATGTTGAAGCTCAGCAATTTGATCGTGCATGCCAGTATCAATTTGGGCAAACCATTTCAAAGACCGATATATCCTTTAAACACTGGACTATCGCCATATGGAGAGCAGTATGCCTTTTCACTGTTTCCTCTTTGGGAACAACCATATGAGAGTTTCCAAAAATATTCAGGTCAAACTAGAATTACATCTAGTGGTTGGATACCAATACTACCAGAACGACCAAGGGTTGTATATCCAACGCAACCGATCCGACCTGTGTCGAATATTCCCACTACACCTGCTATTACGACCGTGTTGCAAACACAAACACAACGTATTGTGTCTCAACCTCAACCTACTCCTTCTTCATCACAACCTCAAGTTTCGAGGCAGAAGACTCAAGTCTCTCAGTGTGTGATACAACAGCCACTTGTCTCTACGGCTCAACAACAACCTCAGGTTAGTGCTTCTTTATATGGAATGACTCAGGCACCAATGGGTATTTTCAATGTCCAACTTGGTCAATCTTTCACTATTGGGCAACAACAAAAGGTCCAACAACCATGGCTAGCACAATACCAACAACTGCAATTCCAGCAAACCCAACCTCAGTTTGGGCTTGGTTTACAAGCTTAGACTGGATTTGATCAATATCAAGCCTAACGAGGACCTGGGCAACAAGGCTTTTTAGGTTATGGACAGCCACATTTTCAAAATTATCAACAACCACACTATACTGGTTATGTCCCACAACCTTATCAAAGCTACCAGCAACGGATGCATTATGCTGGTATGCAAAGACATACTGCTCAGGCAATTCCATCTTATCTTGGGTATGCTCCACCCAACCTGAATCAACAGTTGCCTTTTGTAGAAACTCTAGAATTACCAGATTTGAACTAGCTAACGAATTATCCAATTGCATACGCCCCTTGGTGGCCAGCGATTCCTCATAAAATCCCCTCTGATATTCCTAAGTTCAATGGAAATCTAGGTGAATATCCATCGAATCACGTAATGACTTTTCATTTGTGGTGCTCATCTAACACTCTGAATGATGATTCGATTAGACTTTTCCTTTTTCATTGAACGCTCACTGGTCCAGCAGTGAAATGGCATATTGAATTGCCTAGAGCTTCGTTTGGTAACTTCGCCATCCTTGCCACAACTTTTCTAACCCACTTTCAGTTACCCATCAAGTACGAAACTGGAACAGAACTCCTTACCAATTTTAAACAGACCACGTATACTCACATATCTGATCATATTCATGAGTGGTGGCGTCATCGTCGAATGGTAAAGACGTATGTTCCTAATCAGCTGTTAGCTGAGTGGTTTATTAAGTCATTATTGCCATCTATCACTAAGGACGCGGCGAAAGGAGGAGTTGTCACTGAAGAGAAAGTCATTGCTTGTGCCCAATATTTAGATTTTATCTATACACAGTCTAGCACACTCTACGACAAAATTACTAATGCTCATAGACCAAATTTTTCCATTCCACCTCCTCCTAAATCGAGTAGGGACTCTCATGCCGGTGACAGTGTGATCAGTGCCTCAAGCACGCAAACCGCAAGAGGTCCATCTGGTCAAGCTCTTGCTATTTCTAGTCAGAATGCAAATGACAAACCTCTTACCTCGGAGATTAATGTCGTGTCATCTGAAAAAGGAAAAAATCCAAAGCAACCAGGGGGCAAGAAGAAAGGGAAAAATAATAAGAAGAAACAGGAGAATTCCACTCCTGAAAAATCATCTAAGAACCCTACTGCGGCAAAGAAACCTCCTCGTTATCCATGTTTGATTTGTAACAAGGAGCATTTTATGAGAGATTGTCCACATCGATCTAAGGTTTCAAAACTTTTGAAGGCTTCGAATACCTAAGCGGTGTTGACTGAACCGTTTCCAAACCTAGAAAATAATCTGGTTGCTATCGATAATGCTTCCACATTCCAAATGCTTATGCTATCCATCGCAAACAAGAAAAATGATGTTTTTATATCAACAAGGAAAAAAGATTATGGGAATCCATCGTCATCAAACAACCAGGCTACTGATCAACCTAGTGGTTCGACAATGACTTCGCCAGAAGTTGTTCCACCCATTATTACTGAATTAACTATAAAGTTGCCAAATGGAGTCGTACATAAATCGACATTTAATCCTCGTGCTCGAGCTGCTCAAAATTATAATATAGTGGACGATCTGGCTCAATCGCCATCAGCTATGTCGACACTTGAGGTATTGCAAAATTGTCCATCCCAAAAGTAGGCTTTTTTATCAGCAATAGGTGGGATTGATCCAATGGATTCCAATCTTGTGGCCTTTAATCATAAAGGATATACACGTCAGTTATCGGCCCAACTCGCTTTCCTTATACAGGTAAAATCCCTCAATAAAAATGTTCATTGAACCATCATTGATGAGGGGGCATCTACCTGTATTATGTCGATGAGTTGTTTGAAATCTCTTGGTTCACCACCCTTGTCACGATCACCAACAACATTAAAAGCGTTCGATGGAAGAACGTACACTCCTTATGGGATTTTAAGTAGCTTGCAAGTTGAACAAGGGGGCAAGACAGTAGATATTGAAGTCAAGGTCATTGATGGACTCCTTGACTACAATATTTTACTAGGAAGGCCCTGGGTTTATGCTATGGTTGTTGTTGTGTCTACATATTTTAGAAAGATTGCATTTCCCTTCAAAGGTGGAATCACAATCATTGACCAACTAGCCTTTTTCGCTAACAGTTCACAAACTACTGGAAGCATTCCATTGATCTATGGAAGTTCAAAATCACTTCAAAATGTTGAAGTAGGTCTCCTAAAAGACCCTTCCTTAATGGGTACTTTTGCCCTCCCGTCTCCATCTGGTTTCGCGGAAGTGGCCACAGTGGAAACCTGTCATATGATCTCTTCTACATCATCTGAGTTTAAGAAGAGTTCTGACCATTTTGATAGTGAGGACCATCGTGAAGCCTTGCCACCAAGCCCCATCAAATCTTTGTAGAAATCAATTTTCTGGGCTTGGGCAGCAAACCCGAATCAGCACTCGAGAATTTGGCACCTCTTCTGATCCTTGGTCTCGTATACATTCTACAGACGAAGGAATCATCCAATCAATGATGATAGAAGAGACGCCGTGGGAAGATTACCATCATCATTCCCACCTTCGAGATGACAATGAATATTATTCAAACAACCTCAATCACCCCTCAATTTTTGTGTTTTTTTTTTTTTCCAATTCTGTAAATACAGTAGATTCCGAGCGAAATCTGTCCAACATTGAAGAAACTATCGCCATTAATATTTCGACCAAACCTAATGTTGTAGAGAATATTCACGTTGGAAAATCTTGTTCTCCATCAGAACAAGAAAATTACTATGCTCTTTTTCGCGAATTTAGAGATGTCTTTCCATGGTCATATGAAGAAATGCCAGGCATTGACTCAACAATTGTTGAACATGAAATCAAGATGTATCCAGATGTCAAACCAGTATGACAATGGCTTCAACCTGTTGATCCAAAGAAAGCCACTACTAGTAAAGCAGAGGTTGAAAATTTTTTGTGTGCTGGCTTCATTTACCCTGTTCCTCTCACTGATTGGGTATCGAATATTGTTCCCCTAATGAAAAAGCAAGGAACGATTAGAGTGTGCATCGATTATAGAGAGGTAAATCAAGCATGTCCGAAGGACAACTATCCTACACCCTTTATAGACCAGATAATTAATGAATGTGCTGGATGTGAAATATTTTCATTCATCGATGGATTTTCCGGATACAATCAAATCAATATCCGTCCACAGGACCAGTCAAAAACTGCATACATATGTCTGTGGGGCACATTCACATATCGTAAATTGCCTTTCGGTTTCAAGAATGTAGGGGCAACTTTTTAGAGGGTAATGGATTACGCCTTCCATGACATCAAACACATCGTTCAACCATATCTCGACGATCTGCCTGCTCTTTCGCGAAAACAGACTGATCATCTGTAGCATTTGAGAGCCATATTTTTACGTTGTCGCCACCACAAGAGACAACTCAATCCGCACAAATGTGTGTTTTGTGTTGGTTCTGGTCGATTGCTTGGTTTTGTAGTTTCTAAGGACAGAATTCGACTTGACCCATTTAAGGCTTAGGCAATCCTTGACATGCCTCCACTTTCAAATTTGCTTCAGATTCATAGACTCCAAGGGAAAGCTAACTTTCTGAGGAGTTTCATTCCACATTATGCTAAGCTTGCTAAAGGTTATACACGTCTTTTGAAAAAAGGGATACCCTTCCACTGGGATCAGGTTGTGCAAGCTTCCTTTGATGCTTTAAAATATTCCCTGATAAAAGCATCATTAGTGTATGCTCCTGACTATCAAAAAGACTTCAACCTGTATCTTGCCACTGCAGATACAACCATCGCTATGGTTTTAGTGCAAGAAGATAACGGAATTGAACATCCTATATATTATTTAAGTCGTAATGTTAATGATACAGAAAGCAAGTACTCATATGTTGAAAAGTTGGCTTTAGCAGCTATTCAAGCAGTACAGAGATTTCGACACTATGTATTATTTCGCAAAACCACCATTGTATCATATTGCACCCCTATGACATACATTTTGTCACATCAATTGTTGCAGGGCAAATATTCCAAATGGATAGCCATTTTGCAGGAGTGTGATATGGAATTAACCAAATCCAAATCAAAGAAGTCTCTCATCTTTGCAGAGTTACTTTGTGACATTCCCTCGTCATCCAATGATTTAACATCCCAAGCATCAATCGTGGATGAGACTCTATTTCTAATATTGTCAAATGATCCGTGGTACGAGGATATACTGGTCTATCTCAAGACACAAACTTTTAGGCCTAACACCTCTCGCTCTGAACAACAACGTACTTGATACCAAACCAAAGACTATCTAATCGTTGGTGATACACTTTACCGTCGTGGTGTCGATACGATTTTACGAAGGTGCCTCACGCATGAGGAGGCCGAAAAACTTTTGAATGATTGTCATTTAGGTGCTTGTGGGGGGCATCTATCTGGTTGATTGCTGCACAAAAGATCTTACGAGCTGGTTACTTCTGGCCCACCATACTCAAAGATTGCATAATGGCAGTCAGAAGTTGCCATGCTTGTCAGATTTTTGATCGCAAAACTAGATTACCACCTGCACCACGCATCCAATGATTGATGTTGGTCCATTCACTAAATGGGGCATTGATTTGATGACATGTAACCCCACCTCGGCCAGGGGGCATGGGTATATTATAGTCGTTGTCGACTATTTTACAAAATGGGCTGAGGCGATGCCTATATTGAACAACAGCGGCGAAACGACTGCTCTTTTCTTTTTCAATCATGTAGTTTCTAGATTTGGTGTACCACAAGCTATAGTCACAGATCATGGGTCACATTTTTGCAATCACATGATGATCAAATTAACTGCCAAATTAGGATTATCCCATGATAGTTCTACTCCATATTATCCACAGGCTAACGGACAAGTTGAGGCAATCAACAAAGTCCTTAAGCGCATGCTGTAGAGAATGATTGAAGTCCATAAACGAAATTGGCATTTAATCTTGTACTCAGCGTTGTGGATATATAGGACTTCAGTGAGAAATGCGATCGAATTTACACCCTTTCAGTTGGTGTATGGTCTGGAAGCAGTCTCACCCATTCAGTGCGAAATCTCATCCCTCAAGCTTGCAATCGATCTTCTTCCCGAAACTTCTGAAGAAGAGGCTCGTTTCTTGGAATTAATCCATTTGGATGAAACCCATAAGAAACGAAGCACATAAGAAACACATCAAGGCACAATATAACCGAAATTTTAAGCTTCGTGGCTTCTCAGAAGGTGACCTGGTCTTGCTTTACGATCACGATTCTGACAAATTAGGAGTAGGTAAATTTGAACCATTATGGATGGGCCCTTACATTGTTAAATGAGTATTGACAAAAGGAGCCTACGAGCTAGTAATTATGATGGGATTCTACTGTCGCAACCCCGAAACGGGTTGTATCTTAAACATTATTATGCTTGATTAAGTGTAGTAAACTCATTGTACATATGCTTTTATTGCATTTTTGAGTGTTTTCTTTTAGAGTTGTCATTTTGGTTAGGTAATCCACTTCACATTTGTTGCAAATGTTAGACTTTTCAAAACCATTTGTTGGGTATGCTGACAAAGCTAGTTATAGTACGCATAATCTACCTTCTGCGGCCTGGGCCATTTTCACTCTAAGCGGCGAGTTAGTGAGTTTTAGGGGGATATGTATTGGTCAATCAACGAACAACATCATTGAGTATAGTGTGTTGATTGAACTTCTCTCTGATGCCATTTCACATGGCATATGCCGACTCATTGTCAGGCTAGATTCATAGCTCGTCATTCTACAGCTTACTAGCGTTTATTCCGTTCAGAACCCAACTATTTATCGAATGTTCCTAAGAGTTAGGATTTTGGAAAGACATTTTGATTCCATTCAATATCAGCACATTTCCAGAAACTTAAACACATTGACTGATTCATTAGCAAACTATGTGTTAAATAGACATTTGCAACATTTGTAAAGAAAGAATTTCACATCAGCATTTGCATTAGGATTTCATCACTTAGCCAAAATAAAACTCCAAAAATCAAAAATAGATAGCTGTTTATAGTTATTACAAAACGTTTTGTGTCCAACACAAAATCGGTCATCTGACCAAGAAACTCAAAATGAATATATAAAAACATCCTAGACTAGTGATGCTGGTGATAACATGTCACCGCATGTGCTATCATGCGCAGGAGCCTAGTCCAACAACTCGGTACACAAGTAGTATGGTGCTGTAACCTCAAAGGTAACTCATGGGTCCTAACATCCTGAATGCCGAGAGTGAGGCCCTCAATCTGATCCTACAACATTTCCAGGGTCTCTGATATGTCCAGATCCCGAAGGATGACCTCCCTACAACCTCTCCTGATGGATCATCGTCTGCCTCCCATGGGCATGCCACTGGTCGCATTGGTCCAATATCTACACACATATGAGTTTGCTTAGTCTTGGTAACATCAAAAACACAAAAACATTATAAAACTTAAAAAACAAAGATGTGGTCGAATCATTTTACCTATAGCACTCCACTGCTCACCAACTGGTAATGCCAAATCCGGATCGCCTCAGAAATCCATCCCGAAATATGGATACTCCACAAATACCATCTCCTGGTGGTTGAACCACTTGAAAAAGGCATTGAAGAAGGAGATCTGTGATTGGCCGGCATGTCTAGCCATAAGATCCACCCATCTCTGCATTCGTGGTTCCCTCGGTGCTGGCAATCCCAGTGAAATGTTTTGAGGTTGCATTATTGGAATTCTTTTCAAAGCAAAAGTAGTCAACATGGATCTATAACCAAAGTTCTTGGTTCTTCCATTCTTTACTTTGGACATTTGTTTTTTTACGACAGGAATTATCGCCTCACACCAATGTAACACCTTCGGTTCAAGGAATTCCAGGGCATACTGCATGTAATATCTGTTCGCTAAATGTAAGGTCGCGCTGCCAGCCAATCTAGCAAAGGTAAATAGAATGGTCCTTAAAGGTCAATCAGTAACATCTCGAATATTAATCTTACCATCTCTACTGGGTTGAGATCCATCCCTGCAGAACTGATGAATGTAGTCTTTCATAGATTCGTCCCCACGAGAAAATCCTGATAGTGAAAGAGGGGCACCACGCCTCGACAAACCCGTAAAAAAATAAATATCCTCTACTGTGAAAGGAATAGATTTACCTTTAATCTAGAAGAGCTAGTGTTGTAGGGAAAAGTATCCGACTCGGATGACCCTATCCCACTCTAAGGGTGACAGTTCCTTAGAAACAACTGTAAAGCAAACTACTTAAGGTTTACTTCTTTATGAAATCAAAAAAGAATGGAGAAAGCACTAACCGTTTCCTTGCGCTTAATGTCGAATCCAAACTCTTCTCTTTGGCCGCTTGCTCCTAGCTCTTTGTTCTTCTGCTCGCCCAGCTACAATGAGATCCTGCACAATAACAAAGAAGGAAACTACAAGAGGCATGCAATCATAACTGGTTCATGGATTAGTGTAAACCAAACATGCAATCATCACAATATATAATTGAAACAAGAGCACATAGAAGAACCTCAATAGCTTTTATTAATGAAGAAATAAAGGTTCTGAGAGTATTACAACCATTGCAGGCTCCAACCCAGCAACACCTCCCAGCAGAAAGAATTTCTCTTCTTCACCTCTCTCAAACAATCACCCAATAACTCAATAATGAAACCAACAACATATCATTACTTTGCACAAAATTCCAGCCCCCTGAGCTCATAGGAGAGAGCTCAATATATAGATGAATTGAGAAAGGATGAGTCAGCTTGCAACTGATGTGTATCTGTCTTTTGTCCTCTCTCTCTTCAGTTAATCTTTAGTTGATCTTCAGTTCTTGAGTCCACTTGGAGAACTTTGCTTCCACTTGGAGAAACAGAGCCTCTGACTCATCACAAGGCGAAATACCTGATCCAAGTGTCATTTTTGGAAGATTCCAAAGCAATGACTCACTGTGCGACTTGTCCCTTCTCGCTCAGCGCAGGTGGCCTTTGTCCCACTTGCTTTGCAACGCAGGTACACCATGGAGCAACTGAGTTTCAGCGCAGAAACCTAGTGGAGCACCTGCTTTGATTTCAGGATTGCTTGTTTTTGAGTGTTTTCAGGTGGAGAACTGATCTGAGAGCTGTTGGTTTGCTGACCTTGTTCCTCTAGGGGTAGGAACATCATGTTTAGGGAACTTTGGATCCCTTGGATTATTGACAATTCATGCTTGTTGCTGTAAGGCACAAAATTGTCTATAACAGATGCCCCCTAAAGTATGAGGTCGTTTATCGGGTGAAATGCTTTATTGAGAGGATCCGAAGTTCATTCAATCTGCTGAGAAGTGTCCTGTAATAAGATACAATACAATACATTATTTTTCATACATTTTTCATGATCTAGTTGAGGCGGGCATTCCCATGCTCAGCTTTATAAATACATTTTGGTACATAGAACAGACGATCGTCTGATTGTAGACTGATAATTCTCTGCTGAAATTATCATCCTTTGAGAAGGATGATCATCTGCTGTAATGATGTACATATCAAATGTCTTTATGTCCTGAATATATATCGCAGCCCGGATGGATGAAACTAGATCCGGGGTCTTCAATCTCTTCCGATCTTCACTCGATGTACAAGTCGATCCATGTGAGAATTTCTTGAAGTCGAACATGGAAATACATCGCTTGATTACCGGTCAATGATGTAAACCGTTAAAAAGTGCGAGAGGAGTCACCGATAAGGATGATGACCCTCAAGGTACGGCAGTACAATCCACATGGTGGGAATAAAGGACTTGGCGTCGACCACCATGCAAAATCTTCTGGTCGAAGGTCATTGATGTATACCTGTCGCCGGAAGTGAGAAACTTGCCATTGAGGCATGCAAGCTTTAAAGTACTGAGGGGGGTGTTCCTAGATCAACTCCTTGGATAATGAGCTGATGTCGACAAGGAGAGATCTGTCAAAGGAGGGCCTTAATGAATCCCACATCAGTGACACGGAACGGAGCTAGTGATTGTGATGAGGTGAAAACAAACTGTGATGTATGATTCAGGGTGGCGGTCATGAAGTGGATGAAGGATAATGTATGGTAGTGGGTGGAACACGGTTGACTCTTTACAGAACCACATCTCTTGAACATATAATGACAATGATGTGATGGATTGGTAGCATTACCCCAATTGTGGATGGTGTGGCGAGGACCATGGTTATGAGACCGGTGAATGAAACAACCCAACCCGACGTGATACGGAGGACAAAGTGTCATGTTCAAGAGCGACTTGCTACCATTAATGCTGTGAGGTTCTCCCAATTTTTCCCCAGTCATTGCTGACCAGTACCTCTTTATTTTATTCAAGCTTGAGGAGGATAACATATGCTTGTTCTATAACCTGCCCTTCGGGCAAGCCCATCGCTATGTTTTAACGAGCCTAGCGATAGGGAAACTCGTTCTCGTCTAAAGACAAGTTTGTCGCTATTTAATCATTTTAACGAGTCTAACGACAAAGAAAACTCGGTCCTTTTCATTTTTAGAGAGTCTGAAAAGGTACGAAAAGTTAACTCCAAAATTCATTTTTCGTCTTCTAATCCCTTAAGTCCGAAAAAGTATAAAACAATACAGAAGGGATGAATTTTCGATTTCTTTAACGAGCCGAACAAAACAAGCGCTCGATCTTTTTGTGTAATAATCCCTCAGGTCCAAAAAGATTAAAATCTAGAGGAGGGATAGCTCTTCTTGTCCTTTAACGAGCTGGAAGGCCAAAACTCGGCAAACTTTTCATATTTTACGAGTCAGTGAAAAGAGCTCAAAGAAGACTCGTCTTTTGAGGAACGAGTGATGAACAGGGATAGCAGCAGATTCCAGGTACAGGTTGGAATTCTCTAATCACGGCAGTGTCACAAGGATGGCTAAGTGGAATCACTCTTCGCAGCTGTTCCTCAAAATGGGTAAACAAACATATGGAGGTGAACGATTGGCCAAATGAACGGATGGAGGTGATGGCATATAAACACGACCAAGGGCCTTTTAATATAGCTTTCAAAGGTTACATTTCTCAAGGTTGTTCACCGGTTCATTTTTTCTGGATGAGCTTGAACTGTAGGGAAAGATTGCTCACAACTTGTGTTTATTTTTTAACGAGCATGAACTCTGTACAAAACTGCTCGATTCTTGCGTTTATTTTTTAACGAGCATGAACATTGCTAAAACTGCTCGATTCTTGCGTTTATTTTTTAACGAGCATGAACATTGCTAAAACTTCTCGATTCTGATGCCCCCAGCATAAAAAATGTGGGCGAGGCATATGTCCTCTAATTCTTAAGGGGACATTTCATTTTTTAATGAGGTTGACATCGTGAAGAACTATCCTCTTGACTCCTTGTTTCATTTTTTAACGAGGTTGACACGAGATAAGAACCGTCCTCGGGGCCCATTGTATTTACAGTATTTCCATTAGGGCGACGATCCATGCTAACAAAATATTTAGGAACCTTCTGAATCCATTGAATATGGAAGATTTCATATTGTAGGTTTCCACTGTGGCTACTTCCGCCAGATTACCTGCCGGCGGTAGGGCAAAAGTACCCATTAAGGCAGGGTCTTTTAGGAGACCTACTCCGATATTTTGGAGTGATTTATTACTTTCATGGATCATTGTGATGCTTCCCATAACTTGAGAACTGTTGGGAATAAATGTTTGTTGGTCAACGATTGTAATTTTTCCTTGAAAAGGAAATACAATCCTCCTGAAGTAGGTCGACACAACTGCAGCCATGGCATATATCCAAGGCCTTCCCAGTAAGATGTTGTAATCGAGGTTTCCGTCGATTACTTCCACATCAACTTCTACTGTTTTTCCCCCCAGTTCAACTTGAAAGTTATTTAAAATCCCGTATGGAGTGTATGATCGTCCATCAAACGCTTTTAATGTCGTTGACGATTTCGACAAGGGTGGTGAGCCTAAATTTTTCCAGCAACTCATTGACATAAGACATGTAGATGCTCCCTCATCAATAATTGTTCGATGAACAGTTTTGTTGAGGGCTTCCACTTTAATAAGGAAAGCTAGTTGAGCTGGTAACTTAGGGTCATGTCCTTTATCATCAAAGGCCACAAGATTGGAATTCATTGGGCCAATCCCACCTATGGCTGATAATAAAGCTTGCTCTTGGGAGGTGCAATTTTGCGCTACCTCAAGTGTCGACATAGCGGACGACGATTGGGTCAGGTCCTCTATTATATTATAATTCTGTGCTATTTTTACACGAGGATTAAATGTCGATTTGTGTACTACTCCCTTTGGCGAGTTTATTATTGGCTTAGGAACGATGGGTGGCACAACTTCGTTCAAAGTTGTTGTCGAACTACTAGGTTGTTTATCATCCTTGTTATTCGACCGTTGTGGATTCCGGTAACCTTTATTCCTTGTCAAAGCATTATTATGCTGCTTTGAGGTGGACAACATAAGCACTTGGGATCGGGAAGCATTTTGATTGGCAACCAGATTTTGGCTTGGATTAGGGAACGGATCAGTCAACACTGCTGGGGTTTTTGAACTCTTGAAGAGTTTCTTAACTTCAGGTATATGTGGCCAATCTTTCATCCAATGATCCTCATCGCATATATGACACCCTGTCGGGGGTCTCCCTTTCCTTTTCTTTATCTTCTTGCCCCCTGGTTGCTTCAGTTGTTTGCCCTTATCGGTCGACATGGCATTTACTTCTGAGGCAAGAAGTCCCTCATTTGCATTTTGACTAGAAATTTTGTGTTTTCCAGTCACGCCATTACTGCCGTGAGAGTTAGTATTCGATTCAGGAGGGGGAGGAATTGAAAATTCAGGTCTAGGGGCGTCAGGTATTTTGTCGTAGAGCGTGCCCGACAGAGTATATACTAAGTCTAAATATTGAGCACGAGCAATGACTTGCTCCTCTGTTACGACTCCTCCCTTGGCCACATCTTTCGTTATAGCCGGAAGTAACGACTTTATAAACCATTCAGCTAACAACTAATCGGGAACGTAAGTTTTCACCATCCTACGACGACGTCGCCACTCATGTATATGATCAGATATGTGAGTGGCCGTTGTCTGTTTGAAGTTGGTAAGGAGTTCTGTTCCTGTTTCATACCTTATCGGTAATTGAAAATGGGTTAAGAAAGTCGTGGCTAAGGAGCTGAAGTTGTCGAAAGAGGCTCTTGGCAATTCAATGTACCATTTAGCCGCTGGACCTGTCAATGTCCTCTGGAAGAGGCGAAGTCTTATCGAATCATCATTCAGGGTGTTTGATGAACACCATAGGTGGAATGTCATCACATGATTCGACGGATCTTCACCTGGATTTCCATTGAATTTAGGAATGTCCGATGGAATTTTATGCGGAATCACTGGCCACCAAGGGGCATAAGCAATTGGATCATTCGTCAACCGGTTTAGATCTGGCAATTCTAGAGTTGCTACAAAGGGCAACTGTTGGTTCAGGTTAGGCGAAGCATATCCAGGATAAGATGGTATCGCCTGAGCAATGGGTCTTTGCAGACCAGCATAATGCTGACAACTTTGACAAAGTTGATGGGCATAACCATTATAGCATGGTTGTCCATTACTCACAAAGACTTGTTGCTCAGGTCCTTGATATGATTGCTGGAATGGCGGTCGTTGAGATTGAACCAACTCTGGTTGTTGGACCATTTTCTGTTGACCAATACTGGATGGTTGACCAAGATGAGGAGTCACAGTACTTGTTTGAGCCTGAGTCGCTCCAGATAAGGAGGCACTACCCTGAGATTGTGATTGAGCCGCTGAGACAAGAGGTTGTTGTATTACAACAGGTAGCGCTTGTACTTGCGACGCATTCGCCATAGCAGGTGTGGTGGGAATATTCGATAGAGGGTGTACTGGTTGCATTGAATATGCAACTCCTGATTGTTGAGGCAGTATTGGTACCCGACCGCTGGATGTAATTCCAGTTTGACCTGATCCTTGTTGTAAAATCTCATATGGTTGTTCTCTAGGAGGGAACAATGAAAGAGCATACTGCCCTCCACATGGTGGGAATCCAGTACTTAAAGGGTAAATTGGCCTTTGAAGACACATTGGATCAATTTGTCGAGTTTCAACATAAGAAGTACCAGATGATAATCCGGATGAAGAAATAGGAACTAACCATGTCGTTGTCCCTGATTGGACTCCGGCTTGTTGTTGACAATTCGCCGGGACAGATGGTATACCAGCGAACATCGTTGGAGTAGCAGCAGGAGGTTCTGCTGCTGCTGTGTCGGACGACACAGTCCTAGATGTCGACGGTTGTTCAGACATATCTAGTCTATCCAAAAGATTTCCTAGTGATTCTACAGGAACTTCCACTGGTGATGGACAAACTTCTGTTGTAGCAGGAAATAGAGTGACCCCTACTCCAAATTGAATTGGAGTGGATACTTGCGGTTCTTCTATAATTTCCTCTATTGCAATCAGACCAGGTGGAAGAGGAAGACCGTCAGGTCCGTAAAAGATTTCTGGTGCCGAAGAAGGGGTTGTATCGACCGCGACGGATGTTTGAGGAACAAAACTCTCTGGACCGGTTACAGATGGAACTGGTTCACTCATACAAGTATTTGCCCCCAGACTAGGATCAGTATTACTGTCCCTCCGTGGCGATTGAACTTCTTCTATGGAGGCAGGGTTTCCGGAAATGTTTGGAGTGACCAGAATCTCAGATGTTGTTGGAACACTTGTTCTAACTTTTAAAGGAGATTTTGAACTGGTTCGACGAGCTCACTTTGTCCGGATTGTTTTCGATTCCGGAGACAAAGACGATTGACTCGCAAGCCTCCGAGAACGACGGATATTCAATTGACTTTCTTCCACGATTGCGGATTACTCGATCAACTAAAATATAAAGGGGGAAAATTTGTGTTTCCGATTTGAATGAATTTTATTAGACGCTTTTAAACATAACTTTGCTTTTTCATGTTTTAAGAGTCGAGAAAAAGCTAAAGATGACTCTAGTCTCCTTCGATGTATTAACGAGCCCGAAGTGACAAATGCTCGGTTGGACCTTTTCAGTTATAGAGTTTGAAAAGGGCCAAAAGAAACTGCTCTGGAGATCTAGGCAGAGGGTGTGCCAAACCTTTCGCGAAACCACAGAATACGTTTTACGGTACGGGTGGTCGATCTTCGTGAATGCTGTGTTCACTACATCGCGATCAGTAGGGCGGCCGACACGGCTTCCTATGGATAAAGGATAATTGCCTATAGGGGTCTCCCAATATATACGCGATGGTACGTGGGAGCACAAGTCCGTATTAGTGCCACCGACTCTCAGGAGGAATCACCCACCTTCGTAGAGATCGACAGTCACTATGTTTAACGACGCCGGAACACGTCTCTACCCAGACCTCTAGATGTTTGCGTTATGTTTCAAATGCGTTGTTAGGTTCATTCAGTATATTTTAAGTTGATCTTTTTAAAGTTTGCCTTTCAAGGTTCACCACGAGATGTATATGACAAATTCCTGAATGCAGCCTAAGATGAGAAGCAAGCTTTTTCAAATCTTTTTGACTGATGAAAATCTTAACTACTGAGAGAGAAGGAAGGCAAATTCTTTTCACACAGTTCATACAGCACAAACTAATGCACTTTCTCCTAAATCATCATGCAAACTTTTTCAAATGCAAAATGCACAATGCATGTATTTTCTTTTCCCTTTCTTAATGTGGATGGATTACAAAAAGAAAGTGGTTATATAACTTTGATTTTGATATAGAGCGAAAGTAAACAAGTTTGTCCAAAATCAAAAGACACCTTAAGATTCACTTGCTTAATCACTGGAAATACATGAAATCAAACCATACTAACGAAAGTAAAATGACTAATCAGCTATGGACAACAAACAAGCTAACTCTTTAGACCAGCAAAATGCCTAACACAGGTTCAGATCTAAGAGGCCAAAAGCATGACTAGTTTACTTTTCGTTATGGGAAATTGTAAATGAGTAAGAAATACAAAGAACAAGTACAATTTCATTATATAACAGAGGCAAAATGATGGCAAGTAATATTGGTTTCAAAACAGGCACAAGACTGACACCTAGCAGCAAAACTAAGTGAAAACAGGCAAGAGAAAGGAGGAAACCCCAAATGCACTAGGAAAATTTGGGCCAACGCAGGCTCTGCACAGCCAAACTGGCTCTCAGCGCAGGTAGCCCCTTTCGGGACCTGCGTTGCAAAGCAGGTAGCCTGTGTACTACCTGCTTTGGAAAACGAGAATTGCGTTTTCACAGTTTCCGGGTCATAATTTTCTCAAAAATGCACGGTTTTTGCTCAAATCAGAAGCAATCAGTCAAGCACACTCAAAGGGATGATTAAGAAGGTGCAAAGCTATCACTAAGAGCTTACAAGGATCCTTGTAGATCAGCTCTTCAAATCATGAATTTGCTCAGAAAATGAGCAAGAGTAGCTGCCCTCTACTTCGCTTTTGATATAGTCAAAAGCTTTTCGATTTGGTACTCTTTTGTTCAGGAAATGAATAGCAAAATACTACAAACACAATCAAACGGATACGATCCCCAGTGGAGTCGCCAGTTTGTTGTAGGGAAAAGTATCCGACTCGGATGACCCTATCCCACTCTAAGGGTGACAGTTCCTTAGCAACAACTGTAAAGCAAACTACTTAAGGTTTACTTCTTTATGAAAGCAAAAAAGAATGGAGAAAGCACTAATCGTTGCCTTGCGCTTAATGTCGAATCCAAACTCTTCTCTTTGGCCGCTTGCTCCTAGCTCTTTGTTCTTCTGCTCGCCTAGCTACAATGAGATCCTGCACAATAACAAAGAAGGAAACTACAAGAGGCATGCAATCATAACTGGTTCATGGATTAGTGTAAACCAAACATGCAATCATCACAATATATAATTGAAACAAGAGCACATAGAAGAACCTCAATAGCTTTTATTAATGAAGAAATAAAGGTTCTGAGAGTATTACAACCATTGCAGGCTCCAACCCAGCAACACCTCCCAGCAGAAAGAATTGCTCTTCTTCACCTCTCTCAAACAATCACCCAATAACTCAATAATGAAACCAACAGCATATCATTACTTTGCACAAAATTCCAGCCCCCTGAGCTCATAGGAGAGAGCTCAATATATAGATGAATTGAGAAAGGATGAGTCAGCTTGCAACTGATGTGTAGCTGCCTTGTGTCCTCTCTCTCTTCAGTTAATCTTTAGTTGATCTTCAGTTCTTGAGTCCACTTGGAGAACTTTGCTTCCACTTGGAGAAACAGAGCCTCTGACTCATCACAAGGCGAAATACCTGATCCAAGTGTCATTTTTGGAAGATTCCAAAGCAATGACTCACTGTGCCACTTGTCCCTTCTCGCTCAGCGCAGGTGGCCTTTGTCCCACTTGCTTTGCAACGCAGGTACACCATGGAGCAACTGAGTTTCAGCACAGAAACCTAGTGGAGCACCTGCTTTGATTTCAGGATTGCTTGTTTTTGAGTGTTTTCAGGTGGAGAACTGATCTGAGAGCTGTTGGTTTGCTGACCTTGTTCCTCTAGGGGTAGGAACATCATGTTTAGGGAACTTTGGATCCCTTGGATTATTGACAATTCATGCTTGTTGCTGTAAGGCACAAAATTGTCTATAACAGCTAGTCAATGGGATTCCAAGCATTGAGGAGATACTGCAACAAACAGATATGTTGCCTCATGCTGGATATGCAGAAAAACTTCAGTAAACCACAGTTTTTTAATGCATCCACTGTGCCATGGTCATGTAAAGCAATCATGTCCTCCTCTTCATGTTCTTGTTCACACCATGTGACAACCATTTTGATCCAACAAATATCTGGAATGCAAACAATAAATGAGTTAGGATCCAATTTTGAGCAAAAACAGGTAAAAATTTGATGAAAAAACACTGTATAATTTGCCTTTTTGTGCCCATCGCACCCTGCCTTTGAGCAAGGTGAGATGCATATTCACTGGCCTATTGGAAGCTTAGTATGCATCACACCTTTCGATACTAGCTAGGTGCGATGATTGAGGGACGAAATATTTAAACCCCAGGGGCCCAGAAAAGTGAAAAAACTTGCTCAGAATCAAGAAAAGATGGAAAGAAAATGAAGAGCTTAAGGATAGCTCCTACCTAGTCTTGATAGCACGGAGAATGGTCCACCAGATCTCCCGAAATCGACTGGTGAAATTTGAGAGGGAAAACCACTCCAGAGCTCCCAAATCCCAAATTTGAAATGAAATGATGAAAGTGAAAGGTAAAACTACTTTTTATGTTTACTATTCATGTACTTCAAAGTGAAATGTTAGTTTTAGTTCATTTTTCGTCCATATATATGTATTTCTAATCAATTTGATGGAGTTTTGAGCAGGTTGAATGACAGATGAAAGAATCTGATGTGCTAAACAGTGAATTGAACATCTTCGACCACCAAGCATAGTTTTTTTGTTTCAAGCTTGTGTAAAAATGAAACTGAATTCAAGCATAGTTTTGTCGTTTCGAGCTTGTGTAAAAATGAAACTGAATCCAAGCATAGTTTTTCATTTCGAGCTTGTGTAAAAATGAAACTGAATCCAAGCATATTTTTTGTTTCAAGCTTGTGTAAGTATGAAACTGAATCCAAGCATAGTTCCCCATGGTTCAAGCTTGTCTAAAAATGAACCCATTTTCAAATTTCAACCCTTGTGATTGCCATTATATTAGCCTTTTGAGTCTTGGTTGTGTACATCCCATCGCCACCATCCCTTTGGCTAATCATACGCTCTCACTTGGTTGTTTTCCCATTTTTTGAGGAACAGTTCCAATGAGTGGTCTTATTAGCCAGCCTGTTCACATAAATTAGCATGATTTGAGAAGTTCCAAAATCACTGGAACCAGTTGCTACCCTAGATACCACTCGTTTCTCAAAATAGAGTCCTCTTTAAACCCTTTTTAGACTCGTTAAATATGAAAATATTTTTGAGCGCTTGTCCTTTCCAGCTCATTAAAGTGATTGGAAATGTCATCCCTCCTGTATTATTTTATCCTTTTTTCGGACCTGAGGGATTATCTGACGAAAAAGAACTTATGGAGTTTTCCTTTCATCCCTTTTAAAACTCTCTAAACATGAAAAGGACCGAGTTATCTGTCGTTAAGCTCATTAAAAAAATAGCGACAAACTTGTCCATTTTATACGAGACCGAGTTTCTCTGTCACTAGACTCGTTAAAACATCAAATAGTGACAGGTTTGCCCGAAGTGCGAATTATAGAACAAGCATATGTTATCCTCCTCAAGCTTGACAAAAATAAAGAGGTACTCGTCAGCAATGACTAGGGAAAAAGGGATAACACTTGAAGAATTTATGGTAGAAAGTCGCTCTTGAACATGACACTTTCACTTCATCACCATTATTGAGTTGGGTTGGGTTATTCCATTCACCGGTCATCTCACCATTGGTCTTTCATACCATCCATATTTTGGGGTTAACGCTACCAATTCATCTCAGTGTCGCTGACATGTTCAAGAGAAGTCATTCAGTTGTGAAACGACCATCCAGTTAATGTCTCATACACTGCAATACCTCCAACCTTCATTTTTTCATGACCACTATTCCTGAACCTTGTGTCGTCAATTAATTTTCACCTCCAGAAATCATTTTCTTCTTTTCGTGTTGTAGATGTGGGATACATCAAGGCCCTCCTGCAACGAGTCACTTCTTGTCGACATCAGCTCATTATCCAAGAAGTTGACTTAGAAACACCCCTTTCAGTGCTTTGAAGCTTGCATACATCAACGACAAGTTTCTCACCTCCGCCGATAGGTTGACATCAATGGCCTTTGACTGAAAGATTTAGCGTCGTGTTCGACATCGGATCATATATTCACACCACGTGAATTGTACTGTAGTACCTTGAGGATCATTATCATTACTGGTGATCCCTCTCGCGTCTGTCAACAGCTCACATCATTGGCTGGTAATCAGGCGATGTCTTTCCATATTCGACTTCAGAACATATCTTCACATGGATTGACTTGTACATCGAGTGAAGATTGAACGAGTTTGAAGACCCCGAATTTAGTTTCATCCATCCGAGCTGCGATATATTCAGGGACATAAAAACATCAAATGTACAAAGGCTCTACACAGATGGTCATCCTAACCATGGATGATGACTCTATATCTGAAGATACACCAGTCTGTATCTGTAGACGACTATCTGATCTATGTACATGAAATGAATTTATAAAGTTGAGCATGGGAATGCCTCCCTCAGCTAGATCATGAAAATTATATTATGATGATGTATTGTATTGTAACTTATGCAGGTCACCTTCCAATTCGAAACATCAGATGCTCATGATAAAGCATTTCACCCGACATCAATATTTATGACTTCATACTTTAGGGGGCAACTGTTATAGACATATTGGGCACATCAACCCCAAACTTATATGTCAATGTATTAGGGCTCATCAACCCCTAAAAGAGTTTTTTCATACCCTAAAGGAACATAGTCATCTGAATACATCATTCCCCAAAAGTTCCATCTGAGAAACCATCCGGAAATTGCCTGAATTGAACCATACTGACTGCTCCACTGGCAAAGTGCGATGCATACTGAGTGGTACACTGCCAGGGTGCGAGGCATATTGTTTAGGCCTTCTATAGGGTGCGATGGGCGAGGATGGACAAATGTCCAAGACAGTTTTCTAGGTGGTTGTTCATGGAATCTTCTAGAAACTTCTCATATGCCACTTGCCTCTCTGAATTCGCCCAAGGATGAGTAAGGGATCTAAGAAAATCTCCAATCCCTTCTCTTATGGAATCAACTGTAACAAGTGGAATGACACTAATCACACCCCATGGATGACTCACACCCTTGCACACATCTATAAATGGATCCCTCATCTAAGAGATTTAGAGGCTGGAATACTATGAATTGCAAGGAAGTGTTGATAATTTGTAATTGAGGAAAGCGTATTGTATTGTTGGTGTGATCTTACTATTTCATGAGGTGAAGAAGGATTGAAGCTAGGAGCATGATGCTGGATCAAACAACTGGGTTGTAATTCTCCTTTCTATTAATAAATTTCTTCAAGTTTTCTTCCATATTCTTGGGCAATTGTGAATGTTATCATTTGTGAATACTATCATTTGTTCATTATATATCTGATTCTGTAATGTTTATGTTGTAATAGATCACGATGCTTTGATGGTTCTTTGTTGCTGTACTTGTGCAGGTACTCTCTAAGCATGTTAAGTACGGGGAGGAGTTATGGGATCTGTCAAAGTGGAGAGAGATCAAGTAAGGGATTAAGCGGAAGTTCTAGGTTGGTTCCATTATCTTTCTCTTATCTGTTACACATAGAAGAAATCGTTGAATTGCTTTAAACTGTTGTTTCTAGAGTAGCTGTCAAACCTAGAGGGCTAGCATTCTTTAGGAATACTAGTTTTCCCAGAAACACCTGTGCAAGCTCTTCCTTGTCCTCGCGTAAATGGATGTCTTACGTTATACTTATTTATACAACACATTCATATAAGTTCGCGCATGTAAATAAACAGTAAACTTGCAATTTATACCCAATCATACATTAAAACGGGAAAAGATACAACGAAATATGGTAAGCTTCTCTTTATTAATTCTTCAAACAATTATAGACTCGACTTGTCCTGCGCACTCAGCTGCAGGGGTCCACGCACTCAGCTGCGAACTACTAAGCCTTTGCGCATTCAGCTGCAGAGCCTTCTCCTACTCTACGACCTAAAGACCCACTTTTCACTTCAACTCAAGTACTTAGACTCATCATACTTCCATCCATCCTTATCCTTTCTTCCTTAGAGGCTCGCTTTATTTATACAATCCCATGGTCCGTAGACCATAGGTAAGTTTATCAAGCCAACATTACATTACAAAAACTAGGGTGGGCAACCCTGTGACTCTATTATGACTTTGCGCTCCGTGCCCACAATTTGCGGAGCTTTTACAAAGGACTTGGTCAACACTTGGGCTTTAAGCCCCAAAACATGCCTCAAGGGGATTCCATGCCCAACACTATGTGATACTTCAATGGAATTGGTTGCGTGTAGAGGAAAATAAGTGGCATAAACCAATCAAATTTGAGGATATATGTTGTTCTTGGATTAGTTATCGATAAACGATAAAGGTTGGTAGGCGAACACACCCTTATAGAATACCTTCGGTGTAATTAATCTATTTGAAAAAGGTGTGGATTCTTCGTTGTACTATTGTTTAGAATTTTATAATGAATTTACATTCTCTAATTCCCATTTTTTTTAAGTAAAATAACTTAAAAAAAATCCCCGTTGGGGGGTGATGAACACGAGTTATACACAGGACTTGAGCATTAATAGCCCTCCCACATGGAAATTATGAGTCGCATGTGTGTTGGGAAAGGGCAAATCCTATTTCCAACCCCATTGAAACATAAATGCAGTCTGACATGCAGGGAGTATAGCAGTTTCTTTGCATTTACATTTCTTTCAAAATTGACTTTGACGTTTTAGCAGCAAGAAAATTGTTAACTCCCTGCATGTCAGACTGCATTTATGTTTCAATGGGGTTGGAAATAGGATTTGCCGTTGGGAAAGCAGGGCAAGGAGGCCTGCATAAGAACTTTCTCAATGCTCACGAGGTTATAAGTATTTTATTCATTAAAAGACTATTCAACGCTGAGTATTGTTTATAGTTGTTATAATCGCGACAACTCATCGCCAGATTCCCGGGATTGTCCTTTGACTTTAAGGATTCATTAATGGAGTTGCGTGACAACTGCTGCCCCATTTTAAATGGTTTATCCCAGTGAGATACATTATATTAACACACTACTTACTTTTCTTTTAAATCATTTATGCAAGTGGGGAGGGGGCACGTGGTTTGGGATGTTCCTACGTGAGAGTTAATATTAATCTATACATTGATAAGTATTTTATTCATTAAAGACAACCGAACGCTGGATATTTTATTCATTAAAGACAACGCACCACTGGATTCCCTCCGTTGTGAGTATTGTTTATAGATTTGTTATAATAGCGATAACTCATGGCCTCCGGGGATTTTCATTTGACTTTGACGATTATGTTGGATACCTATAGTAATAGGTTTCATATTTCATGATTGATTATTGAAAATCCAAATATGCTCTGCTTTGCTACTACAAAGATCCCATATTTCCAGGAAATCAGAAGTGTGTGAAGTACTCCAAATATTGAGGACCTTATTACAAATTTTGTGGATGATTCAACAGTTTAAACTGGATCATGCCATGTTTCAATTTTGAGTTGTAGAATAGAGAAAGATGTCTGTCCAAACAGCTTAATCTTGGCAGACAAGTAGTTCAGGTAGAGAAACAAAGGTTCCCAAAAGTCTAATCTGGGACCTTGGAAGAGATAAGGGTAGAAGTAGATAGAGAGAAAAAGGAAAAAGCCAAAGAAAAGAAAAGGCAATTGAGGGTTGCAAGTCCAAGTGCCCCTCCAAGAAGAAACAAAAAATGCTAGGTGAAATAGTTGGGTAGGCAGTTGTGGTTGCAGAAAGGATATGTTCACCATTACACAGTTGTCAAAAGATGTTTTGCCAAGGCAATAAATATATCAGCAAACAAGGTGGTGAATTCCATGGACTCACAGTAAAGAGCATCATTAACTTCTCTTTTCCCCCTCTACTCCATCACTAACACCCCCTTTCTAAATCCCCCACCTTCACTTATACTAACTCCTAATTCTACTATATAGCTCCCCTATTTTACCCCTACCCCTAATAATACTAACACTAAGGTGTATAAAGCCCCAAATCTTATGTATATTCCCTCCCCTGGGCATAATAGCCGAGCATTCTTCAAAAGGGACCATAATGGCACCAGGCCACTGTGGTGAACCTATTTCCACCATTTCCCCTTTGCTGCAAGCTAAATGACCCTCAAATCACCTCTGCATTGGTAAAACCCCTCTCCAAACCCCATTGGCCTATAAAATCCTTTGCAAAGGTTACAAAAATCAAAACCCGCCTCTGGCACCTTCCTCAATACTATCGCATGACTGGTTGAATAAAAACATTTGAAAAAACCATACAAAACCCATAAACTTTAATATTTTCCGCCCATATTATCGAACGTGCACCTTCCTCCTCCGCCAGCCGTCGGATCAAGCCCATCAGATCCGACGGTCCTCATCAATATCGGAGCACATCCGATGACCGCACGTTAAGTCCCGAGAAAGTGACGTTGCGCCTCGTCACGCCTCCTCCACACGTCAAGCGTTCACATATCTCGGAGCCGGGTCTGACAGCTTCTGCGCCGTACTCAAACCGCCCCGAGAAACCGCGGCGGTTAAGGCTATAACCGTGACCGCTACGGTTTGACCACCACCGGTTTGCCGCTGACCCACCGCCACGTCTTTCTCCGCTCGTACCCGCCTTTCTTATTGGTCCACCTCACTGCTGACTGGGCTGCCACCTCACCGCCCCTTTGACCATTCACCCACTGCCACGTCCTCTCCGATGACGTCAGCTGACGTCACATCACCGTGACCCACCAATGACGTCATGCTGACGTCATCATAAAAAAGCGCCAAGTTGGTAAAAAACCCATATTTACCAATTTTACCCGTGTTTTTCACCATTTTACTGTTATTTCTGTTGGACGCTCTGCTCAACCATTTGCGCCCGGATTTCCGCCAACCAGTCGATTCAGCCAAGGCGACCTCCTCAGCAGCTACTGTACACCTTACCACAACCTCTGCACGTCGAATTACAGGTATTTAGACTGTCTCGCCTTCCATACGACCTGCATTAAGCTTAAAACTGCTCACAGGGATAGTAGAACCATAAAAACGACATTTTCACCGTTAGAATCCAGTTATTCATCCACCATTGTCACTGTGAGGGCCAACAAATACCTGCAGAGCCTTAGAAACCTGCAATTCACCTAAAACTCTGCAATTCTGCGTTTTCCCGGCAAAATTCCTGCTAAACACCATTGAACTACTGCAAGAAGTTCAATTAGGCCACAAAGAGGCTCTGTCACCAGACACCAGCAGTATTTCAATTGCTAGCTGGTGAATTCCCCTTTGACAATTCAGAATATCAACTATTTTCCACAGAGGGCCACCTGCAGTCTGTGTTTTACCAATTTACCTGTCAAACTGCAATATTTTGCACCTTCAAAAGTTATGGAGACCCCTATTGCTCTCAATATCAAGCCCATTAATGCTCCCCACCAAGAATTGGCATGGAAACCCCTGGGAGACATGGACTACCAGATGATGGACTGGTTCCCCATGGGAACCAAGTATAATATCCTAATGCTCAATGAATTAAGAGCCCAGCACATGAGTGGAGCAGATATCTTGGGGATTTGGGAGTCAAATTTGCCCATATACAACCTTCCCCAAGTCAATCCCATGCCAGAGCTCATTTATAGCTGCCAGGAATGCTATGACCCCAGCCAAAGGGCAGTCATTAGCCCCACAGGCCTAGTCCTGTTCCAGATCACTCCAGAAAGTATAAACCAGATGCTGCATTTCCATACAGCCAAGAAACTGACCCCTCTATCCATGCAGGATTTAATAAAGAGAGGGAGCAAGCTGTCTAATGACCAGATTGTCAAAATCAACCAACTATTTGTCACACCAAGCTCTGAAGCAGTCAGAACCCCTCCCATTGGGTACCAATACCTAAATGAGTTGGGCAGGATGATGGTGGACTTGATTGGCTATGTCCTGGGATTCAGAGGGTTGGAAGATGTAGATGACAGTATAATGGCAATGCTGTCTATATTTGCCCCTGGTAAGCCTCCAGCTGTGCAATATGATTATGCTACTTATATAGCAGAGAAGATCCATGACCAGTTCATGAATTTGAGGAGGGAGAGGCTGTTCAGGTATACCTCCTATATATACCATCTGTTCCTTTTCAACCAGCCAGCTACCTTCTCTGTTCCTTTGAGGCCACTCAATGCCCAAGGAAGCCCAAGATCAGTTGTTTTCTGGACCCCTGTGTTTCATTGTACCTCAGTATCACCCTATACATACTGTGAGTTTATTGATTTATTTGTTCATCCAGCCCTAACAGTGCTGCAAGGTGCCCCTCCTCCTAGACTAACCGATGATATGAGGAGAATTCTCCACTTGAATAAGCTCTACAACATCGGCAATTGGTACTTCTACCAGAATCACACAGTCATTAGGGTATATGGCTGTGAATTAAATCCATTTAGGTTGCCAAGGTATGTTCCCATGAGGCTTTTTGCCTTAGAATATTTCAGGCAATTTGGGAACTCAGACTACCTTCACTTTCAGAGTAGAAACAAGAAATCACAATTGAAGGTGAGAAACCAGCTAGGTCCCTTCCTATACAACAGGAAGGAGGAAGGGTGGAAAGAGGCAGACAGGATCCTGGAAGGACTCCAATTGAAAACCAGTTTTGAGTGGATTCCCTATGACCCTAACCACTCTATTTCCCTCAGGAGGATCAGATACAAATTAGGCAACTATGCACATGCAAGATTACCTGAAATTGAAAAGTATGCCAATGCACCAGATTGGGAAGAGGGTACATTAGTGGAACAAATGACTAATGAAGAAATACTTGAGCAAGAGGCTAGAAATGTCCAAAAACAAGCTGACTTGGAAACTTGTGGACAGGTGCCCATCTCCTATAGGAAGCAAATCGGAGCAGCCACCACAACATCAGCAGCACAACAGCAAACTACTGAGCAGACAACCCAAGCAGCAAGCAAAGACAAAGGCAAACAGGTGGAACAGCCACCTATATTAACAGAAGAACAGGTTGACACCTTGCTACAGCAGCAAGAAGAGATGGAACAGCAGGAATTGGGGCAGCAACAAGAAAAATCACAGACTAGTGGACAGCAGCCCTTGCAGCAGGAAAAGGACACAGATCTACCTGGTTCCACAGAGCAGCAGCCCCAAACAGAGGTGCCTCCCAGGACAGACACCAATGTAGACACCTCAGTCCTCCAAACCCCACAGAAGGAGGACTTGACCAGAAAGAGGGAAAGAGAGAGCCCTCTCTGATCACTGTTTGGCTAGAAACAGTGATTAAAAGATTGGTTAGTGGTTACCCCGGCCGTATTCCCTTGGGAGTCATAGGGAACAACCTGGGTGTTAACATAATTGGCGACTCAACTGGGGATAAGATTATTCAATTACTATCTATCTTCCAAAGCTTTCATCAAGCCTGAAACTAGCCAAGACGTCTTAGGACTGTTTCTCTGATACAGGGACAACCTTAGGGAAGAGCTAACTAGGGAAACTTATCCTAGCTTTGAAACATATATAGTCATTTCAGAATTCTTATCTAGCCCTTGTACATACAAAACTTCTGTATAAAGTTCCAAAGCAATACTTAGAAGCTGGCTCCCAAAAGAAACCCAAGGCATACTAGGGCAAACCCTGACCCTGATCAACCCATCATTGTTGATAACCCAAATATCATTCCAAAGAACATAAGGAGACAGCAAAAGCAGGACAAGCCTGCTGATTCAGATATAAGGTCAGAACAACCTATCCTCATTCCCACTCCTTGCAAAGTTCTTTTCCGTTCCACACCCAATTCCCCTAGTTCATCATCAACCCCTCAAAGTCCTCCCCTTCCATCTTCACCATCTGCACATACTCACTCAACCAGTTCCCCACTTGTTACCCATCCTATTAACCCCGTTACACCTGTAATCCCAGTTGTCCCATTTGTTCCCATTAACCCTATAAATCCAATAAATATGGCTAACAGGTATGCACCTCTGCAGATACCAGCCAATGCTCCAGCCCTACCCCAAGACTATCAAACCAGACTCTCATTTTTTGACTCCCATGGGCCTTTGACAGCCATCCAGCATGCTAAAAAGATGCAAGACCACTTTGAGACCTATGAAATAGATGATGACAGCGTCAGGATGAGAATCTTTGTTCAAAGCTTAACTGGAGATGTCAGAACTTGGTTTAGATCCTTAAATGCAAATTCCATTTTAACCCCTGAAGTTTTATACCAGGAATTTACCAACAGATGGGAAAAAAAGAGAGATCCCCACCATATACTTGGTGAATATAACACTATTAAAAGAGGTCCCCAAGAAACGGTTTTGGAGTATTGTGCTAGGTTTAACAACATATACAATGCTATCCCCCAGAACTTAAGGCCCCCTCCTGATTTGGCTCTTTATAACTTCCCTGATGGTTTTGATTCTGATATGGCCTATCAGTTGAGAGAAAGAGACCCCCCAGACCACATCCTTCATCAGAGGAGAGAAGAGACAAAGATTGAATGACTCCCAAGAGGAGGACATAGCAATAAGGCAAGCCATGGGCATGGGCCCACCCAGTGGAGAACTCTCGGCCAGCTCATCTCAGCGAGGACAAGACATGACTATGGGAGGAGAGGTCAGCTCTTCCGGTCAACATAAAGAAGGGCACTCCAGCATAAAACAGCAGTTCATTGATATCAAAAGGAGGAGTGATCCCATCAAGGTGCAGCTATATAATCACTTGTTGAACTTGGCACCCAGCAACCAGCAGAGACTCATGTCTGCTTTTGATGTGAGTGAGGGCAAAATGATAATGAGCCACTTCATGCCCACAACTCTACATCCTCAGTCCACCTCGGACTATTTAAGAACCAACATGGAGGTTCTTGCCAAAGACATTCACCCCATGGATAAGATAGAGTTACATAAGCAAACGGGTGAAATGGTGTATGCCTCCCTGGCAGATGAGACACTAGAAAACTACAAGTTAAAGAGCAGCCTGGACAATACATCATCTCAGCTAGAGTTGGAACGAGCATCCTCACAGGCCAAGGACAACAGGATCAAGTCCTTGGAGGAGGTGATCATAGAGATAGGGCATGATCCTAAGGATGTCAAAGGCATCCAAGAACTCCTGAAGATAAGGGATGCAGACATGGCAGCCCTAAGAAAGAAAATTAAACTCCCGGCCACCATCCATCCACAAGCAGATGAAGTTGCCCAGCAAAGGCAAGAAAAGGATACTACAGACCTGCTGGTATCCCTATACAAGGAGCTGGTCAGGATCCAAGACCAGCTAGGGCAGACTGAAGCTGCAAAAGCATCACTAGAAGCAGCCCTGAAACAAAAAGAAGAAGGTCAATCCTCCCAGCCTCCTCCACTGATAATAAATCTTGAGGAAGTACCTCCGACCATCACTCCTCCTCCTCAGCAAACAGGAGCTACAGCACCATCCACAGCACCAGCTACAACATCAGAGCAGGCTACTAGTTTAGACATGCAAAAGCTGCAAGCTGAGATCCGAGCCATGGAATCTCAAATGAAAGAGCTGGATGAGCTCAAGCAAAACTTGGCTAAGGTCAATGAAAAGTTTGACAAGAGCAAACAAAATGAGGCAGCCAAGGAGAGAGAGGTGAAGGCCCTTAAGAGAAGAATTGCTGAGCTGGAGAAAGAGCTTGCATTAGAAAAAGTGACAGCTCAAATGAAGGCAGTGCTATGGAGCAACATTGGGCGGTCCATTGCCAACCAGTGGAAATATATTGAGACCATGGATGAGCAAATGGTGCTCATCACCAAAGCAAACAAAGAAATACAGAGAGCCAGGGCAAGCCTTGGACACATGCCAGAAGCTGCTACCAGGATGATCAATATCCTGAACTATAAGACCAGCACTCAATTGGCTGTCATGGGGATTACCAACAGGACAGAAACAATTGCTATAGCCAAGAGAGTTGTAACATTGAGGAACTTGGTTGGAACACTGGAGAGGAGGACACAGGATATGCAAACTGAAATTAACAGATTCCTGGAAAAATTCGTAGCACTGCAGAACAGAGGCCTCCCCAGCATTTTAAGCAGTGTGGGAAGACTGCTCACCTTGGACAACTATAATAAAAGAATTGATGCCCAGGCAGCAGCAGAGATTTCAAAACCACCCAGCACTTCAGCAGACGCAGGGCCAGCCACAGGGCAGATTATGTATGACAGGGTGGAAAACCTATTTTTTCTCATGAATGAAATTGAGCATCTGTTTGATACACCACCTAACTTCTTCAAATTCACAGAAGCAGATGAAACTCTAGGGGCAATCTTGGCACATCAACTGCCCACACAGGAGGTCTGGAGGCATTTGACCCAGACAATTTTGACAGGCCAGAACCAATAGCGCTGAAGGCAAAAAAAGCAGACATGCGCAGACACAATTTTGAGGAGTAATATCTACAGGAAAAAGGCAGAGGCTGAGCCAACTCAGCCGGACCAGTGACTCACCACCAGCAGCAGTCAGAATCACAGGTGACAGGTCCAAGACACAGCGTACAAGCCTTACAGTCGGGTTTTCCATGCATTTACTCCAAATGTTTCAACCGACTTAGCTATTCTTACAAGCTAAATATCTTCTGACAGAGCATTAAAATGCCTGTACTATGTAATAAATGTGTAATAAATTTTGGTCATAATATCTTAAGAGTTGGTGAGAATGTTAAGTCTGAGATAACTCAGAACTCAGATATTTTTGTAAACCACCGCTAGTATATATACACCCTTCACAGATGCTGAAGGGGTTGTTGTAATTTTCTCTTGAAGAACTCTCATATGCTGTAATATTTTCAGAGAAGTAATACAAAGGAAGCATGGAACTTCCAGAAGCTTGGTGTTATTGATGTCTTGTGGTGAATGATGAATGTTACAGGATTCCATGGGTGTTGCATAAAACTATAAGTATTCTCAAAACTTTTGTTATATGTTTTTTCGAGTCTTTTGTTCTCTTTAGTTGTTTAAATGTTTTACATTTGATAGCAAGGTGAAAGAATAGTTTCAGGACTTAATCAATCATTACCCTGGACTCAAACTGAGCTATTATACATGTTTTCCTCAGATACAGTGATAGAATTGTAATTCTTAATTGCTGCAATTCAGAACTGTGTCTTTGCTGTAACAGACTTTCCCAGGGATTCAATTTTGCCCCTGAGACATCTGTTTTCTCCTCTTAAACCTGTCTGTTGGAAATATTTAAACAATAAGTGGAAATTCTTAAATCATTTCACTGTTTGTACTACCTGTTTCCAGTCATTTCATTAAAAAAAATCTGTTTTACTAAGCACTCAATTGGCCCTGTAAGTTCCATCTTTCATCTCAAAGATTCAAACACATTTAGTCACAGACTCCATTGCCCAATGATATCTAACCTCACTGAAAACTATATCACTGAAAACTAAAAGAATTTCATCAACCAAAACATAAACATAACCTGTGCTCAATACCTAGCCTAAAACACTATCATTGTAGACATAAATCATAAAGAGAGAGCCCTCTCTGATCACTGTTTGGCTAGAAACAGTGATTAAAAGATTGGTTAGTGGTTACCCCGGCCGTATTCCCTTGGGAGTCATAGGGAACAACCTGGGTGTTAACAGATTCATTTTGGAGTTGCTATAATTGTGACTTAATTGATTCCTTTGATAAGTTAATCTATACATTAATCTATTCATTAAAGACAACTGACCGCTGGATATTCTATTCATTAAAGACAACCGACCATACTTGTGACAATTGATGTCGAATTTCATATGCTCGTGTTAAATTCACAAGTGTGAAATTCTTAAGCCCCACTCCCTATTTCCACAGTAGGACAATCGACTTTCTGACACTTTCCTTCATTTCATGACTTTTATCTAATTCTGCTTTTCTTTTGAGTATAATTCATGATTTCTATAAGTTAATAAAAACTTTATACATCTATGAAATAAACAAATATATTAAATTATATGAAATAAAAAAATTATTAAATTATATTTATAATGTTAATGTTTTTTTGCAAAGATGTTTCAACGTGTGATGTTATGAAGCATCTTTAATATAATTATATATTTTTTTGTATTAGCAAAGTCTACCAGCGATTTGATAGCTTCTACTCAAAACGTCATGATGTAATATGTCTTACTTTTTCATTTATAGGGCAATGTATTATCACATGGGTATTATTTTTTATTATTTTTTTGTCGTTGTTTTCAATGATATAATATGTTTCATTTTTTATTTATAAGACAACGTATCATCATATAGGTATTATTTTATTTTATTTTTTTATTGTTTATATATATATATATATATATATATATATATATATATATTTTAATTTTAAATACTAGGGATGAAAACTTAATTTGAATTAATAAATTAAATGTTTTTTTTAATTAGATATTTTCTCAAAAAACACTATTATTATGGGTTAACAATTATTGAGTTAAATTTATTTTAATGAATTTTTTTTTTTTATATTAATTTGAAAACATTTAGGATTACATGGTATCTAGAGAATGGTGTTGTCTAAAAACACTATTGGTGTTGGCCAGTATGACGAATAATCATTGAGTTTATTGGCTTATATATAGACTATATCAAACATGAATACCATAGGAAAAACCATGGATGCCCATTTACATGGAGCCTGAAACCATTGGTTATTTCACTGAGTCAATTTTACTCAAACAACCCTAACAAATTTTGTCTTCATTTTCTAAATATTTAATTCATTTTCATCCATATTCAACATCTTAAAATCCAATATATAATAATTATTCATAATATGTTATATCCTAAGAAATTGTAAAATGAAAAAAGTGTAGAAATATATTTTCTCATATTGAGAGAAAAAGAAGTAGCCTACATAAGAAATTAATACTTCAATTATAATTAATTATCACAATTATAACATACTAAAAAAGGAAAAATTATTAGAAATAGGCTATGAATGGAATATACAAGGAGTTGTGAGATCTCCAATATTTTCATACCCCAAATCATCTCTACTCATCATCCCTTAGATATTTCCTTTTATTCAATTTATACCCCACAACATAATACATTATCTTTTTCCATATTTTCTTTTATTCAATTCCTACCCAAAGCATCGAGCATTTTTTTTTGAGATCTCTTTTTATTCCATTCATACTAGGTTACTTTTTATATATAATTGAGTTTTCTTTAACTAAAAGCCACTAACAAATCATATCATGAATATACTTGCAGATTAATTGCATCTTTAAATTTGAAAATATCATGAATATAATTACGAATTAAAACTAATATTGGGAAATGAAAAAAATTATTCCAAAAATCAAATAACAACATAGAAATCCAACCACGTTGCTTAATAACTTGCACAACAATATTAGTAAATGTGATTGATATACTCTAAAAACATCATTTTCCATCATTTATATGTTAATCAACTTTTATAAATAAGATCAATCAACATAATTTAATAAAAAATTATAAATATAAAACAAAACTAATTCATTTTGAATTTTAGTAGCATTTTTAATTTAAATTTAAGTTATAAAAAATATATTATTTATTAATTTTACCAAACTAAATATTATAGATTATTATATAAATATTAAAATTCATAATTAATTAAATTAAATTAATTTTATAAATATATTTATTTTAAAATATTTTGTTTAATTTTTTTTATCAATTTCAAAATATCAACTTCATTAAAATACTCACCTCTTTAATTAATTACAAAGATGGTAAGTTTAATATTCCCAAAATCAATTAAACACAACAACTTTCAGTATTCCCTATACTCACTCAAGTTTTTCAATATAACATGGAACTTTTAATAATTTTAACTCACTTAACTTTTTAAAGATAATAAATAATAATTAAGAAAAAAAATCAAATTTCATTTTAAGCAAATAAATAACAGAAAATAATGGAGGTGTAAACCTGATCAAAAACATTCTTAGTTAAAGAACAAGCCATTGATTTGTTCTCGACCTCTCGGCCACTTTACAACACTTGCTGCAGTATCAATAATATTTCGTTTAGTCTAAAAAACACAACATCATTGTGTATTGTAACTCTAACCATTAAATTTATTTGTACCACTGATTACAAAATTGATCACAATTATGTATTATAATGTATTACTAGAAATTGCCCCAAAAAGTGCAAAGATACAGTGATAGGATTATCGATATTGATTGCTCGTGTTGTCATAAATTTTGTATGGACTAGAATTGTGTTAATGTGTGTAAGTGCATTCACCTTATATTAAAGCAAGACCAATATGAAATGAAGCAACACTAAATAGTATCACAAGATTTCATTTCCATTGCGAGTTTGAGTGTACGTTTTGGTTGTATTTGTGCTTTAGATGGCAGGGCTGGATTCATTTGGTTGAAACCACTATGGTGTGTTCCCTCTCAAAGGCAAGTTGTTGAATGTAAGGGAAGCTAGCCATAAACAGATAATGGAAAATGTTGATATTCAAAATATCAAGCAAATCCTTAGTCTATAGCATGGAAAGGAATATGACAACGTCAAATATCTAAGATATGACAATCTGATAATTATGGCAGATCAGGTACATGATGTATGTTGACAACTTTGTAGTTTCTATGTAAGCTTAAAAGATATGTTCAATTGGAAACTAGTTGTTTATCCAATGTTTCTTGTAGGACCATGAAGGTTCCCACATCAAGGGATTGTTGAACATCTCCATACACTCTTTCTGGCCATCTCTACTTAATATTCCCTCATTTCTCTTTGAATTCATCACTCATATTGTCAAGGTAATTATTCTCATCATATCCCATATTCTCACTAAGTCTATAATTCCATTAAAAAAAGGTGTAACTCCTTAACTGTACGAAGATGTATATTTTTTCAGGCCAATGAGGCATAAATCCCAGCTTTTACTTTTTGTTTTTTTTTATGAAGGAAACCCAAAAGGATGAAAGGGAATTGTCCTTTTACACCATGCATGAGTATGAATCATGGAGAGAGTCTCTAGGTGGACATGTGATTCAGTTAGTCTCAGCAAGAAGAAATAGAAGCCAGAAAGAACTTTGCAAACAAGGAACTGATCCTATTTTCCATGGCTGAGTTGCAAAGATCCATCCCATCCATGGTCAATGGTTTGAAACCAACGCAAAGAAAAATTGTGTTTTGTTCTTTCAAGAGAAATTTTATCACACAAGCGAAGGTTACCTCCTTTAACCACAAAATATTTTTTTACTTCCTATCTTATATCTCACTTTTAGAATTTGAAAAAAGAATGTTACCCTTTTAAACAAGTTTCTCAATTCTTAGGTTATGTCTTGAAACATTCTGCTTAACCATGGTGAGCACATGCGAGCACACTTATGGGAATGGCACAACATTTTGTTGGAAGCAACAAAAAATCATGGGGATAAAGTTGCTTATGAAATCTTAATGATCTTTATCTCTAGTGTTCCTATGTATACCTAAATGATGCATATCTAGTGATGGTTGTTTCATTTTTAACAAGGTGGATAATATCACGTGAGCCCTTAATATGTCTTCACATTTATGTCACCAATAGCATGTTTCTTGTTCCCAAAGGAAGGAGATTGTACTGTTGGACTAATTGAACAAAGATGGCTAGAACGTTGAGCCAAAATCCTTAAACGGCTTGAATTATGGCCTCTTTAAATTTTTTATTTAATTAGCTTTCAACAAAATTAAAATATCCCCAACCATATTAGATAATACTTAAGTGCGTGCAAAATTACACGGAATCCTTGTTTTCTCACAGAATTGGCAGATCAAAATGAGGAAGCACAATGACTTAGTCATAACCAGAGCTTAAATATTTAAGCCAACGAATGGCCTAGTCAAGAATCTTCACATTACAATAACCTCATACAACCCACTTGCAAAATATCATGAAACTATTTTTTTGAGGAAGCATATATCAATTCCACACAATATATTAGTTCCTACTAATAGAATCTATGTAAAAGATACCAAAACATGCTTTCACTCATGCCATGCAAAATAATTGAGTGATCTACTTGGACTTCCTGATGAATTCATCTAAGCAAGTTACGGTGAACTAACCAGATCTAATGTATCCTTGTACTCCAAAAAGAAACACAATTTAGCTTTAAAAATAACATATTATCAAAGTTATGAGAAAATTGATTAAATGAGAGTTGTTGTTAGATTGGTATGAAATGCATATTGTTAAGCATTGAAAAGCACTTATTAATGGAAAATTGCATTAATGACCATTAATTTTCTCTGCATAAATCTAGCCATATCATATGGAAATATATATCATAGATTTAGACTGCCATTGAATAATTCACTTAGGCGACAAGTTCACATCAGAGCAGCAAGCTCAATTGCAGAAAAAACACACAACAATCCATTATCAGTTATGAAGTTTACTTCCAAGTAATTGCAACAATACATGTAACAACATGACGAGGATAAATTTGTACAACATTTAGAAGCTAGAGACAGAGTATACCTATATTTACCTAAAGAAGAATCAAAATATAGATAACAAAGTAATATTGCAAGGTCTCCCAAACAAAAGGTGATAAGCATCATACATCAATAAACACCCAATTCTTGTATTGTTGAATATTAAAGCAACCTAACATGAGTTGTCTACTAAAATAAGTTGATACTTTTTAAACCAAGAGGTTTTATAAGGATCAGTTAGAGGAATGCAAGTCAAATAGAATTTCTAGTCAATTTAAGTTCCTACTAGATGATTAGTGGAGTCTCTATCGACAATCGCCTTGCAAAACCTCTTCTTTCACTTACACCTAGTTTGGAAGACACTCTATCTTCCCTTGTCATATTTTGGAACTTGATTTTTCTTGCCTTCACTAAAGTTCGTTGTAGTATTAATGTCTTCCCTATTTTAGACTTAACTTCCACTACATGTGATTCTTATTGTGTTATTATTGCCTTATTAGCAGCTCAAAGGTTTAGAGAACATTCTTAGGATTTATGTGGATCATTGGAAATCAAGCACCCCAAGGGAATTTGATCTCTAAATCCTCTATATACATGCCTCTTAAGCCTTTCGTTCCTTTGTAGTTAGGCCTCACATTTCGTTCATTTTTTGGCTCTTCATTACTAAATTTTTTTTGTAGCATTAATATCTTTCTTGTTCCAAACCCGCCTTCCTCTCCATGAGATTCTTCTTATGTTATCATTTACTTGTTAGAAACTCTGAGGTTTAGAGGACATTCTTGGGCTTTATGTGTCTCATTGGAAATTAAGCACTGCAAGGGTGTTTGATCTCCAAATCCTCTATATCCCTGCCTTTTAATCCTTCCCTTCCTCTATAGTTGTGTGACACGTTTCAGTCCTCTTTTGGCTCTTCTCACTTATGAAGTTTGGAGGAGATTTCTATTCTCTAATTGAAGTACAACCTGTCTCTTTTTCCCTATTTTTCATTTCCTATTCCATTTTCCCTCAACCTTTAGAGTATATTGAGAACCTTCATCCTCTTTAATGGCCTTAACTAATGGGAACTCATTTTGGAAATAGAACCTGAGATCGTTGAAATATATTTATGATAATTTCACTTCATCACCTTGGTTATTAGTTCTAATTTGGAGACTCATGAACTACTTTGTATAAACTTGGACATAGTTCTCTCTTTCCCTTGAATTCTGAAATTCTTGAAATAATTTTTGTTAGTAATCTGAAGATAAAATATTCTCCCCCAAATGTTTCAACATCTTAGGCCAAATCCTATCATTTTCCTTTCCTTTTATTTTTCTATGATTTTTCCAATTATCCCATGATAGGATTTTAATTTTGAAACTGCAATTTTCATTCTTTATGGTCCTCTTCCTCAACCCCATCCATTTAAAAATATGTAAGTTATAATTCCAATCCATAAACTGATTGGGTTGAATTTCCCTTGAAATTTGATACCTCTATTTTTTGCTTCATTCCCTTCTTGAAAACTTCTTTAGTTAATCTTTCCATGGTATTTTAAGCTTGAATGGTGATCCCCTTGCACCCTAGGTTCATCTTCAAAATATTCAAGCTATGGTATGGTCTCCATGGCATCAAGTGTTTTCAAATCTCCATCATTCCATCTACCTCTCCTATCCCAATTTAAGTAAATCCTTTGTGTGTCATTATCCTTGGCCAAGTGCTCTTGATGCTTTGATATTGATCTGATGTAGACACTCTCAGTGTGAAACAATGCTTCAACTCTCTAGTGAAGTAAAATAGAGATACAATTGTCTCTCCTTTCAGTCAATTGATCATTCAAATTTGTTGGTTCTTTTGTAATTTCTCTATTTTAGCTGCATAAAACCCTCCATAATGTGAATCTAACCGTTTAGAAAATACTAAGAGCACACAAGTGATATACTGGGGACAATTACATTATCCAAGTTAGGAAGCACAAAGAATATAATATACAGAACTTGATTCTTTTTCTCTTATTAAGAAAACCGCCAATAATAGATCAAGGACTAAAATGTAAGTGACTACAATGAAAACTCAAAAATCTAACTCTCCCTCAGGCATACTCATAAATAAATAAAGATACATAGCACAATACAATCCATAATCTGGATATGTCAACAATTGCACATTTTGTCCTATTCTACAAAGATACAACAATTATCTTTTGAAAACAAAGTTGGTATAGTATCTATCATTTTCTACAACTCTCTCAACTATCTATGGAGGAATAGTCAAGAAACATATTATATGAACCAAGAAAAAGTATAAGACATATCTAGCATATTCTGAAATCTAAAAAAAAAATATTTTGGCATAAACTTGTAGCTAAGAATGGTCTAAAATATCTCCTCACAACTTGGCTTAGGAATGCATCAGGCTGCCTTAACTAGATCATGTCCATGGAAATATTCTCTTCGAGGCTCTCATTTCTGAAAAATGTGCTCATGCATTTCCCTAAGATGGTTGGGTTCATCCCTCAACCTCAATACAATGTTCTCCTTACTCTTCTTCATGCTTGAGAGGGAGGTAGGTACCTCTCTTATTCCATTCATATAAGATCTTCTCCCATTGTTTGGCACATAACTCTATTTTAAATTAAAAGTTTATTGGAAAGGGAAACTAAAATTGTTCTATTTATGAGGTTTACCAACATTCAGCTTGCAAGTCATTTTCCACTGCATGACCGCTCCAAATAAATTTCTTTGTTGGTACCATCGTGGACACAAGTGCACTAACTGAAGCTCTAGATGTAGTAATTGTAGGAATAGAATTTTCCTTATTTTCCACCCTTATTTTGAAGCTCCATATTAATCTAGTTATTTAATACCGCTTGGTTGTGCTTTTTCTTATTAGATTCAATGTGTAGGCCTTACACATAGCCCTAATTATCATATCGGTCTTGAAAAGCATGACTTGTCTTCTTACATGACTATTATTCAAACTAAATAGATAATGTATGACCATGTATTGGCTCTTGGAATGTATCCATGTTGACGAGGGCGTTGAAACACCTATGTCAACAAAGGAGAAAAGACCGATACCAAGGCTTTTCACACAACCCCAGCTATTTGGAATGATTGTTCTCGACGGGTTTTAAGGTTCTGTTAGGTTCATGCCTCTTCCTTTCACAAAGGAAAAAAGAAAAAGGAATCCTAAAATTATCCTAAATGCGTACAATGATATGTGTAGCAGGGGGTCACATGGGGTTTGAGGGGTGTGGGTAGCCCCCCTCTATGGGGTCTGGGGTAGTGCCCCGGAAAATTTTGTTTTTGGACCCTATATTAATTTGGGCAGACCTACCTATGGTTTTGTGCATGATTTTCACACATGGTTTTGGACGCGATGGTTTTCGGTCCATGGTTTTGGACGTGATGGTTTTCAATCCATGACATTGGATGCTTCGGCATGTATAAATATGTATTCTAACATTGAAAGGAACATAATAAAAACTCAAGCTGGTAGTCCCGGTTTTGGGATCCACGGGAAAATCTATATGTATATGTGTTTTATGTATTATGCTCTCACATTGTTTATTTTTTGTGTTTTAGAATTCGTATGCAGCTAATTTCTATATGGGGTTATAACCTACATCAAGCACTGAGACTCATCATACTTCCATCCATCCTTATCCTTTCTTCCTTAGAGCCTCGCTCTATTTATACAATCCCATGGTCCGCAGACCATGGGTAACTTTATCAAGCCGACATTACATTACAAAAACTAGGGCAGGCAACGCTGTGACTCTATTATGACTTCACGCTCCACGCCCACAATTCACAGATCTTTTACAAAGTACTTGGTCAACACTTGGGATTTAAGCCCCAAAACATGCCTCAAGTGGATTCCATGCCCAACTGGCCCTCAACACAAACATCGTGACTCACCCTCGAGTCACTCTGCCGGTGCGAAGATATTTGTGTGGAGTCCCTCCAACTCTGCTTGAACTGCTTCAAGGTCAGCATCGCAATAAGCAGCTACCTGCTGGATCTGTTGCACATGTCGTTCCGAGACCACGGTGTCAGAAGTGCTTCTGTGCATCTATTCCCATGTCCCTTGCATTTGTGTGAGCCTGCCTTCAATTGCTACTGTGATGGTGAAGGCCTCGTTGATCCAAGGCTGAATGCGTGCCTTTAGGACTGCTTCCTTGTGTCGTGCTGAGTCCACTTGTTCTTTTAGCGCTTTTGCCTGTTTCATCTATGTGAGCCTCTGAGTTAGGGCCACCATCTGTGCAGTTCCTCTGACGTTGTCGTACTGCTGTTGGATTTCTCGTGCCTCTATTTCTAAGCAATGGATGTTGAGGTCCTCCTATAGATTTGTGAGGACCTCAAGTGACTCCTCCAACATGCTGGTGCAGTCTCTCACTGCATCGTCAATCTTGTCCAGTCCCGATGTAATAGTGCTGGCACGTTGTTCTCTTACTTCCGGAGGGGTGGAAGGCTATGCCTTCAACCGTAGCTGTGCAATCTAAAGGTTTAGCTCCAGCTGAACCTTTGTCATTTCCTCCGGCACCTCACGCACATCCACTGCCAGCCTGTGGATGCGTGCTTCTACTTGTACGTCTATTGGGATGACCAGCTCCTAGACACTTTGACAAGCTCCATCGAGTACCTATACCAGCTATCGATTTTGCGACACCACTTCATCGTGCTACAAGCTCAACCGGTCCATGTTGATTCTCTGTTCGTTGAGGACTTGCAGTGCGCGGCTCTCCCTAGCCCGCAGTTCTGCAGTTATCCCATCCTCTAGAACGTATAATGTATCCCATGGGAGTGCAGCCATGTTGATGCTGATATCCTTCAACGCACTAACCATAGGCCTGTAGGCCTCATTTGTTGTCACTAGTGCCCCTTCCAGCAACACTATGGTATTCGTCACCCGAGTGCGCAACATCTGCTCTGTTGCCGTTGTTCCGACTATGAGGCTGGTCGAAAGGGTACCAGCCTAAGGGGTGCACACCTACAACTACTGCAGCTGCGCTCTAAGGGACCCCAACACAATCTAGTTCTCCTGCATAAATTCCTGGAGGGCCTCGGAGGTGACATCGCACACTATTTTGCCGATGTCGTGCAGATCACCCTCGGTAAGGGCGATCGAGTCAATAGACACCTTTGATGCCTTGACCTTCTTGCGCGACCATGTCCGCTCGGTCGAGTGCAGGCACTTCAACTTTGTTGACGTGGTTTGTGGGTCCGCGCCTCCCCCTTCTTCCTCTGCTTCCTACCCATGCGAAGGTGACTTTTGGTCCTCGCGCATCTTCGCAGCTACCTCCTATGTTATTGTTGTTGTTGCCGCATTTTCCTGTTCAACTCATGTTTGTGCAGCATCCTGCGCCTCCTGTGCTTCTGCTACTTCTTCCTCCTTCTTTTTCTTTTCTACCAACTGCGCGATGCATAGTTTGGCCTCCTCTTTCTTCCTCTGTGCTGCAGACTTCTCTATCGTCACGATGTCTGGAGCGCGCCACTCCGGCGGCCATGTCTCCATTACATTGAAAATTACATTGTCCCTGGCCACAAAGGGTAGCTCTATCCATTTCTTGGTCGGGTCCTTACGCACTCTGATGTATATGCCATGGAAATCCACCTTGAACTCTACAAAACTTTGCAGGTTGTTGTAGACAGTGGTAGACATCCGTGGCTTGCGGTTGATCTCCATTCTGAGGTTCATCTCCATGAGCACCCAAAATATCTTACTATCACAAATCCTATTTGCATCCTTTGTGGCCTAGAGCGAAGCATACTTCGCAGCCTCCAGCAGATCCCTATCAATTGTGGGAAATTGACTGTCTTCCGGCAATTCCCCTGCCATGAGCACTATGGACAGCAGAAGCCATGCATAGTGGAATTTTTTGCCCTGTTCTTGAGCTTCGCGGCAAGTCTCCAAGAATTCCTTGTAGAGGAACTTGGACCAGTTGAACTGGACCCCCTTCGGGCACTGTTTAGCAAGTGCTACCATCGACGCGGGTGCCTTGTCTGTGCGACACTTATGCATAACCTTACCTGCCAGAATTTGGTTCGCCACCCGTACTACTTTGTCGCTGATGCTGGAGATGGTGTAGTCCCTCTTCTTCTTTTACAGTTTACACTTCCTCTTCATGGCCTCTGTGATGGCCAAATCACTGCTTTTTCCCTCCGAGATATCCGCGAGGTCCTCTCCTTTTCATGGAATCCAGGTGATGCAGTGAATAAAATGCTCCATGATGGGGATGGTCTCCTCCAACCATAAACAACCACCATGCACTAGGCAAAGCAGCTGCCTGATGACGAAAATTGTTATTAGGGTGCGGTGGAAATGTGGTACCCAAAGAAAATTTAGTAGCCCTTCCTTTTCCACTCTATGCAACCACTTTCGTGGCTCTAATTCTATTACCCCCGCTAAGGTGTTCTGCTTAGGCTTCATGAGATTCGCGGTCTCAAGGTGAGGGAACTTCTCGTGGTCAGCAAGGTCCCAATCTTCAAATTTCAAGCTCGGCACCTGTCCCAGGTGCGTGCCCTCAAAAATGATGTTGTCTGGGAGGAGCGGGGTCTAGAGCGAGATCTTGCTCTCGTTGAGATCCTTGGGCACTTTCGCCTTCCCTTTCTGCCGGGGATATAGGCGGGCAGTTTTGTTGGAAGGTACGTAGGCTCAATTTCCTCCTCCATGCCTTCGTCCTCGTCTTCGTTAATAATCAGGTCCTCCATGTCTTCCTCATCAGTTTCTATGTTAACGACTTTCCCCTTCTCCTCCATCACCAGCCTGGTGCGTAGCGGGTTTCATAGGGACACCTGTATGGGAACCATCACCTGTTTTTCCTTCTTTGGTCTTGGTGCGCACCGTGATTTCGGGATTTATACCACAATCCCAGCACCTTCCAGGGAATCCCCCATAATTAGGGCCTACGCGGCCTCTTCGGTGGTCACCAACGTCATTTCCATAACTTCCTCAGCTGCTGCCATCATATCCATCTAGAAATCTATCACTTGCGAACTCAGGGGCTCAATCAACACTCAACACAACACAAACAGGGCTCTGCTCAATAGCTCAATTTGCAAATGACCAAGTGTTTTCTGTTGGGCAACCCTTTGTAATTTATAACACCTTTTGAATTTGAATTCAACCATTCCCCCCAAATCTAGTTCATTAATGCTCCCTTAGCGGCAAATTTTCGCAAATCTTGCCCATAAACCGCGTCTTAAATGCTTGTCGCCTGCTCCATTTGGTCTCAAGTCGAACATCACATTGTGAATAGTGACTTTAATGGTTATAATCTAGCCAACCCATGCGGCAGTGCAGCCCCCCTTGCAGAGGTGCAGACCCTGTGACCCTTTGCTTCTGCGTGCAGCTCCTAAGCATAATATTTTATAGTCCCGCACCTCCTTTCAACTGCTTGGAGTGCTAAGACTGTGCTTCCCTCGGCTAGTCAGGTAGTCATGCCACATGTATATGATTTCTTCCAGTCATCCATCATTCTTCCTAGAAAATACCCACCTCTTACAGTTACTCGCGACGTCGCACACCTTATCATCTGCAACGCATCACCCTAGTTAATTCGCTTAGTAATGTGCGGTCCAAGCCAAGGCATTAGACTGATCAATTCATGGCGATAGTCCTCAAACTTGTCAGTGTGATCATGCGCATCCTGTCTTATCACCTTGGTTTCCTTATCGAGAAAATCTGCCCTTCTCCCATCCTCCAGCTTCTTGACTTCCACTTTCGCCAGAGCGCTTTTCTTCCTTAATCGCACCCATTCTTTCATCAGTTCCTAGACCCTAATATAATTTTGTTGAATTCCTTCATTAGATTCCACGTGTTCTTTCTCCATTTCTTCTAATTATGTGGTCCCTCCTCCCAGGGCACGTTAACCCTTCATATCCCATGGCGCTACTATGTGCGGACTAGGCCTGCGGTTATCCATTAGGAGCACAACAGTTACTCCAAAACCTAGCCTCGATGTCGTCTGTCATGTTAGTTTCTTACACGTCACTCTATACGCCCATAGGACTACTAGTACGCGCAGGTCCCAATCACTTCGCTGCACGCTACATAATTTTTCAAAGCTTCACACACTTCGCTAAATGCCTGCGTATGGTTACCCTTCTGCGCAATTATCTTATGTTCACCATGTTGCTCCCCTTTGAGTAGCTTTTCACATTTCTAGCCTCCCAACACCTATGCATGGACCGTATCAATCAACGCGAAGTTCACATGCTTTCGCGCAGGTTGTTTGCCATAGGCTCGTACCCATCTGGATAGATGCGCTCGCGGACTATCCCATCCTTGGTATTTATTTTTCTATCGCATTATAGACTTCCCAAACTAGGCGTGCATCATCCTCCTACATGCGCGCCAGTGTCCAAAGCTTCCTTGGTGTGTACCCCACCACCTTGCGGGTGTAGTGTGCAGTACCCATTTCAAAGCCTTAAAGCACTGCTCTTCTGACACTTCGCTTTCGGATTTTTTTAGGAAATCATCTACCTCGCTTAACCCATCATATGTAAGCAGATCCCTTACTTGCTTTGATACACAGCGCAACAATCTTGTCATAATGTTACAGTTCAACATGGTTACTTCGCGCAACCGGTTCTACCATCGTTCTATTTCTTGTTAGAATCTGACGTACAGGAGCTTTCCCGTTCCCATGAGATTCGTCCATCCACTGTTGGATTCACCTAGCCTTGTTCTCACGTGGTTATCTTGTAGATGGAATCTAGATCATCCTTGCTCTCATCGTCGCACACTGGCTCTGTGTAACACAATCCTTTCGCAGGGTACAACGGTACAACTATGCACAGAGACTTGTTCTCAAAAATTATTTTGTGCTTCTTTAGATTTATTACCCCATTCATGTCAGTGGCCCAATCTATCCCTAATAGTGTGGGGTAGGGATTGTTGTCATCAACAATCTCTATCACTTCAAAATCTGCTAGCACTTGCCCCTTTGATATCTATAGTGACTCCCTGCAATCTTCCCATAGGTAGGATCTTCTGCTGGTTTTCCATTCGCAACTAGATAGGAGACCATTGCAACATAGGCCTCCCCATGCGCTCCCATGTCTGCATTGGCAGAACATTTGCATCTGACCTAAGTCCATAATCACTTGATCCATCTCATATTCTCTGATTTGCACAGTTAATCTCATTTCTCCTCCTGTCCTCATCGCATGCTTTCCAACCTTCTTGACTATGTGTGGTTCACCTGGTGAGGTCCCTGCACATCTATTAATGAGTTCCTACAACCCTTTTACAACCTTGTTGTTGCACAACAACTTCACGCATGTCTCCAGGAACATTGTGAGCATTGATGGGTCCATGTTTGGCTCCGCCCTTCCTTTACTTCTTGAAGTGGAGGCCTCAATGAAGCTCTCCCTAGCTTCCATGAAGGTTTCCTTGTTGCGCTCCAAATCAAACTCTGGTTCTTTCATTGGAGCCTTGTGAACCTAAGTATTATCTTCAGGTTGCTTGCCCTTGTCATCCCCTGTCGTAATTCCACTTCGGAGCACAATGTTTACATTCGGGTCCTTCTCATGCGGCTCCGACCTCATCATTTGTAGGTTCTGAGTCGGGGGAGGTTGGAGTGCTCCCTTGTCGCGCAACCTCGCTATCAGTGTGGGACAATCCTCTATCTCATGATAAAAAAATGTACAATACAAGCAGGACGGACGCGTCAGATTCATACAATTGCGGGCATAATGTCCTATCCCTCCGCAATTGTAACATATTAGCTGTTTGCGGCCTCTCCCAAATCCTCCTCCCCCTCGACATTGTCCATGCCCTTGAAATCCGGTGCGCGTCATTCCAACGTTTTGGTTAAGGGGTCGCGTTTCAGCCTGAACTCTTTAAGTAGGATTCCTATCCATCATCAGCTCATAACTTCTACAGTTACACTCATCATGTCCTACTGACCTACAGAAATTACAGAACAACTGCTGGGAATTTTGCATGTACTTCTACAATAAGTGGCAGTTGTCTGTGGCATTCTTTCCCCTTATTTGACAAACGAACACCATAATTCAGGTGCCACGCTAGGCCCTTCTTGTGCCTCTTGCCTCAATGGCATCGATCCCCCTCCCGCGAGGTAATTCGCAAACACTGGGCAATGGTCCTTGTCATGTACCTGACCCTTGCATTTTAAGCACCATACTTCTTCACGTACCTTCGGGCAAACTGTTCGGTCTTACTTCAGGCTTTGCATCTCCAGGAATAAGCTCTTCAGCTGCATGTGAATCTACTGAACTCCTAGATTAGGATCTTGTATCGAAGTGTCATGCAGTCTCATCGCGACCTCTAATGCTTCAACTTGAGTTGTTATTATTTACTGTGAAAACGCGTTCCTCAAATGCGGTGCTAGTGATGCTACAAACCATGCATGGTGTTGTCCATCTGTCAGAGTCATGTTGGCTTCGCGGATCATACATTTCAGCCTTTGATCCAACTCCCAAGGAGTCTCACCTGGTAGCATCATGATTTCTTTGAACCCAATTATTGACTGCACTTCTGATTTTGACCAGCTAAATTCCTTAGTTAGCGTGGCTTGAACCTCCCTGATTCCTACATTCGGATGATCGCTTGAGTGCTTAATGTACCAGGTCAATGCGCGATCCTGCAAGGCACTAACCAATGTATCTTTCTTGATCGCATCATCTGTCACTCCTTGTGCTTCCCATACAACTTTTACCACGAACCAAAACTGGTCTGGATCTTCATTTCCGACTCCTTTGAACACCGAAAAATTTATTGTGCTTTCCATATTATAGCACAGTGGTGGTGGAGGTGGGGTCTGTGAGGATAGAGGTGATGGTGACGAAACTAGCGGTGGTGTGGGTGGAGGTGGTATGTGCAGAATCCTCTGCCTTATCAAGTTGACCACGCTGCGCAGAGATACCTGTTGTTATAGACATATTTGGGCACATCAACCCCAAACTTATATGTCGATGTATTAGGGCACATCAACCCCTAAAAGAGTTGTTTCATACCCTAAAGGAACATAGTCATCTAAACACATCATTCTCCAAAAGTTCCATCTGAGAAACCATTCGAAAATTGCCTAAATTGAACCATACTTGTCACACTGAAAGAGTCGACTTTGCGGACAAAGCCCACCTCCCTAGAAGCCTAAGACTTTCTAGTGACAAACAAGACAATTAAGAGCAATCATTCTCTAAATATGCATTTACAATATGAGTAATCAAGTGTTTAGATCCTACCTGTAACCCAACGTTGTTGTAGTAGTCCAGCTTCGTCGATCCGGATGAGCTCCTCCCTCTCTTCGAAACCTGCATTCACTAACAATCAAACGATTAAATAACACCTAAAAATCTCATAAAATAAAACATATTTAACATACAGACCAAGGAGTATATGAAACAACTCATAAATGACAAATTGTTGAGAAGAATGGACTTATTTTTATTAATAGGAAACAAAAGAAACCATTACAACCTGAGCCTTGGTGTTGTGCAGGTCCCTCCCAGGGTCCAACAAGAGTTCTCCTTTACTTTGATCAGCTCACCCACTTCCAAATGAAACAAGAAAGGATGGGAATCTCTCCTCACAAGCTTCTACAAGGAAGTCCTAATTCCAGCAGCATCTACCCTTAGGAATGTTCAGCTTTCAACCTCCCCTCCCTCTGCCCTAATGCCTATATTTATAGTTCTCTAGAGGAAGTTAATTAGTTCCACCATGAATGGGATAAGCCCCTCTTTCAATGGGATAGCTCCCCTCTTCATGGGATAAGTTCCTCTTTGTTTGGGTGCATGAACCATCTGGAGGCGCTTCATACACGTCAAACCATCTTCTAGAATGCTCTAGAAATGACCACAAGTAACTTTTTAAAGATGAAACTCGCACCTTTTGACATTTACAGGGGTACGCACCCACCCCTTTACATACAGAGCGTACAAGTACGCAGGCGTTGTGAACTTGGGTTGCGTACACGCAGGTAAGGCTAAGAGAAACTGCGTACCAGAGATAATTGACTTTAAATGACTTTTCTCTCTTTCTTGGAGTTTGACATGGAGAGCAGAGGCATGAGACTTGCCAAGGAGGATAGTATGACAGTGGATGGAGCCATACTAACTGCAAATAGTCATGGTGACATTTTTTAGTGTAACAGATTGCCCCCTAAAGTGCGAAGCCTGTAGTAGATTAGGGTTTTATATGATCTAGGAAGGGTGAAGTACTTTATCATTTCAAGGAGTATCTTGCGGAGAGCCTGGTCAGAACCTGCAAATATTCAACACAAAATACATATATGAGATGATATCATCGCTGAGGTAAGCATTCCCATACTCAGATTGAAAACTTTAACTAACAATCTAACTACTGCTCTGATACAGGAATGATTTTGCAGTACATTACAATCATAGACTCTTTGTAGACACAGTATGGACGCAACCATCTGTTTATGGTTAGTCTACTAGATAATGAAATACAAAACTCCTCGCAGCCTGGATGGTGGAAAATAGATCCAGGGTCTTCATTTCTACCTCCCGAATTGGTATGATTCTATCCATGCGAATAAATGAGTTGATGTCGAACATGGTAGAAACCACTTGATTACCAGTCGATGATGTAAACTGTTAACAAGTGTGAGAGAGACCACCAGTGATGTCAATGGTTCTCAAAGTACCAAGTACAATCCATGAAATGTGAATGAATGGGTTGATGTCGAACACGTCACGGAATCCTTTGATCGAAAGTCAACGATATAAATAGTCATCAAAGGCGAGAAACCTGCCATTGATGCATGCAGACCTCAAGGTACTGACGATCTCTAAGTCATCTTTCTAGATAATGTGCTGATGTCGATAGAAAGCGACCCGTTGCAGGCAAGCCCACAACACGAAATCATTGTTCAAGTTGAAGAAATTTTACTGTAAGGACTGACTCAGGGATGGTCAAAATGGATGACAAGTATTTTGCATATGAATGGTTTATTTGCAAAGACCTCTTGAACACATAACGACACGATAGATGGCTTGGCGACGATTGACCCAAAGTTAATACCCAGAAACGATTGAAGACTTTCAAAGTGGTTTGATCAAATTTAAGGCAAAGGATTTCCCAACCCAGGTGAATGAAAAAGTGCCGTGTTCAAGAGTGGTGATAAGGTTCTTCTGTAACAAAGGATAACAAATAGGTTCATTCTTCTCTCTTTTCCCCCACCATTTCTGTTCATTCTTCTCTCTTTTCCCCCACCATTTCTGGAAAGTACCTCTTTATTTTTTACAAGCTTGAGGAGGATAACATATGCTTGATTATAAGCTCATCCTTCGGATGAGTCCAACTTAGTTTAGATTTGGACCCTAAGAAGGAGTGGTCCGTTCCTGTTTGTAATCGAACATGTCCTTTACTGTGAAATTTTAACGAGTCCAGTATAGGAGAAACTCGGCCTTTTTCAATTTTAGAGAGTCTGAAAAATCTAAAGAAGACTCCAAGGTGAACTTTTTCGTAAATTTGTGTCTCCAAAGCCCGAAAAAGTATAAAATAATACTTGAGAGAACCGCTTGATCTTGCGACCAAGGAGTACTTTCATGTTTAGTGCCGTTGACCTAAAAAGTAAAAAGCGATCAAGGACACGTCGTTTTATTTCCAATATCGAGTTTGAAACGACAAAAACCCGGCAATCTTTTCGTGTTTTTACGGTCAGAAAAGGGCTATAAGAGGACCGTCTTTTAATTCCATTTTAACGAGTGTAAAAGAAACACTCAGCAATCTTTTCATGTTTTAGGAGTCAGAAAAGGGCTTAAAAGATGACTCTGATGTCTTGGTTCGTGAAAAATGATAATTTACCCTAAAGTCCCTTTATCCTGCACAAAAACAACACATTACTCATACATGTTTAATATAGGCAAAAATACATTGAAAAATATCCTTTCATGGTGAAAAATAAACAAACTTAGCATTCATTTATCCAAAAAACCTATAAAAAGACTTTTTACCATGTCATTTTTACCATTTTACTATTGAGGGAGAGAAAAGGGCTTTTGACAAGAAACTTCCCATGGACTTCGCGGAGAATCCGACTGTCGGAATCGAGCGCCGTCTCTTTCAGGTATTTCACAACATCCTCCTCTTCAATTTCATCCGTTTAGAATTTCATTTTAGACTTTTGTTTGATTTTTTAGAGGGTTTGGGGTTTTTAGGGTCCGCTTTCCGGGGTACGCAGGTGCCCCATGGGTGACCTGCGTACCCCAACATTTTCCTATATGGGAAAATGGTCGGAGTACGCAGCCCACCTTCAGAACAGCTGCGTACCCCTGCTCTGTTTTCTGAACGCGGGGTGCGTACTCCGCGCAAAGCGGTTTTTGAAATCCAAAACTCAAAAATAAACCATCAATTTTTTATTTAATGAATTCTAATCAATATTTTTTGGTGTGTAGATTGCCCACCATGCTAGATTGGCGCAAAAGAGAACACAAAGATGTCAATTTGGCCACAATAGGTCATCAACCTTCCAGTGATGCTTTAAAGGCATGCGGTCTGTACAAGTACTGGGCCATACCTGGCATGAGGGCCCAGGTGCCATTCTTAGAGTGGCTGGTTGAAAGGTGGAACATTCAGGATCAATGCTTTTACATCGGAGAGAACCAGCTCGAGATAGAGCCCTCCGACATATATTTTCTCACTGGCTTGCCTAACAGGGGCGAGCAACTGTCTCTATTCGGGACTAGGCCGGGTGGCCAATCCCTTGCTAGTCTCCGGTTAGAGTGGTGCAACAATCAAAACCATGAGAAGGGGATAGAAATCAAGTACATATCCTGACCTGAACTTATGGTAATTACCTTTACAGTTACCAGACTCTGTGGTGCTGCCGCTTTGCACATAGCCACTGGTTCCCAAATGCGAATGGCTATAGATTGCTTCCGAGGCACCATTTTCAACTGGTGTGATGCTGTGCTGGCCAATATGAAAGGCCAACTGACTAGGGCAAAGAACGGGCAATTGAAGACCTTTGGATATGGGCCTTTAGTTGTGAGCTTTTCCCTAGAGAGAGTTCCAATGCTGATCCCCCAGCATCTTACTGTTCCAGCTGGGTCTCCTCGGGAGCCTAAGTTGATGCGGTGGGTTGCGGTAATGGCCCGACATCCTGATGAGGGAGCGGCAGTTGTTCGATTTCTTGACAGTTACTTTCACTGGTTGGAGAACCAGGTCTTTGCGATTCAGGATTTTCCTTATGCCGGAATGGATTTTCGGAATGATCCGGACATGGTTCTTCCATAGGGAGAACTATGGGACAACAGAGGTACTTCATTTTTCACAAGTTTTTAAATTATCTATTTTTTTTTTTATATATATATATATCGTCTCAAACTGACAGTAAAAATGTTCAAAATGCAGATGTAGGCCCACGGCGTCCAGCCAATCTCCGGGCTTTTGAGAGGAGACATCCAGCTGCACCGGCACCAGCCCCACAGGACGCGGCTGTAGAGGCACTAGCTGAGTTGGAGCAGGATCTAGAGTGTTTGACGGCAGATATACCAAAGACTACTATAGATGATATTCCTATCAGACTTCAGCACTATGTAGTCGCAGTCCTGGGACCTCTTAGGAGGTTTTTGTGTAGAGTGGCCCGTGCAGTGGTGTCGTATAGAGAGCATCACCAGTGATTGGATGGTCACTTTGTAGACACATGTGACATTTTGGTTTTTGTACATATCATTTTTGCCGATCATAAGGTGTTTTGAACCTATGATCGAAGACGATATATATTTTTTGACACACTCCTATCTATATATATCATTATTACCGGCTTATTTTGTTAAACATGTGTGATGAAATTCTTGTAAATTTACATTTATGATTATTGAAAATATATATTTAACATTCGAGATGCAATTGCATCTGCTAATGTGTTTAAAGACCTTGGAATATGCTGATATTCAATGTAATCAAATTCACGTTCCAAGAGACGCACCCTCAAAAACAATCTTAATAACACTGGATTTCTAATGGCATAGACTCTATTAAGCTGTAATACAACGAGTTCAGAATCTAACCTCACTATCAAACTCTGAATCCCAAATGAAATAGATTCAGATAATAACTCAATCACTGCACTGTATTCTGCAATGTTGTTTGTTGTTTGACCGAGGCTCACCCCATGCATAGAAACTAACTCGTCAGAGGGCGAATAGATAACCCAAGCTGCGGAAGAGATATTCCGTGTACTACGAAAAGCACCATCAACAAATCCAATGTACGTATGGAGAGGCATCGACATCTGCAATATCAAGAGTAAAACCAAGATAAGCCAGAATAACGACAAAAAACACACTCTCTAAACTAAGCACACTGTCTAAACTAAGCAAACATACCAGCTAGAAAGAAAAAACTAACCTAACTAAAATCTCCATACCCATCATTTAAGCATAATACCTCTTTAGGTAAAGTCCATTTCTGGGTTTACCCAAAGAGTCCCCGTCAAAGTCTACCAGATCATAGGCCCCTTTTGCTAACTTTCGCTTGACAATGTAGGGCCCATGCCACATAGGAACGAATTTTCCAGCACCTAATTTATCATTAGCTTGATCATATAACAACACTAGGTCTCCTTCCGAAAAATTTCGAGGGGTCACATTCCAGTCATACTGAGCTTTCATTCGTTTTGCGTGAGTCTCGATTGCTAAAGCAGCTTCACGTCGAGTCTCATCTAATTTAGCTAAGTATAACAAACGCTTCTCCTCTTCGGAAGTAGCTGGGAGTAATTTGATGCCCATTTGCAGTGACGGGATTTCTTATTCAATGGGCAGCACGGCTTCCAAACCATAAACTAGTTGGAAAGGAGTGAACCCTATTGATGTTTTCACTGAGGTTCGGTATGCCCAAAGCACTGAAAATAACATGTTGTGCCAGTTCGACCGATGAATACCGATGATCCGTTGGATCATGATAACTAGAACTTTGTTGATAGACTCAACCAGACCGTTCGCTTGGGGATAATAATGAGTAGAACTATCATGACGTAAACCAAGCTGGCCTGTAAGTTCTGTCATCATAATGTTTCGAAAATGGCGCCCATGGTCAGTGATTATCGCTTGTGGGACACCAAACCTAGCAATAATGTGATTGAATACGAAAATTGCTGCTGTCTTGCTGTCTGCCTCAAATGTAGGCATCGCCTCGGCCCACTTAGTAAAATAATCAACCGCAAGGATGATATACACATGCCCCCCGACCGAGTGAGGGTTACAAGTAATAAAGTCGATACCCCATTTGGCGAAAGGACCAACGGAAATTATAGGGTGGAGAGGAGCAGGTGTTGCGCGCATCTTTCGATCAAACACTTGACAGTTGTGGCATTTTCGGACCACAATAATACAGTCTTTAAACAAAGACGACCAGAAATAGCCAGCGCGTAATATCTTTTGGGTTGTGGCATACCCAGACATATGACCGCCACACGCTCCAGAGTGACAGTCATTCAAAACCCTTTCAGCTTCCTCATGAGTTAAGCAACGTCGAAAAATCAAATCCGCCCCACGACGATAAAGAGTATCTCCAATGATTTTGTATTGTTGGGACTGGAATCGAATTTTCCGACGTTCCGACTTTGAGATTTCGGGCCGAAAGGATTGGGTCTGGAGATAGAAAATTATATCCCCAAACCACGGATCTAAAGTGCTGATAAGAAACAAAGATTCGTCCGCAATGGGCTCCTCTGCCACTGTTTCCGTATCAGCACTCGGGAAATCTCACATTAACTCGGCAAAGACTAAGGATTTCTTAGACTTGGATTTCTCGAACTCCAAATCGAACTCCTGCAGGATAACGATCCATTTGGAGTACTTCCCCCCTAGAAATTGTTTAGTCAGAATATAGATCATAGGGTTGCAATCTGAAATCACTGTAGTTTTACGGAGAAGAATGTAGTGACGAAAACGCTGGACAGCTTGAACGGCTGCCAGTGCCAACTTTTCCACATGCGAGTACTTTAGCTCGGTTGGATTTAACATCCGAATAAGGTAATATATCACATGTTCCATTTCGAATTCATCTTCCTGAACTAAGACCATTCTGATGGTGGAGTGGGAGGCGGCGAGATACAAAAAGTAATCCTAGTTGTAGTTGGGAGGATGCAGCAACGGTGCATGGGTCAACGCGTGCTTAAGTGCATCAAAATATTTCTGAGCTATCTCATCCCAAGAGAATTGAGCATTTTTTTTTAACAATCGGGTGAAACCCTTTGTAACCTAGACGTAGTTAGGAATGAATCGACGTAAAAAGTTTGCTTTCCCCTGCAAACTTTGGAGTTGGCGCAGACTCGAAGGAGGAGGTAGCTTGATGATAGCTTCTACCTTCAAGGGATCGACGCGAATACCGGCTTTTGAAACGACAAATCCTAGCAATCGTCCCACTTCTATGCAGAAGACACATTTGTGTGGGTTCAACCGAATTCGATAATGCCGACACCTCATAAAAATAGCTCGTAAGTGGACAAGGTGATCAGCTCGATGTAAAGAATGAGCAGGAAAATCATCGAGATACGATTGCACAATGTGTTTGATGTCGTGAAACGCATAAGACATTGCCCGTTGGAAAGTGGCTCCAACATTCTTAATTCCAAAAGGTAATTTGCAATAAGAAAATGTCCCCCAAGGACAAATGAAAGCCATTTTTGGTTGATCGGCAGGTAGAATATTGATTTGGTTGTAACCGGAAAAACCATCCATGAAGGAAAATATTTCACTGCCGGCACAATCATCAATTATTTGATCGATATAGGGTGTGGGATAGTTGTCTTTTGGACAAGCACGATTTATATCCCTATAGTCGATGCATATTCTTATTGTTCCTTGTTTCTTGTTAACCGGAACAATATTCGATACCCAATCCATCAACGGGATCGGATAAATGAAACCTTCTTTCAACAGCTTCTCTACTTCTGCTTTAATCACAGCCGCTTTCCTAGGGTCTATCTGACGCAGACGTTGCCGAATGGGTTTAGCGTCTGGGTAAGTCTTGATCTCATGAACAAAAATGGAGGGATCAATTCCTGGCATTTCCTCATAGGACCAGGCAAACACGTCACAGAATTCTTGAAATAGGGCCTTGTATGTTTGAATTTCATCATCTGTACACGAGGCACCTATATGAATGTTCTCAATAGTTCCGGTTTTGAGTGAAATGTCAATGGCAATAGTTTGAGAAATGTTTCCCAAATTCAACTCTAAATCAGGATGTTTCATGGGATTCTGAGTGTCCTTGTCATATTCAGCTGTAAAGATTGATGAAAAATTGTTTTCAAAGTCATCATCCTCAGGTAAAAGCAAAGATCTATGATGGAGATCTTCCCATGGTAGATCGTCTACACTTAGGATTTCGCGAAGTTGTTCGTCAGATGACACAACTTCAGGAAACGCTATCCGTTCTGAGGTTGATGTGAAAAGTGATTCTTCACCGACCACATTCATTTGGTCAATTTGGGTTGAACGCGGGTCGGTAAAAGACTGTACGGCTGCATAAGCAATTTCATATGGACTCAAAGGCACAACATCACCAAATGAGTCTATCTCAGATTCAGATGGGACAATCCAAGGATCATCGTAAATAATAGTGTCTGAAGTAATCATATGAGTGAAAGCAAACGAAAGTTCTGCGTTGAGTGGAGGAAAGGGAAAATTTCCCAGTAAACCGGAATCTTTAACTAATCCTACACCAACATCCTTATAAGGGATATTTACCGACATGCTAGATACTCTCTGAAGAGGCTGGGTCGGATGAAAAGTAAGCCAGCTGATCTATTGTCACGATCTTGCCATTGTGTGGAAACTTTATAACTCTGAAGACCGATGACACGACTGCTGTCATAGCGTAAGACCAACTGCGACCCAAAAGAAGGTTGTAGTCTAGAGGGGCATCAACCACTTCCACATCCAGACTAACAGTTTTTCCTTCAACCCCTATAGGCAAATCCTGTAGAATGCCAAACAGATGGAACCCACGGCCATCAAAGGCCTTAAGAATCGTCGGGGATTGGTTCAATGAAGGAGAACCAAGCGATCTCCAACATTGAATTGACATAATACACGTAGAAGCTCCTTCATCAATTACAGTCCGATGAATAGGCCTGTTTTTTACTATCACTAGAATCTGGAAAGCCATCTGATGAGGGAGATGCGGTGTACTATTTTCTAGATCAAAGATTATCAGGTTCGGCTCCTGAACATCAACAGCTCCTATAGCCGACAAAAGTAATTTGCGCTGTGCTGGGCATGATTGCAGCACTTCCAAAGCCGACATTGCTGAGGGTGAAACAGCTAAGTCATCAACAATGTTATAATTCTGAGTTGCTCTCGCATGTGGATTGAAAGCAGACTTTCGAAGTATACCCTTGGCCGGCGGTTTGATTACCAAATCCGGGTTAGGTTTCTCGATCTGTAGTGGATCGGAACCGGGAGCTGAGGTTGATGGATTAGAATGAGAAGATTTTGCTTATTTGCCATCAACAGGACTCTTACTACCATAATATTGCGATCGAGTCGCAATCCGTACATGAGACATCATCAATATGGGTTCTTCAATGGCATTCGAGGAAGAACCTATCATTTTACTCTCCTGCTTTGGAAATGGATCTTTCAAAACAACAGGAGTTGGGGAACCTTTAACGATTTTCACAACCTCTGCCCGATGAGGGCAATCTCTTGTAAAATGATCTTCTTCACAAATTAAACAAGGATAGCAAGGTTTGCGCTTTTCGTCATTAGATTCCGACTTTTCTTTTTTCTCCTTTGGAGCCTTGTCTGCTTTATCCTTCTTCTTACCTTTCTTCTTACCACCGTTGTTACACAGTAATTTGTCAGTGTCTCCTTGTCAGTCTCCCTACTGTGCCAAGAGATCAAAATAATCAAGTTCATGCCTTCTGAACTGGCCAAATGACCCACTTTGCCAAAGTTTGTTTCATCAGCGCGACTGTTATTAAAATAAGCGCGCTGACTGGCGACTTATAGTGCAACTGATGCGCTGCCAGCATAGAAGCACATGGGTTTCCCGCGCTGGTCGCATTTCATGAACCAGCGCATGATTCATTTGTATTAAGCCACGCTGACACAGCCTGCTCAGTTATAACCTTTCGACGTCAGTGCTCCAGACCAGTTATGCACTCGCGCTGATCCTGTTTGGGCGAGTTTGTTCTAATAGTCGGCCTTCCAGATGACTCCAGACCTGGTTGTTAGCCTTGCAAATGTCGCCCTACCTTCTCTGGCATGTCTGTTCATCATTTGAGCCACCTTCCTTGGAGATAAGCTCATCCTCCCACCTTTCATGGAGACTCCTTCTCCTATTTAAACCTCTACCATTGCCATGAGCAGCTAGTTTGGATAGTTTGGAAAGTGTGGAATTGACAGTGCTTGGATTGTTGCTAGTTTGTGTTTGATAGGTAGTTGGTTTGACAAGTGTGGGAGTGTTATAGAGCTCAAGGAAGATTGTAAAAGTGTGACTTGTGTGAGAGAGAGAGTTTGTCTTGGGAGATCTACATTTGAAGGTGAATGCTTAAGAGACTTGCTGGCTGAACCCTCCTGAGAAGGATTCGACGTCAGAACATTTTGTTGTACTCTTCTCTGTTATTGATGATTAATAATAGATGAATGCTATTATGGTTCCATTCTCATTTGTCTTTATCATGGTAAATGTGAATTATGTCCTTTCCGACTGATGTATAGTTGCTTTTATTAGATTTCATGCTTGTGTTTGTATCTCTCTTCGTGTGTGCAGGTGTCTATTCACAAGTATCGTGAAGGATCATGACCAGCCAAAGCGAAGGAGCGAGGACAGCATTTATTCATCAAACATAAGCATTGGGATACAAGTAGGTCTTTTGCCTACCTCTTTTATTTGCAATTAGGAACCTACGTAGTAGCATTGTGTGATTGTTACTAGACCCGTTCTGGGCTATTAGGGATCGTCTCTGTCCGCAGAGAGGATTTACCTCCGTAACAATTTGGCGACTCCGCTGGGGAGCTAGCCTTTGTCCCTTTTCATTCATTCTTGTTTTGAGTTTGTTTGATTGCTCTCTCTTTGAAGATCAGGGGTTAGTCCTCTGTTTTTGAATTTCCTGGTTCGATCTGGGAAGTGCCTTAATTGTTTGAAAGAGCCCTTACCTTTGTTTGGGAGTTTTTGGTTTGATTCTGCTTGTTTTTTAGCCTCAGTGCATTTTTAATTGAAACAGTTGCGCTAGCATCGCTTGCCTGTTTCTTGAGTCTCGCGGTCATCGCGCTTTCTCATTGAACAGTCGTGACGGTTCTGTAATCGAACCAGCGCGGATAACCCGTGTCCTTCCGCGCTGACAGTGCATTGTTGCTACGGGTGGTCTCTGATCAGCGCATAGTTGCTGAGCGCCACCCGCGCTGACACCTGTAGAATTGAATTTTTTCAATTCTTCCTCCTGGGCTTGTTGGTTTGACTATTTCTTGATCTTCTCACCTGGTTTATCACTTGTTTTTCATTGTCTGAATACTGAAGAACTTGCTTGAGAAAGTCTTGTTGGACAGACCTCGTTTTTGTGTCTTGTGACCTGGTATTACCATCCCGTTTTCGCTAGATTGGCTTTGTTTAGTTGCGTGTTCACAAAGATCCATTTGTTACTTGACTTTGCTTTTGCGGGAACTTTCTTCTTGCTTGGTTTTCATTCCACCTTGTTAGGCTTAGATCACATAGTCTTTTCAAGCTTTTGTTTTCCTTTGATTTGGAGAACTGTTGTAGTGTTTTGGGATTTTGTCATGACTTTCATTGAATGATTTTACTTCTGTTTGCTCAGTGTTACTATCTCTCAAAATTCATTTTAAGGTGCATAGTGCCATTGGAAAAGAAATCAAACTAGAATCTCTTGCATTCAATAGTTAATGGGAAGAAGAGCATTTCATTGATTTATGTTCTCAAAAGAAAAAGTTGTATTTCATTGCAATTAGCTGCATTAGGTTTTTTGGTTGATTGTGTGCATTTTGTTTGATTGAAAACCCTTAACTCTCTTGTAATTAGAATTCATCGAACGAAATGGTATCCTTTGGCATGTAGGTTGCATATAGGCAATTGTGAGAGATCATACGGTAGGACCTGAAACCGAAACTTAACTCAAGATCAACCATAAAATAAACTGAATGAACATAAAAACGCATTGGAACATAATGCTCATATTGTAGAAGTCTAGGCTAGAGACGTGCTCCGGCGTCGTTAAACCTAGTCACTATTGTTTCACATTACGGTTGGGTGATTCCTCCTCTTGTGACTCGATAGTGGTCTAGCATGGATTTGAGCTCCCATGTACCATCGCGTGTATTATCGACCTTGATCCCTAGGAAGCCGAGTCTGCCGCCTTGTGAACCGTAACGCACCGAACATAGCATTCGGGAAGATTGACTGCAGTACGGGAAGTCCTTGGTTCTCATACGATTGCCAAGGTGTATAAGCAGTTTTACGGGTTGCTTGGTAAACCTTTTGCCTAGAAGTCTCCAGAGTAGTCACTTTTGATCCTTTTCAGACTCCCTAAATGAAAAGGTGCCAGTGAGCGTCTTGTCACTTCGTGCTCATTAAATATTCGAAGGAGACTAGAGTCACCTTTTGTCCTTTTCTTGACTCTTAAAATATGAAAAGGTCAAGTTGTGTCTGTGCATCTTAAAATTCATTTGGCCACGATAAAACATTACCTGGTTAGTTCTTGTGTGAGTTAGTTTTGAGTAGGGTTTTTATCGTTAGTTTCCCTTAGGTCTTGTTTGGGGTTTAGTCATCCTGGCTGACCCGTCAACCCCCGTTTCATCTGATCAAGTCTCTCCATCTTCTGCTCCCCCTGAGGTACCCGTTGTAAGTGATACTCTTCCGGTTATCCCGAGTATCCAACCTATCAACGTTCGTGCCCCGGGTGACGAAGATTACGAAGAAGATTGGAACCCTATCTGGGAGCTTGACGAGGACGATACTCCACGAACCTCATCTAGTGTCTCGTCTCCGATTTCGACCTCCCCCATGGATGAGACATCTCCCAACACAAGTGATACACCTGTGGTGTCGAATGTTGACATTCCCATCCCAGCTACTTCTCCACTCCCGCCGCGATATTCGTCAATGAGGGACAGAACAGCTGCTCGGATGCCTACTACGACTATGTGGGATCCTCAGATCACTCCCACCACGGGACCTTTTATTTCACGACCCCATACTACACCTGTTACATCAGTTCCCACGAATCCAACCGTTTGTGTAGTGTCCTCAACTCCGGTCGTTAGTGCCGTAACAACGTCTTCATCTACGAACAGTGGTGCTGGTCCTTCTCACAGTCAAGTGAGTAATGGCCAGCCAGGACTTTCGTCTGGAGTCATCGATCCTGCACAGAGTGCTCAACCCTCTTCTGGTCCTATTCCAGGAGGGGGGCCTTATGGTGCCCATGGGCAGCCTATTACAGATCCAAGTGCGCAAGGTCCACTCTTTTATTATAACTCTTCTGGTCAGTATCTTCAATACGCTCAATCCTTGCCGCTTCAACATTTTGTTGAGGTTTCGGTACCGTTGTCTATTGCTTGGGATCCTAACACTGGCGTTTTTCATGGAGGCCAAGCAATCCCTGGGCAGTACCCAGGTCCCCCAAATCAAGGCCAGCCACCTTATGTGCAAGCCCCCCAGGGGCAACCACTTTATGGCCAGCCTTACCCAGGACAATCTGGGGGCCCGCAAGGACAACCCTACCCGGGACAACCTTTGGGCATTGGTGGTCCGTCGTTTACTTATCAGAGTCAACCTTCTAGCTATCAGGGGCAACCCGGTATTCAGCAAGGTTACCCGTCTGGACAACCAGGACAACCTTACATTCAACAAGGCCAACCTGGTATCCAGCAGGGTTATCCCTTAGGACCAGCTGGACAAACTTATGTTCCACAAGCTCAACCGGCAGTCCAACAGGGATATCCCTCTGGGCAAGGGGGGAAACCCTACGTATAGTAGGGCCAACCTTCTGCTCAGTCTAGTTATCCTTCTAGGCAAGGGGGGAAACCCTACGTACAACAGGTCCAACCCTCTGCTCAGCCTGGTCCTCCTTCTGGGCAAGGGGGGCAACCCTACGTACAGCAGGGTCAACCCTCTGCTCAGTCTGTGGATCCTTCCGGGCAAATGGGCCAGCCTTCTATTCCACAGCAAGGTCAACCCACCGCCCCTAATCCTCCTTCTGGACAGGCTAGCCAACCGCAAGGTCAACCAGCCGCCTAGCCTGCTAGACCCTCTGTTCCGCAAGGACAACCCTTGGTTGCCCAAGGACAACCTGGCACCCAGAAAGCACCTCCTTCTAGGCAAACAGGTCAGTCCAAATCCAACCAGGCCAACCTTCCGGCCAGATGGTCGTAACTCAGCCGGTTCAAGGACATGTTGCTGGACCCCAAACTCAAATGGGTTATCAAATGCAAGGTGGGCCACGGCCTCAACCTTCTTACCAAGCGCAGCCTTCTTATCAGGCTCAGTATGGGGCTCAGAAAATGTATGGATACCAGCAACCCCAGGGGCAAATTCAGTTTACCCCGTATCAAAATTATCAACAGAGGCAGGTCACTCCTTACCAAAATTATCAGTATGCTGCACCTGCCGGTCAAGTTGCTAATACATGGGGTGCTGGGGGGCAGACCCAAGGTCAACTGTCTGCATATGGGCAGAATCCGTATGGACAAAACCCATATGGGCAGAGTCCATATGGACAGAACCCCTACGGGCATAGTTCCTATGCGCCAGGTCCCTTCGGACCGGGCCCATCTGGACAAAGCCCGTGGGGGCAACCACCACCTGGTTGGAACCCTGGTGCTCCTTCTGTTCCACAACCACAAATGTCCTTTAACCCTCAGTTGCCATTTTTAGCGACGTTGGAACTTCCAGATGTGTCCAAGTTGAAAAATGATCCAATTCTTCATAATCCATATTGGCCACCTGTTCCAACTAAAATACCCGGTGACTGCCTGAAATTTGATGGCAAGGCAGGTGAAGACCCTCAAGCTCATGTCATGACATATCACCTTTGGTGCTCATCGAACTCATGGCTTGATGACTCTATCCAGCTTCGCCTCTTTCAAAGAACTCTCACCGACTCAGCCGCTACATGGTATATCGAGCTTAATCGTAGAACATTTCAAGACTTCAACTCGTTGGCTATGGATTTCCTTACTCATTTTCAGTTACCCATTCGGTACGAGACAGGGACACATCTCCTTACGTCTCTCAAGCAGGATATGACAACGCATATATCCGATCACATCCATGAATGGAGAAGGCATCTTCGCTTGATCAAATTTTGGATTCCTGATCAACTCCTCACCGACTGGTTCACGACTTCCATTTTCCCCGCAATCGCGCGAGACATCGCAATGGGAGCCTGTGTAACTGAAGAGAAAGCGATCGCGCGTGCTGAGTACCTTGACTTAGTGTACTCTCAGTCAGGTACTCTATATGATTATCTGCCAGATGCCCCGAGGCCTGGACAGACCAAAACTCCGCCAAAACCATCTGTTGATGGAGTCATTGGTTCTGTGAATTCGTCGTCCAAGAAATCGTCCGCGAACCCTAAGAAGCAAAAACAGAATGCTTCTAATGGAAATGCTCCTCAGGGCCAATCTAATTCTGGAAGTACCTCAGAGGTAAACGCCGTTCATTCCACCGCGGCGGACAAATCCTCGAAGGGGAAAGGGAAGGGGAAAGGAAAAGCTAAAAATGAGAATAAACAACCTAAACAGGATGCCCCTAAAAATTCATCTGAAGAAGGAGCTAAACGAAAACCTAAGTATCCTTGTCTCATCTGTGATGAGGATCACTACACCAAAGACTACCCCAGGCGGTCTGAAGTTAGTCAGTTATTAAAAGGTGCTCCTGGGACTCCTGCTGTGTTGAAAGAACCTTTCCCTTCTCAACAGACTCAAATGGTGGCAGACCCATCACAACCCTCTTCCTCATTCGGCTCGCAACTCTTCATGGCTGGAACCATTCCTGTCCATGTATCCACTCGAGCCAAATATTATCCATCTCGTGCCGGGAAAGAGCCGGAGGTCCCCTCCAGCGCTCCTCCATCCAGTTCTGGTCCTCTTCACATTGAACGACCCAACACTGAGACAATCCCCCGACCCCCTCCGAAAGGTGTACTCCGGAAGTCGTCTTACAACCCAAATGCTCGTACTGCCCAGCACTATAGCATTTTTGAGGACCTAGCTCAGGCTCCGTCTGCTATGTCCGCTCTAGAAGTCCTCCAAAGCTGCCCCTCCTAGAGGAAGTCCTTGCTATCGGCCATCAGTGGCATAGACCCGACAGATTCAGATTTGATTTCTTTCGATCTCGAGGGTTTTACCCAGAGGCTGCCTCACCAAGTAGCTTTCCTTATCCAAGTCATCATCAATAGCAAAACGATTCATCGTACGGTTATTGATGAAGGTGCCTCAACCTGCATCATGTCTGTTGCATGTTGGAAAGCTATTGGTTCTCCTATGTTGAGCCAGTCTCCTACGACGTTAGAAGCCTTTGACGGAAGAGAATCTCGTCCATATGGTATCCTTCAACGCTTGCCCATCTCCTTGGAAGGCAAGACGGTGGAAGTAGAGGTGGAAGTTGTCGACGCCAATCTTACCTACAACCTCCTCCTCGGACGTAGCTGGACGTATTCCATGCAAGCCGTGGCCTCTTCCCTCTTCCGTGTCATTCGTTTCCCTCATCAAGGAAGGATTGTCATGGTGGACCAGCTCTCCTTCTTCGCCTCTTCTTCTGAAGGAAATGTGTCGTTCGTCGAGCATACCTCTAAATCTCTCGAGAGTGTGGGAGCTGGGCTCTTTAAAGATCCCGCCCTCATGGGTGTTTTTCCTCTCCCCCCTCCGAATCGCGCCCCGGTTAATATGATCTCTGTACGTTCTGATCCATGGTTTCTTCCTCCTCCTAATCAGGAAGACTCCTGGGGCGATATGATGCTGTTGACTCCCGCCGAGCTCAAATACATCGAGATTGTCGCTGCATCGGCTCCCCCTCCCGAACCTGCTCTTCCGAGTAGTGTTCTCGACTCATATGGTCATGTCCCTTAGCTCGGAGAAGATGATACTTCAGATCCATTAAAAGAAGTTTTTCCTTCTGATGAAGCTATCATAGAGACCATGTCTCTTGAAGAGCTCCCTTGGTCAGATCATCACCATCGCTCTTCATTTCTCCCTTCCCATCAGGACACGATCGCATGTCTTTAGCGGTTTGCTCCGTGTCTCCCATCCACGCCCTTGCAGACACCGATTCAGATATATCAAGTTTATTCTGAGGGCAATATGGGGAACATCACAAAAACCCAGCCTATCGACATCTCTGTCAAACCAGGGATTGTCGAGCACATCCATATTGGGGTCACATGCACTCCAGAGGAAGTTCAACTTTATACTGATTTATTTCGTGAATTTCGTGATGTTTTTGCGTGGTCTTACGAGGAGATGCCCGGCATCGACCCTAGTATTGTGGTGCACGAAATACCTACATATCCTGGGGCTAAGCCTATTCGTCAACGCTTGCGCCCCGTGCACCCCCGAAAGGCCGCTGCCATCAAAGCAGAAATGGAAAAGCTTCTCAAGGCCGGTTTTATTTACCCCATTCCACTGATGGATTTGGTTTCTAATATAGTTCCTGTGAATAAAAAGCAGGGTACTATCAGAGTCTGTGTCGATTACCGTGATATCAATCGTGCCTGTCCTAAGGATAACTTCCCTACGCCCTTCATCGATCAGCTTATCGATGATTGTGCTGGAAGCGAAATTTACTCGTTTATGGACGTTTTTTCTGGCTACAACCAGATCAACATCACACCCGCTGATCAACATAAGACAACTTTCATCTGTCCTTGGGGCACTTTTGCCTATAAAAAGCTTCCTTTCGGTTTAAAGAATGCCGGCGCCACCTTCCAGCGTGCGATGTCATATTCCTTTCATGATATTCGAAACATCGTACAGCCTTACCTGGATGACCTCCCAGCTCATTTAGCTAAGCGTCAGGACCACCCATCCCATCTTCGCGCAATTTTTCTCCGCTGTCGACACTATCGCATCAGGTTGAATCCTCATAAGTGTGTCTTCTGCGTAGAATCTGGCCGACTACTCAGGTTCATCGTCTCCCGGGAAGGCATCCGTCTGGATCCCCTCAAAGTCGAGGCCATTTTGAATCTTCCTCCCCCTGCTTCTTTGCAGCAATTGCAGAGTCTGCAGGGCAAAGAAAATTTTCTTAGACGATTCATCCTGAATTATGCCGAGGTGGCCAAGGGTTTTACACGATTGTTAAAGCGAGACACACCCTTACATTGGGATGCCATCGCTCAGGAGTCTTTTGAGCAACTCAAGCATCTTCTTGTCTCTGCTCCATTGATAAGACCTTCGAATTACCATCGTGACTACACTCTTTATCTAGCTGCCGCCGATACCACCATCGGCATGGTTCTAGTGCAGGACGATGATGATGGCAATGAACACGTTATTTATTATCTCAGTCGCAACCTCCTTGATACGGAAACTCGCTACGCTTATGTTGAGAAGTTGGCATTGGCTGCCGTATGCGCCGTCCAGCGTTTCCGTCACTATATTCTGTTGCGCACCACGACCGTGATTTCCGACTGCAACCCCATGACGTACATCCTGTCACGTCAGTTGTTGGGAGGCAAATACTCTAAGTGGATCGTGATCCTCCAAGAGTTCGACTTGGAATTTACTGCTGCCAAGTCCAAGAAGTCTCTGGTCTTCGCTGAATTGCTTTTTTCGTTACCATCCCCTTCTGCACCCCTTGTTTCTGAAGAGCATATTCCAGAAAAAACATTGTTTCTAATCAGTACCCTCGACCCTTGGTATGGGGACATCATAGTATATTTGCAGACGTTTTCCTTCCGTCCCAACGTATTGAAAGATGCTCGGCGAAGGATTCGTCACCAATCTCAACCCTATCGCATTCTGGGTGATACCCTGTACCGTTTCGGCGCCGATTCTGTTCTCTGCCGATGTTTAACTCTTGAGGAGGCTGAGCGGGTGTTGAATGACTGCCACTCTGGTGCTTGTGGCAGTCATATGTCCGGATATGCTACTGCTCAGAAGATCCTCCGCGCTGGTTATTTCTGGCCTTCGATCTTTAAAGATTGCATCCTTGTCGTTCGTGCATGCCATGAATGTCAGATCTACCACCGGAAGATGCGTGCACCCGCTGCACCACTGCACCATGTCGTTACCATAGGTCCGTTTGCCAAATGGGGCATCGATTATACGTCCTATAACCCTCGCTCGGCTGGGGGGCATGGGTTTATCATCGTTGCCGTGGATTATTTCACCAAATGGGCCGAAGCGATGCCTACACTGACTGAAGACGGTCACACAGCGGTGCAGTTCTTGTTCAATCATTTCATTACTCGGTTTAGGGTCCCTCAGGCCATCGTCACTGATCACGGAAAACATTTCCGTAATCACATGATGACAGAATTGACAACCCAGCTAGGCTTGCGCCAGGATAGTTCGACACCGTACTATCCCCAATCCAACGGTCAAGTTGAGGATGTGAACAAGGTCTTGATCACTATGCTTCAACGTACCGTCAACACACACAAGTCTAACTGGCATCTGATGTTATTCCCTGCCTTATGGGCTTATCGGACCTCTGTGAAGGACGCCACCGGTTTCACCCCTTTTTAGTTGGTTTATGGACTAGAGGCCACCCTTCCTGTTGAGTGTTAGATTCCTTCATTGAAATTAGCTGTCGAGTTGCTTCCCAACACCACTCTGGTAGAGGAACGAATTCTCTATCTAGAACGATTAGACGAGACCCGTCATTTAGCCTCTCTGGCTATTGAAGCGCAAAAGAAGAGAGTCAAGGCTCACTTCGACCATAAGATTCAACCTCGTTCCTTCGTTGAGGGAGATCTAGTACTGCTCTACGATCAAGCTAAGGATAAGCTGGGGGCAGGAAAACTCGAATCCTTGTGGCTAGGTCCCTACATTGTGAAAAGAGTTTTACAGAATGGGGCATATGAGCTGATCGACTATGAAGGAAACCCTCTTGACAAGCCCCGCAACGGGTTGTATCTGAAAAAATATTATGCATGATCTCATGCACCTAGCTTGTACATACGTGTGTTTTTAGCAGGTGTGTGATTTGTGTATGATTTCATGTTTTTTCTTTGGTGTGAAGGCGTGTTTGCCTCTTATTGTGTTTTCTGCTTCTTGTGCAGATGTCTAGTGCACCTTATGTTGGTTTCGCTGATGGTGCTTCCCGTAGCACTTGCAATTTGTCGTCTGCGGCGTGGGCAATCTATGACCCTCACGGAGAGTTGTTGTATCTTCAAGGTGTGTGCTTGGGACGTACCACTAACAATGTTGCCGAGTACAGTGCTGTGATTGAGTTATTATCTAAGGCAGTTGATCTCGGCATCCGTGCACTGGTGGTGAACCTCGACTCTCAACTTGTCGTCCATCAGCTCAACGGGCGTTATTCCGTCAGAGACCAACACATCCTAAGGTTGTATCTACGTGTAAGATTATTAGAAAGGAATTTTGATTACATAACATATCAACACATTCCGAGATGATTAAACACGTTGACTGATGCATTGGCAAACCATGTGTTAGACAGGCATTTGTGAAATAGATAAACATCATACAAGAAGACATAGAAAGCATAATAAAGACCATAGGCATATGTAAGTAAAATCATTTTCCAAGCATAGTTTGCATGCGTGCTGTGTGTGTTTTTAAGCTTACATTAAAAAATTAAAATATGTGGGTCGTGTGTTGTGCAACTGATACATGAGATTACATTTGTATTAAACATTCGCATAGCATATAAAAACATCATCATATGTAAAAAGATCCACCCCAAAATCGGTATATATATATCGTGTGGCGCACTAAGGCGCTCAAAAATAAGTGTATATGTCTAACATAAAGGTCCATGTCCTCAGTACATCTGAGACAAGTGTCTCTCAAAAAACAGCAGTGGAAATAAATCCTAGGTGACTACTGTGGTGGGTTATGCTCTCTGTAGCATACGCATGCCCGTGCCACCCACCTCAAAAGGCAGTGCATCCTAGGTTCCACCCCCACTGTGTGGATCTAGTGAACTATGGGGACCTCCTCGACCCCTTGGTAATCTGGTACCCCCACCAGTAAACCCTCGAGGTTGTGAGCTATAGTCTCCGTCGTGTCGACTCTTGGAGAAGCCAGGGCCCAGGCTCCTGCGCCTTGCCCCTCTCTCCGTGCCTCTGGGGCTAAACCAATAGGTCTCACGGGTCCCACATCTGCACACCATGACATTTATCAAGACATGTACATAAAAAATCAAAAACATTAAAAAATATTAAAAAGAGATCAAGTGTCATACCTCCATCATCCCAATGCTCTCCCGCGGGCAGTGGCATGTCGGGATTGCCGCGGAAGTCCATACCGGAATATGTCCAGTCCTCTACGAAAATGACCTGCTGATCCAGCCACTCTCGAAAATACACCCCCCAAGCCACTGGGCGGCCACCATCTCCACGCGGCATGACGCGGCCCCATTGAGTGGCCCTCGTCTCCCGTGGACCTCTGGGTGGATCCACGACCATGCTTTGTAGCTGTAAAGCTGGCACCCGCTCCAGCATGAGCGGAAGTAAGAGCGACCCATACACAAACTGCTTCGACTGTCCACGTCGACAGTTGCTCAGTTGCCTCTTCATGATGGTTGTCACTGCTGCTGCCCAGTTGAAAATGGTGGGCTGTATGCACTCAACAGCCAGTAGTAGATGGGTCTTTGAGGCCTCATGATTGGCCAAAGAACCCGCTGCCCGTGTCACCAAGAAGAGTATGGTGCGAAGAACGATGTCATCCACCTTTGGAATACCAACCTTCCCACTTCGTGTTTTAACAGCCCGTGGGCACACTCGAGCCATGAGCTGGTCAAGGGTCTCACTGCTGGGCCGTTGCCCCTCCAGGATGGGAATCTGACCTCGGCGTGACAATCCAGTCAAAAAATAGATATCCGTGGAGTCAAACTCAATGTCCCAGCCACGGATTGTGAATTTTCCGTCAAATGGGTTCCAAGCTCTGATTAAGAGCTCGAGAAGATCAGGTTGCGCCCTCAGGCGCGGAGTGAGGAAGAATTTTAAGAACCCGCAGGCCCGCATTGCATTTCGGCATTCGGCAATGGCATAAGCGGCTATATCCTCATCATCGCGAGCTCTCTCTTGCCAGACGAAGGCCATTATGTCCTGCAAAACCATGAAAAAACATTAGAGCGCTAATCGTTGGAGTTTGTACGTTCATTTTCTTAAAAACAAAATTTCACGGCGTCAGCACGGCTGTTTTTAAAACAGTCGCGTTGATCATGGCGCCCCGTTGTTTTTTCCTTGGGTCAGCGCGGAAGAACATGCGTTTTCTGTGCTGACCCGAGAGGTGGTGTGTGTAAATTTAAATCGATCAGCGCGGACCCGAGCGGGAAATCCGCGCTGACCGAGAGCGCATCAACGCTCAAAAAATTTGCCCAAAGGGCCACTTCCCACCATGGAATTGCTCTCAGAAAGACTCAAATTAAAGCGCAGGGGGAGGAGAACCTACTTGGAACGAGCTGCCAGATGAATGGTGTTCGCACGGGCTGGAAATCGCTCCGTCAACCTTGCAGCTCCACAACGTTCTTCACAACTCAAAATGGTAACAATGGTAAAAAATGACTTTTACCCCCCTATTTATGGTAAAAAATTCGTAATTAACCATAGTTTCTTATCAATGTGGGTTTTTGCCATATTTTTGCCATAGATTTAGCCCTAACATCGCTATATTATGCTTTTATGCATGTTTTACTATATTTTTAAGCATGTCGAACATGTTAATGCGGGTGGTGTTCTTGTGCAGGTTCCAGTAACCGGCGTGGTCATGACGATTCTATGTACACTTGGTCCCAAAAAATGTCGTCTTTAAGCTCTTTTCCGACATAAACCAAGAAAAGATGGCCGAGCTTCCTTTCGGCTCGTTAAAAGGAACGGGAGGCGGTAGCTTTTAAAGCTCTTTTTTCGACCGTTTAACTTAAAAATATTGCCGGGTGTTTGTCGTTTCACACTCGTTATTGGTTCCAAAACGACGTACTTCCGACCGATTTTTTACTTTTTCGGGTCGAAGTTACTATTTACGAAAAGTAATCATCGATCATTATGATCGGGCAGTTCTTTCGAGTATTATTTTATGCTTTTTCGGGCTCGAGAGACACAACTTTATGAAAAAGGACCCCCCTGGAGTTTTCTTTTCCGCTGTCTTTTCAGACTCTCTAAACAAGAAAAGGCGCCGAGTTTTTCCTTTGTCAGACTCGTTAAAATTTAATGACATCGGGCATTGTCGAAATGACACTCTCCAAGCATATGCTATCCCCGTCAAGCTTGTCATCCAAAAATAATCGGGGTACCTGCCAGAAATGGTGGGGAAAATGGAACTGTAATAATTGTCGTGTCGGCAGTATGTCGCTCTTGAACATGGCACTGGTCTGCATTCGTGTCGGGTGGGGATATCTCATCTTGTTTCACATTGGCCTCCGTGGGTTCGGGTTACCCTATTTGACCTCTCACTTGCTCATTGCCTTGTCACCATGACCTCTGCTCATTTGATGTCAGATACTGCCAAATCCACTATCATGCCGCCGATATGTTCAAGAGAAGTTGACCTCTGCGACTGTACAACCTCCTCTGATGTCTCACACAAAATATTTTACCTCTGTCTCGCGTCGATGATGTGGGAAACATTATGGCCCACCTTCAATCAAGGTCACTTCCTATCGACTTCAGATCATTATCCAGGAAGGTGACTTAGAGACTCCCTTCAGGTGCCTTAGAGCCTGCATGCCTCAATGGCAGGTTCTTCATGTTCGACGTGAGGTTTACATCATTGGCCTCCGATCGGATGATTCTGCGGGTGTTCGACACCAGCTCATTGATTCACATGCCGCGGATTGTACCTATAGTACCTTGAGGGCCATTGTCATTATTGGTGGTACCTCTCGCGTCTGTTAACGGTTTTCATCATTGACCGGTAATCAGATGATGTTCATGCATGTTCGACTCCAGCTCATGTATTCACATGTTTGAACTTGTACTTTGTTCGGGTTGGGACGGAGCGCAAGACCCTGGATCCTTATCTGTTATGATCCAGGCTGCGATTTTGTGGATGATCATGATCATTACATGACTCATAGATGGATGGCTACGCCCATACCTGAGTCTTCATGGATGGCTGCGACCATACCTTATTATCACTATGGTCTCTTTAGCTGGGTGGCTGCGTCCATTCCATAGACCTTCTACGCATGTCTTTTGGATGGCTGCGCCCATGCCTAGACTGCATGTACTTGGTTATCAGAGATTTTCGGTCCTTCCTGGCAGTGTTCCAGTTCAGCGAGTTTTGTAAAGCATTTCACCCCTCCCACTCTCTCGGTCTTCATGCTTTAGGGGGCAATCTGTTACACAGTAATTTGTCACTGTCTCCTTGTCAGTCTCCCTACTATGCCAAGAGATCAAAATAATCAAGTTCATGCCTTCTGAACTGGCCAAATGACCCACTTTGCCAAAGTTTGTTTCATCAGCGCGACTGTTATTAAAATAAGCACACTGACTGGGGACTTATAGTGCAACTGATGCGCTGCCAGCGCGGAAGCACACGGGTTTCCCGCGCTGGTCGCATTTCATGAACCAACGCATCCTTCATTTGTATTAAGCCGCGTTGACACAGCCTGCTCAGTTATAACCTTGCGACGTCAGCGCTCCAAACCAGTTATGCACTCGCGCTGATCCTGTTTGGGTGAGTTTGTTCTAACAGTCGGCCTTCCAGATGACTCCAGACCTGGTTATTAGCCTTGCAAATGTCACCCTACCTTCTCTGGCATGTCTGTTCGTCATTTGAGCCACCTTCCTTGGAGATAAGCTCATCCTCCCACCTTTCATGGAGACTCCTTCTCCTATTTAAACCTCTACCATTTCCATGAGCAACTAGTTTGGATAGTTTTTGGATAGTTTGGAAAGTGTGGAATTGGTAGTGCTTGGATTGCTGCTAGTGTGTGTTTGACAGGTAGTTGGTTTGACAAGTGTGGGAGTGTTATAGAGCTCAAGGAAGATTGTAAAAGTGTGACTTGTGTGAGAGAGAGAGTTTGTCTTGGGAGATCTACATTTGAAGGTGAATGCTTAAGAGACTTGCTGGCTGAACCCTCCTAAGAAGGATTCGACGTCAGAACATTTGGTTGTACCCTTCTCTGTTATTGATGATTAATAATAGATGACTGCTATTATGGTTCCATTCTCATTTGTCTTTATCATGGTAAATGTGAATTATGTCCTTTCTGACTGATGTATAGTTGCTTTTATTAGATTTCATGCTTGTGTTTGTATCTCTCTTCGTGTGTGCAGGTGTCTATTCACAAGGATCGTGAAGGATCGTGGCCAGCCAAAGCGAAGGAGCGAGGACAACATTTCTTCATCAAACATAAACGTTGGGATACAAGTAGGTCTTTTGCCTACCTCTTTTATTTGCAATTAGGAACCTGCGTAGTAGCATTGTGTGATTGTTACTAGACCCGTTCTGGGCTAGTAGGGATCGTCTATGTCCGCAGAGAGGATTTACCTCCGTAACAACCATTTTTTGATTTAGCCGTAGATGACTCTACAGCGTGAACGTCGGCAATAATTTCAGGAGAAGATTCTCCTGTCGGGGAGTCTGGTAAGGTTATTATTGGAGAAGAATTCTTTGAGGATTTCTTCTTACTTTTAGTGCTCACCGTACCAATCATGCCATCAGCAGCATGAGACCCCGAAGGAGCAGCAGCGATTTGATTCGACTTAGGAAGATCTGGGATCTTTTTGTGCAACGTACCCGACTGAGTGTAAACTAAGTCAAGGTACTGGACTTGAGCAATGAATTGCTCCTTAGTAACTACTCCGACCTTAGTTACATCTTCAGTGATCTTCGGTAATAATGATTTGACAAACCATTCAGCTAAAATTTGGTCCGGGATAAAAATTTTCACTAAACGTCTTCAACGTCTCCATTCATGAATAGGATCGGAAATATAAGTGGACGTCGATTATTTTAATGAAGTTAGTAACTCATTACCATTATCGTATCTGACCGGCAACTGGAAATGAGTTAGGAACGAGGTAGCTAACTGGCTGAAATTATAAAAAGAGGACCGTGGTAACTCAATGTACCACTTGGCCACGAGACCAATGAGCGTACGCTGGAAAAGACGTAAGCGGATCGAATCATCCGAGATAGAATTTGAGGCACACCAGAGGTGGTAAGTCATCACATGATTGGACAGATCCTCTCCAGACTTACCTTCGAACTTGGGTATATCACTGGGCAACTTATTTGGCATTGGCGGCCAAAACGGAAGATAATTGATTGGATCGTTCGTTAGGCGCAACAAGTCGGGTAAATCTAAAGTTGCGATAAACGGTAATTTCCGATTAGGATCCCTAAAACTCTGGGTCACAAGACCAGTTCCAGGAGAAGGATATCCAGGATAACTAGGAATAGGAATCGCGTTCGGGATATTATATCCTCCTGGAAAACCAGGATTAACCGGACCGTACTGGGGTTGTTGAGGTTGTTGATAAGTGTACCCAGGATACGGTTGATACTAGTAAACTGGTTGTTGGACAGCTGGACCGAATTGGTACTGTCCCTGGTACTATTGATAAGTAAATTGTGGTTGAATTGTGACAACAGTACTTAAACCAGGTTGCCCTACAGGCATCTGAACCGTGGTTTGAATCGTAGATCCAGACAATGGTAAAGATGTCTAAGGAGTGGTTGCAGAGACAGTAGAAATTGGAGCTGTCGATACTCCAGAAGTAAGTGTGGTGGATGTTGCGGTAGTTGCAGCAGCCGTTTGAGATGGAGTACTAGGTGCAATTGGTGACTGAGTAACTACCGAAGTTACAGAAGTTTGAATATTTGACTGGACAGGTTGCGGTTGCTGGGGTGAACCAGAAACTACGGGTTGTCCAGTTGGAGGTAACAACTGTATACTTGGCTGCAACATCTGTTGACCTTGTGATGGATCCCACACTATCATTCCGGGGTATTGACCCGTGACAGGTTGAGGATACTGAGATCCGTAACCAGGTTGAGGGTAAGATTGATAATTGACAGGTACATTTCCTATACTTTGAACATAAGCTTGAGCTTGAGGTGGTAGATAACCTTGAGTTGAGTACTGACCTTGGGGTTGATACCCTTGAGGCACGTACTGATACTGGGGTTGACCTTGACTCGAGTACTGACCTTGGGGTTGATACCCTTGAGGCACGTACTGATACTGGGGTTGACCTTGGGGTACATATTGAGGCTGGGGTTGACCTTGAGGAATGTATTGTACCACAGGTATATACTGTCCTTGAGTTTGCCCCCCAAATGCAATTTGTGTACCTTGAGGTTGCCCCCCAGGCGTTACTTGAGGTTGCCCCCCAGGCGGTAACTGCGCACCTTGAGGTTGAGAACTAGGAGTTGAACCTGACATCATATAAATGTCTCCTACGCTCAACGGTTTATTACCATTGTTTCCAGTTAATAACCCATGCTCAATGGGTTGAGGAGATGCTCCTGCAAAAGTACCAGCAAGTGACTGATACCCAGTAGGAACAGAAGGACCGCCATACAAAAATGATTCAGGCGATTAAGTAAACATGGACGACTGATGAGACATATTTACAGGAGTATAAATACCTCTAGGTGGAAAAGGAGTACGAGGTGGAGAAAAACTTGTACATGAGTTGTCTAAATAATTAGTTAACGAAAGATACCAAGCAGTACTTCTAGGAGGACTGTAAAAAATGGATTCACGCTCCCTTAGATCAATAGTAGGTTGATGTTCAAGGATAGGGACGCCTATATCTTCTTCTAGAGCAAGTTCTTCAATAGCTATCAGTCCAGAAGGAAGATTTTCGGTAATGACTCTTTCTACCCTAGGTGAATCTGGAGCACTAGAAGTTGGAGTAATAGGTTCGGATATTTCAGGTTCCTCACCTATATCACTAGTAGATGAAAAACTACCAGCAAGCTCAGAAACTGTAACAACTTCAGGATTGTAGCCTGTTTCTAGACTTTGGTAAACCGGATGGACTACCAAGGAAGACTCTCCTTCTTCAGGTGACCCTACTTTACTGCCTTCAGGAGTTACAAGGACTTTCAAACCGTCGAAATGACTCGGAACCTCTTCGGGAGGTTGGCCTCGAAGTCTACGAGACCTCCTCAACAAATCGGCCACGGTTACAACTTCAGGAGACTTGCCCCGAGATCCAGGGGACTGTCTCGGTAATTCAGCCACAGTTAAAGACTTTTAACTACTGCACACGCAAACAAAGTAAAATCTCAAAGCAAACTGCCTAAAGTCTCTAAAGAACCAAACAAATTTGAATCACACGCCTAAAGAATCTAGGGCGTCAAACCAAGCACCAACAGTAACCTTCCAGACCAAAAACGCTAGTTGGTGATGAAGCCCAACATCGCCGGATTCAGTACAGAAGTGGCGGGTGGAACAATTACCCCGGCAACCTGCTTAATGAATAGACCGGCACAAGTTCCTCCACTTTAACCGTCTCGAGTGAAGTGAACCCCCCGGAAAATCCAAGTGAGTCTAGCCGACACCTGCTCCAGGTACAGTGGGATCTTCCCTCCACCGTCACCTCGGTAGAATCCTAAAGATAATGGTCACTAAGGTTACCAACAGCAACAAATATACCTGGGGGAACAGTCTACGACCCGATAGCACGCAAGGGCAGAGTAACAAGCTCAATCCCCTTGTCGGCTTCTTGATAATAATCCAAGGTTTACCGACAAGTGACCCCAGGCTCGTCGACAATAATCCGAGGTTTACCGTTTGTAGTACGTGCGTATCTGGCGTCTTTCCCAATGAAGGAGGATTGATCCCCTTACTGGTTCGGACACGGTCTCGTGCTTCTCCTTTAAGAGGAGCTTTCCCAGAGCATAAGTGAAACAGCTGGATTTAATCTATCACAAGATAAGCTACTTGTTTGGTTTTGTTGTCTTGGAGAGTTTATTACTCTCCTACTCCAAGACACTAGCCTGATCTATATTGGTGTTTCAGAGCCCTAGTAAATAAAAGTTACTAAGTTGATTTTACTTTAAGCATTAATTTTATGGTTTTTCTTTAAGACAAAAGGTAGTGGAGATGAAACTAGTGGTGTGTAGACTCAACTCGCAACCACTACAAAGATGCACCTAAGATGATTTACACTACTTTCCTCTTTCAATGAATCTCCTAGCTAAGAGAGTTGGAGAATGCAAATTTTATAGAAAACAACTTTCTTGGCAAAGACAATCAAAGAAACAATCTCTTTATCTTTTCAAAGCATACAACTCATGACCACTAATTATTTCACGAAATTTCCTTTCTCTTTCAAAAGACTACAAATGCTACCAAAGCAAACTTTTTTCCAAAAGAATTTTTGTATTTTTCCTATATTAATAAAGCATGTAAAACTACTTATCAAAAATCAAATTTAACAAATCTAAGACAATCAAATCAAATTCACTCAAAAGCAAATCAAAGGGAAATTTACCTAAAAGTAAAACTAATGAGGACAAAAGCCTACAAAGATAATTCCCGGATGTTTTACTCAGTCAAAATGTAACTAAGGATCAGTCCATGCAGAATCATAAACTAATCAAAAAACAAAATCGAAATCTTTTTGTTCTTTTTTCTCAAGAATGAAATTCAAAGCTTCAATCAACAAACTTTTTCGAGATTCGCAAAGAGAAGACACAAAGGTAGGTCTCTCACAAGGGTGAATTCTATGATAGGCCCGACTCCTAAGAGGGTTGAACAAAACCAGGGAGATCCAAAGTTTGACAACCTCTAACGCCAAAGTCACTACAGGACCAGTTAAAAATCAAACCCTAAGGCAAAATCTCTATGAATTCCACCAAAACCCTCGACACTAACGGAACAAGTTCAGGTGAAGATCTCTGACAGTAAACCAATGGATCTGGGCAGGAAAAACAAATTAAAAACAAAATCTAAGGAACAAAAAAGGAAAAATTGAAATTTTCTCAAATTTGACAGGGGTACGCAGGTGATCTGTTCACACAGGTGCGGGTACGCTCTGTGCACAAAGCCGCAGTGCGTACAAGTACGCACTGTGCCTAACTAAGAGGCTGCATACTGCTGGAAAAGCTAAGAATAATAAAAATCTAATTTAACCTTAAGCTAACCCACCCAAATACACAGTCAGACAGCCAAAAATTAGAAAACAATCGCTTTTTCTCAGATCAAAATATCAAATCAAAAAGAACTCAAAGACATTCATGGATTCCCCAGCGGAGTCGCCATTTTGTCACATGGAAAGAGTCGACTTTGCGGACAAAGCCCACCTCCCTAGAAGCCTAAGACTTTCTAGTGACAAACAAGACAATTAAGAGCAATCCTTCTCTAAATATGCATTTACAATATGAGTAATCAAGTGTTTAGATCCTACCTGTAACCCAACGATGTTGTAGTAGTCCAGCTTCATCGATCCGGATGAGCTCCTCCCTCTCTTTGAAACCTGCATTCACTAACAATCAAATGATTAAATAGCACCTGAAAATCTCATAAAATAAAACATATTTAACATACAGACCAAGGAGTATATGAAACAACTCATAAATGACAAATTGTTGAGAAGAATGGACTTATTGGTATTAATAGGAAACAAAAGAAACCATTACAACCTGAGCCTTGGTGTTGTGCAGGTCCCTCCCAGGGTCCAACAAGAGTTCTCCTTTACTCTGATCAGATCACCCACATCCAAATGAAACAAGAAAGGATGGGAATCTCTCCTCACAAGCTTCTACAAGGAAGTCCTAATTCCAGCAGCATCTACCCTTAGGAATGTTCAGCTTTCAACCTCCCCTCCCTCTGGCCCAATGCCTGTATTTATAGTGCTCTAGAGGAAGTTAATTAGTTCCACCATGAATGGGATAAGCCCCTCTTTCAATGGGATAGCTCCCCTCTTCATGGGATAAGTTCCTCTTTCTTTGGGTGCATGAACCATCTGGAGGCGCTTCATACACGTCAAACCATCTTCTAGAATGCTCTAGAAATGACCACAAGTAACTTTTTAAAGATGAAACTCGTGCCTTTTGACCTTTACAGGGGTACGCACCCACCCCTTTACATACAAAGCGTACAAGTACGCAGGTGTTGTGAACTTGGGTTGCATACACGCAGGTAAGGCTAAGAGAAACTACGTACCAGAGATAATTTACTTTAAATGACTTTTCTCTCTTTCTTGGAGTTTGACATGGAGAGCAGAGGCATGAGACTTGCCAAGGAGGATAGTATGACAGTGGATGGAGCTATACTAACTGCAAATAGTCATGGTGACATTTTTTAGTGTAACAATACTGGCTGCTCCACTAGCAAAGTGTGATGCATACTGAGTGATACACTGCCAGGGTGCGACGCATACTGTTTAGGCCTTCTATAGGGTGTGATGGGCGAGAATGGACAAATGTCTGAGACAATTTTCTAGGTGCTTGCTCATGGAATTTTCTAGAAACTTCTCATGTGCCACTTGCCTCTCTGAATTCGCCCAAGGATGAGTAAGGGATATAAGAAAATATCCAATCCCTTCTCTTATGGAATCAACTGTAACAAGTGGAATGACACTAATCAAACCCCATGGATGAATCACACCCTTGCACACATCTATAAATGGATCCCTCATCTAAGAGATCTAGAGGCTGGAATATTGTGAATTGCAAGGAAGTGTTGATAGTTTGTAATTTAGAAAAGAGCATTGTATTGTCAGTGTGATCTTGCTATTTCATGAGGTGAAGAAGGATTGAAGTTGGGAGGTTGATGCTGGATTAGACAACTGGGTTGTAATTCTCCTTTATTTTAATAAAGTTCTTCAAGTTTTCTTCCATATGATTGGGCAATTGTGAATGTTATCATTTGTGAATGCTATCATTTGTTCATTGTATATCCGATTCTCTAATGTTTATGTTGTAATAGATCATGATGCTTTGATGGTTCTTTGTTGTTGTACTTGTGCAGGTACTCTCCAAGCGTGTTAAGTGCAGGGAGGAGTTACGGGATTTGTCAAAGGGGAGAGAGATCATGTAACAGATTAAGCGGAAGTTCCAAGTTGGTTCCATTATATTTCTCTTATCTGTTACACATAGAAGAAATCGTTGAATTGGTTTAAATTGTTGTTTCTAGGGTAGCTACCAAACATGGAGGGATAGCATTCTTTATGAATACTAGTTTTCCCATAAACAAATTAGCGACTCCACTGGGGACTGAACAGATATTTGTTTGTTGTTTTTTTTTTATAAACTATAGACAGATTCTGAAGTCAGCCAGGTAGCCTTTGAACTGCTCTTGCTCTGCAATTACATAGTAGATGAATGCTGCTTCAGTCAATCTCTAGTTTAGTTTATGAATTAAGCATGAGTTACATGCACATCTAGATGCCCTTTTGGTAGCTCAGTAACCTCTCAAGAAATTCCATCATACTTTTCTCTTTATTGTTCATCAAAATACAGCTTAACTCATTGAAAACAACTGCACATTTGAGCCAAAACCCTTTTCAGTTGCGCTCCCTGGACCATCACACTATCTTCCACTGTAACTCAATATGCATCACACCTCTTGAGTGTAGTAAGTGTGATGCATCTCTATTTCTGTGAAGCCTAGGTGCAATGATTGACTGAACTCTTTTTCCATCTAGATATTGAGGGTTTTTTTACCTTGCTTTCAGTTTTGTTTGGTTGTTTTGTTGCAAATGAACAGTGCCTCTTTACTGAAACTAACTTGCATCACTTAGATCAACCTCAATTACATTAAGATTAGTGAATGTTTTTATGTATTTTTTCATCATTTACAATCCTTTGTCGAAAATTTGTTTAAATCGATTTGTCGCTTTGGTACAAAAAGTGTCGTAATTGTCGTTTTTATCAAAAAGAGAAGTGTCGTGAATTCTTCCTTCCCTTTATAATTGATTGAACTTTTCTTCCTGTTTTTGGTTTGATTTTTTTATATTCGAAGTGTCGAAAGCATTTTTATTCAAAATTGAAAAGTGTCGTTTTGAGTCTTCCTTTCTCTTTTGAAGAAGAAATTGTCTAAAATGTCATTTTGAGTGAAATATTTCAGATCTTTGCTGCATTTAGTTTTCCTTTGTGGCATTTTTCACATTAAGGAGAATGAAAACAAATACATGCATTTGCATTTAGCATTTTTAGACTTGTCTATGAAAAGTTGATTTAGGGAAATGCACTAGCGTGTGCTCTTTTCTTAAAAGCACTGTAATTTTCTTTCCCTAGTAGCTAGGATTTTCATTGCTCAAAATAAACAAAGATTGTTTATCATTGTAGATTGCATCTTAGGAATTTTAGATCATCATAACACAGTGAACTTTTAAAAGGCAAACTCTAAACAAGATCAACTTTAAAATTAATTTCAATGAATCTAACAAAACTTTGGAACTTAACGCAAAATATCTAGAGGTCTAGGCTAGAGACATGTTCTGGCATCATTAAAACTAGTGGCTATCGTTTTCATTGAAGGTTGGGTGATTCCTCCTCCTTGATACGACCTGTGCTAGCATGGATTTGTGCTCCCCGTACCATCGCGTATATATTGGGAGACCACAATAGGCTTATATCCTTTATCCATAGGAAGTTGAGCCTGTTGCCTTATTGATCGCAATGCACTAAACACAACATTCGGGAAGATTGACTGATGTACATAAGTCCTTGGTAATTTCTCTTTAATTTATTACCAAGGTGTATATTGTAGTTTTGTGATTGGTTTGGTAATCCCTCTGTCTAGATTCTCCAAAGTAGTCACTTTCGTTCCTTTTCGACTCTTTAAAAGAAAAGGTCCATCTAAGCACTTGTCCTTTCAGGCGCATTAAAAATCGAAGGAGACTAGAGTCATCTTTAGCTTTTTCTCGACTCTTAAAAATTGAAAAAGAAAATTTGTGTCCAAGCGTCATTAAAACTAATTGAATTCAGAATAACATCATTTTCCCCTTAATTTTGAGTTGATCAAATAATCCGCAATCGTGGAAGAAAGTCAATCAAAACCCCATCGTTCACGGAGACTAACGAGTCAACCGTCTTTGACTCCGGAATCAAAGCCAATCCGGACAAAGAAATCTCGTTTAATTGAGTCCAATTCATCTGGTTTACTTGAAACTTTTGTTTCAACATTGTCAGAGACTACAGTTACTCCGATTATTTCTAGTACATCTGCCTTAAGAGAAGAAGTTTCACAGTTACAAAGGGACTTTAGAACTGATCCTACTGTAATGGTAGACACTTATGTATCTGAAACAACACCATCTAGAGTTGATCCAGAACCCCTATCAATTCAAACCGAAGCTACATTTGAACCAGTAGTTTCTCAAGAACCTCCCTTTGAGATTGAAGTTCATTTACATGAACATCTGGAAGTTGAGTTTTAGTATTCAGAAGCTGCCACCCCTCTAGTATCTGTCACTGCAGAAGCTATACCTTCTACGGCTCCATAAATATTTTACGGACCTGACGGTCTACCTCTTCCACCTGGTCTGATTGCTGTCGAGGAGATAGTAGACGATCCCCCATCTAGTACCCTATTTCATTTTGGAACTGGGATTCATTTGTATCCCTCTACTGTCGAGTTTGGTTCTTTTAATCCTCCTTCATCGCAAGTTCCTGTCGAATCGATAAGAGATCTTTTGGATAGACTAAACATGTCTAAGAAACTACTAACATCTAGGAATGTGTCATCTGATGCAGTTATGGCGGAACCTCCTACTGCTATTCCTACAATGTTTTCTGGTACACCATCTGTTCTAGCTAGTTATCAATCACTAGCTGGAGTCCGCTCAGGGGCTACTTCAGTGCCATGGTCTGCTCCTATTTATTCATTCAGAGTCCCATATATTCCTTCTTATGTTGAAGCTCAGCAATTTGATCCTGCATACCAGTATCAATTTGGGCAAACCCTTTCAAAGACCGATATATCCTTTAAACACTGGACTGCTGCCATATGGAGAGTAGTATGCCTTTTCACTGTTTCCTCTTGGGGAACAACCATATGAGAGTTTCCAACAATATTCAAGTCAAACTATAATTACATCTAGTGGTTGGATACTAATACTGCCAGAACAACCAAGGGTTGTATATCCAACACAACCGATCCGACCTGTGTCGAATATTCCCACTACACTTGCTATTACGACTGTGTCGCAAACACAAGCACAGCCTATTGTGTCTCAACCTCAACGTACTCCTTCTTCCTCGCAACCTCAAGTTTCGAAGCAGAAGACTCAAGTCTCTCAAGGTGTGATACAATAGCCACTTGTCTCTACGGCTCAACCGCAACCTCAGGTTAGTGCTTCTTTATATGGAATGACTCAGGCACCAACGGGTATTGTCAATCCGCAACTTGGTCAATCTTCCGGTATTGGGCAACAACAAATGGTCCAACAACTGTGTCTAGCACAATGCCAACAACTGCAATTCTAGCAAACCCAACCTCAGTTTGGGCTCGGTTTACAAGCTCAGACTGGATTTGGTCAATATCAAGCCTACCGAGGACCTGGGCAGCAAGGATTTGTATAGGGGAAACAGGGAGATCCTTTGGAGTAAGATTAAAAGAACACACTAGTGATATTACTAGAAATAGGTCTGATAAATCAGGTCTTGCAGAGCACGCTTGTTCCTCCTCTCGCTATATATGCATGGAACAAGCTAAATTAATCCATAAGGAAGACCACTATTTAAAAAGAAGAATTAAAGAGGCAATTGAAATTGAAAAATCTTCTAATAATATGAATAGGGATGATGGTCTTAAACTAAGTAATACCTGGAAACCCTTGCTGAATAAAATAAAGTAACTTTAATTTATACAAATTCTTCCTTGAGTCAGCATTTACAACTCATAATTTAAAAAAATTATAATTAAAATAAAAATTTACATATATATATATATATATGTGTGTGTGTGTGTGTGTGTGTGTGTAAATAATTAAAATAATTAATTAATGAATTAATATAAAATTTAAACTAAATTTAAAATTAATTTAATTAATTAATTAATTAAATTGATTTTATTTTAAATTTAGTTTAAATTATTTTTAACTTTAATTTTATTTTTAATTTAGGTTAAATTAATTTTAGTTTTAAATTTATTATTAAAATAAAATTCAAAACTAAATTAAAATTAATTTAATCAATTTATTAATAAATATTTGAAAATCAAGCCGACCTCACCAACCCAAAGTTATCTCTCTATCCTTCTATTAATAGGTTCACATCTTCTTGACTCTCTCCTCTCAAAATACAGATCTCATTACCCTGATGATGGACTCACCTAGCTAGTCCGAAACGCCGGTTTCATAAATTGCTCACAGGTTTTTCCATTAATTTTAAAAAAAAAGGCTTTGTAGGTTATGGACAGCCACATTTTCAAAATTATCAACAACCACACTATACTGGTTATGTCCAACAACCTTATCAAAGTTACCAGCAATAGATGCATTATGCTGGTATGCAACGACATACTACTCATGTGATTCCATCTTATCCTGGGTATGCTCCACACAACCTGAATCAGCAGTTCCTTTTGTAGCAACTCTAGAATTACTAGATTTGAACCAGCTGACGAATGATCCAATTGCATACGCCCCTTGGTGGCCAGCGATTCCTCATAAACTCCCCTCTGATATTCCTAAGTTCAATGGAAATCTAGGTGAAGATCCATCGAATCACGTAATGACTTTTCATTTGTGGTGCTCATCTAACACTCTGAATGATGATTCGATTAGACTTCGCCTTTTTCATAGAACGCTCACTGGTCCTGTAGTGAAATGGCATATTGAATTGCCTAGAGCTTCGTTTGGTAACTTCACCATCCTTGCCACAACTTTTCTAACCCACTTTCAATTACCCATCAGGTATGAAATTGGAACAAAACTCCTTACGAATTCTAAACAGACCACGTCCACTCACATATCTGATCATATTCATGAGTGGCGGCATCGTCGTCGAATGGTAAAGACGTATGTCCTTGATCAGCTGTTAGCTGAGTGGTTTATTAAGTCCTTATTTCCATCTATCACTAAGGACGTGGCGAAAGGAGTTGTCACTGAAGAGCAAGTCATTGCTCGTGCCCAATATTTAGATTTGATCTATACACAATTTGGCACACTCTACGACAAAATTCCTAACGCTCCTAGACCAATTTTTTCAATTCCACTTCCTCCTAAATCGAGTAGGGACTCTCATGCCGGTGACAGTGTGATCGATGCCTCAAGCACGCAAACCGCAAGAGGTCCATCTAGTCAAGCTCTTACTATTTCTAGTCAGAATGCAAATGACAAACCTCTTGACTTGGAGATTAATGTTGTGTCATCTGACAAAGGCAAAAATCCAAAGCAACTAGGGGGAAACAAGAAAGGGAAAAATAATAAGAAGAAACAAGAGAATTCCACTCCCAAAATGTAGAAATTTTGAATAATAAACACTTTTTCACAGAGATTATCCTGATCATGCACTATTGCGGAATACATTCACAATACATAAGCTCCTCTATGTTGATCATCAATTTAGCAGCATCAAAAACAATGAAACATCAATCGCATGCACACATTAACACAGTATGTAACCCGGCGAAAGCTTACAGCTGAAAACCCCACACTATCTGTATATTAATGATTGAGAACATGTAACATTACATAGTACAATACTACTCACAAGTATCCAGCACTATCTCCACCTGTTACACACAATACAGCTTAGATTTGATCTTCAAATCTCCTCTGCTACTTGCCTGCCTCCACTGCACAATCTTGCAAGAGAATTAATGAATCCAAACTCGTTCCAAGTTCTATTTACCTTGGAAAAATCACTCTCACTAGAAATCACGTGAGAACAGGCTATATCACTGGGCAGATGCAATTCTCATGGGCATACTCAATCCTTTGATTGTGCAAGATCTCATGCACAACTATAGTCACAACTGATAGCAATCTCAACCTCTAACACCTGTCTCCACTGAACTGTACATGCACTGAGTTAACTGATGTATTCTTCAGTTGCATTATCACTTAATAATTAGTGAATTAATTAATAACTAATTCACACAACTCATCACTTAGTCTATTGGCCAGTTAGACTAAATACAACTAGTTCAACTAAGTCAAACTGAACACAACTCCTTTAATTGCTCATCCAACTCCACAGAACTCAACCACATGAGTTCTAAATGAAGTCCTGCATGCAATAGCTCAACTGAATCATAAGAAAAGCGTATTTCCTTCTGACAGCTGCATGTGCCACATCTGTAGCTCAAACTGAAGTGCTCCAAGAGGATAAGATAATGTTTATAGTCTAAATATTATTATGAGACAATAATATTTTACTTTTCTATTTTTTACTAGCAGTCTAAAAATAGACTCTGATCACTCCTACTGTGATCCAAAAATAGAAGTCCATCTGTTTTTCCCAACATGACCAATCATCCATAAACAACAAACTGCAACTCATAGACCATGATCCATATGTCTAAAAATAGACTTTGTGCCAAAACTTGCCTGCGAGACCACTTAGTGAAGGCGACTCCTTTCCACTAAGCTCCATCATATTGTTGCATTCTCAACAAGCATTTCTTGTTGCACACTTTTCAACATTCCCTCTCATCCAGAAAGGCTTCCTCTCAAACCCAATCCTGTAACTCTAGAATGTTCTGCATGCAACACATCTGCCCGGTCCACTTTGCTCCAACAACACTTGGAACAAAAACACTCCCAACTGACCACTCTGTTGGGCTAGGAACATACTCTGATGCTGAAGCTCTACCTGCTACTGACAAGTACTCCCTCTCTGACATCTTCACTACTGCAACATCTCCATGCATCTCGCACCATTTCACACCTCTCTGTGCCACCTAGCACTAAGCAAAACACTTGTGCCTCTCACATTGCTGCAGCCTGCATGCTATGCATTGTCCTAGGATTCCCTACATTGTCGCTCTCTCTGCCGCTCCATCCGCATTTGTCTCTACCCAATCAGTCAGTTCCTGCTACTCCACATCGGGGCTCCCGTAGCAAGGTCTCATCCAAGAGGTTGGGTACCTCAAGGATCCTGCCCCTCCTCCTTGGAACGATCACTCTATATCGCCCCACCTCCTACCTGGAGGTATGGCTGCATGTGATCCCTCAGCCCACCTGGCTCAAAGTTTCCCCCTACTGGAGGTCTCTACATGAGTAGATGTCTCTACTCGAGCTCCTCTCACCTTCCCTTGTTGTGGCTACTCCACAACCTCCTGAAGCTGCTGTACCAATTGTGGCTCCTCCACAATTGTCTGAGATTTCTTCTGGCTCTGCATTTCAAGAGGTAATATACGCTCCCTCTCAACCACCAAGTCTCCATCAGTTGCATCGCTGCTCAAAGCTTTGCATGCATCTTGAACCTCAAGATCATATAGGTTCTTGACCCGTGAACCAATCTGCTTCACCTGTCTAGTGATGATGTGTCTAAGGAAAACCTTTCCCTTACTAAAGACTACATCATAGCCTCTATCTTCCAGCACTGCGATCGACACCAAGTTTCTCTTCAGTCCTAGTACATACTTGACATCGGCTAAGGTAAGGCGAGCTCCATGCTCCCTCTGAAAAATAACCGTGCCTACACCTGAGACACTATACTTCTCATCATTACCCATGGCTATGAGTATCTAGAGATCTTTCTCCTCCAAAGTACTAAACAAACTTTTGTCACCGGTCATGTGGAAAGAAGCTCCATTGTCAAGAAACCAACCACTTCCCATCATGGATGAAACCATGCATGTGAAGAGTGTGAAGTCAAACTCAAACTGTGAAGCAAGTGAGGCTGCCTCACCTTCAGAGCCTTCCCTGGATCCCTTCTTGGACTTCTTCTTTGGGCAATTAGTAGCATAATGGCCCAACTCATGACAACGAAAGCATCACACCTTCGACTTGTCATCCTTCTTCCCATCATTGGAAGAACTGGATTCGGAAAGAGAAACCTTCCCCTTCCCCTTCTTCGCCTTACTCGCTAAGGCACAGTTCTCCTCATCATGCATAGATGAAGAACTGTCTCTGGTGCACCGTCTAATCTTTTCTTGCACAAGATTCGACCAAAGTCTCTCCCATCTTAGCAATTTCTCCCTTCCATTCACCAAGTCCTGGTAGCTATGCCAACTCTTAGGAAGGCCAAGGAGTTCTAGACTCACCATATCCTCATCCTCAACAGTTACCCCGACACTTCCCAGCTCATCCCGGCATTGGTGAACTTCATGAGATACTGGGGCATACTGTCTCCATTCTCACACCTAATGTTTCTGAGTTTGTCCTTGAGCGCCAACTTCTTCTGGTCGCTCTTGCTTTGGAATAATTCTGTCAACGTTTTCCACATCAAATATGGAGAAGCATTTCCATAGAGGTTGGACACAATGTGATCCCTCACGCCCTCCAACAGAATCCTTTGACACTTTGCTGTCTTATTTTGCCAATCCCCGACTTGAGCAGCATCAGTAGGTTTTGGGACATCCACATCTATGAACTCCTTCAACCCATTATCATCTAACACCACCTCCATCCTCTCCTTCCATGCAATATAGTTCGAGCTTCCCTCAAGGGCATACTCCAATCGCAATCTGTTGAAAGACATTTCATCTTTGACACCAAGAAAACACCGCTGCAAATTCGAATTCCACCAACTCAAAAAACTCTACCGCTTCTGATCTAAAATTCGTGAGAACAAAGTATTTCTTGTACAGAGATCAACTGTATGGGAATTCACTGGATTTCTCCCCTTCCAAAAGAAGGATGAATCCAGAGGCTACCTAGCCCAATCACAGACTCTGCCTGAAGAAATAAAATGTAAACGCTTTCTGAATAATAGATCTGATGATCAATCCTCGCTTTGATATCCTGTATAACTTTTTCTACAAATCAAAGAGCTCTGATACCATGTAGAAATTTTGAATAATAAACACTTATTCACAGAGATTATCCTAATCATGCACTATTGTGGAATACATGAACAATACATAAGCTCCTCTACGTTGATCATCAATTTAGCAGCATCAAAAACAATGAAACATCAATCGCATGCACACATTAACACAGTATGTAACCCGGGGAAATCTTACAGCTGAATACCCCACACTATCTGTATATTAATGATTGAGAACATGTAACATTACATAGTACAATACTACTCACAAGTATGCAGCACTATCTCCACCTGTTACACACAATACAGCTCAAATCTGATCTCCAAATCTCCTCTGCTGCTTGCCTACCTCCACTGCACAATCCTGCAAGAGAATGAATGAATACAAACTCATTCCAAGTTCTATTTACCTTGGAAAAATCACTCACACTAGAAATCACGTGATCACAGGCTATATCACTGGGCATATGCAATTCTCATGGGTATACTCAATCCTTTGATTGTGCAAGATCTCATGCACAACTATAGTCACAACTGATAGCAATCTCAACCTCTAACACCTGTCTCCACTGAACTGTACATGCACTAAGTTAACTGATGTATTCTTCAGTTGCATTATGACTTAATAAATAGTGAATTAATTAATAACTAATTCACACAACTCATCACTTAGTCTATTGGCCAGTTAGACTAAATACAACTAGGTCAACTAAGTCAAACTGAACACGACTCCATTAACTGCTCATCCAACTCCACAGAACTCAACCACATGAGTTCTAACTGAAGTCCTGCATGCAATAGCTCAACTAACTCATACGAAAAGCGTATTTCCTTCTGAAAGCTGCATGTGCCACATTTGTAGCTCAAACTGAAGTGCTCTAAGAGGATAAGATAAAGTTTATAGTCTAAATATTATTATGAGACAATAATATTTGACTTTTCTATTTTTGACTAGCAGTCTAAATATAGACTCTGATCACTTCTGCTGTGATCCAAAAATAGAAGTCCATCTATTTTTCCCAACATGACCAATCATCCATAAACAGCAAACTGCAACTCATAGACCATGATCCATATGTCTAAAAATAGACTTTGCGCCAAAACTTTCCTGTAGGACCACTTAGTGAAGGCGAATCCTTTCCACTAAGCTCCATCATCTTGTTGCATTCTCAACAAGAATTTCTTGTTGCACACTTTTCAACACTCCCTCTCAACCAGAAAGGCTTCCTCTCAAACCCGATCCTGTAACTATGGAATGTTCTGCATGCAACACATCTGCCCGGTCCACTTTGCTCCAACAACACTTGGAACAAAAACACTCCCAACTGACCACTATGTTGGGCTAGGAACATACTCTGATGCTGAAGCTCTACCTGCTACTGACAAGTGCTCCCTCTCTGACATCTACGCTACTGCAACATCTCCATGCATCTCACACCATTACACACCTCTCTATGCCACCTAGCACTATGCAAAACACTTGTGCCTCTCACATTGTTGCAGCCTGCATGCTATGTGCTGTCCTAGGATTCCCTACACTGTCGCTATCTCTACCGCTCCATCCACATTTGTCTCTACCCAATAACTCAGTTCCTGCTACTCCACATCAGGGCTCCCGTAGCAAGGTCTCATCCAAGAGGTTGGCTACCACAAGGATCCTACCCCTCCTCCTTGGAACGATCACTCTATATCACCCTACCTCCTACCTAGAGGTATGGCTGCATGCGATCCCTTAGCCCACCTGGCTCAAAGTTTCCCCCTACTGGAGGTCTCTGCATGAGTAGATGTCTCTACTCGATCTCCTCTCAGCTTCCCTTGTTGTGGCTGCTCCACAACCTCTTGAAGCTACTGCACCAATCGTGGCTCCTCCACAATTGTCTGAGACTTCTTTTGGCTCTGCATGTTGAGAGGTAATATACGCTCCCTCTCAACCACCAAGTCTCCATCAGTTGCCTCGCTGCTCAAAGCTTTGCATGCATCTTGAACCTCAAGATCATGCAGGTTCTTGACCCGTGAACCAATCTGCTTCACCTGTCTAGTGATGATGTGTCTAAGGAAAACCTTTCCCTTACTGAAGACTACATCATAGCCTTTATCTTCCAACACCGCGATCGACACCAAGTTTCTCTTTAGTTCTGGTACATACTTGACATCGGTCAAGGTAAGGTGAGCTCCATGCTCCCTCTGAAAAATAACCGTGCCTACACCTAAGACACTATACTTCTCATCATTACCCATGGCTATGAGTATCTAGAGATATTTCTCATCCAATGTACTGAACAAACTTTTGTCACCGGTCATGTGGAAAGAAGCTCCATTGTCAAGAAACCAACCACTTCCCATCATGGATGAAACCATGCATGCAAAGAGTGTGAAGTCGAACTCAAACTGTGAAGCAAGTGAGGCTGCCTCACCTTCAGATCCTTCCCCAGATCCCTTCTTGGACTTCTTCTTTGGGCAATTAGTAACATAATGGCCCAACTCATGACAACGAAAGCATCGCACCTTCGACTTGTCAACCTTCTTCCCGTCATTGGAAGAACTGGGGTCGGAAAGAGAAACCTTCCCCTTCCCCTTCTTCACCTTACTCACTAAGGCACAGTTCTCCTCATCATGCATAGATGAAGAACTGTCTCTTGTGCGCCGTCTAATCTCCTCTTGCACAAGATCCAACCAAAGTCTCTCCCATCTTGGCAATTTCTCCCTTCCATTCACTGAGTCCTGGTAGCTATGCCAACTCTTAGGAAGGCCAAGGAGTGCTAGACTCACCATATCCTCATCCTCAACAGCTACCCCGACACTTCCCAGCTCATCCCGGCATTGGGTGAACTTCGTGAGATACTGGGGCATACTGTCTCCATTCTCACACCTAATGTTTCTGAGTTTGTCCTTGAGCGCCAACTTCTTCTGGTCGCTCTTGCTTTGGAATAATTCTGTCAATGTTTTCCACATCAAATATGGAGAAGCCTTTCCTTGGAGGCTGGACACAATGTGATCCCTCATGCCCTCCAACAGAATCCTTCGACACTTTGTTGTCTTCTTTTGCCAATCCCCGACTTGAGCAGCATCAGTAGGTTTTGGGACATCCGCATCTATGAACTCCTTCAACCCATTATCATCTAACACCGCCTCCATCCTCTCCTTCCATGCAATATAGTTCAAGCTGCCCTCAAGGGCATACTCCAATCGCAATCCGTTGAAAGACATTTCAACTTTGACACCAAGAAAACACCGCTGCAAATTCGAATTCCACCAGCTCAAAAACTCAACCGCTTCTGATCTAAAATTCGTGAGAACAAAGTATTTCTCGTATAGAGATCGACTGTATGGGCATTCACCGGATATCTCCCCTTCCAAAAGAAGGATGAATCCAGAGGTTACCTGGCCCGATCACAGACTCTGCCTGAAGAAATAAAATGTAAACACTTTTGAATAATAGATCTGATGATCAATCCTCGCTTTGATATCTTGTAGAACTTTTTCTACAAATCAAAGAGCTCTGATACCATGTAGAAATTTTGAATAATAAACACTTATTCACATAATTTATCCTAATCATGCACTATTGTGGAATACATGCACAATACATAAGCTCCTCTACGTTGATCATCAATTTAGCAGCATCAAAAACAATGAAACATCAATCGCATGCACACATTAACACAGTATGTAACCCAGGGAATTCTTACAGCTGAAAACCCCACACTATCTATATATCAATGATTGAGAACATGTAACATTACATAGTACAATACTCCTCACAAGTATCCAACACTATCTCCACCTATTACACACTATACAGCTTAGATCTGATCTCCAAATCTCCTCCGTTGCTTGCCTGCCTCCACTGCACAATCCTGCAAGAGAATGAATGAATCCAAACTCGTTCCAAGTTCTATTTACCTTGGAAAAATCACTCACACTGGAAATCATGTGAGCATAGGCTATATCACTGGGCATATGCAATTCTCATGGGCATACTCAATCCTTTGATTGTGCAAGATCTCATGCACAACTATAGTCACAACTGATAGCAATCTCAACCTCTAACACCTGTCTCCACTGAACTGTACATGCACTGAGTTAACTGATGTATTCTTCAGTTGCATTATGACTTAATAATTAGTGAATTAATTAATAACTAATTCACACAACTCATCACTTAGTCTATTGGCCAGTTAGACTAAATACAACTAGTTCAACTAAGTCAAACTGAACACAACTCCTTTAACTGCTCATCCAACTCCACAAAACTCAACCACATGAGTTCTAACTGAAATTCCTGCATGCAATAGCTCAACTGACTCATAAGAAAAGCGTATTTCCCTCTGACAGCTACATGTGCCACATCTGTATCTCAAACTGAAGTGCTCCAAGAGGATAAGGTAAAGTTTATAGTCTAAATATTATTATGAGACAATAATATTTGACTTTTCTATTTTTGACTGGCAGTCTAAAAATAGACTTTGATCACTCCTGCTGTGATCCAAAAATAGAAGTCCATCTATTTTTCCCAACATGACCAATCATCCATAAACAGCAAACTGCAACTCATAGACCATGATCCATATGTCTAAAAATAGACTTTGCGCCAAAACTTCCCTGCGGGACCACTTAGTGAAGGCAACTCCTTTCCACTAAGCTCCATCATCTTGTTGCATTCTCAACAAACATTTCTTGTTGCACACTTTTCAACATAAAAAATCATCTGAGAACCTTACTGCAGCAAAGAAACCTCCTCGTTATCCATGTTTGATTTGTAACGAGGAGCATTTTACGAGAGATTGTCCAAATTGATATGAGGTTGCAAAACTTTTGAAGTCTTCGAATACATCAGCGGTGTTGACTGATCTGTTTCCAAACCCAGAAACTAATCTGGTTGCTATCGATAATGCTTCCACATCCCAAATGCTTATGCTATCCATCGCAAACAAGAAAAATGATGTTTTGATATCAACAAGGAATAAAGATTATGGGAATCCATCGTCATCGAACAACCAGACTACTAATCAACCTAGTGGTTCGACAACTACTTCGCCAAAAGTTGTTCCACCCATTATTCCTGAATTAACCATAAATCCGCCAAAGGAAGTTGTACATAAATCGACATTTAATCCTCGTGCTCGAGATGCTGAGAATTATAATATAGTGGAAGATCTGGCTCAATCGCCATCTGCTATGTCGACACTTGAGGTATTGCAAAATTATCCATCTCAAAAGCAGGCTTTGTTATCAACAATAGGTGGGTTGATCCAACAGATTCCAATCTTGTGGCCTTTAATCATAAAGGATATACACCTCAGTTACTTGCCCAACTCACTTTCCTTATATAGGTAAAAGCCCTCAGTAAAAATGTTCATCGAACCATCATTGATGAGGGGGCATCTACTTGTATTATGTCAATGAGTTGCTGGAAAACTCTTGGTTTACCAGCCTTGTCACGATCACCAACAACATTAAAAGCGTTCGATGGAAGAACGTACACTCTGTATGGGATTTTAAGTAGCTTGCAAGTTGAACTAGGGGGCAAGACAGTAGATATTGAAGTCGAGGTCATTGATGGACTCCTTGAATACAGTATTTTACTACGAAGGCCCTGGGTTTATGCTATGGCTACCGTTGTGTCTACATATTTTAGAAAGATTGCATTTCCCTTCCAAGGTGGAATCACAATTGTTGACCAACTAGCCTTTTTCGCTAACAGTTCACAAACTACTAGAAGCATTCCATTGATCCATGGAAGCTCACAATTACTTCAAAATGTTGGAGTAGGTCTCCTAAAAGACCCTTACTGGGTACTTTTGCCCTCCCGTCTCCATCTAGTTTTGCGGAAGTGGCCACAGTGGAAACCTATCATATGATCTTTTCTACATCATCTGAGTTTAAGAAGAGTTCTGACCATTTTGATAGTGAGGATCATCGCGAGGCGTTGGCACCAAGCCCCATCGAATTTTTGTAGCAATAATTTTCTGAGCTTCGGCCGAATTAGCACTCGAAGAGTGTTTGGGTAGATAGGTATTTAGCATTTGGTACCTCTTCTGATCCTTGGTCTTGTATATATTCTACAGACGAAGGAATCATCCAATCAATGATGATAGGAGAGACGTCGTGGGAAGATTACCATCATCGTTCCCACCTTTGAGATGACAATGAAGATTGTTACACAGTAATTTGTCACCGTTTGTCACCGTCCCCATTATCCCTCTCCTGCATCTGGGAGGACTCATTCCGGGACTTGTGAGAAGTGACAAGACTTGGAACCACTTGCATTGTTCCCCTCTGAATACAAGCTCCATATGCCCTGAAGACATCTCCTGCAGCTTGCCCATAAAAATAGCCCTTTTTGCATTAGCGCGGGTTCCCTGTGTATTGCCCGCGCCAATGGGGGAATCCTCTAGAGAGGGCGCGCCAATTGGCGCTCTGTCCCAGAGTCGCAATCGCGCCAACCAACTTGGGCAAAGTTTTTAACAAATCAACTTCCGAAAGTTCTATCCAACTCATTCACCAACTGAAGCTATGTTAACTGAGGATGGTTTGGCTTCGAATCTCCTTGAATGGGAAGTAGTTTGCCACCCTTCCATGGAAGTTTCCAAGTGATAAAGCCAAATCCATGATTAATGTGATTGATCTTATCTCTTCCTCCTTCATCTATAAAAGCTTGTCTCCATGCCTTGAGCAAGCTAGTAGTGGTAGTAGTAGGAGTAATGGTAGTGGTAATGCTGAGGCTGTAAGGAAGATATCAAGAGATCAAGAAGAGTTGCAAGAGCTTTCCTTCTGTCCATAAGGCTTAATCTAAGTAAGGAGATCTTGTTACCAAAAGAGAGAGAGGCTTGTTCCCCATCCCCTCATGCTTTGCAAGACTTGTGTAGCTGAGCACCCAGCCAAAGGAGGACTCAACATCAGAACATTGGTTGTATTCTCTTTTGTTGATTATTAATAATAGATGACTACTATTATGGTTCCACTCTCATTTGTCTTTGTAATGGTTAATGTGAGTTATGTCCTTTCTGACTGATGTATAATTGCATTTCTTAGATTTCACGCTTGTGTTTGTGTTTCTCTTTCTGTGTGCAGGGGTCCATTCACGGGGATCGTGGAGGATCGTGGCCGGCCAAAGCAAAGGAACGAGGGCGACGTCTCTTCATCAAATATTAGTGTTGGAATCCAAGTAGGTTTTCATTGCCTACCTTTTACTTGCAATTAGGAACTTGCGTAGTAGCATTGTTTGATTGTTGCTAGACCTGTTTTGGGCTAGTAGGGATCGCCTCTATCCGTAGAGGGGATTTACCTCTCCAACAATTTGGCGACTCCGCTGGGGAGAAGTCTTGTCTCTTTGGTTTTCTTGTTTGCTTGCTTAGATAGCCTTCTGGATCTTGTTTCTTGCTGTCTCTTGCTTCCTGGCTTCCCTAGGTACTGTAAACCAAGCTTAGGGTCATCTGTTTTCTTTTTTTGATTGGGAAAACTTTATTAGCGCAACTTTTCCTCTGACAGTCGCGCCAATTGGCGCACATTGCTAACTAACAACCCGCGCCAATCCATTTATAGCACAAGTTTCCACCTGAAAGTCGCGCCAGGCCTGTTAACCTTCCCAGTACGCTTGTTTGCCTACTTGGTTTGCATCTTGCCACATTTTTTACAGTTTCTGGAGTGTGTTTGATCCGTGTTTGACTGGTTTTAACCCCTATCCTCCGGGTGTTTGCTTTTCTCTATTGATTTCACACCTTAGCCCTAGGACATCTAGTGGCCGTGAGTGTCAAGCCTTCCATGGGAGTCTTGGGTTTCTTGATTGCCCAACCAACTTTGTGATTGCTTTTTACACTTGCTCAGCGATTGTTGAAGTATTTTTAGTTGATTTCCGAGTGACTTGCTTCCTTCTTCCTTGGATTTCATTTTGCCTTGTTGGGCTTAGATCACATAGCTCGTACAAGCTCTTGTTTTTCCTTGATTTGGGGGAACTGTTTTGGTGTTTTGGGAACTTTATTGTGTTTTTCATTGAGTGTTTTCACTTCTTTTTACTCAGTGTTGCTGTCTCTCAAAATTCATTTTAAGTGCATTGTGCCATTTGAAAAGAAATCGAACTAATATCTTTTGCATTCAATAGTTAATGGGAAAAAGAGCATTTCATTGATTTGTATTCTCAAAATAAAAAGTTCATTTCCTTGCCATTAGCTGCATTAGATTGTTTGATTGATTGTGTTCATTTTGTTTGATTGAAAACTCTTAACCCTCTCATAGTTAGAATTCATCGAACGAAATGGTATTCTTTGGCATGTAGCTTGCATCTAAGCAATTGTGAGAGATCATAAGGTAGGACCTGAAACCGAAACTTAATTCAAGATCAACCATAAAATAAACTGAATGAACATAAAAACGCATTGGAACATAATGCTCATATTTTAGAGGTCTAGGCTAGAGACGTGCTCCGGCGTCGTTAAACCTAGTCACTGTTGTTTCACATTACGGTTGGCTGATTCCTCCTCTTGTGACTCGATAGTGGTCTAGCACGGACTTGAGCTCCCAAGTATTGTCGCGTATATAGGGGAGACCCCACTAGGTTATCATCCTTTATCCATAGGAAGCCGTGTCTGCCGCCTTACAAGCCGTAACGCACCGAACACAGCATTCAGGAAGATTGACTGCAGTACGGAAAGTCCTTGGTTTTCATATGATTGCCAAGGTGTATAAGCAGTTTTACGGATTGTCTGGTAAACCCTTTGCCTAGAGTCTCCAGAGTAGTCATTTTTGATCCTTTTCGGACTCCTTAAAAGAAAAGGTGCCAGTGAGCGTCCTGTCACTTCGTGCTCATTAAACATTCAAAGGAGACTAGAGTCATCTTTTCATCCTTTTCTCAACTCTTAAAACATGAAAATTTCAAGTTGTGTCTTTGCGTCTTAAAATTTATTTGGCCAAGATTAACGTCACCTGGTTAGATCTTGTGTGCGTTAGCTTGAGTAGGCTTCTTTTCGTTTGCCATGGCAACTTTTCCGGGGTTCACCAACCCAAGTTCCCCTCCTAACGGGAATCCTGGTCATTTCCCTCCTCTCGGGAATGTTGGTGCTCCTTATATGGCAACGTTATCCCTTCCTAGGTTAACTGTCAGGTTGCCTGTTTGGTTGTTTTCAACCTCTTTGGTCCCTACCGTATCAGCTGCTAGTCCATCAGTCCCTCCACCTGACCAACATCATGTTGATCCTAAGGTGGATCTCTCCCCTTCGACGCCTACTTCTACGTCTTCCTCTTCCACTTCTCCTGGTGAGAGTCTCAATTCGTGTACCCAGGTGGCTAAGAAGAAGAAGAAGAAGACGAAAAAGAAGAAGGCTCCTAAGGGAGAGGTTACAAGTCCAGCTATCCCCTCGAGTACACCTGAAGTCGGGCCACCTTCTGCTCCTCCGCAGAAGGTCAAGTTTCCTTGTCGATTATGCAAGGAGGACCATCTCCTTCGCGATTGTCCTGGCATTCCCAGGGTACTAGAAGTATGGTCTCACGATCCGGCCCGCCCCTCATCGTCCTCTGAAGCTCACGAAGATGCTACCTTATCAGTTGGGAATGGTAAGGGAAAAGGGAAGATTCGAATCCCCTGTAGACTTTGTGAAGGCAATCATCCCCTTCACCTTTGTCCACTAATGGATAAAGCCTCCATTGTCTTGGAAAGTCTTACAACTCCTTCACGCCAACTTCCCGCTGGTTATCAACATCTTTCTGCAGCTGCAGATCGTCCCCCTGCCGACAAAGAGATTGCTTCAATTTCTTCTCTTGTCCAGGCCCCTCTTCCCGAACCCGGTTGTTCCCAGCCTATTCCTGACCAACCATTGGTCGGAAAGAGTGTTGACTCTAGTCCGCCACTCGCTCACTTTGTTTCGGAAGAGAATCATGCCCATGTTATTTTCATCTCTTCAGATTCTCCTGAATCCGGAAATGACTCTCCTATCCCAGCTGCTCCCGAAAGTCCCTCTTCGGTTCCTATGGAGCATGGGGGCGATCATAAGACTCCCCCACCAAGTAGTTTGGCCATCTCCTTTGATTGGAGTCACCTGGCCGCCTTCCGCCTTCCATCCCATGTGCCTTTCCAGATTACAGTACTTGCCTGTGATAAGGCAGTACCTGGCACTATTCTAGATGAAGGTGCGTCGGTCAGTCTTATGCCGTACACTACTTGGCAAGCTTTAGGTTCCCCGCAGCTTGGGCCAGTCACTCAGAATCTGTTGGCCTTCGACGAAGGATCCTGTCCATCTCTAGGAGTTCTCCCGAAGTTCCCTATTACTTTGGGAGGCAAAACTGTCTATACAGACGTCTTGGTTACCCAAGGTGTTTTAGACTTTAGTCTTCTCCTTGGTCGCGACTATGTTTATGCTATGGGGGCCCTTGTCTCTTCGCTTTTCCGTGTGGTTTGCTTTCCACACGATGGAAGAATTGTGACTATCGATCAATTTTCATTCGTTAGTCCCCCGATGCCTCCTGCGCAGTTGTCGTCCCCTCCTAGTTTTCATCCACCAGTTGCATCTACCCCACCACATATCAACTACGTGGCCACCTATCCCATGCCTGGATTCAGTGATGCCGCCATCGTTCATAGTGTCCTGGGGGCATTGGGCCCTGAATTCCAAGATGTTTCCCTTCCACCGGGAGCGACAATCTTGGAAGCCCCGACTTTCTATTCATTATGATGAAGTCCGGGTGGAGCATAGTTCCTTTTCGGTGTCAAGCTCCTTAAAAAATGAAACTAGGTTTGGTTGGAGCATAGTTCCTGATCTTGTGTCAAGTTCGTTAAAAAATGAAACAAGGGTTATGAGGATAGTTCTTTTACTGTGTCAACCTCATTAAAAAATGAACCAACTCCCTTTCCAAATCGAGTCTTTTGATTAAGATCTCGTAAAATACAAGTCGAGTCTTTCATTGATCTCGAGAGTGAACCTTCATTCCATCCACTTTGTTGAATGCAATGAAGCTTGGGGGGCATGTACCTCGATTCGCGATATTATGCTGGGGGCATGCGAACTCATAACACGCATAGTTTTTCGTTTCAAGCTTGTGTAAACATGAAACCCAATCCAAGCAAAGTTCTCCATGGTTCAAGCATGTGTAAAAATAAACCCATACCTAATTTACATCTCGTGATTGCCATTTTTATCCGCTGAATTCTGCTAGATGAGCCTTGGTTGTTTTCATTCCATCGCCGCCATCTCTTTGACTGATCATATGTTTTCACTTAGTTGTTTTTCCTTTCCTGAGGAACCGCAGCGATGAGTGGTTTTATTAGCCAGCCTCTTGACCATTAAATGTTTTGAGCAGTTCCACCATTGTCGGAACCAGTTGCTACCCTTTATACCACTCGTTCCTCTAGGAAGGGTCCACTTTTAGCTCTTTTCTGACCGATTAAAGACGAAAAGATTGCCGAGTAATTCCTCTTGACTCGTTAAAAGTTAATAAGGGGCGGTCGCTTTTAAAACTCTTTTTACGACCGTATAAACACAAAAAGATTGTCGGGCCCTTGTCGTTTCCAGCTCGTTAACGGTTATGAAACGACGTGATACCGATCGCTTTTTTACTTTTTCAGATCGATGTCACTACTTATGAAAAGTACTCCTCGATCGCAATGGTCGGTCGGTTCTTTCGAGCATTGTTTTATACTTTTTCGGGCTCGGGAGACACAACTTTATGAAAAAGGACCCCCCTGGAGTTTTCTTTTCCGCTATATTTTCAAACTCTCTAAACATGAAAGGACGTCGAGTTCTTCCTTTGTCAGAATCATTAAACTCTGATGACATCGGATCTTCATAAGCATATGCTATCCCCGTCAAGCTTGTTAAAAATAACCGGGGTACTCGCCAGAAATGGTGGGGAAATGGAACCATAATCATTGTCGAGTCGGCAGTATGTCGCTCTTGAACATGGCACTTCTCTGCTTTCGTGTCTGGGTGGGAACATCTCATCTTGCTTTTCACTGGCCTCCGTGGGTTTGGGTGATCCCGTTTTGACCTCTCATCTGCTCATTGCCTCGTCATCATGACCTCTGATCCGTTGATGTCAAATACTGCCAAATTCCACTGTCGTGTCGCCGATATGTTCAAGAGACGTTGACCTCTGCACGGATACAACCTTCCTCTGATACCTCACATAATTTTTCACCACAACATCTTTCCTCTGTCTCGTGTCAATGATGTGGGAAAAATTATGGCCCACCGTTGATCAAGGTCATTGCCTGTCGACTTCGGCTCATTATCCAGGAAGCTGATCTAGAGACTCCCTACCGGTGCCTTGGAGCCTGCATGCTTCAATCGTAGGTTCTTCGTGTTTGACGAGAGGTTTTCATCATTGGCCTCCGAACGGATGATTCTACGGGTGTTCGACGCCAGCTCATTGATTCGCACGCCGTAGATTGTACCTATAGTACCTTGAGGACCATTGTCATTATTGGTGGTACCTCTCACGTCTGTTAACAGTTTTCATCATTGACTGGTAATCAGACGATGTTCATGCATGTTCGACTTCAACTCATATATTCGCATGCTTGAACTTGTACTCTGTTCGGGTCGAGATGGAGCGCAAGACCCTGAATTTTGTCTATTAAGATCCAGGTTGCGATTTGTGGATTATTATGATCATTATAGGACTCATTCACTAGATGGTTGCGACCATGCCTGAGTCTATTTACTGATCCTCACTGGATGGCTGCGTCCATGCCTCAGATCTAGCTTATTATGTAGTCTGCTATGGATGGCTGCGCCCATACCATTTATATCATGTATCATGAGATATCAGTTGTACTTCTCCATGCAGGTTCTTCGGCGGCCGTGTTTCAGTCACGCATGTTCCTGTAAAGCATTTCACCCCTCTCTCTCTCTCGGGTATCATGCTTTAGGGGGCATCGGTTACACAGTAATTTGTCATCGTCCCCATTATCCCTCTCCTGCATCTGGGAGGACTCATTCTGGGACTTGTGAGAAGTGACAAGACTTGAAACCATTTGCATTGTTCCCCTCTGAATACAAGCTCCATATGCCCTGAAGACATCTCCTGCAGCTTGCCCATAAAAATAGCCCTTTTTGCATTAGCGCGGGCTCCTTGTGTATTGCCACCGCCAATGGGGGAAATACTCTATTGAGGGCGCGCCAATTGGCGCTATGTCCCAGAGTTGCAATCGCGCCAACCAACTTGGGCAATGTTTTTAACAAATCAACTTCCGAAAGTTCTATCCAACTCATTCACCAACTGAAGCTATGTTAAGTGAGGATGGTTTGGCTTCGAATCTCCTTGAATGGGAAGTAGTTTGCCACCCTTCCATGGAAGTTTCCAAGTGATAAAGACAAATCCATGATTAATGTGATTGATCTTATCTCTTCCTCCTTCATCTATAAAAGCTTGTCTCCATGCCTTGAGCAAGCTAGTAGTGGTAGTAGTAGGAGTAATGGTATTGGTAATGCTGAGGTTGTAAGGAAGATATCAAGAGATCAAGAAGAGTTGCAAGATCTTTCCTTCTGTCCATAAGGCTTAATCTAAGTAAGGAGATCTTGTTACCAAAAGAGAGAGAGGCTTGTTCCCCATCCCCTCATGCTTTGCAAGACTTGTGTAGCTGAGCACCCAGCCAAAGGAGGACTCAACGTTAGAACATTGGTTGTATTCTCTTTTGTTGATTATTAATAATAGATGACTACTATTATGGTTCCACTCTCATTTGTCTTTGTAATGGTTAATGTGAGTTATGTCCTTTCTGACTGATGTATAATTGCATTTATTAGATTTCACGCTTGTGTTTGTGTTTCTCTTTCTGTGTGCAGGTGTCCATTCACGGGGATCGTGGAGGATCGTGGCCGGCCAAAGCAAAGGAACGAGGGTGACGTCTCTTCATTAAATATTAGCGTTGGAATCCAAGTAGGTTTTCATTGCCTACGTTTTACTTGCAATTAGGAACTTGCGTAGTAGCATTGTTTGATTGTTGCTAGACCCGTTTTGGGCTAGTAGGGATCGCCTCTATCCGTAGAGGGGATTTACCTCTCCAACAAAGATTATTCAAACGAACTCAATCACCCCTCAATTTTTTATTTTTATTTTTAATTCTGTAAATACAATAGATTCTAAGTGAAATCTATCCAACATTGAAGAAACTATCGCCATTAATATTTCGACCAAACCTAATGTTGTAGCGAATATTCACGTTGGCAAATCTTATTCTCCATCAGAACTAGAAAATTATTGTGCTCTTTTTCGCGAATTTAGAGATCTCTTTGCATGGTCATATGAAGAAATGCCAGGCATTGACTCGAGAATTGTTGAACATGAAATAAAGATGTATCCAGATGTCAAACCAGTACGACAACGGCCTCGACCTGTTGATCCAAAGAAAGCCACTGCTATTAAAGTAGAGGTTGAAAAACGTTTGCGTGCTGGCTTCATTTACCATGTTCCTCTCACTGATTGGGTATCAAATATTGTTCCTGTAATGAAAAAGCAAGGAACGATTAGAGTGTGCGTCGATTATAGGGATGTAAATCAAGCATGTCCGAAGAACAACTATCCTACACCCTTTATCGACCAGATAATTGATGAATGTGCCGGATGCGAAATATTTTCATTCATCGATGGATTTTCCGGATACAATCAAATCAAAAACAGGACCAGTCAAAAACAACATTTATATGTCCGTGGGGCACATTCGCATATCGTAAATTACCTTTCAGTTTCAAGAATGCAGAGGCAACTTTTCAAAGGGCAATCAATTATGCCTTCCATGACATCAAACACATCATTCAACCATATCTCGATGATCTGCCTGCTCTTTCGCGAAAACGGACTAATCATCCGCAGCATTTGAGAGCCATATTTTTACATTTCTGCCACTACAAGATACGACTCAATCCACACAAATGTGTGTTTTGGGTCGGTTCTGGTCGATTGCTTGGTTTTGTAGTTTCTAAGGACAGAATTCGACTTGACCGATTTAAGGTTTAGGCAATCCTTGACATGCCTCCACCTTCAAATTTGCTTCAGATTCAGAGACTCCAAGGGAAAGATAACTTTCTGAGGAGGTTCATACCACATTATACTGAGCTTGCTAAAGGTTATACACGTCTTTTGAAAAAAGGGGTACCCTTCCACTGGGATCAGGTTGCACAAGCTTCCTTTGATGCTTTAAAAGATTCCCTGATAAAAGCATCATTAATGTATGCTCCTGAGTATCAAAAAGACTTCAACCTGTATCTTGCCGCTGCAGATACAACCATTGCTATAGTTTTAGTGCAAGAATATAACGGAATTGAACATCCTATATATTATTTAAGTCGTAATCTTAATGATACAGAAAGCAAGTACTCTTATGTTGAAAAGTTGGCTTTAGACGCCGTTCAAGCAGTATAGATACTTCGACACTATGTAATCTTTCGCAAAACTACCATTGTGTCAGATTGCAACCCTATGACATACATTTTGTCACATAAATTGTTGCGAGGAAAATATCCCAAATGGATAGCCATTTTGTAGGAGTTTGATCTGGAATTCACCAAATCCAAATCAAAGAAGTCTCTCGTCTTTGCAGAGTTACTTTGTGACCTTCCCTCGTCATCTAATGATTTAACATCCCAAGCATCAATTGTGGATGAGACTCTGTTTTTGATATCGTCAAGTGATACATGGTACAGGGATATACTGGTCTATCTCTAGACCCAAACTTTTAGGCCTAACACCTCTCGCTCTGAACAATGATGTAATCGATACCAAGCGAAAGACTATTTGATCGTTGGTGATACACTTTACCATCATGGTGTCAATACGGTTTTACAAAGGTGCCTCACGCATGAGGAGGTTGAAAAACTTTGGAATGATTTTCATTTAGGTGCTTGTGGGGGGCATCTATCTGGTTACGCTACTGCACAAAATATCTTACAAGCTGGTTACTTCTGGCCCACCATATTCAAAGCTTGCATAATGGTAGTGAGAAGTTGCCATGCTTGTCAGATTTTTTATCGCAAAACCAGATTACCACCTGCACCACTGCATCCAGTAATTGTTGTTGGCCCAATAGCTAAAAGGGGCATTGATTTGATGACATGTAACCCCACCTCGGCCGGGGGGCATGGGTATATTATAGTCGCTATCGACTATTTTACAAAATAGGTCGAGGAGATCCCTACATTGAAAAACAACGTGAAACGAATGCTTTTTTCTTTTTCAATCATGTAGTTTCTAGATTTGGTGTACCATAGGCTATAGTCATAGATCATGGGTCGCATTTTCGCAATCACATGATGATCCAATTCACTGCCAAATTAGGACTGTCCCATGATAGTTCTACTCCATATTATCTGCAGGCTAACGGACAAGTTGAGGCAATCAACAAAGTCCTTAAGCACATGCTGCAGAGAATGATTGTAGTCCATAAATGGAATAGTCATTTAATCCTGTACTCATCTTTGTGGGCATATAGGATTTCGGTGAGAAATGCGATTGGATTTATGCCCTTTCAGTTGGTGTATGGTCTGGAAGTAGTCTTACCAATTCAGTGTGAAATCTCATCCCTCAAGCTTGCAATCGATCTTCTTCCCGAAACTTCTGAAGAAGAGGCTTGTTTCTTGGAATTAATCCATTTGGATGAAACTCGTCGTGATGCCGCGTTGTCTAATGAAGCACATAAGAAATGCATCAAGGCACAATATGACCGAAATTTTAAGCCTCATGTCTTCTCAAAAGGTGACTTGGTCTTGCTTTACGATCATGATTTTGACAAATTAGGAGTAGGTAAATTTGAACCATTATGGATGGGCCCTTACATTGTTAAACGAGTATTGACAAAAGGAGCCTACGAGCTAGTGGATAATGATGGGATTCCACTATCGCAACCCCGAAACGGGTTGTATCTTAAACATTATTATGCTTTATTAAGTGTAGTAAACTCATTGTACATATGCTTGCATTTTTTAGTGTTTTCTTTTAGAGTTGTCGTTTTGGTTAGGTAATCCACTTCACATTTGTTGCAAATGTCAGACTTTTTGGAACCATTTGTTGGGTATGTCGACGGAGCTAGTCGTAGTACGCATAATCTACCTTCTGCGGCCTGGCCATTTTCACTCTAAGAGGCGAGTTAGTGAGTTTTAGGGGGATATGTATTGGGAAATCAACAAACAACATCGCTGAGTATAGTGCGTTGATCGAACTTCACTCTGATGCCATTTCCCATAGCATACGCTGACTCATTGTTAGGCTAGATTCATAGCTCGTCATTCTACAGCGTACTGGCATTTATTCCATTCGGAACCCAACTATTTATCGAATGTTCCTAAGAGTTAGGATTTTGGAAAGACATTTTGATTCCATTCAATATCAGCACATTTCCAAAAACTTAAACACATTGACTGATTCATTAGCAAACTATGTGTTAAATAGACATTTACAGCATTTGTAAAGAAAGAATTTCACATCAGCATTTGAATTAGGATTTCATCACTTAGCCAAAATAAAACTCCAAAAATAAAAAATAGATAGTTGTTTATAGTTTTTAAAAAATGTTTTGTGTCCAAGACAAAATCAGTCATCTGACCAAGAAACTCAAAATGAATACAGAAAAACATCCTAGACTAGTGATGCTGGTGATAACATGTCACCGCCTGTGCTATCATGCACAGGAGCCTAGTCCAATGACTCGGTACACTAGTAGTATGGTGCTATAACCTCAAAGGTAACTCAGCGGTCCTAACATCCTGAATGCCAAGAGTGAGGCCCTTAATCTGATCATGCAACATTGCGAGGGTCTCTGATATGTCCAGATCCCAAAGGATGGCCCTCCCTATAGCCTCTCCCGCTGGAGCATCGTCTGCCTCCTATGGGCGTGCCACTGGTCGCACTGGTACAATATCTACACACATATGAGTTTGTTTAGTCTTGGTAACATAAAAAACACAAAAACTTTTTAAAACTCAAAAAACAAAGATGTGGTCGAATCATTTTACCTATATCACTCCACTGCTCACCAACTGGTAATGCCAAATCTGGATCGCCTTGGAAATCCATCCCGACATATGGATACTCCGCAAATACCATATCCTTGCGGTTGAACCACTCGAGAAAGGCATCCGAGAAGGAGATCTGTGACTAGCCAGCATGTCTAGCCATAAGATCCACCCATCTCTGCATCTGTGGTTCCCTCGGTGCTGGCAATCCCAGTGAAATATTTTGAGGTTGCATCAGTGGAATTATTTCCAAAGCAAAAGCAGTCAATATGGATCCATAACCAAAGTTTTTGGCTCTTCCATTCTTTACTTTGGATATTTTTTCTTTCACGACAGGAAGTATCGCCTCACACCAATGGAACACCTTCAGTTCCAAGCATTCCAAAGCATACTGCATGTAAGATCTGTTCGCTAAATGTAAGGTCGCACTGCCAACCAATCTAGCAAAGGTAAATAGAATGGTCCTCAAAGGTCAATCAGTAACATCCCAGATATTAATCTTACCATCTCTACTGGGTTGAGATCTGTCCCTGCAGAACTGACAAATGTAGTCTTTCACAGATTCGCCCCCACGAGAAAATCCTGATAGTGGAAGAGGGGCACCATGCCTCGACAAAGCCGTCAGAAAATAAATATCCTTGACTGTGAAAGGAATAGATTTACCTCTGATCTTTGAAGACCTGGTCAATGGGATCCCAAGCATTGAGGAGATATTGCAACAAATTGATCTATTGCCTCATGCTGGATATGCGGAAAAACTTCAGTAAACGACAGTTTCTTAATGCATCCACTGTGACCTAGTCATGTAAAGAAATCATGTCTTCCTCTTCATGTTCTCGTTCATGCCATGTGACAACCATCTTGATCCAACAAATATCTGGAATACAAACAATAAATGAGTTAGGATCCAATTTTGAGCAAAAACAGGTAAAAAATTGATGAAAAAGACTGTATAAAGTTGCCTTTCTGCGCCCATCGCACCCTACCTTTGAGCAAGGTGAGATGCATACTAACTGGCCTATTGGCAGCTTAGTATGCATCGCACCTTTCGATACTAGCTAGGTGCGATGATTGAGGGACGAAATCTTTAAACCCCAAGGGCCCAAAAAAGTGAAAAAACTTGCTCAGAATCAGAAAAAGATGGAGTGAAAATGAAGAGCTTAAGGATAGCTCGTACCTGGTCTTGACAGCATGAAGAATGGTCCACCAGATCTCCTGAAATCGACTGGTGAAATTTCAGAGGGAAAACTGCTCGAGAGCTCCAAAATCCCAAATTTGAAATGAAATGATGAAAGTGAAAGGTAAAACTACTTTTTATGTTTACTATTCATGTACTTCAAAGTGAAATGTTAGTTTTAGTTCATTTTTTTCCATATATATGTATTTCTGATCAATTTGATGGAGTTTTGAGCAGGTTGAACGACAGATGAAAGAATCTGATATGCTAAACAGTGAATTGAACATCTTCGACCACCAAGCATAGTTTTATTGTTTCAAGCTTCTATAAAAATGAAACTGAATTCAAGCATAGTTTTGTCGTTTCGAGCTTGTGTAAAAATGAAACCGAATCCAAGCATAGCTTTTCATTTCGAGCTTGTGTAAAAATGAAACTGAATCCAATCATAGTTGTTCGTTTCAAGCTTGTGTAAACATGAAACCGAATCCAAGCATAGTTCCCCATGGTTCAATCTTGTCTAAAAATGAACCCATTTTCAAATTTTAAACCTTGTGATTGCCATTCTATCAACCTTTTTAGCCTTGGTTGTGTACATCCCATAGCCACCATCCCTTTGTCCAATCATACGCTCTCACTTGCTTGTTTTACCACTTTTTGAGGAACATTTGCAATGAGTGGTCTTATTAGCCAGCCTCTTCACATAAATTAACATGTTTTGAGAAGTTCCAAAATCACCGGAACCAGTTGCTACCCTAGATACCACTCGTTCCTCAAAATAGAGTCATTTTTAAACCCTTTTCAGACTTGTTAAATATGAAAATATTTTCGAGCGCTTGTCCTTTCCAACTCGTTAAAGTGATTGGAAATATCATACCTCCTGTATTATTTTATCCTTTTTCGAACCTGAGGGATTATCTGACGAAAAAGAACTTATGGAGTTTTCTTTTCGTCCCTTTTCAAACTCTCTAAACATGAAAAGGACCAAGTTATCCTTGTCGTTAAGCTCAATAAAACAATAGTGACAAACTTGTCCATTCTAGACAAGACCAAGTTTCACTGTCGCTAGACTCGTTAAAACATCAAATAGCCATAGGTTTGCCCAAAGTGTGAATTATAGAACAAGAATATGTTATCCTCTTCAAGCTTGACAAAAATAAAGAGGAACTGATCAGCAATGACTGGGGAAAAAGGGAAAAAGCTTGAAGAATTTATGGTAGCAAGTCACTCTTGAACGCGACAGTTTCACTTCATCACCATTATTGAGTTGGGTTGGGTTATTCCGTTCACTGGTCATCTCACCATTGGTCTTTCATACCATCCATCTTTTGGGGTTAACACTACCAATTCATCTCAGTGTCGCCGACATGTTCAAGAGAAGTCATTCAGTTGAGAAACCACCATCCAGTTAATGTCTCATACACTGCAATACCTCCAACCTTCATTTTTTCATGACCACCATTCCTGAACCTTGTGTCGTCAGTTCATTTTCACCTCCAGAAATCATTTGCTTCATTTCGTGTCGTAGATGTGGGATACATCAAGGCCCTCCTATGACAAGTCACTTCTTGTCGACATCAGCTCATTATCCAAGAAGTTGACTTAGAAACAACCCTTTCAGTGCTTTGAAGCTTGCATACATCAATGGCAAGTTTCTCACTTCCGGCGATAGGTTGACATCAATGGCCTTTGACCGAAAGATTTTGCGTGGTGTTCGACATCGGATCATATATTCACACCACGTGAATTGTACTGTAGTACCTTGAGGATCATTATCATTATCAGTGATCCCTCTCGCGTCTGTTAACAGCTCACATCATTGGCTAGTAATCAGGCGATGTCTTTCCATGTTCAACTTCAAAACATCTCTTCACATGGATTGACTTGTACATCGAGTGAAGATTGAACAAGTTTGAAGACCCTGGATCTAGTTTCATCCATCCGAGCTGCGATATATTCAGGGACATAAAAACATCAAATGTACAAAGGCTCTACACAGATGGTCATCCTAACCATGGATGATGACTCTATATCTGAAGATTCACCAGTCTGTATCTGCAGACGACTATGTGATCTATGTATATGAAATGAATTTATAAAGCTAAGCATGGGAATGCCTCCCTCAGCTAGATCATGAAAATTATATTATGATGATGTACTGTATTGTAACTTATGCAGGTCACCTTCCAGTTCGAAACTTCAGATCCTCATGATAAATCATTTCACCTGACATCAATATTTACGACTTCATACTTGAGGGGACAACTGTTATAGACATATTTGGGCACATCAACCTCAATCTTATATGTTGATGTATTAGGGCTCATCGACCCCTAAAAGATTTGTTTCATACCCTAAAAGAACATAGTCATCTGAATACATCATTCCCCAAAAGTTCCATCCGAGAAACCATCCGGAAATTGCCTAAATTGAAACATATTGACTCTCCACTGGCAAAGTGCGATGCATACTAAATGGTACACTGCCAGGGTGCGATGCATATTTTTTAGGCCTTCTATAGGGTACGATGGGCGAGGATGGAAAAAATTTTGAGACAGTTTGCTAGGTGGTTGCTCATGGAATCTTCTAGAAACTTCTCCTATGCCACTTGCCTCTCTGAATTCACCCAAGGATGAGTAAGGGATCTAAGAAAATATCTAATCCCTTCTCTTATGGAATCAACTGTAACAAGTGGAATGACACTAATCAAACCCCATGGATGACTCACACCCTTGTACACATCTATAAATGGATCCCTCATCTAAGAGATCTGGAGGCTGGAATACTGTGAATTGCAAGGAAGTGTTGATAGTTTGTAATTGAGGAAAGATTATTGTATTGTTGGTGTGATCTTGATATTTCATGAGGTGAAGAAGGATTGAAGCTAGGAGGATGATGCTGGATCAAACAACTGGGTTGTAATTCTCCTTTCTATTAATACAGTTCTTCAAGTTTTCTTCCTTATGATTGGGCAATTGTGAATGTTATCATTTGTGAATACTATCATTTGTTCATTATATATCTGATTCTATAATGTTTATGTTGTAATAGATCACGATGCTTTGACGGTTCTTTGTTGCTGTACTTGTGCAGGTACTCTCCAAGCATGTTAAGTATGGGGAGGAGTTACGGGATCTGTCAAAGGGGAGAGAGATCAAGTAAGGTATTAAGCGGAAGTTCCAGGTTGGTTCCATTATCTTTCTCTTATCTGTTACACAGAAGAAATAATTGAATTGCTTTAAATTGTTGTTTCTAGGGTAGCTGCCAAACCTATAGGGCTAGCATTCTTTAGGAATACTAGTTTTCCTAGAAACACCTATGCAAGCTCTTCCTCGTCCCTTCGCGAAGGTGAGATCAGGGGGCTAGTTTCTAGTTCCACACTTCCTTCGTTTCTGTAAATTCTTCCACTTCGCGTAGCCCCGAACATCAATGTAACCACATAATCCGTTTTTCACACAATAGCATTTTAATCCAAGTTTTCAAAGACTTAACATACTTACCTCACGGTCCTTTGAGGAAGCGTCACTCTGCCTTGTTGTAGCTGACTAAAGTGTCTACCGCGAATTCAGTAATGAATCCTCCTATAATTCGATCGAGCCAATGATCAACAGCCCGTGCGATCTTATCCTCTGATTCTTCCAACCTCCGCATTAACTCTGGGGTCCACACAATAGGACTATCAAGCCTACACCTTCCTTGGCTATCTGCTAGCTTCGCGGTCCACTCGTACAGCTCAGTGGGGAACGACGCAAAGAAAATTTCGTGGATTTCTGTATACAGGTAACATTCTAACCACTCTTCTTTTGTCAGTCGTGAATTCTTATTCTCCTGCACCGCAAACTCGTGAATCTTTCTGTCAATCCAGTCTTCGATTTCCTTCTTAGTTGGATTCCAGTGATGCGACATCAGACATCTCTTATGCAGATCCCAGTCCCGGCAACGGAACCATTTGTTGGCTTGTTGGGGCCTGACCTAGGTTCAGAGTTAATTAGCCAAGCCAATCCCTATACTACTGGCCCTTTCGACAACAGTTCAGGGAGCACAGACTGAGGTCTCACCCGAAGTAGTATGGGAGGGTGCTGGAACCAGGTTTCCGCACCCTTGAGATGTCTGAGGGGCTGATTGGATCCAACTGTTAGGTCCTTTGCGCAAGTTGCTTCGCGCACTTCCCAGGCCTTCGCGCCCTGATGCACTACCTTCGCGCAGCCCTAACCAGGGACTGTGGAGCTTCCACGCTGCTGGAACAGTGCTCTGCGCTATTCCCTTAAGATGGCCCCGAGACCTTACTTATCTTCTCATACCAGTTAATTATCCTCGCGTAAATGGATGTCTTACGTTATACTTATTTATACAACACATTCATATAAGTTCACGCATGTAAATAAACAGTAAACTTGCAATTTATACCCAATCATACATTAAAACAGGAAAAGATACACCGAAATATGGTAAGCTTCTCTTTATTAATTCTTCAAACAATTACAGACTCGACATGTCCTGCGCACTCAACTACAGGGGTCTGTGTACTCAACTACGAACTACTAGGCCTCTGCGCACTCAGCTGCAAAGCCTTCTTCTGCTCTACAACCCAAAGGCCCACTTTTCACTTCAACTCAAGTACTTAGACTCATCATACTCCCATCCATACTTATCCTTTCTTCCTTAGAGCCTCGCTTTATTTATACAATCCCATGGTCCGCAGACCATAGGTAAGTTTATCAAGCCAACATTACATTACAAAAACTAGGGTGGGCAACCCTGTGACTCTATTATGACTTTGCGCTTTGCGCCCACAATTTGTGGAGCTCTTACAAAGGACTTGGTCAACACTTGGGCTTTAAGCCCCAAAACATGCCTCAAGGGGATTCCATGCCCAACACTATGTGATACTTCAATGTAATTGGTTGCGTGTAGAGGAAAATAAGTGGCATAAACCAATCAAATTTGAGGATATGTGTTGTTCTTGGATTAGTTATCGATAAACAATAAAGGTTGGTAGGCAAACACGCCCTTACAGAATACCTTCAGTGCATTTAATCTATTTGAAAAAGGTGTGGATTCTTAATTGTACTATTGTTCAGAATTTTATAATGAATTTACATTCTCTAATTCTCATCTTTCTTTGTAAGTAAAATAACTAAAAAAAATATCCCTGTTGGGGGTGATGAACATGGGTTATACACAGGACTTGAGCATTAATAGCCCTCCCACGTGGCAATTATGAGTCGGATGTGTGTTGGGAAAGCAGAGCAAGGAGGCCTGCATAAGAACATTCTCAATGCACACGAGGTTATAACACCAATGACAATGGCATGCACATGTATTTTCTAGAATTGGGAGATGAGAGCTTGGCCTATAGAAGGAATTGTCTGCTTGGGAACTATAGGTGACCTCACTGGAGAGCCAAGCATGTTCCTTGATAAGTGGGGGTGGTCATCTGTGGACGAAAAGAAGAAACATGGAGGGGTATGGTCTTGATTTGTAGCCCAAAATGTAATCTGGGACCCAGGCTCGAACTTCTCTCTAGCTTCAGCTCTCTCAGTGAGAGTGATTCGTAACGCAAAGAACTTAGTTGCCTCACATAATTGGTGTGGGGAGGAAGCGTACTCTCCTGTTTCACAGTTAGGGAGTGTATACACTGTTGTTGTGGTTTGATCATTTGTCATTTTAAAAAATAATAAAAATGTTTGGCCTACCTAAAAAGAACTAAAAAAACCACACAATAAATTTCTTGCCATCTCCCTTCCCACTTCGATAGTGGTACCATTGAAATCCCTTTGAAAAAAACCAATAAATTATGTGGATGTGGAGTTGTTGAAGACAAATTGGGTATTGAGGGGATGGTAAATGCACATATTTGAAGAGAATCAAGGTAGCACACATGCAATCGAGAATTAAAATGCAATGAGGAATTAAATGCACATGCATCAAGAGTGATGGTAACCCCCGAAGTCTGAAGCTACCATTTTTCCTTGGAAACAAGGAAGCTCTACGTGATACTTAATATTAATCTATGTTTTGATACACATCTTTATAAGTATTTTATTCATTAAAAGACTATTCAACGCTGAGTATTGTTTATAGTTGTTATAATTGCGACAACTCGTCTCTAGATTCATGGGGTTGTCCTTTGACTTTAAGGATTCATTAATGGAGTTGTGCGAGAACTCTTGTCTTATTTGAGTTCGAAGTTTGGACTTTTTGATATTGGAATTTGGTGGAAAATTTTGATGTGAAATTTTGATTTGTGTTATTTAAACTAGTTTTTTGAATATATATATGGATTCAACACCCTCAAAAAATTTTAGGGTACTTAAATTCTGAAGGGGTTACCCATCAAACTTGTGATTACAATAAATACTTACCAAATTTTAGAGAAATTAAATAAAAAAACCACCTGAAAAATTTTCAAAAAATTACACTAAACACAACTCATTTGAATCGTCATTAATGGAGTTGCGTGAGAACTGCTGCCCTATTTGAGTTGTCATTGCCATGTTAATATTTTTTTTTTTTTTTTTTTCTCTCTTTATAGATTTTCACTCTAATTTAATTTTATTGGGAAATTTTATCAATATAAAAAAGATTATAAATTATTATGAAATTTTCTAGAAATTATTATATTTATTCAAAAGGTTTTATATTTTTCTAATTTATGTGAGTGGGTTAAAAATAAATTTTAAATTTTAAATTTTATTTTCAACTTATTTTCATTAATCACATGCGTTATCAATATAAATAAGGTTATAAATTATTACATATGTTTAAAAAGTTTTCTATTTTTCTAATTTTATTTTCAACTTATTTTCATTAATCACATGTGTTATCAATATAAATAAGGTTATAAATTATTACATATATTTAAAAAGTTGTATATTTTTTTAATTTATGTGAGTGACTTAAAAATAGTTTTTATTTTTTTAATTTTATTTTCAACTTATTTTTCTCAATCACATGTTATAAGTGTGTTTTATGTAGCCAATTCACAATATTTATGTTTGTTAATCATTGGTTTTTATTCAATATCTTAAACACGTATTTTAGATATACAACATGCTCCTTTACGGTAGAATTAAAGATCAAAATGTTGACCAAGTATATGATGACAAATGAATCTATGAACGAGCATAACACATTATTCATTAAATGCATAAAGTTACTTGGTATGTGTGTCTTTTTCTTGTTGTGGAATTTATGATATTTATATTTCATGTCTAGCTTGGTGAAGTACCTCGTATATTGCAAAATCCAATAATTTATCTATTTGGGAAAGGATACCAATTTCCTTATTGTGATCCTGTACAAAGCTTTATAGTCAATTCATATTCTATAAGTCTCATCCTTCTTTGTGACTAAAATAACTAAGGAATCAAATGATAAGGTACTTGGTCTTATGATTGCTTCCATCAATAGTTACTGTGATTACTTCTTCACCTCATTTCTCTCTAGTATGGATTGTGTTGTATTGTTCTGTGTTTGGTAAATGAAAATATGGTAGTCACGATATCTCATTTGCGGCTTCCCGTTTGGGTGACATTATTTTTGGTTCTTGGAATACTTATTTGTGTGCATATAAAATATCAACAACTAGTACTTTCACTCTTTTGTACATCTTCCTAGTGTCGCCTTCACAACCACTAACTATAAATCCCTTTGATCATTTCATAAGCAGAGAGTTTCATGCCTTTTTCTTTAAAGAATCAATCTCTTAGCATAGTGGCCACTCACTAAAGAGATCATAGATTTCCCCTTACATGCATTGATGATATAAAATGCTTAAAACCCTTCATGAAGTATTGGTTTTCCCTTATAACGAAAATGATACGCCTCTTATACTTATTGGGACCATTAAAAAATACAATGCAAGGATTAAGGGACAATGCATTGACTTAATATACTTCGTGAATAAAATTTACACTAATAAAATATCTAAGCTTACATTAATGAATAACATTAAACTTTACATTATTACCCTCTCCAAAGGGCAAACCAAGCCTACTTATTGGGTCATTTGCAATGAGGTTAGCCAATGAACCAAATCAAACATAACATCCACCTTCCGCTTCTTGATATGAATCTTTATATGGAAAAATTCTCATCTTCTTGTCCTATTTGTGATGGAGACCACTCAGGTTCATCACCTTCTACACCATTGTGAGATTAATTTTATCTTCCACATCTAAGTTTATTCCTATCTCTCTACATGCATCAACATCTAGAAAATTCTTCCTAATAGATTCCTTTTTACTAAATTATTGAATTCAACATGAGATGAAATCTATCACACTTCTCTTTAGTGTGATAATAAAAGCTACAATAGTTATATTGGTTGTTAGGATACATGGAAAAATGTGTAGTGGCAACATGTTCTTATTTTCCACCCTTATTTTGAAGCTCCATATTAATCTAGTTATTTAATACCACTTGGTTGTGCTTTTTCTTATTAGATTCAATGTGTAGGCCTTACACGTAGCCCTAATTATCATATCGGTCTTGAAAAGCATGACTTGTCTTCTTACATGACTATTATTCAAACTAAATAGATAATGTATGACCATGTATCGGCTCTTGGAATATATCCATGTTGACGAGGGCATTGAAACACCTATGTCAACAAAGGAGAAAATACCTAGACCAAGGCTTTTCACACAAACCCAGCTATTTGGAATGATCGTTCTTGATGGGTTTTAAGGTTCTGTTAGCTTCATGCCTCTTCCTTTCACAAAGGAAAAAGAAAATGGAATCCTAAAATTATCCTAAATGGGTACAATGATATGTGTTGCGGGGGGGTCACATGGGGTTTGAGGGGTGTGGGTAGCCCTCCTCTATGGGGTCCAGGGCAGTGCCCCAGAAAATTTTGTTTTTGGACCCTATATTAGGTTGGGCGGACCTACCTATGGTTTTCTGCATGATTTTCACACATGGTTTTGGACGCGAAGGTTTTCGGTCCATGGCTTTGGACGCGATGGTTTTCAATCCATCGCATTGGATGCCTCGGCATGTATAAATATGTATTGTAACATTGAAAGGAACATAATGCAAAATCAAGCTGGTAGTCCCAGTTTTGGGATCCAGGGGAAAATCTCTGTGTATATGTGTTTTATGTGTTATGCTCTCGCATTGTTTATTTTTTATGTTTTAGAATTCGTATGCAGGTAATTTCTGTATGGGGTTATCACCTACATCAAGTACTGAGACTCATCATACTTCCATCCATCCTTATCCTTTCTTCCTTAGAGCCTCGCTCTATTTATACAATCCCATGGTCCGCGAACCATGGGTAACTTTATCAAGCCGACATTACATTACAAAAACTAGGGCGGGCAACCCTGTGACTCTATTATGACTTCATGCTCCACGCCCACAATTCACGAAGCTTTTACAAAGTACTTGGTCAACACTTAGGCTTTAAGCCCCAAAACATGCCTCAAGGGGATTCCATGCCCAACTGGCCCCCAACACAAACATCATGACTCGCCCTCGAGTCACTCTGCCGGTGCGGAGATATTTGCGTGGAGTCCCTCCAACTCTGCTCGAACTGCTTCAAGGTCGGCATCGCAATAAGCAGCTACCTGCTGGATCTGTTGCACGTGTTGTTCCAAGACCACGGTGTCGGAAGTGCTTTTGTGCATCTATTCCTATGTCCCCTGCATTTGCGTGAGCCTGCCTTCAATCGCTACTGTGATGGTGAAGGCCTCATCGATCCAAGACTGAATGCGTGCCTTCAGGACCGCTTCCTTGTGTCGTGCTGCATCCACTTGTTCTTTCAGCACTTTGGCCTGTTGCATCTATGTGAGCCTCTGAGTGAGGGCCACCATCTGTGTAGTTCCTTTGACATTGTCGTAATGTTGTTGGAGTTCTCGTGCCTCTATTTCTAAGCAATGGATGTTGATGCCCTCCTGTAGATTTGTGAGGACCTCAAGTGACTCCTCCAACATGCTGGTGCAGTCTCTCATTGCATCGTCGATCTTGTCCAGTCCCGATGTAATAGCACTGGCACGCTATTCTTTTACTTCCGAAGGGGTGGAAGGCTATGCCTTCAACCGTAGTTGTGCAATCTAAAGGTTCAGCTCCAGCTGAACCTTTTTCATTTCCTCTCGCACCTCACGCACACCACTGCCAGCCTATGGATGTGCGCTTCTACTAGTATGTCTGTTGGAATGACCAGCTCCTAGACGCTTTGACAAGCTTCATTGAGTACATGTACCAGCTATTGATTTTGTGACACCACTTCATCGCGCTACAAGCTCAACCGGTCCATGTTGATTCTCTGTTCGCTAAGGACTTGCAGTGCGCAGCTCTCCCTAGCCCGCAATTCTGCAGTTATCCCATCCTCTAGAACGTATAATGTATCCCAAGAGAATGCAGCCATGTTGATGCTGATATCCTTCAACGCACTAACCATAGGCCTGTAGGCCTCATTTGTTGTCACTAGTGCCCCTTCCAGCAACACTATGGCATTCTTCACCCGAGTGTGCAACATCTGCTCTGTTGCCCTTGTTTCGACTATGAGGCTGGTCGAAAGGGTACTAGCCTAAGGGTTGCACACCTACAACTACTGCAGCTGCGCTCTGAGGGCCCCCAACACAATCTAGTTCTCCTGCATAAATTCCTGGAGGGCCTCGGAGGTGACATCACACACTGTTTCGCCGATGTCATGCAGATTACCCTCGGTAAGGGCGATCGAGTCAACAAACACCTTTGATGCCTTGACATTCTTGCCTGACCATGTCCGCTCGGTCGAGTGCGGGCACTTTAACTTTGTTGACGTGGTTTGTGGGTCCGCGCCTCCCCCTTCTTCCTCTGCTTCCTACCCATGCGAAGGCGAATTTTGGTCCTCGCGCATCTTCACAGCTGCCTCCTATGTTATTGTTGTTGCTACTACATTTTCTTGTTCAACTCATGTTTGTGCATCGTCCTGCACCTCCTGTGCTTTTTCTGCTTCTGCCTCCTTCCTTTTCTTTTCTACCAACTGCGCAATGCGTAGTTTGGCCTCCTATTTCTTCCTCTGTGCCGCAGACTTCTCTATCGTCGTGATGTCTGGAGCACGCCACTCCAGCGGCCATGTCTCCATTACATTGAAAATTACATTGTCCCTAGCCACAAAGGGTAGCTCTATCAATTTCTTGGTCGGGTCCTTACGCACTCTGATGTATATGCTGTGGAAATCCACCTTGAACTCTGCAAAACTTTGCAGGTTGTTGTATACAGTGGGTGACATCCTGGCTTGCGATTGATCCCCATTCTGAGGTTCATCTCCATGAGCACCCAAAATATCTTACTGTCACAAATCCTATTTGCATCCTTTATGGCCTAGAGCGAAGCATACTTCGTAGCCTCTGGCAGATCCCTATCAATTGTGGGGAATTGACTGTCTTCCGGCAATTCCCCTGCCATGAGCACTATGGACAGCAGAAGCCATGCATAGTGGAATTTTTTGCCCTGTTCCTGAGCTTCGCGGAAATTCTCCAAGAATTCCTTGCAGAGGAACTTGGACTAGTTGAACTGGACCCCCTCCGTGCACTGTTTAGCAAGTGCTACCATCGGCGTGGGTGCCTCGTCTGCGCGGCACTTACGCATAACCTTACCTGCCAGAATTTGGGTCGCCACTCGTACTACTTTGTTGCTTATGCTAGAGATGGTGTAGTCCCTCTTCTTCTTTTCCAGTTTACACTTCCTCTTCATGGCCTCTGTGATGGCCAAATCACTGCTTTTTCCCTCTGAGATATCTGCGAGGTCCTCTCCTTTTCATGGAAGCTGGGTGATGTAGTGAATAAAATGCTCCGTGATGGGGATGGGCTCCTCCAACCACAAACACCCACCATGCACTAGGCAAAGCAGTTGCCTGATGACGAAAATTGTTATTAGGGTGCGGTGGAAACGTGGTACCCAAAGCAAATTTAGTAGCCCTTCCTTTTCCACTCCGCTCAACCACTTTCACGGCTCTAATTCTGTTACCCCCGCTAAGGTGTTCTGCTTAGGCTTCATAAGATTCACGGTCTCAAGGTGAGGGAACTTCTCGTGCTCAGCGAGGTCCCAATCTTCAAATTTCAAGCTCGGCACCTGTCCCAGGTGTGTGCCATTAAAAATGATGTTGTCTAGGAGGAGTGGGGTCTGGAGCGAGCTCTTACTCTTGTCGAGATCCTTGGGCATTTTTTCCTTCCCTTTCTACCAGGGATATAGGCGGGTAGTTTTGTTGGAAGGTACGTAGGTTCAGTTTCCTCCTCCATGCCTTCATCCTCGTCTTCGTCAATAATTAGGTCCTCCAGGTCTTCCTCATCAATTTCTATGTTAATGGCTTTCCCCTTCTCCTCCATCGTCAGCTTGGTGCATAGCGGGTTTCGCAGGGACACCTGTATGAGAACCATCACCTGGTTGTCCTTCTTTGGTCTTGGCACACACGGTGATTTCGGGGTTTATACCACAATCCCAACACCTTCCATGGAATCCCCCACAATTAGGGCCTACGCGGCCTCTTCGGCGGTCACCTCTGTCATTTCCATAACTTCCTCAACTGCTGCCATCATATCCATCTAGAAATATATCACTTGCGAACTCAGGGGCTCAATCAACGCTCAGCACAACACAAACATGGCTCTTCTCAATAGCTCAATTTGCAAATGACCAAGTGTTTTTTGTTGGGCAGCCCTTTGTAATTTATAGCACCTTTTGAATTTGAATTCGACCATTCCCCCCAAATCCGGTTCATTAATGCTTCCTTGGCTGGTAAATTTTCGCAAATCTTGCCCATAAAACGCATCTTAAATGCCTACCGCCTGCTCCATTTGGTCTCAAGTCGAACATCACATTGTGAATAGTGACTTTAACGGTTATAATCTGGCCAACCCATGCGGTAGCGCAGCCCCCCTTACAGAGGCGTAGACCTTATGACCCTTTGCTTCTACGTGCAGCTCCCAAGCATAATAGTTTATAGTCCCGCACCTTCTTTCAACTGCTTGGAGCGCTAAGACTATGCTTCCCTTGGCTATTCAGGTAGTCGCACCACCTGTATATGATTTCTTCCAGTCATCCATCATTCTTCCTAGAAAATACCCACCTCTTACAGTTACTGGCGATGTCGCACACCTTATCATCTGCAACGCATCACCCTAGTTAATTCTCTTAGTAATGTGTTGTCCAAGCCAAGGCATTAGACTAATCAATTCGTGGCGATAGTCCTCAAACTTGTAAGTGTGATCCTGCGCATCATGTCTTATCACCTTGGTTTCCTTATCGGGAAAATATGCCCTTCTCCTATCCTCTAGATTCTTGACTTCCACTTTCGCCAGAGCGCTTCTCTTCCTTAATCGCACCCATTCTTTCATTAGTTCCTAGAGCCTAATATCATTTTTTTGAATGTCTTCATTAGGTTCCGCGTGTTCTTTCTCCATTTATTCTAATTACACGGTCCCTCCTCCCAGGGCACGTTAACCCTTCATATCCCATGGCGCTACTATGTGCGGACTAGGCCTGCGGTTATCCATTAGGAGCACAGCAGTTACTCCAAAACCTAGCCTCAACGTCGTCTGTCGTATTATTTTCTTGCACGTCACTCTATACGCCCATAGGACTACTAGTACGCGCAGGTCCCAATCACTTCGCTGCACGCTACATAATTGTTCAAAGCTTCGCACACTTCGCTAAATGCCTGCGTATGGTTACCCTTCTGCGCAATTATCTTCTGTTCACCATGTTGCTCCCCTTTGAGTAGCTTTTCACATTTCTACCTTCCCAACACCTGTGCATGGACCGTATAAATCAACGCGAAGTTCACATGCTTTCGCGCAGGTTGTTTGCCATAAGCTCGTACCCATCTGGATAGATGCGCTCGTGGACTATCCCATCCCTGGAATTTATTTTTCTATCGCATTATAGGCTTCCCAAACTAGGCACACATCATCCTCCTACATGCGCACCAGTGTCCAAAGCTTCCTTGGTGTGTACCCCACCACCTTGCGGGCGTAGTGTGCAGTACCCATTTAAAAGGCTTAAAGCACTGCTCTTCCGACACTTCACTTTCGAATTAGTTTAGGAAATCATCTACCTCGCTTAACCCATCATACATAAGCATATCCCTTATTTGCTTTGATACACAGCGCAACAATCTTGTCATAATGTTACAGTTCAACATGGTTAATTCGTGCAACTGGTTCTACCATCGTTCTATTTCTTCATTAGAATCCGACGTACAGGAGCTTTCGCATTCCCATGAGATTCGTCCATCCGCTGTTGGATTCACCTAGCCTTGTTCTTGCGTGGTTATCTTGTAGATGCAATCTAGATCATCCTCGCTCTCATCGTCACGCACTGGCTCTGTGTAACACGATCCTTTCGCAGGGTCTAACGATAAAACTATGTGCAGAGACTTGTTCTCAAAAATCATTTTGTGCTTCTTTAGATTTATTACCCCATTCATGTCAGTGGCCCAATATATCCCTAATAGTGCGGGGTAGGGATTGTTGTCATCAACAATCTCTATCACTTCAAAATTTGCTAGCACACTTGCCCCTTTGATATCTATAGTGACTCCCTGCAATCTTCCCATAGGTAGGATCTTCTGCTGGTTCGCCATTCTCAACTAGATAGGAGACCATTGCAACAAAGGCCTCCCCATGCGGTCCCATGTCTGCTTTGGCAGAACATTTACATCTGATCCCAAGTCCAGAATCACTTGATCCATCTCATATTCTCTGATTTGCGCAGTCAATCTCATTTCTCTTCCTGTCCTCGTTGTATGCTTTCCAACCTTCTTGACTACGCGATTCACCTGGCGAGGTCCCTGCGCATCTATTGATGAGTTCCTGCAACCCTTTTACAACCTTGTTGTTGCAAAACAGCTTCAAGCATGTCTCCAGGAACGTTGTGAGCATTGATGGGTCCATGTCTAGCTCCACCCTTCCTTTACTTCTTGAAGTGGAGGCCTCAATGAAGCTCTCCCTAGCTTCCATGAAGGTTTCCTTGGTGCGCTCCAAATCAAACTCTGGTTCTTTCATTGGAGCCTTGTGAACCTAAGTACTATCTTCAGGTTCCTTGCCCTTGTCATCCCCTGTCGTAATTCCACTTCGGAGCACGATGTTTACATTCGGGTCCTTCTCACATGGCTCCGACCTCATCATTTGTAGGTTCTGAGTCGGGGGAGGTTGGAGTGCTCCCTTATCGCGCAACCTCGCTATCAGTGTGGGTCAATCCTCTGTCTCATGATCAAAAAAATGTACAATACAAGCAGGACGGATGAGTTAGATTCATACAATTGTGGGCATAATGTCATATCCCTCCGCAATTGTAACATATTAGCTGTCCGCGGCCTCTCCCAAATCCTCCTCCCTCTCGGCATTGTCCGCGCCCCTGAAATCTGGTGCATGCCATTCCGACGTTTTGGTTAAGGGGTCACATTTCAGCTTGAACTCTATAAGTGGGATTCCTATCCATCATCAGCTCATAACTTCTACAGTTACACTCATCATGTCCTACTGACCTACAGAAATTATAGAGCAACTGCTGGGAATTTGCATGTACTTCTACAATAAGTGGCAGTTGTCTATGGCATGCTTTCCCCCTATTTGAAAAATCGCGCACCATAATGCAGGTGCCACACTAGGCCCTTCTTGTGCCTATAGCCTCAATGGCATCAATCCCCCTCCCGCGAGGTAATTCGCAAACACTAGGCAATGGTCCTTGTCATGTCCCTGACCCTTGCATTTTAAGCACCATACTTCTTCACGTACCTTCGGGCAAACTTTTCAGTCTTGCTTCAGGCTTTGCATCTCGAGGCATAAGCTCTTCAGCTACGCGTGAATCTACTGAACTCCTAGATTAGGACCTTGTATCGAAGTTTCATGTAGCCTCATCGCGGCCTCTAATGCTTCAACTTGAGTTGTTATTATTTACTGTGAAAACGCATTCCTCAAATGCGGTGCTAGTGATGCTACAAACCATGTGTGGCATTGTCCATCTTTCAGAGTCATGTTGGCTTCGCCAATCATACATTTCAGCCTTTGATCCAACTCCCAAGGAGTCTCACCTGGTAGCATCATGATTTCTTTGAGCCCAATTATTGACTGCACTTCTGATTTTGACCAGCTAAATTCCTTAGTTAGCGTGGCTTGAACCTCCTTGATTCCTACATTCGGATGATCACTCGAGTGCTTAATGTATCAGGTCAATGCGCGATCCTACAAGGCACTAACCAACATATCTTTCTTGATCGCATCATCTGTCACTCCTTGTGCTTCCCATACAGCTTTTACCACGAACCAAAAATGGTCTGGATCTTCATTTCCGAATCCTTTGAACACCGAAAAATTTATTGTGCTTGCCATATTACAACACAGTGGTGGTGGAGGTGGGGTGGGTGAGGATGGAGGTGATGGTGACGAAACTAGTGGTGGTGTGGGTGGAGGTGGTATGTGCAGAATCCTCTGCCTTATCAAGTTGACTGCACTGCGTAGAGATACCTGTTGTTATAGACATATTAGGGCTCATCAACCCCTAAAAGAATTGTTTCATACCCTAAATTAACATAGTCATCTAAACACATCATTCTCCAAAAGTTCCATCTGAGAAACCATCCGAAAATTGCCTAAATTGAACCATACTGGTTGCTCCACTAGCAAAGTGCGATGCATAATGAGTGGTACACTACCAGGGTGCGATGCATACTGTTTAGGCCTTCTATAGGGTGCGATGGGCGAGAATGGACAAATGTCCGAGACAATTTGCTAGGTGGTTTCTCATGGAATTTTCTAGAAACTTCTCCTGTGCCACTTGCCTCTCTGAATTCGCCCAAGGATGAGTAAGGGATCTAAGAAAATCTCCAATCCCTTCTCTTATGGAATCAACTGTAACAAGTGGAATGACACTAATCAAACCCCATGGATGACTCACACCCTTGCACACATCTATAAATGGATCCCTCATCTAAGAGATCTGGAGGCTGGAATATTGTGAATTACAAGGAAGTGTTGATAGTTTGTAATTCAGAAAAGAGCATTGTATTGTCAGTGTGATCTTGCTATTTCATGAGGTGAAGAAGGATTGAAGCTGGGAGGTTGATGCTGGATTAGACAACTGGGTTGTAATTCTCCTTTCTTTTAAAAAAGTTCTTCAAGTTTTCTTCCATATGATTGGGAAACTGTGAATGTTATAATTTGTGAATGCTATTATTTGTTCATTATATATCTGATTGTTTAATGTTTATGTTGAAATAGATCATGATGCTTTGATGGTTCTTTGTTGTTGTACCTGTGCAGGTACTCTCCAAGCGTGTTAAGTGCGGGGAGGAGTTACGGGATCTGTCAAAGGGGAGAGAGATCATGTAAGGGATTAAGCGGAAGTTCCAGGTTGGTTCCATTATCTTTCTCTTATCTGTTACACATAGAAGAAATCGTTGAATTGCTTTAAATTGTTGTTTATAGGGTAGCAACCAAACCTGGAGGGCTAGCATTCTTTAAGAATACTAGTTTTCCCATAAACAAATTGGTGACTTCGCTGGGGACTGAACAGATGTTTGTTTGTTGTTATTGTTTTTTTATAAACTATAGACAGAGTCTGAAGTCAGCCAGGTAGCCTTTTAACTGCTCTTGCGCTGCAATTGCATAGTAGGTGAACGCTGCTTCAGTCAATCTCTAGTTTAGTTTATGAATTAAACATTTGAGTTACAAGCACATCTAGATGCCCTTTTGGTAGCTCAATAACCTCTCAAGACATTCCACCATACTTTGCTCTTTATTGTTCATCAAAATACAGCTTAACTCATTGAAAACAACTGCACATTTGAGCCAAAACCCTTTTCAGTTGCGCTCCCTGGACCATCGCACTGTCTTCCACTGTAACTCAGTATGCATCGCACCTCTTGAGTGTAGTAAGTGTGATGCATCTCTGTTTCTGTGAAGCCTAGGTGCGATGATTGACTGAACTCTTTTTCCATCTAGAAATTGAGGGTTTTTTTACCTTGTTTTCAGTTTTGTTTGGTTGTTTTGCTGCAAATGAACAGTGCCTCTTTACTGAAACTTACTTGCATCACTTAGATCAACCTCAATTACATTAGGATTAGTGAATGTTTTTATGTATTTGTTCATCATTTACAATCCTTTGTCGAAAAGTTGTTTAAATCAATTTGTCGCTTTGGTACAAAAAGTGTCGTAATTGTCGTTTTTTATCAAAAAGAGAAGTGTCGTGAATTCTTCCTTCCCTTGATAATCGATTGAACTTTTCTTCATGTTTTTGGTTTGATTTTTTTATATTCGAAGTGTCGAAAGCATTTTTATTCAAAATTGAAAAGTGTCGTTTTGAGTCTTCCTTTCTCTTTTGAAGAAGAAATTGTCAAAAATGTCATTTTGAGTGAAATATTTCAGATCTTTGCTGCATTTAGTTTTCCTTTTTGGCATTTTTCACATTAAGGAGAATGAAAAAAAATACATGCATTTGCATTTAGCATTTTTAGACTTGTGTGTGAAAAGATGATTTAGGGAAATGCACTAGTGTGTGCTCTTTGCTCTTTGCTTAAAAGCACTGTAATTTTCTTTCCCTAGTAGCTAGGATTTTCATTGCTCAAAATAAACAAAGATTGTTTATCATTGTAGATTGCATCTTAGGAATTTCAAATCATCATCACACAGTGAACCTTTGAAAGGAAAACTCTAAACAAGATCAACTTTAAAATGAATTTCAATGAATCTAACAACACTTTGGAACTTAACGAAAAATATCTAGAGGTCTACGCTAGAGACATGTTACGGCGTCATTAAAACTAGTGGCTATTGTTTCCATTGAAGGTTGGGTGATTCCTCCTCCTTGATATGACAAGTGCTAGCACGGATTTGTGCTCCCCGTATTGTCACGTATATATTGGGAGACCACAATAGGCTTATATCCTTTATCCATAGGAAGCTGAGTCTGCCGCCTTATTGATCGCAATGTGCTAAACACAGCATTTGTGAAGATTGACTGCCATACATGAGTCCTTGGTAATTTCTCTTTAATTTATCATCAAGGTGTATATTCTAGTTTTGCGATTGGTTTGGTAATCCCTCTATCTAGATTCTCCAAAGTAGTCACTTTCATTCCTTTTCAAATCTTTAAAAGAAAAGGTCCATCTGAGCACTTGTCCTTTCAGGCTCATTTAAAATCGAAGGAGACTAGAGTCATCTTTAGGTTTTTCTCGACTCTTAAAAACTGAAAAATCAAAGTTGTGCCCAAGCGTCATTAAAATTAATTGAATTCAGAATAACATCATTTTCCCCTTAATTTTGAGTTGATCAAATAATTCGCAATCGTGGAAGAAAGTCAATCAAAACCTCGTCGTTCACGGAGACTAACGAGTCAACCGTCTTTGACTTCGGAAGGGAAGCCAATCCGAACAAAGAGATCTCATTTAATTGAGTCCAATTCATCTGGTTTACTTGAAAATTTTGTTTAAACATTGTCAGAGACTACAGTTACTTCGATTATTCCTAGTACATCTGCCTTAAGAGAAGAAGTTCCGCAGTTACAAAAGGACATTAGAACTGATCCTACTGTAACGGTAGACACTTATGTATCTGAAACAACTCCATCTAGAGTTGATCTAGAACCCCTCTCAATTCAAACCGAAGCTACATTTGAACCAGTAGTTGTTCAAGAACCTCCCTTTGAGACTGAAGTTCATTTACATGAACATCTGGAAGTTGAGTTTCAGTATTCAGAAGCTGTCACCCCTAAAATATCTGTCACTACAGAAGCTATACCTTCTATGGCTCCATAAATATTTTATGGACCTGACGGTCTACCTCTTCCCCCTGGTCTAATTGCTATAGAGGAGATAGTAGAGGATCCCCCATCTAGTACCCTGTTTCATTTTGGAACTGGGATTCATTTGTATCCCTCTACTCCTGAGTTTGGTTCTTTTAATCCTCCTTCATCGCAAGTTCCTGTCGAATCGCTAGGAGATCTTTTGGATAGACTAAACATGTCTGAGCAACCACTAACATCTAAGAATGTTTCATCTGATGCAGTTGCGGCAGAACCTCACGCTGCTATTCCTACAATGTTTTCTGGTACACCATCTGTTCCAGCTGGTTATCGATCACTAGCTAGAGTTCACTCAGGGGCTACTTCAGTGCCATGGTCTGCTCCTATTTATTCATTCGGAGTCCCATCTTGTCCTTCTTATTTTGAAGCTCAGCAATTTGATCCTGCGTGCCAGTATCAATTTGGGCAAACCCTTTCAAAGACAGATATATCCTTTAAACATTGGACTGCCGCCATATGGAGAGTAGTATGCCTTTTCACTGTTTCCTCTTTGGGAACAAACATATGAGAGTTTCCAATAATATTCAGGTCAAACTAGAATTACATCTAGTGGTTGGATACCAATACTGCCAGAACAACCAAGGGTTGTATATCCAACACAACCGATCCGACCTATGTCGAATATTCCCACTACACTTGCTATAATGACTGTGTCGCAAACACAAGCACAGCCTGTTGTGTCTCAACCTCAACGTGGTCCTTCTTCCTCGCAACCTCAAGTTTCAAGGAAAAAGACTCAAGTCTCTCAGGGTGTGATACAATAGCCACTTCTCTCTACAGCTCAACTGCAACCTCAGGTTAGTGCTTCTTTATATGGAATGACTCAGGCACCAACAGGTATTGTCAATCTGCAACTTGGTCAATCTTCCAGTATTCGGCAACAGCAAATGGTCCAACAACTGTGGCTAGCACAATACCAACAACTGCAATTCCAGCAAACCCAACCTTAGTTTGGGCTCGGTTTACAAGCTCAGACGAGATTTGGTCAATGTCAAGCCTACCAAGGACCTGGTATGCAAAGACATACTGCTCAGGCGATTCCACCTTATCATGGGTATGCTCTGTTAACACCCAGGTTGTTCCCTTTGACTCCTGAGGGAATACGGCCGGGGTAACCACTAACCAAGCTTTGGATTACAGGTTCTAGCCAACCTGTAATCAGAGAGGGCTCTCTCTTTTATTTTTTAACTTTGTTCTTGAGGATTTTAGGCTAGCTATGTGGTGAGGGTTTGGTTTGTAATTTTGGTTGAGTGATGTCTTTCAGTACCTAAGATGAGATGTTCAGACAGTTTTAGTCCATTGGGCAATGGAGTCTATGGTTGTATGTTGCTTGAAGGGTTGAGTGGGATTGTTTAAACTGCAGGGCCTTTTAGATATTTCATGAAACAAACTTGAAATTGTGATGATGAGGTATGATCAACCAGTGGAAGGCAATTAAGAGTTTTCCACTAAGCTGGAGGTATGAGAATGAGATATATTGCCCAGGAGCAGACTTGAATTCCTGAACGATAATCACTGTGAAAATTATAGTTGGAAGGTGTAGCAATTAAGAATTACACTATCATGACTATAACTGAGGAAAACATTCATAACAGCATAGATTGAGTTCAGGGTATTCAATGAATAAATCCTGAAACTATTCTTTTTCTTTGCTATTAAACTGTGAAACATAGAACATGAATGGATTATGAAGGAATGAAACACATAAAGAAAAGGTCAAGGAAACTTATTGTCCCATGAAATACGCAGGAATCCTGTAGCATTCAGTAAACACAGCACAACGCATCAAACAACACAGAACTTTCGAAATTCCATCAGCTCTTTGTATTAAACTCTGTACATTTACAGCATAGGATGTCTTGAAGAGAAAATCAACAACCCCTGTAAGCTTATGCGAGGGGGAATATATACAATCGGTTTTACAAAAATATCTGAACCGCTGAGTCATTTGATTAATAAATATGTTCACCAACTTTCAGAATAGCAGATAAGGAAGTTATTGCTGCTCTAAATACAAAATAAATACTCTTTAATTTTGTCAGAAGTTTTCTTGACCTTTGGAGGCCATTGAGTCGGTTGAGCGTTTCTGCATTAATGCTGGATGGTATGTCTTTATGGCTCTGTCATGCTGTAGCTGTCAGTGTTGCTTTAGTGGCCGAATCTGCTTTGCTGAGTTGGCTCAGCCCAGTCTTTTCCAGTCATACTGAATGCATTAAATTTTCTTAACATGATGACTTATATTTTAACAAAACTTTGATGAAAACCTGTTGTTTACAGTAATAACTGTATCATGCTAGTCCAGCATTCCTGTGTAGGCAATTGATGCCTCAAAATTGCGCCCAATGTTTCATCTGCCTCAGTATATTTGTAATAATTTGGAGGCACTTCAAACAGATGCCTGATTTCATTCACAATAAAAAACAAATTTTCTACTTTCTCATAAAGGCTCTGCCCAGATGCAGGCCCTGCTTCCTCGGGAGTACTTGGTCCTGAAGTGATCTGATTGGTGGCAAATGTATTCACTCTTTTTGCATAGTTCTCATGTGATAATAGCCTCCCTGCGCTGTTCAGTAAGCTGGGAAGGCCTCTGCTGTGTAATGTTGTGAACTTATCAGTGAATTTATTTACTTCTGTTTGCATCTCCTGGCACCTTCTATCCAAGGTCTGCACCAAATTTCTCAATGTGAGGACCCTCTTTATCAGCAGGATGGTGTCAGTTCTATTGGGGATTCCTATTGCTGCTAGCTGAGGACCTGTGCGGTTATTGAGAACATTGATCATTCTATTGGCTATTTCAGGCATATTGCCTAGAGATGCCCTTGCTCTTTGGTTTTCCTTGTGTGCCCTGCTTATGAGCTCCATGTGCTCATGAATAGTCTCTATGTACTGCCATTGATCTGTTATTGATTGGCCAATTTTGGCCCATAGAACTTTCTTGATCTCAGCCACCACTTTGTCAAGGGTGAGCTCTTTCTCCAGCTCCTTTATCCTCTCCTTGAGAGCCTTTACTTCTCTCCCTTTTTCAGCTACACTTTGTTTAGATTTGTCATATTTTTCATTTATGGTAGCCAAATTTTCTTTGGCTTGATTCAGCTCTGCCATCTGGGCTTCTAGGGCTTGAATCTCATTCTTCAACTTCTGCATGTCAAGGCTTGGAGCCTGCTCTGATGTTGGTGCTGGTGCTGATGTAGATGGAGCTGTCTCAACTGTCTGCCCTGTGGGAGGAATGACACTTTGAGGGGGTTCCTCAAGGTTGATTACTGGTTGAGGGGGCTGAGATGTTTGGCCTCCTTCTTTCTGTTGAAGGGCTGCCTGTAATGCAGCCTCTGTTTCTACCAATTTTCCCTCTGTTTGCACTAGTTGCTTATGCAGTGTTAGCAGCATTGTTACTACATCCTGGTCTTTTCTTTGTTGGGCCACCTCTTCTGTTTGAGGGTGAAGAGTTGCTGGGATCTTCACCATCTTTCTTAAAGCTGCAATATCTGCATCTCTTATCTTTAGCAGCGCTTGTATAGCTTTGGGATCCTTTGGATCATGCCCAAGCTCTATGATAATATCCTCCAATGCCTTGATCCTGTTGTCTTTGGCCTGAGAGGATGCTTTCTCCAACTCAAGTTGGGCAGTTGTATTGTTCAGGCTATTTTCCAACTTGTGTGCCAGGAAGGTCTTGTCTGCCAGTGTTGAATAGACCATCTCACCCGTTTGCTTGTGAAGCTCTATCTGATCCATAGGGTGGATGTCTTTTGCAAGAACCTCAAGGTTGGTCCTTATATAGTCTGCAGCTGACTGTGGCTGCAGCATGGTGGGCATGAAATGACTCATGGTCATTTTCCCCTCTGTTATGTCATAAGCTGACATAAGCCTCTGCTGATTTGTAGGGGCCATCTTAAGCAAGTGATTATAGAGCTGGAGCCTGACTGGCTCATTTCTTTTCTTGATGTCAATGAATTGTTGCTTAATGCCTGTTTCAGCTCTCCTTTGCTGACTTGAGGAGCTGACTTCTCCTCCAAGGGTTCTTTCATGTTCCTGCTGAAAGGAACTGGCAGATGTCTCCATGCTTGGTGGGACCATGCCCAAAGATTGCCCAATAGGCATCTCTTCTTCAGAAAGGGGATTGAGTCTCTGCCTTTTCTCCCCTTGATTTGTGGATGCGGTGAGGGGAGTTTCTTGCTCTCTATCCCTCTTTCTGCTTTTTTCCTCATTCTGTGGAGTTTGGAGCACCGAGGCCTCTACTGTTGTTTATTGCCTAGGAGGCACAGCTTCTTGAGACTGCTACTCTTTGGATTTTGGGGCCTCAGCTGTTTGTTCTTGCTGCTTTGGCAGATCTTTTTGTTGTTCTGTTGTAGGAGGTGGTTGTTCCTACTCCATTTCATTTTCCTTACCCTTGCTGGATACCTGATGAACTGTTTTAGCTGCTTGTTGGTGGACTGTAGAGGATGAGGCAGCTGCTCCAAGTTGCCTTTGGTAATAAGAGGAGACCTGCCCACAAGTTTCCAAGTCAGCTTCTTTTTCAAGATTCTTTGCCTCTCTTTGCAGTATTTCTTCTCTAGTATTTGCCTCTTCTAGAGTGCCCTCTTTCCAACTTAACAAATTGGCATATTGTTCGATATGAGGCAATCTGATGTGATCATAGCAAGCCATTTTATATTTGACCCTTCTAAGGCTAATGAAATGATTAGGGTCATAGGGTGACCAGATGAAACTGGTTTGCAATTAGAGGCCCTCCAGGATCCTATTTGCTTCCTTCCATCCCTCCTCCCTTTTGTTGTAAAGAAATGGGCCTAGCTGGTTCCTGATTTTTAGTTGCACCTTCTTGTTTTTGCTGTGGAAATGGACTTGGTCTGCATTTCCAAACTGCCTGAAATACTCTAAGGCAAAGAGTCTCATAGGGACATATCTTGGCAGTCTATATGGGTTTAATTCACAGCCATATATTCTGATTACTGTGTGGTTTTGGTAGAAGTACCAATCCCCAATGCTGTAGGCCTTTGAGAGCTGGAGTATCCTTTGCATCTCATCTGTCAATCTTGGAGGAGGGGTACCCAATAACAAGGTCATAGCTGGATGGATGAAGAGGTCTATGAACTCACAGTAGCTGTATGGTGAAAAAGATGTATGGTGAAAGACTGAGGTCCAAAATACCACAGACCTTGGGTTTCCCTGGGCATCAAACTTCTTGAGAGGAATAGGGAAGCCATCAGGTTGATAAAATAAGAAGAGGTGATAGATGTATGAGGTGTATCTGAACACCTTTTCCCTTTCTAGATTCATCAATTGTTCATGAATCTTATTAGCAATGTATGCAGCATAATCATAATGTACAGCAGGAGGCATTCCAGGGGAGAATATGGATAGCATGGCCAGAATGGTTTCATCAACATCCTCACATGACCTGTAACCCAGGACATAACTGATCAAATCCACCAGCATTTTTCCCAACTCATTGAGATATTGATTGCCTATAGGAGGAGTCCTCACAGCTTCAGAGCTTGGTTGAACAAACAGTTGATTAATCTTGATAATTTGGGCACTGGACAGCTTGCCCCCTTTGTTTAGCAAGTCCCTCATGGAGAGAGGAGTTAGAGGCTTTGCAGTGGGAAAGTGTAGCATCTCATTTATGGACTCAGGAGTGATATGGAACAAAACTGAACCTGAGGGGCTGAGAACAGCTCTTTGACATGGGTCATAGTTGGAACAGCATCGATGGATCAAGTCTGGAATGACATTGACTTGAGGAAGGTTGAAAATGGGCAAATTGGAGTCCCAAATCCCTAGAATATTAGCTCCACTGAGGTACTTGGCCTTCATCTCATTAAGTACATGAATATTAAACTTGGAACTCATTGCGAATGATTCTGTCATCTGGTAATCTGTATCACCCAGGGGCTTCCACTCTAACTCTCTGTGTGGGGCATTCAAGGGTTGAACGTTCAGTGCTACTAGTGTTTCCATGGTTAACTTGTACTCTGATGTGTACTAGAACTTGCTTTACTGGGCATAGCAACACAGAGGGGTATTTTTGCAAAAGTAAGGCAAATTGCAAGGGAAAATAGGGTAAATTATGGTGAGAACAATTGAAATGCTTTAAGAGAGTTGAAAGGGAAAATGCCGGGACTAGTAAAACTGTTTTCCTGGTGAATTAGTGAAGCAAGGTTTCAAGTTCACGAATGCGCGAACTAACTGCTAATTGATGGAAATTTGGCTCAATGCGGGTTTCTGTAGGCGACTTTCGAGCTTATAACTGAAGATAGAGCTGGTTACCGGAGAATTACTGGTAAGTACAGTGATTTTCACTCTCTTTATGCTTGCTTGGTAAATTATACTCAAAACCAGGCGCTGAGGGGAAACTCGGATAAATACCTGGTAAAACTTTGGCAATGGCGACAAATGCAGGTGAATTTGTAGGCACCCACGGTCTTTAAGTCGAATTCTGTAGGTTGGCGCCGAAATGGTCGTAATTTGCATGCAGAGAGGAGAAATAGTTCTTTTGGCAAAAGTGACAAAAAGCACGATTTTTTGGCGAAAATATGGACTTTTTGGGTTATTGGCGCTTCTTTTGGATGACGTCAGCATGACGTCATCGGGTGGGGTCAGGTACGGAAAGGTGACGTGGTGGCCTGTGAGTGATCCACGGGGACTGGTGAGGTGGCGGACAGGTCGGAGCAGTTGCGGGCCAGGGGCTGACGTGGCGCTTAGTGGCATGACGTGGGCGTGACGTAGCGGTGACGTGGGCAGGCGGTATACAAATGGTGGTAAGCGGTTCCATCGGACCGCTTATGGTACGGTGGTGTCAGATTCCAGGAAGCTTCCAAAATGACACTTGCCTCAGGGAATTCGACTGGTGATGAGTAAGAGGTTCCAAATCTCTAAGTGGAAGCAAGAACCTCCAAGTGGAATCAAGAACTGAAAGAGGGAGAGGACACTAGTCACATCTCAGGCTGACTCATCCTCTCTCCAAACATCTATATATGGATCTCTCCTTCATGAGATCTAGAGGCTGGAATTTTGTGAATGCAAAGAATTGCTATCGGTTTGAGTTTAGCACTATTGGCTGATTTGCTTTGAAGGAGGTGAAGAGGAGATTCCTTTCTGCTGGGAAGGTGATGCTGGATTGGGCCTCTTATGGTTGTATCACTTCTTGAACTTTACTTCTTCCATCAATAAAGCCATTTGAGTTTCTTCTATATGCATGTATCTCAATGATGTTTTGTTATACTTGTGTATTTAGTTTATTCTAATCCTTAAACTAGTTATGAATGTATGCTTCTTGTAGTTTCTCTCTCTTGCCATTTTGCAGGAACTTGGTGTAGCTGGTCCAGTGAAAGAGCAAGGAGCTGGGAGCAAGCAGCAAGGAGTGAGATTGGATCAACCATTAGCGGAAGACATCGGTTAGTGGATCTCTTTCTCCTCTCTTTACATTTCATAAAGAAGAAATCTTAGATAGTTTTGTCTTGCTTGTTGCTGAGGTATTATCACCCTTAGAGTGGGATAGGGTCATTCTGTATTGGATACTTTTCCCAAAAACAAATTGGCGACTCCACTGGGGATCGTATCTTGTTGTTTTGTTTGTGTTTTTGCTATTCATTTCATAAACTCAGGGAGTATCGAATCGAACTGCATTTGGATCTTTCAAATGCAAAGTAGAGGGCAGCTACTCTAGTCCAGTTATTGGACCTGTTTATGATTTGAAGAGCTGATCCAAAAGTGCTCTAACAGCTCTTAGTGATAGATCTTCATCCTCCTTTGAATCATCCCTTAGTGTGTACTTGATTGCTAGCTTTGGTTTGGCCAAAAACGGTGATTTCAACTGTAAACCGTAGCTCAAAACCCCGGAATATTCTCGTTCTGGTTTCAGCGCAGACCCAGTGAAGAGGTTCTGCATTTCAACGCAGGTCCCGTGAAGGCTACCTGCGCTGAATGTCAAAACCTCTGTGTTACACCTGCGCTGAAACAGTCTTTGCCTTGTGCAACTGTGGTTCCCTGTGTCTTTTGCTCAGTTTTCATCCTTGTTTTTGCAGCCTGTTATCAGTCAATGTACCTATCTGAAACCACCTTTCTTTGCCTCCATTCCGCCTCGATTGTATAAATAAACTGTATTTGTTCTTTGTGTATTTCTTACATCATTTGCAGTTTCCCATTACGAAAGTCAACTAATCTTGCTGTGACCTCTTAGATCTAGACCTATCATAAGTGTCGTTTTGATCTTAGGAGTTAGTTTGTTTGCTGTTCACAGCTGATTGAGCTTTTGCTTTCATCATATGGTTTGAATTTATGCATTTCTAGTGTCGAAACAAGTAAATCATAAGGTGTCTTTTGATTTTGGACAAAAGCTTGTTTATTTTCACTTGAAATCAAATTCAAAGTTATACAACAACTTTCTTTTTATAAACATCAATATTAAGAAAGAGAAATGAAATACCTGCATCGTGCATTTGCATTTTGACAGCTTGCATGTTGATTTAGGAAAAAGTGCATTAGTGTGTGCTCTATGATCTGTGTGAAAAGATGATGTCTTTCTTTTCCCTCAGTAGTTAAGATTTTCATATGTTGAAAAGATAGAAAAGCTTGCTTATCATCTTTAGACTGCATTTAGGAGTTGTACCATACATCTCGTGGTGATCCATAAAGGCAAACTGCTAAACAAGATCAACCTAAAATAAATTGAATGAACATAACAACGCTTTGGAACATAACGCAAACACATAGAGGTCTAAGCTAGAGACGTGTTCCGGTGTCGTTAAACGTGATATCTTACCGTTGAGTGGTTGGGTGATTCCTCCACGGTGAAGCGATAAGTATCAATACGGACTTGTGCTCCCACGTACCGTCGTGTATATATTGGGAGACCCCTATAGGAATAAATCCTTTATCCATAGGAAGCCGTGTCGGCCGCACTACTGATCGCAATGCAGTGAACACAGCATTCACGGAGATCGACCGCCCGTACCTTAAAAAGTATTCTGCGGTTTTGCGAAAAGTTTGGCACACCCTCTGCCTAGAACTCCAGAGCAGTTCCTTTTGGCCTTTTTCAGACTCTATAACAGAAAAAGTCCACCCGAGCATTTGTCACTTCGGGCTCGTTAAAACATCGAAGGAGACTAGAGTCATCTTCAGCTTTTTCTCGACTCTTTAAAAGTGAAAAAGCAAGTTGTGTCTAAAAGCGTCTAAAAAATCATTTAATTCGGACACACATTTTCCCCTTTGTATTTTGGTTGATCGAGTAATCCGCAATCGTGGAGGAAAGTCAATTGAAACCCCGTCGTTCGTAGAGGCTTATGAGTCAAGCGTCTTTGTCTCTAGAATCAAAAACAGTACGGACAAAGCGAACTCGTATAACCAGTTCGAAATATCCTATCAAAGTTAGAACAAGTGCTCCAACGAAATCTGAGATTCCGGTTACTCCAAACATTTCTGGGAACCCTGCCTCTATTGAAGAAGTTCAACAGCCACAGAGGGACAGTAACACTGATCCTAGTCTGAGAGCAAATACTTGCGTTACTGAATCAGTTCCATCTGTAACCGGTTCAGAGAGTCTTACTCCTCAAACAACTGTCGTTGTCAAATCAACCCCTTCTTCAGCACCAGAAATATTTTACGGACCTGATGGTCTTCCCCTTCCACCTGGTCTGATTGCGATAGAGGAAATTTTAGAAGATCCGCAAGCAACTACTCCAACCCATTTTGGAGTAGGGGTCACTCTATTTCCTTCTACATCAGAAGTTAGTCTATCACCAGTGGAAGTTCCTGTAGAATCGCTAGGCAATCTATTGGATAGACTCAAAATGTTTGAACAACCGTCAACATCTAGGACTGTGTCAAATGACACAGCGACAGCGGAACCTCCTGCCGTCACTCCGACAATGTTCGCCGGCATACCATCTGTCCCAACTAGCTCTCAACAGCTGGAAGGAGCCCCTTCAGGGGCTATTACGACAATGTGGTCTGTTCCTGTTTGTTCTTTCGGGATAATACCCAGTAACTCTTATGTTGGAACTCAACAAATTGATCCATTTGGAGGTCAATTTGGGCAATCCGGTCCTCAAGGGTTAACAATCCCTTTCAGTGCTGGATCACCACCGTATGGGGGGCAATATGCCCTTTCATTACCCCCTCCGAGAGGTTACCCATACGGGAGTTCACAACAGTATTCAGGTTATACTAGAATTACGACAAGTGGTTGGGTACCTATGCTACCCCAACAACCAAGAGTTGTGTATTCTATGCAACAATGTGTACCTGTGTCGAACATCCCGACAACACCAACTATTGTAACCGTGTCGCAAGTTCAAACGATTCCTGTTGTATGTCAACCTCAGATTTCTCAGGTTGTAATGCAACAGCCCCTTGACCCTGTGGCTCAACCACAATTTCCAACTGGCGGGGCAGCACAAGTACAAACGGGTACAATTACCCCACATCTTGGTCTAGCGGTTAGCATAGCACAACAGAACATGGCTTCACAACCGCAATACCAACAACCGCAATTCCAGCAAGTGTACCAAGGTTCTGAGCAGCAGATCTTTGCGAACAGTGGACAACCGTATATCCAAAACGGTCAAAATCAACCACTTTACAGTGGTCTAGTCCACCAACCGTATCAATCATACCAACATCAATTACATTATGCTGGTATGCAAAGACCAACTGCTCAGGCGATTCCATCGTATCCTGGGTATGCTTCACCTAATCTGAGTCAACAATTACCATTCGTGGCAACTCTAGAGTTACCCGATTTACATCGGTTGACAAACGATCCGATTGCTTATGCCCCTTGGTGGCCAGCAATTCCTCACAAACTTCCATCAGACATCCCTAAATTCAATGGAAATCCAGGTGAAGACCCATCGAATCACGTGATGACTTTCCATCTGTGGTGTTCATCAAACACTCTAAACGATGATTCGATAAGGCTTCACCTTTTTCAGAGGACGTTGACGGGACGAGCGGCAAAATGGTATATTGAATTGCCTAGAGCTTCGTTCGACAACTTCAGTACCTTAGCCACAACCTTTTTAACCCATTTTCAATTACCGATAAGGTATGAAATGGGAACATAACTCCTTACCAACTTCAAACAGACGACCGCCACCCACATATCTGATCATATACATGAGTGGCGACGTCGTCGTAGGATGGTAAAAACATACATTCCCGATCAGCTATTAGCTGAATGGTTTATCAAGTCATTACTTCCTACCATCACGGAAGATGTGGCAAAGGGGGGGTCGTAACGGAAGAGCAAGTTATCGCTCGTGCGCAATATCTTGACTTGGTCTATACCCAATCTGGCACGCTCTACGACAAAATACTTGACGCCCCTAGACCAGAATTCTCAATTCCTCCTCCTCCTAAATCAAACAATGACTCTCACTCCGGCGATGGCGTGATTGGCAAAACAGATACGAAATCAACAAAGGCTACATCTAAAAAGGCCTGTAAGATTTCTAGTCAAAATGCAAATGAGGAACTTCTTGCCTCGGAAGTAAATGCCATGTCGACCGACAAGGGCAAACAACTGAAGCAACCAGGGGGCAAGAAGAAAAAGAAAGGGAGAAAAAGGAAACCCCCTGTAGGGTGTCATATATGCGATGAGGATCATTGGACGAAAGCTTGTCCACATATAGCTGAAGTTAAGAAACTCTTTAAGAGTTCAAAAACCCCAGCAGTATTGACTGATCCGTTTCCAAGCCCGAGGACCAAACTCTTTGCTAATCAAAATGCTTTCCGATCCCAAGTGCTTATGTTTTCTGTCTCAAAGCAGCAAAATGATGCTTTGACAAGGAATAAAGATTACAGGAATCCACGGCTGTCGAATAACAAGGCTAATGAACAACCTAGTAGTTCGACGAAAACTTTGACCAAAGTTGTGCCACCCATCATTCCTGAACCAATGATAAAGTCACCAAAGGGAGTAGTACACAAATCGACATTTAATCCTCGTGCCAAAGTAGCACAGAATTATAATATAGTAGAGGACCTAGCCCAATCGTCGTCCGCTATGTCGACACTTGAGGTACCGCAAAATTGCCCCTCCCAAGAACAAGCTTATTTATCAGCAATAGGTGAAATTGGCCCAATGGATTCCAATCTTGTGGCCTTTAATCATAAAGGATATGACCCTCAGTTACCAGCTCAACTAGCTTTCCTTATTCAAGTGAAAGCCCTCAACAAAACTGTTCATCGAACAATTATTGATGAGGGAGCATCTACATGTCTTATGTCGATGAGTTGCTGGAAAAATTTAGGCTCACCACCCTTGTCGAAATCGTCAACGACGTTAAAAGCATTTGATGGACGATCATACACTCCATACGGGATTTTAAGTAACTTGCAAGTTGAACTGGGGGGCAAAACAGTAGAAGTTGATGTTGAAGTAATCGATGGAAACCTTGATTACAACATCCTATTGGGAAGGTCCTGGATATATGCCATGGCCGTAGTTGTGTCGACCTACTTCAGGAAGATTGCATTTCCCTTTCAAGGAGGAATTACAGTCGTCGACCAACAAACTTTCCTCCCCGACAGTTCACAAGTTACGGGAAGCACTCCAACGATCCATAGAAGCAATCATTCGCTTCAAAACATTGGAGTAGGTCTCCTAAAAGACCCTGCCTTAATGGGTACTTTTTTCCTACTGCCTGCAAGTAATCTGGCGGAAGTAGCCACAGTGGAACCTACAATATGAAATCTTCTATATCTAATGGATTCAGAAGATTCCTAAACATTTTTTCAGCATGGATCGTCGCCCTAATAGAAATACTGTAAATACAGTGGGCACCGAGGACGGTTCTTACCTCGTGTCAACCTCGTTAAAAAATGAAACAAGGAGTCATGAGGATAGTTCTTTTACTGTGTCAACCTCATTAAAAAAAATGAAACAAACCCCCTTTCCAAATCTCAAAGGTAAACCTTCATTCCAACCACCGAGTTGAATGCAATGAAGCTTGGGGGGCATGCACCTCGATTTGCGTTATTATGCTGGGGGCATGCAAACTTATCATCGAGCAGTTTTAGCAAAGTTCATGCTCGTTAAAAAATAAACGCAAAATTCGAGCAGTTTTAGCAAAGTTCATGCTCGTTAAAAAATAAATGCAAAATCGAGGAGTTTTAGCAAAGTTCATGCTCATTAAAAAATAAACGCAACCGTGAGCAAGCTTTCCCCTAGAGTTCAAGCTCATCCAGAAAAAATGAACCGGTAAATAACCATTTTGATCGTAAATTCATCAACCATAAAAGCCTTGGTCGTGTTTGCACCGTCACCTCCACTTTTCATTTGGCCGATCGTTCACCTCCATTTGATTGTTTACCTATTTTGAGGAACAGCTGCGAAGAGTGATTTCACCTAGCCATCCTTGTGACACTACCGTGATTGGAAAATTCCAACCTGTACCTGGAATCTACTGTTATCCCTGTTTATCACTCGTTCCTCAAAATATGAGTCTTATTTGAGCTCTTTTCATCTGACTCATAAAATATGAAAAGTTTGCCGAGTTTTGGCCTTCCAGCTCGTTAAAGCAACCGGAAGAGCTATCCCTCCTCTAGATTTTAATCTTTTTGGACCTGAGGGATTATTGCACAAAAAGATCGAGTGCTTGTCTAGTTCAGCTCGATAAAACTATCGAACATTCATCCCTTCTGTATTGTTTTATACTTTTTCGGACTTAAGGGATTAGATGACGAAAAAGGACCTTTGGAGTTAACTTTACGTACCTTTTCAGACTCTCTAAAAATGAAAAGGACCGAGTTTTCTTTGTCGCTAGACTCGTTAAATACATTAAATAGCGACAAACTTGTCTTTAGACGAGAACGAGTTTCCCTATCGCTAGGCTCGTTAAAACATAGCGATGGGCTTGCCCGAAGGGCAGGTTATAGAACAGGCATATGTTATCCTCCTCAAGCTTGACAAAAATAAAGAGGTACTGGTCAAAAATGACTGGGGAAAAATTGGGAGAAACTCAAAACTTTGATGGTAGCAAGTCGCTCTTGAACATGACACTTTTCCTCCGTACCACAATCGGGTTGGTTTATTTCATTCACCGGTCACATCACCATGGTCTCACCATATCCATATTTGTGGTAATTCTACCGATCCATCGCATCAGTGTCGCCATATGTTCAAGAGATGTCGTTCAGAAAGAGTCAACCGTGTCCCATCCACTGCCATACATTATCCTTCATCCTTTCATGACCGCCACCCTGAATCATATGTCACAGATCGTTTTCACCTACATCACAATCATTAGCTCCATTCCGTGTCATTGATGTGGGATTCATTAAGGCCCTCCTTTGACAGATCACTTCTTGTCGACATCAGCTCATTATCCAAGAAGTTGATCTAGGAACACCCCCCTCAGTACTTTGAGCTTGCATGCCACAATGTCAAGTTTCTCACTTCCGGCGACAGGTATACATCAATGACCTTCGACCGAAAGATTTTGCGTGGTGTTCGACGCCAAGTCCTTTATTCACACCACGTGAATTGTACTGCAGTACCTTGAGGGTCATCATCATTATCGATGATTCCTCTCGCGCTTGTTAACAGTTTACATCATTGACTGGTAATCAAGCGATGTCTTTCCACGTTCGACTTCAAAAAATTCTCACGTGGATCAACTTGTACTTAGAGTGAAGATCGGACGAGATTGAAGACCCCAGATCTAGTTTCATCCATCCGGGCTGCGATATATATTTAGGAAATAAAGACATTGACATGTGCAGCAGATGATCATCCTACTCAAAGGATGATAATTTCATCAAAATTATCAGTCTACCATCAGACGATTGTCTGTTCTATGTACAGAAAAATGGATTTATAAAGCTGAGCATGGGAATGCCTGCCTCAGCTAGATCATGAAAGCAGTATGGAAAATAATGTATTGTATTGTATCTTATTACAAGTCTCCTCCCAGCATTGGATGAACTTCGGATCCTCCTGATAAAGCATTTCACCTGATAAACAGCCTCATACTTTATGGGGCAACTGTTATAGACATTTTTGTGCCTTACAACATTGAGCATGAAATGTCCATAATCTAAGGGGTCCAAAGTCCCTAAACATGTTTTTCCTACCCCTAGAGGAACAAGGCCAATAAACCACAACAATTCATAGAAGTTCTCCACCAAAAACTGATCAAAACCAAGTCAATTTAGGATCATTTCAGTGGCTACACTAGCTGTCTGCGCTGAATGTCAAAGCCAACACTGGCTACCTGCGCTGAATGTCAACTGCAACACTGGCTACCTGCGCTGAGCGAGAAGGGACAAGTGGCAAGTTCATTCCTCAAGGTGTCAGGGTCTAGGAAGCTTCCAAAATGACACTTGCCTCAGGGAATTCGACTGGTGATGAGTAAGAGGTTCCAAATCTCCAAGTGGAAGCAAGAACCTCCAAGTGGAATCAAGAACTGAAAGAGGGAGAGGACACTAGTCACATCTCAGGCTGACTCATCCTCTCTCCAAACATCTATATATGGATCTCTCCCCCATGAGATCTAGAGGCTGGAATTTTGTGAATGCAAAGAATTGTTGTTGGTTTGAGTTTAGCACTATTGGCTGATTTGCTTTGAAGGAGGTGAAGAGGAGATTCCTTTCTGTTGGGAAGGTGATGCTGGATTGGGCCTCTTATGGTTGTATCACTTCCTGAACTTTACTTCTTCCATCAATAAAGCCATTTGAGTTTCTTCTATATGCATGTATCTCAATGATGTTTTGTTATACTTGTGTATTTAGTTTATTCTAATCCTTAAACTAGTTATGAATGTATGCTTCTTGTAGTTTCTCTCTCTTGCCATTTTGCAGGAACTTGGTGTAGCTGGGCCAGTGAAAGAGCAAGGAGCTGGGAGCAAGCAGCAAGGAGTGAGATTGGATCAACCATTAGCGGAAGACATCGGTTAGTGGATCTCTTTCTCCTCTCTTTACATTTCATAAAGAAGAAATCTTAGATAGTTTTGTCTTGCTTGTTGCTGAGGTACTATCACCCTTAGAGTGGGATAGGGTCATTCCGTATTGGATACTTTTCCCAACAACAGAGGGAATATAAATATTGTTGGGGCTTTATACACCATGGTGTTATAGTAATAGGGAGGGGGAAACATAGGGAATTAAGTGTAGATAGAGTTAGTAGTTAGTATTGGAGGGGAATAGGAATGGGAAGTGATGGATACTAAGTTCTTAGGAAACAAACTTAGCTAGGAAGTAGATCAAAATGAAAAGAATTTTACACAAGAAATGTGGCTCTTAATGAAACAAGAATCAACAAAATACTTTGACTTATTTCATGATCATAGGTGGTATTGGGATGTTAGCAAGGAATGTGGTGGGGGATAACTAGGAAGTTAGACATGCTTCATTGTATTGCTGCAAAACTGCTGAATAAGAGATCTGCACTGGCACCATGTATTTCCTTGGCTTGGGCCAGTGATATGAAAGGAATCATGCTTTTGCAACCACATCTACCTACCCACTCTATTGCCTAGCATTTTTTGTTACTTCAAAGAGGGTGCATTTAGACTTGCAAACCCTTATGTGCCTTTTCTTTTCCTTTGGATTTTCTTTTGATTTTCTATCTAAGGCTAACCTTATTGCTTCCAAGGCCCCAGATTAAACAGTTGGGAACCTTCATTCTCTACCTAACTACTTTATCTGCCAAGATTGAACAGTTTGGACAGATTTCTTTCTCTAATCTACAACAAAAATTGAAACATGGCATGACCGAGCTTGGACTATTGGATCACCCATTCAAAAGTAGGACAGCATCAACCAACTGGAGATATGTGTCTTCCCCAAGAATATGAGATCTTTGCATCACCAAAGTAGATCATATTGGCACTTCCCCTGCCAATCATGAAAAATGAAACCTATTGGTATAGGTAGCTAACATGCTCCACATAACCTGAATCAGCAGTTGCCTTTTGTAGCAACTCCAGAATTACCAAATTTGAACCAGCTGACGAATGATCCAATTGCATATGCCCCCTGGTGGCTAGCGATTCCTCATAAACTCCCCTCTGATATTCCTAAGTTCAATGGAAATCTAGGTGAAGATCCATCAAATCACGTAATGACTTTTCATTTGTGGTGCTCATCTAACACTCTGAATGATGATTCGATTAGACTTAACCCTTTTCAAGTACTCATATGTTGAAAATTTGGCTTTAGAAGCCGTTCAAGCAATACAGAGATTTCGACACTATGTATTCTTTCGCAAAACTACCATTGTATCTGATTGCAACCCTTTGACATACATTTTGTCACATCAATTGTTGCGGGGAAAATATTCCAAATGGATAGCCATTTTGCAGGAGTTTGATCTAGAATTCACCAAATCCAAATCAAAGAAATCTCTCATCTTTGCAGAGTTACTTTGTGACCTTCCCTCGTCATCCAACGATTTAACATCCCAAGCATCAATCGTGGATGAGACTCTGTTTTTGATATCGTCAAGTGATCCGTGGTACGGGGATATACTGGTCTATCTCCAAACCCAAACTTTTAGGCCTAACACCTCTCGCTCTGAACAACGATGTACTCGATACCAAGCCAAAGACTATCTAATCGTTGGTGATACACTTTACCATCGTGGTGTCGATACGGTTTTACGAAGGTGCCTCACGCATGAGGAGGCCGAAAAACTTTTGAATGATTGTCATTTAGGTGCTTGTGGGGGGCATCTATTTAGTTTATTGCTGCATAAAAGATCTTACGAGCTGGTTACTTCTGGCCCACCATATTCAAAGATTGCATAATGGCAGTCAGAAGTTGCCATGCTGTTCAGATTTTTGATCGCAAAACCAGATTACCACCTGCACCACTGCATCTAGTGATTGTTGTTGGTCCATTCACTAAATGGGGCATTGATTTGATGACATGTAACCCCACCTCGGCCAGGGGGCATGGGTATATTATAGTCGCTGTCAATTATTTTACAAAATGGCCGAGGCGATGCCTACATTCAACAACAGCGGCGAAACGACTGCTCTTTTCTTTTTCAATCATGTAGTTTCTAGATTTGGTGTACCACAAGCTATAGTCACAGATCATGGGTCACATTTTCGCAATCACATGATGATCAAATTAACTGCCAAATTAGGATTGTCCCATGATAGTTCTACTCCATATTATCTGCAGGCTAACGGACAAGTTGAGGCAATCAACAAAGTCCTTAAGCGCATGTTGTAGAGAATGACGGAAGTCCATAAACGAAATTGGCATTTAATCCTGTACTCAGCTCTGTGGGCATATAGGACTTCGGTGAGAAATGCGATCGGATTTATGCCCTTTCAGTTGGTGTATGGTCTGGAAGCAGTATTACCCATTCAGTGTGAAATCTCATCCCTCAAGCTTGCAATCGATCTTCTTCCTGAAACTTCTGAAGAAGAGGATCATTTCTTGGAATTAATCCATTTGGATGAAACCCGTTGTGATGCCGCGTTGGCTAACAAAGCACATAAGAAACACATCAAGGCACAATATGACCAAAATTTTAAGCTTCGTGGCTTCTCAGAAGGTGACCTAGTCTTGCTTTACGATCAGGATTCTGACAAATTAGGAGTAGGTAAATTTGAACCATTATGGATGGGCCCTTACATTGTTAAATGAGTATTGACAAAATGAGCCTACGAGCTAGTGGATTATGATGGGATTCCACTGTCGCAACCCCAAAATGGGTTGTATCTTAAACATTACTATGCTTGATTAAGTGTAGTAAACTCATTGTACATATGCTTTCATTGCATTTTTGAGTGTTTTCTTTTAGAGTTGTCATTTTGGTTAGGTAATCCACTTCACATTTGTTGCAAATGTTAGACATTTTGGAACCATTTTTTGGGTATGCTGACGAATCTAGTCGTAGTACGCATAATCTACCTTCTGTGGCCTGGGCCATTTTCACTCTAAGCGGCGAGTTAGTGAGTTTTAGGGGGATATGTATTGGTCAATAAACGAACAACATCGCTGAGTATAGTGCATTGATTGAACTTCTCTCTGATGCCATTTCACATGGCATATGCTGACTCATTGTCAAGCTAGATTCATAGCTCGTCATTCTACAGCTTACTAGCATTTATTCTGTTCAGGACCCAACTATTTATCGAATTTTCCTAAGAGTTAGGATTTTGGAAAGACATTTTGATTCCATTCAATATCATCAAATTTCTAGAAACTTAAACACATTGACTGATTCATTAGCAAACTATGTGTTAAATAGACATTTGCAACAATTGTAAAGAAAGAATTTCACATCAGCATTTGCATTAGGATTTCATCACTTAGCCAAAATAAAACTCCAAAATTCAAAAATAGATAGTTGTTTATAGTTTTTACAAAAAATTTTGTGTCCAAGACAAAATCGGTCATCTAACCAAGCAACTCAAAATGAATACATAAAAACATCCTAGATTAGTGATGCTGGTGATAACATGTCACCGCATGTGCTATCATGCGCAGGAGCCTAGTCCAACGACTCGGTACACCAGTAGTATGGCGTTGTAACCTCAAAGGTAACTCATTGGTCCTGACATCCTGAATGCTGAGAGTGAGGCCCTCAATCTGATCCTGCAACACTGCCAGGGTCTCTGATATGTCCAGATCCTGAAGGACAGCCCTCCCTACAGCCTCTCCTGTTGGAGAGTTGTCTGCATCCCATGGGCGTGCCACTGGTCGCACTGGTCCAATATCTGCACACATATGAGTTTGTTTAGTCTTAGTAACATCAAAAACACAAAAACATTATAAAACTCAAAAAAAAAATATGTGGTCGAATCATTTTACCTATAGCACTCCACTGCTCACCAACTAGTAATGCCAAATCCGGATCGCCTCGGAAACCCATCCCGAAATATGGATACTCCACAAATACCATCTCCTGGTGGTTGAACCACTTGAAAAATTCATCGAAGAAGGAGATATGTGACTGGCCGGCATGTCTAGCCATAAGATCCACCCATCTCTGCATTTGTGGTTTCCTCGGTGCTGGCAATCCCAGTGAAATGTTTTGAGGTTGCATTAGTGGAATTATTTTCAAAGCAAAAGCAGTCAACATGGATCCATAACCAAAGTTCTTGGTTCTTCCATTCTTTACTTTGGACATTTTTTTTTTTACAACAGGAAGTATCGCCTCACACCAATGGAACACCTTCGGTTCCAGGCATTCCAGGGCATACTGCATGTAAGATCTGTTCGCTAAATGTAAGGTCGCACTGCCAGCCAATATAGCAAAGGTAAATAGAATGGTCCTCAAAGGTCAATCAGTAACATCCCGAATATTAATCTTACCATCTCTACTGGGTTGAGATCCATCCCTGCAGAACTGATGAATGTAGTCTTTCACAGATTCGTCCCCACGAGCAAATCCTGATAGTGAAAGAGGGGCACCACGCCTCGACAAACCCGTAAAAAAATAAATATCCTCGACCGTGAAAGGAATAGATTTACCTCTGATCTAGAAGACCTAGTCAATGGGATCCCAAGCATTGAGGAGATACTGCAACAAACTGATCTGTTGCCTCATGCTGGATATGTAGAAAAACTTCAGTAAACCTCAGTTTCTTAATGCATCCACTGTGCCATGGTCATGTAAAGAAATCATGTCCTCCTCTTCATGTTCTCGTTCACGCCATGTGACAACCATTTTGATCCGACAAATATCTGGAATGCAAACAATAAATGAGTTAGGATCCAATTTTGAGCAAAAACAGGTAAAATTTTGATGAAAAAACACTGTATAAACTTGCCTTTATGTGCCCATCGCACCTTGCCTTTGAGCAAGGTGAGATGCATACTCACTGGCCTATTGGCAGCTTAGTATGCATCACACCTTTCGATACTAGCTAGGTGCGATGATTGAGGGACGAAATCTTTAAACCCCAGGGGCCCAGAAAAGTGAAAAAACTTGCTCAGAATCACGAAAAAATGGAATGAAAATGAAGAGCTTAAGGATAGCTCCTACCTGGTCTTGACAGCACGGAGAATGGTCCACCGGATCTCCCGAAATCGACTGGTGAAATTTGAGAGGGAAAACCACTCCAGAACTCCAAAATCCCAAATTTGAAATGAAATGATGAAAGTGAAAGGTAAAACTACTTTTTATGTTTACTATTCATGTACTTCAAAGTGAAATGTTAGTTTTAGTTCATTTTTCGTCCATATATATGTATTTCTAATCAATTTGATGGAGTTTTGAGCAGGTTGAACGACAGATGAAAGAATATGATGTGCTAAACAGTGAATTGAACAAATTCGACCACCAAGCATAGTTTTTTTTGTTTCAAGCTTGTGTAAAAATGAAACTGAATCCAAGCATAGTTTTTCATTTCGAGCTTGTGTAAAAATGAAACTGAATCCTAGCATAGTTTTTTGCTTCAAGCTTGTGTAAACATGAAACTGAATCCAAGCATAGTTCCCCATGGTTCAAGCTTGTCTAAAAATGAACCGATTTTCAAATTTCAACCCTTGTGATTGCCATTATATCAGCCTTTTGAGCCTTGTTTGTGTACATCCCATCGCCACCATTCCTTTGGCTAATCATACGCTCTCACTTGGTTTTTTTGCCATTTTTTGAGGAACAGTTGCAATGAGTGGTCTTATTAGCCAGCCTCTTCACATAAATTAGCATGTTTTGAGAAGTTCCAAAATCACAGGAACCAGTTGCTATCCCAGATACCACTCGTTTCTCAAAATAGAGTCCTCTTTAAACCCTTTTTAGACTCGTTAAATATGAAAATATTTTTGAGCGCTCGTCCTTTCCAGCTCGTTAAAGTGATTGGAAATGTCATCCCTCCTGTATTATTTTATCCTTTTTCGGACCTGAGGGATTATCTGACGAAAACGAACTTATGGAGTTTTCTTTTCATCCCTTTTCAAACTCTCTAAACATGAAAAGGACCGAGTTATCCTTGTCGTTAAGCTCATTAAAACAATAGCGACAAACTTGTCCATTTTAGATGAGACCGAGTTTCACTGTCGCTAGACTCGTTAAAACATCAAATAGTGATAGGTTTGCCCGAAGTGCGAATTATAGAACAAGCATATGTTATCCTCCTCAAGCTTGACAAAAATAAATAGGTACTCATCAGCAATGACTGGGGAAAAAGGGAAAACACTTGAAGAATTTATGGTAGCAAGTCGCTCTTGAACATGACACTTTCACTTCATCACCATTATTGAGTTGGGTTGGGTTATTCCTTTCACCGGTCATCTCACCATTGGTCTTTCATACCATCCATTTTTTGGGGTTAACGCTACCAATTCATCTCATTGTCACTGACATGTTCAAGAGAAGTCATTCAATTGAGAAACCACCATCCAGTTAATGTCTCATACACTGAAATACCTCCAACCTTTATTTTTTCATGACCACTATTCCTGAACCTTGTGTCGTCAGTTCATTTTCACCTCCAGAAATCATTTTCTTCGTTTCGTGTCGTAGATGTGGGATACATCAAGGCCCTCCTACGAGTCACTTCTTGTTGACATCAGCTCGTTATCCAAGAAGTTGACTTAGAAACACCCCTTTCAGTTCTTTGAAGCTTGCATACATCAATGGCAAGTTTCTCACTTCCGCCGACAGGTTAAAATCAATGGCCTTTGACCGAAAGATTTAGCGTGGTGTTCGACATCGGATCATATATTCACACCATGTGAATTGTTCTGCAGTACCTTGAGGATCATTATCATTACCGGTGATCCCTCTCGCGTCTGTTAACAGCTCACATCATTGGCTGGTAATCAGGCGATGTCTTTCCATGTTTGACTTCAGAACATCTCTTCACATGGATTGACTTGTACATCGAGTGAAGATTGAACGAGTTTGAAGACCCTGAATCTCGTTTCATCCATCTGAGCTGCGATATATTCAGGGACATAAAAACATCAAATGTACAAAGGCTCTACACAGATGGTCATCCTAACCATGGATGATGACTCTATATCTGAAGATACACTAGTCTGTATCTGTAGACGACTATCTGATCTATGTACATGAAATTAATTTATAAAGTTGAGCATGGGAATGCCTCCCTCAGCTAGATCATGAAAATTATATTATGATGATGTATTGTATTGTAACTTATGCAGGTCACCTTCCAATTCGAAACATCAGATGCTCATGATAAAGCATTTCACCGGACATCAATATTTACGACTTCATACTTTAGGGGGCAACTGTTATAGACATATTTGGGCACATCAACCCCAAAATTATATGTCGATGTATTAGGGATCATCAACCCCTAAAACAGTTGTTTCATACCCTAAAGGAACATAGTCATCTGAATACATCATTCCCCAAAAGTTCCATCTGAGAAACCATTGCCTAAATTGAACCATACTGACTGCTCCACTGGCAAAGTGCGATGCATACTGAGTGGTACACTGCCAGGGTGCGATGCATATTGTTTAGGCCTTCTATAGGGTGCGATGGGCGAGGATGTACAAATGTCCGAGACAGTTTGCTAGGTGGTTGTTCATGGAATCTTCTAGAAACTTCTACTATGCCACTTGCCTCTCTGAATTCGCCCAAGGATGAGTAAGGGATCTAAGAAAATCTCCAATCCCTTCTCTTATGGAATCAATTGTAACAAGTGGAATGACACTAATCACACCCCATGGATGACTCACACCCTTGCACACATCTATAAATGGATCCCTCGTCTAAGAGATTTGGAGGCTGGAATACTGTGAATTGCAAGGAAGTGCTGATAGTTTGTAATTGAGGAAAGAGTATTGTATTGTTGGTGTGATCTTACTATTTCATGAGGTGAAGAAGGATTGAAGCTAGGAGGATGATGCTGGATCATCTTTGGATGACAAGAATAAACATGGAGGGGTATGGTCATGATTTGTAGCCCAAAATGTAATCTGGGACCCAGGCTCGAACTTCTCTCTGGCTTCAGCTCTCTCAGCGAGAGTGATTCATAACGTAGAGAACTTAGGCAAGGTGTTCTGCCAGGAGGGCGGGTGATAGTGCGGGGGCTTGAGCATTTACTGAGGTAATTCAACTCATTTTTCCTTATGTAGTGGTTAACATGTGGAATGCTCAAGTAGTGTGGCCCAATTGCTAGTCCGACCAGTTCGAAAAGGGGTCATTATTCTCCTGTGGGTGGCCTTGGAGAGCATTCTCCCTCTTCTTCTTTTGTATTTGTCTCGGGTGGCCCCGAAGTTCTTTATGCCTAGTGGAGACTCGGGTTTCGGTGTCCTTAAGGGCTCCTAAGAGTAAGTGAAGTCGAAGTAGAAGGGTTGGGGATAACTGTGAGATAAGGGTTGGGGATAACTGTGAGATAAGTGAAGTAGAAGGGTTGGGGATAAGGGTTGGGGTAAATTATATTAACTCTACTTTTCATTTTAAGTGATTTATGCAAGTGGTGTTGGTGTTGGGATAGGGATAAGAATTTGACCATGTTTATTTTTTTCTCTCTTTATATATGTTCACTCTAATTTAATTTTATTGGGAAATTTTATCCATATAAAAAAGATTATAAATTATTATGAAATTTTCAAGAAATTATTATATATATATTTAAAAGGTTTTATATTTTTCTAATTTATGTGAGCGGGTTAAAAATAACTTTTAAATTTTAAATTTTATTTTCATTAATCACATGCGTTATCAATATAAATAAGGTTATAAATTATTAAATATATTTAAAAAGTTTTATATTTTTCTAATTTTATTTTCAACTTATTTTCATTAATCACATGTGTTATCAATATAAATAAGGTTATAAATTATTACATATATTTAAAAAGTTTTATATTTTTCTAATTTATGTGAGTGACTTAAAAATAGTTTTTGTTTTTTAAATTTTATTTTCAACTTATCTTTCTCAATCACATGTTATAAGTGTGTTTCGTTTATGTAGCCAATTCAAAATATTTATGTTTGTTAATCATTGGTTTTTATTCAATATCTTAAACACGTATTTTAGATATACAACATGCTCCTTTACGGTAGAATTAAAGATCAAAATGTTGACCAAGTATATGATGACAAATGAATCTATGAACGAGCATAACACATTATTCATTAAATGTATAAAGTTACTTGGTACGTGTGTCTTTTTCTTGTTGTGGACTTTATGATATTTATATTTCATGTCTAGCTTGGTGAAGTACCTCGTATATTGCAAAATCCAATAATTTATCTATTTGGGAAAGGATACCAATTCTTGATTGTGATCTTGTTCAAAGCTTTATAGTCAATTCATATTCTATAAGTCTCATCCTTCTTTGTGACTAAAATAACTAAGGAATCAAATGATGAGGTACTTGGTCTTATGACTCCTTCCATCAATAGTTATTGTGATTACTTCTTCACCTCATTTCTCTCTAATATGGATTGTGTTGTATTGTTCTGTGTTTGGTAAATGAAAATATGGTAGTAACGATATCTCATTTGCGGCTTCCCGTTTGGGTGACATGCTTTTTGGTTCTTGGAATACTTATTTGTATGCATATAAAATATCAACAACTAGTACTTTCATTCTTTTGTACATCTTCCTAGTGTTGCCTTCACAACCACTAACTTGAAATCCCTTTGATCATTTCATAAGAAGAGAGTTTCATGCTTTTTGCTTTAACTAATCAATCTCTTAACATAGTGGGCACTCACTAAAGAGATCATAGATTTCCCCTTACATGCATTGATGATATAAAATGCTTACAATCCTTCATGAAGTATTGGTTTTCCCTTATAATTAAAATGATATGACTCTTATACTTATTAGGACTACTAAACACTACATTACAAGGATTAAGGGATAGTGCATTAACTTAATATACTTCATCAATAAAATTTATGCTAATAGATATATCTAAGCTTACGTTGATCAATAACATTCAACTTTACATTCTTACCCACTCCAAAGGGCAAACCAAGCCTACTTATTGGGTCATTTACAATGAGGTTGACCAATGGACCAAATAAAACATAACATCCACCTTCTTCTTCTTGATATGAATCTTGATATAGGAAAAAATTATCATCTTCTTGTCCTCTTTGTGATGGAGACCACTCAAGTTCATTTCCTTGTACACCATTGTGAAATTAATTTTATCTTCCACATCTAAGTTTATTCCAATATCTCTACATGCATTCACATCTAGAAAATTCTTCCTCATAGATTCATTTTTACTTAATTATTGAGTTCAACATGAGATGAAAGCTATCACACTTCTCTTTAGTGTGATAATAAAAGCTACAATAGTTATATTGGTTGCTAGGATACATGCAAAAATGTGTAGCGGCAACATGTTCTTATTTTCCACCCTTATTTTGAAGCTCAATATTAATCTAGTTATTAATACCACTTGGTTGTGCTTTTTCTTATTAGATTCAATGTGTTGGCCTTACACATAGCCCTAATTATCATATCAGTCTTGAAAAGCATGACTTGTCTTCTTACATGACTATTATTCAAACTAAATAGATAATGTATGACCATGTATCGGCTCTTGGAATGTATCCATGTTGATGAGGGTGTTGAAACACCTATGTCAACAAAGGAGAAAATACCTATACCAAGGCTTTTCACACAACCCCAGCTATTTGGAATGATCATTCTCGACGGGTTTTAAGGCTCTGTTAGCTTCATGCCTCTTCCTTTCACGAAGGAAAAAGAAAATGGAATCCTAAAATTATCCTAAATGCGTACAATGATATGTGTAGCGGGGAGGTCACATGGGGTTTGAGGGGCGTCGGTAGCTCCCCTCTATGGGGTCTGGGGCAGTTCCCCGAAAAATTTTGTTTTTGGACCATATATTAGGTTGGGCAAACCTACCTATGGTTTTGTGCATGATTTTCGCACATTGTTTTGGACGCGATGGTTTTCAATCCATGGCATTGGATGCTTTGGCATGTATAAATATGTATTGTAACATTGAAAGGAACATAATGAAAAATCAAGCTGGTAGTCCTGGTTTTGGGATCCAGGGAAAATCTATGTGTATATGTGTTTTATGTGTTATGCTCTCGCATTGTTTATTTTTTGTGTTTTAGAATTTGTATGCAGGTAATTTCTGTATGGATTTATAACCTACATCAAGTACTGAGACTCATCATACTTCCATCCATCCTTATCCTTTCTTCCTTAGAGCCTCGCTCTATTTATACAATCCCATGGTCCGCGGACCATGGGTATGTTTATCAAGCCGACATTACATTACAAAAACTAGGGCGAGCAACCCTGTGACTTTATTACGACTTCACGCTCCACGCCCACAATTCACAGACCTTTTACAAAGGACTTGGTCAACACTTGGGCTTTAAGCCCCAAAACATGCCTCAAGGGGATTCCATGCCCAACTGGCCCCCAACACAAACATCGTGACTCGGCCTCGAGTCACTCTGCCAGTGCGGAGATATTTGCATGGAGTCCCTCCAACTCTGCTCGAACTGCTTCAAGGTCGGCAGCGCACTGAGCAGCTGCCTGTTGGATCTACTGTACGCGTTGTTCCAAGACCACGGTGTCGGAAGTGCTTCTGTGCATCTGTGCCTGTGTCCCCTACATTTGTGTGAGCCTGCCTTCAATTGCTACTGTGATGGTGAAGGCCTCGTCGATCCAAGGCTGAATGTGCGCCTTCAGGACTGCTTCCTTGTGTCGTGCTGCGTCCACTTGTTCTTTCAGCACTTTGGCCTATTGCATCTACGCGAGCCTCTGAGTGAGGGCCACCATCTATGCAGTTCCTTTGACATTGTCGTACTGCTGTTGGAGTTCTCGTGCCTCTATTTCTAAGTGATGGATGTTGAGGTCCTCCTGTAGATTTGTGAGGACCTCAAGTGACTCCTCCAACATGCTGGTGCAGTCTCTCACTGCACCATCGATCTTGTCCAGTCCCAATGTAATAGTGTTGGCGCGCTGTTCTCTTACTACCGAAGGGGTGGAAGGCTATGCCTTCAACCATAGCTCTACGATCTAAAGGTTTAGCTCCAGCTGAACCTTTGTCATTTCCTCCTGCACCTCACGCACCCCTACTGCTAGCTTGTGGATGCACGCTTCTGCTAGTATGTCTGTTGGGATGGCCAGCTCCTGGACGCTTTGACAAGCTTCGTCTAGTACCTGTACCAGCTGTCGATTTTGCGACACCACTTCGTTGCGCTGCAAGCTCAACTGGTCCATGTTGATTCTCTGCTTGCTGAGGACTTGCAGTGCGCGGCTCTCCCTAGCCCGCAGTTCTGCAGTTATCCCATCCTTTAGAACGTATAATGTATCCCATGGGAGTGCAGCCATGTTGATGCTGATATCCTTCAACGCGCTAACCGTAGGCCTGTAGGCCTCATTTTTTGTCACTAGTGCCCCTTCCAACAACACTATGGTATTCGTCACCCGAGTGCGCAACATCTACTCTATTGCCATTGTTCCGACTACGAGGCTGGTAGAAAGGGTACCATCCTGAGGGGTGCACACCTACAACTCCTGCAGTTGTGCTCTGAGGGCCCCCAACACAATCTGGTTCTCCTTTATAAATTCTTAGAGGGCCTCGGAGGTGACATCATGCACTGCTTTGCCAATGTCGTGCAGATCACCCTCGGTAAGGGTGATCAGGTCAATAGACACCTTTGATACCTTGACCTTCTTGCACAACCATGTCTGCTCAGTCGAGTGCGGGTGCTTCAACTATGTTGACGTGGTTTGTGGGTCCGCGCCTCCACCTTCTTCCTCTACTTCCTACCCATACGAAGGCGACTTTTGGTCCTCGCATCTTCGCAGCTGCCTCCTATGTTGCTGCTTTTGCTATTGCCTTTTCCTGTTCAACTCCTGTTTGTGCAGCGTCCCGCGCCTCCTACACTTCTGTTGCTTCTGCCTCCTTCCTTTTCTTTTCTACCAACTGCGCGATGCGTAGTTTGGCCTCCTATTTCTTCCTCTGTTCCGCAGACTTCTCTATCATCACGATGTCTGGAGCGCGCCACTCTAGTGGCCATGTCTCCAGTACATTGAAAATTACATCGTTCGTGGCCACAAAGGGTAGCTCTATCCATTTCTTGGTCGGGTCCTTGCGCGCTCTGATGTATATGCTGTGGAAATCCACCTTGAACTCTGCAAAACTTTGTAGGTTGTTGTAGACAGTGGGTGACAACTGCGGCTTGCGGTTGATCCCCATTCTGAGGTTCATCTCCATGAGCACCCAGAATATCTTACTGTCGCAAATCCTATTTTCATCCTTTGTGGCCTGGAGCGAAGCGTACTTCGGAGCCTCCAGCAGATTCCTATCAATTGTGGGGAATTGACTGTCTTCTGGCAATTCCCCTGCCACAAGCACTATGGACAGCAGAAGCCATGCATAGTGGAATTTTTTTCCTTGTTCGTGAGCTTCTTGGCAATTCTCCAAAAATTCCTTGCAGAGGAACTTGGAGCAGTTGAACTGGACCCCCTCCGCACATTGTTCAGCAAGTGCTACCACCGGCGCGGGTGCCTTGTCCGCGTGACACTTGCGTATAACCTTACCTTCGAGAATTTAGGTTGCCACCCGTACTACTTTGTCGCTGATGTTGGAGATGGTGTAGCCCCTTTTCTTCTTTTCCAATTTACTCTTCCTCTTCATGGCCTCTGCGGTTGCCAAATCACTGCTTTTTCCCTCCAAGATATCTGCGGGGTCCTCTCCTTTGCATGGAAGCCGGGTGATGCGGTGAATAAAATGCTCCATGATGGGGATGGGCCCCTCCAACCACAAACACCCACCATGCACCAGGAAAAGCAGCTGCCTGATGACGAAAATTGTTATTGGGTGTGGTGGAAATGTGGTACCCAAAGTAGATTTAGTAGCCCTGCCTTTTCCATTCCGCGCAACCACTTTCGCAGCTCTAATTCTGTTACCCCCGCTGAGGTGTTCTGCTTAGGCTTCATGAGATGCGCGGTCTCAAGGTGAGGGAACTTCTCATGGTCAACGAGGTCCCAATATTCAAATTTCAAGCTCGGCACCCATCCCAGGTGTGTGCCCTCAAAAATGATGTTGTCTGGGAGGAGCGGGGTCTGGAGCGAGCTCTTGCTCTCGTCGAGATCCTTGGGCACTTTTTCCTTCCCTTTCTACGGGGGGGATATAGGCGGGCAGCTTTGTTGGAAGGTATGCAGGCTCAGTTTCCTCCTCCATGCCTTCGTCCTCGTCTTCGTCAATAATCAGGTCCTCCAGGTCTTCCTCATCGATTTCTATGTTAACGGCTTTCCCCTTCTCCTCCATCGTCATCCTGGTGCGCAGCGGGTTTTGCGGGGACACCCGTATGGGAACCATCACTTGTTTTTCCTTCTTTGGTCTTGGCGTGCATGGTGATTTCAGGATTTATACCACAATCCCAACACCTTTCGGGGAATCCCCCACAATTAGGGCCTGCGTGGCCTCTTCGGCGGTCACTTCTGTCATTTCCATAACTTCCTCAGCTGCTGCCATCGTATCCGTCTAGAAATCTATCACTCGCGAACTCAGGTGCTCAATCAATGCTCAGCACAACACAAACAGGGCTCTGCTCAATAACTCAATTCGCAAATGACCAAGTGTTTTTTGTTGTGTAGCCCTTTGTAATTTATAGTGCCTTTTGAATTTGAATTCGACCGTTCCCCCAAAATCTAGTTCATTAATGCTCCCTTGGCTGCAGATTTTCGCAAATCTTGCCCATAAATCGCATCTTAAATGCCTGCCGCCTGCTCCATTTGGTCTCAAGTCGAACATCACATCGTGAATAGTGACTTTAATGGTTACAATCTGGCCAGCCCGTGCGGCAGCGCAAGCACAGACCCTGTGACCCTTTGCTTCTGCGCGCAGCTCCAACATCGTGCAGCTCCCAGGTAGAATAGTTTATAGTCCTGCACCTCCTTTCAACTACCTAGAGTGCTAAGACTGTGCTTCCCTCGGCTAGTCAGGTGGTCGCGCCACCTGTATATGATTTCTTCCAGTCATCCATCATTCTTCCTAGAAAATACCCACCTCTTACAGTTGTTGGCGACGTCGCGCACCTTATCATCTGCAATGCGTCACCCTGGTTAATTCACTTAGTAATGTGCGGTCCAAGCCAAGGCATTAGACTGATCAATTCGTGGTGATAGTCCTCAAACTTGTCAGTTTGATCATGTGCATCCTGTCTTATCACCTTGGTTTCCTTATCGAGAAAATTTTCCCTTATCCCGTCCTCCAGCTTCTTGACTTCCGCTTCCGCCAGAGCACTTTTCTTCCTTAATCGCACCCATTCTTTCATCAGTTCTTGGAGCCTAATATCATTTTGTTGAATGTCTTCGTCAGATTCCGCGCGTTCTTTCTCCATTTCTTCTAACTACGTGGTCCCTCCTCCTAGGGCATGTCAACCCTTCATATCCCATGGCGCTACTATGTGTGGACTAGGCCTGCGGTTATCCATTAGGAGGACAGCGGTTACTCCAAAACCTAGCCTCGACATCATCTGTCATGTTAGTTTCTTGGACATCATTCTATACACCCATAGGACTGCTAGTACGTGCAGGTCCCAATCACTTCGATGCACGCTACATACCTTTTTCAAAGCTTCGCACACTTCGTTAAATGCATGCGTATGGTTACCCTTCTGTGCGATCATCTTTTGTTCACCATGTTTCTCCCCTTTGAGGAGATTTTCACAATTTTTCCCTCCCAACACCTGTGCATGGACCGTATCAATCAACGTGAAGTTCACATGCTTTCACGCAGGTTGTTTGCCATAGGCTTGTACCCATCTGGATAGATGCGCGCGCGAACTATCCCATCCCTGGTATTTATTTTTCAATCGCATTATAGGCTTCCCAAACCAGGTGCGCATCATCCTCCTACATGCGTGCCAGTCTCCAAAGCTTCCTTGGTGTGTACCCCACCACCTTGTAAGCATAGTGCGCAGTACCCATTTTAAAGCCTCAAAGCGTTGTTGTTCCGACACTTGGCTTTCAAATTTGTTTAGGAAATCATCTACCTTGCTTAACCCATCATACATAAGCAGATACCTTACTTCCGTTGATACACAGTGCAACGATCTTGTCATCATGTTACAGTTCAATGTGGTTACTTCGCGCAACCGGTTCTACCATCGTTCTATTTCTTTGTCAGAATCCGAAATACAGGAGCTTTCGCGTTCCCATGTGATTCGTCCATCCGCAGTTGGATTCACCCAGTCTTGTTCTCGCGCGGTTATCTTGTAGATGCAATCTAGATCATCCTCGCTCTCATCGTTATGCACTAGCTCTGTGTAATGCGATCCTTCCGCAGGGTCCAACGGTACAACTATGTGCAGAGACTTGTTCTCAAAAATCATTTTGTGCTTCTTTAGATTTATTACCCCATTCATGTCAGTGGCCCAATCTATCCCTAATAGCGCGGGGTAGGGATTGTTGTCATCAACAATCTCTATTGCTTCAAAATCTGCTAGCACACTCGCCCCTTTGATAGCTATAGTGACTCCCTGCAATCTTCCCATAGGTAGATCTTCTGCTGGTTCGCCATTCGCAACTGGATAGGAGACCATTGCAGTGTAGGTCTCCCCATGCGCTCCCATGTCTGCTTTGGCAGAACATTCGCATATGATCCCAAGTCCAGAATCACTTGATCCATCTCGTATTCTCTGATTTTGCGGTCAATCTCATTTTTTTTCCTGTCCTCGTCGTATACTTTCCAACCTTCCTGACTACGCGCGGTTCACCTGGTGCGGTCCCTGCGCATCTATTGATGATTTCCTGTAGCCCCTTTACAACCTTGTTGTCACACAACAACTTCATGCATGTCTCCAGGAATGTTGTGAGCATTGATGGGTCCATGTCTGGCTCCACCCTTCCTTTACTTCCTAAAGTGGAGGCCTTAGCGAAGCTCTCCCTAGCTTCCATGAAGGTTTCCTTAGCGCGCTCCAAATCAAACTCTGGTTCTTTCGTTGGAGCCTTGCGAACCTAAATACTATCTTCAAGTTGCTTGCCCTTGTCATCCCCTGTCGTAATTCCACTTCGGAGCATGATGTTTACATTCGGGTCCTCCTCGCTAGGCTCCGACCTCATCATTTGCAGATTCTGAGTCGGGGGAGGTTAGAGTGCTCCCTTATCACGCAACCTCGCTATCAGTGTGGGACAATCCCCTGTCTCATGATCAAAAAATGTACAATACAAGCACGACGGACGCGCCAAATTCGTACAATTGTGGGCATAATGTCCTGGCCCTCCGCAATTGTAACATATTAGCTATCTGCGCCCTCTCCCAAATCCTCCTCCTCATCGGCCTCGTCCACGCCCCTAAAATCTGGTGCGCACCATTCCGGCATTTTGGTTAAGGGGCTGCGTTTCGGCCTGAACTCTATAAGTAGGAGTCCTATCTATCATTAGCTCATAACTTCTACAGTTACACTCATCATGTCCTACTGACCTACAGAAATTACAGAACAACTGCTGGGAATTCTGCGTGTACTTCTACAATAAGTGGCAGTTGTCTGTGGCATGCTTTCCCCCTATTTGACAAATCGCGCACCATAATGTAGGTGCCCCGCTAGGCCCTACTTGTGCCTCTGGCCTCAATGGAATTGATCCCCCTCTTGCGAGGTAATTCGCAAACACCGGGCAATAGTCCTTTTCATGTCCCTGACCCTTGCATTTTGCACACCACACTTCTTCACGCACCTTCGGGCAAACTATTCGGTCTTGCTTCAGGCTCTGCATCTCGAGGCATAAGTTCTTCAGCTACGCGTGAATCTGCTGAACTCCTAGATTAGGATCTTGTATCGGAGTTTCATGCAGCCTCATCGCGGCCTCTAATGCTTCAGCTTGAGTTGTTATTATTTACTGTGAAAATGCATTCCTCAGATGCAGTGCTAGTGATGCTACAAACCATGCGTGGTGTTGTCCATCTGTCAGAGTCATGTTGGCTTCGCGAATCATACATTTCAGCCTTTGATCCAACTCCCAAGGAGTCTCACCTGGTAGCATCATGATTTCTTTGAACCCAATTATTGACTGCGCTTCTGATTTTGGCCTGCTAAATTCCTTAGTTAGCGCGGCTTGAACCTCCTTGATTCCTGCATTCAGATGATTGCTCGAGTGCTTAATGTATCAGGTCAATGCGCGATCCTACAGGGCACTGACCAACGTATCTTTCTTGATCGCATCATTTGTCACTCCTTGTGCTTCCCATACAGCATTTACCACAAACCAAAACTAGTCTAGATCTTCATTTCCGACTCCTTTGAACACCAGCAAATTTATTGAGCTTGCCATATTACAGCTCGGTGGTGGTGGAGGTGGGGTGGGCGAGGATGGAGGTGATGGTGATGAAACTAGCGGTGGTGTGGGTGGAGGTGGTATGTGCGGAATCCTCTACCTTATCAAGTTGATCGCACAGCGCGGAGATACCTATTGTTATAGACATATTTGGGCACATCAACCCCAAACTTATATGTCGATGTATTAGGGCTCATCAACCCGTAAAAGAGTTGTTTCATACCCTAAAGGAACATAGTCATCTGAATGCATCATTCTCCAAAAGTTCCATCTGAGAAACCATTCGAAAATTGCCTAAATTGAATCATACTAGCTGTTGCACTGGCAAAGTGCGATGCATACTGAGTGGTACACTAACAGGGTGCGATGCATATTGTTTAGGCTTTCTATAGGGTCCGATGGGCGAGGATGGACAAATGCCCGAGACAGTTTTCTAGGTGGTTGCTCATGGAATCTTCTAGAAACTTCTCTTGTGCCACTTGCCTCTTTGAATTCGCCCAAGGATGAGTAAGGGATCTAAGAAAATCTCCAATCCCTTCTCTTATTGAATCAACTGTAACAAGTGGAATGACACTAATCAAACCCCATGGATGACTCACACCCTTGCACACATCTATAAATGGATCCCTCATCTAAGAGATCTGGAGGCCGGAATATTGTGAATTACAAGGAAGTGTTGATAGTTTGTAATTGAGGAAAGAGCATTGTATTGTCGGTGTGATCTTGCTATTCCATGAGGTGAAGAAGGATTGAATCTAAGAGGATGGTGCTGGATCAGACAACTGGGTTGTAATTCTCCTTTCTATTAGTAAAGTTCTTCAATTTTTCTTCCATATGATTGGGCAATTATGAATGTTATCATTTGTGAATGCTATCATTTGTTCATTATATATCTGATTCTTTAATGTTTATGTTGTAATAGATCACGATGCTTTGACGGTTCTTTGTTGTTGTACTTGTGCAAGTACTCTCCAAGCATGTTAAGTGCGGGGAAGAGTTACGGGATCTGTCAAAGGGGAGAGAGATCAAGTAAGGGATAAAGCGGAAGTTCCAGGTTGGTTCCATTATCTTTCTCTTATCTGTTACACATAGAAGAAATCGTTGAATTGCTTTAAACTATTGTTTCTAGTGTAGCTACCAAACCTAGAGGGCTAGCATTCTTTACGAATACTAGTTTTCCCAGAAACAAATTGGCGACTCCGCTGCGGACTGAACAGATGTTTGTTTGTTGTTATTCTTTGTTTTATAAACTATAGAAAGAGTCTGAAGTCAACCAGGTAGCCTTCGAACTACTCTTTCTCTGCAATTGTATAGTAGATGAATGCTGCTTTAGTCAATCTCTAGTTTAGTTTATGAATTAAACATTTGACTTACAAGCATATCTAGATGCCCTTTTGGTAGCTCAGTAACCTCTCAAGACATTCCATCATACTTTGCTCTTTATTGTTCATCAAAATACAGCTTAACTCGTTGAAAAGAACTGCACATTTGAGCCAAAACCCTTTTCAGTTGTACTCCCTGGACCATCGCACAGTCTTCCACTGTAACCCAGTATGCATCACAGCCCTCAGGTGTAGTAAGTGCAATGCATCTTTATTTCTATGAAGCCTAGGTGTGATGATTGACTGAACTCTTTTTCCATCTAGAAATTGAGGGTTTTTTTACCTTGTTTTCAGTTTTGTTTGGTTATTTTGTTGCAAATGAACAGTGCCTCTTTACTAAAACCTACTTGCATCACTGCGATCAACTTCAATTACATTAGGATTAGTGAATTTTTTTTATGTATTTTTTCATCATTTACAATCCTTTGTCGAAAAGTTGTTTAAATCTATTTTTCGCTTTGGTACAAAAAGTCTCGTAATTGTCGTTTTTTATCAAAAGGAGAAGTGTCGTGAATTCTTCCTTCCCTTTATAATCGATTGAACTTTTCTTCATGTTTTTGGTTTGATTGTTTTATATTCGAAGTGTTGAAAGAATTTTAATTCAAAATTGAAAAGTGTCGTTTTGAGTCTTCCTTTCTCTTTTGAAGAAGAAATTGTCGAAAATGTCATTTTGAGTGAAATATTTCAAATCTTTGCTGCATTTAGTTTTCGTTTTTGGAATTTTTCACATTAAGGAGAAGGAAAACAAATACATGCATTTGCATTTAGCATTTTTAGACTTGTGTGCGAAAATATGATTTAGGGAAATGCACTAGTGTGTGCTCTTTGCTCTTTGCTTAAAAGCACTGGAATTTTCTTTCCCTAGTAGCTAGGATTTTCATTGCTCAAAATAAAAAAAGATTGTTTATCATTGTAGATTGCATCTTAGGAATTTCAGATCATCATCACACGATGAACCTTTGAAAGGCAACCTCTAAACAAGATCAACTTTAAAATGAATTTCAATGAATCTAACAACACTTTGGAACTTAACGCAAAATATCTAGAGGTCTATGCTAGAGACATGTTCCGACGTCATTAAAACTAGTGGCTATCATTTTCATTGAAGGTTGGGTGATTCCTCCTCCTTGATACGACAAGTGCTAGCACGGATTTGTGCTCCCCATACCATCGCGTATATATTGGGAGACAACAATAGGCTTATATCCTTTATCCATAGGAAGCTCAGTCTGTCGCCTTATTGATCGCAATGCACTAAAAACAGCATTCAGGAAGATTGACTGTTGTATATAAGTCCTTGGTAATTTCTCTTTAATTTATCAACAGGGTGTATATTGCAATTTTGTGATTGGTTTGGTAATCCCTTTGTCTAGATTTTCCAAAGTAGTCACTTTCGTTCCTTTTCGACTCTTTAAAAGAAAAGGTCCATCTGAGCACTTGTCCTTTCAGGCTCATTAAAAATCGAAGGATACTAGAGTCATCTTTAGCTTTTTCTTGACTCTTAAAAACTGAAAAAGAAAAGTTGTGTCCAAGCATCATTAAAATTAATTGAATTCAGAATAACATCATTTTCCCCTTAATTTTGAGTTGATCAAATAATCCGCAATCGTGGAAGAAATTCAATCAAAACCCCGTCGTTCACGGAGACTAGCGAGTCAACCATCTTTGACTCCGGAAGCAAAGCCAATCCGGACAAAGCGATCTCGTTTAATTGAGTCCAATTCATCTGGTTTACTTGAAACTTTTGTTTCAACATTGTCAGAGACTACAGTTACTCCGATTATTTCTGGTACATCTACCTTAAGAGAAGAAGTTCCACAGTTACAAGAGGACATTAGAACTGATCCTACTATAATGGTAGACACTTATATATCTGAAACAACTCCATCTAGAGTTGATCTAGAACCCCTCTCAGTTCAAACCGAAGCTACATTTGAACCAGTAGTTGTTCAAGAACCTCCCTTTGAGACTGAAGTTCATTTACATGAACATCTGGAAGTTGAGTTTCAGTATTCAGAAGCTGTCGATCCTCCAGTATTTGTCATTGCAGAAGCTATACCTTCTACGGCTCCATAAATCTTTTACGAACCTAAAGGTCTACCTCTTCCACCTGGTCTGATTGTTATAGAGGAGATAATAGAGGATCCCCCATCTAGTACCCCGTTTCATTTTGGAACTGGGATTCATTTGTATCCCTCTACTCCTGAGTTTGGTTCTTTTAATCCTCCTTCATCGCAAGTTCCTGTCAAATCGATAAGAGATCTTTTGGATAGAATAAACATGTCTGAGAAACCACTATCATCTAGGAACATTTCATCTGATGCAGCTACGACAGAACCTCCTACTGCTATTCCTACAATGTTTTCTGGTACACCATCTGTTCCAGCTGGTTATCAATCACTAGCTGGAGTCCACTCAGGGGCTACTTCAGTGCCATGGTCTGCTCTTATTTATTCATCCAGATTCCCATCTAGTCCTTCTTATGTTGAAGCTCAGCAATTTGATCCTGCATGCCAGTATCAATTTGGGCAAACCCTTTCAAAGACCGATATATCCTTTAAACACTGGACTACCGCCATATGGAGAGCAGTATGCCTTTTCACTGTTTCCTCTTCGGGGACAACCATATGAGAGTTTCCAAAAATATTCAGGTCAAACTAGAATTACATCTAGTGGTTAGATACCAATACTACTAGAACAACCAAGGGTTGTATATCCAACACAACCGATCCGACCTGTGTCGAATATTCCCACTACACCTACTATTACGACTGTGTTGCAAACACAAGCACAGCCTATTGTGTCTCAACCTCAACCTGCTCCTTCTTCCTCGCAACCTCAAGTTTCGAGGCAGAAGACTCAAGTCTCTTAGGGTGTGATACAACAGCCACTTGTCTCTACGGCTCAACGGCAACCTCAGGTTAGTGCTTCTTTATATGGAATGACTCAGGCACCAATGGGTATTGTCAATCTACAACTTGGTCAATCTTTCGGTATTGGGCAACAGCAAAAGGTCCAACAACCGTGGCTAGCACAATACCAACAACTACAATTCCAGCAAACCCAACCTCAGTTTGGGCTCGGTTTACAAGATCAGACTAGATATGGTCAATATCAAGCCTAATGAGGACCTGGGCAACAAGGCTTTTTAGGTTATGGACAGCCGCATTTTCAAAATTATCAACAACCACACTATATTGGTTATGTCCAACAACCTTATCAAAGCTACCAGCAACGGATGCATTATGCTGGTATGCAAAGACATACTACTCAGGCAATTCCATCTTATCCTGGGTATGCTCCACCCAACCTGAATCAGCACTTGCCTTTTGTAGCAACTCTAGAATTACCAAATTTGAACTAGCTGACGAATTATCCAATTGCATACGCCCCTTGGTGGCGAGCGATTCCTCATAAAATCCCCTCTGATATTCCTAAGTTCAATGGAAATCTAGGTGAAGATCCATCGAATCACGTAATGACTTTTCATTTGTGGTGCTCATCTAACACTCTGAATGATGATTCGATTAGACTTCGCCTTTTTCATTGAACGCTCGCTGGTCCAGCAGTGAAATGGCATATTGAATTTCCTAGAGCTTCGTTTGGTAACTTCGCCATCCTTGCCCCAACTTTTCTAACCCACTTTCAATTACCCATCAAGTACGAAACTGGAATAGAACTCCTTACTAATTTTAAACAGACCACGTACACTCACATATCTGATCATATTCATGAGTGGTGGCGTCATCGTCGAATGGTAAAGATGTATGTTCCTGATCAGCTGTTAGCTTAGTGGTTTATTAAGTCCTTATTGCCATCTATCACTAAGGACGTGGTGAAAGGAGGATTTGTCACTGAAGAGCAAGTCATTGCTTGTGCCCAATATTTAGATTTGATCTATACACAATCTGGCACACTCTACGACAAAATTCCTAATGCTCCTAGACCAAATTTTTCCATTCCACCTCCTCCTAAATCAAGTAGGGACTCTCATGCCGGTGACGGTGTGATCAGTGCCTCAAGCACGCAAACCGCAAGAGGTCCATCTGGTCAAGCTCTTGCTATTTCTAGTCAGAATGCAAATGACAAACCTCTTGCCTCAGAGATTAATGTCATGTCATCTGACAAAGGAAAAAATCCAAAGCAACCAGGGGGCAAGAAGAAAGGGAAAAATAATAAGAAGAAATAGGAGAATTCCACTCCTGAAAAATCATCTGAGAACCCTACTGCGGCAAAGAAACCTCCTCGTTATCCATGTTTGATTTGTAACAAGGAGCATTTTACAAGATATTTTCCACATCGATCTGAGGTTTCAAAACTTTTGAAGGCTTCGAATACCTAAGCGGTGTTGACTGATACGTTTCAAAACCTAGAAACTAATCTGGTTGCTATCGATAATGCTTCCACATCCCAAATGCTTATGCTATCCATCAAAAACAAAAAAAATGATGTTTTGATATCAACAAGGAAAAAATATTATGGGAATCCATCGTCATCAAACAGCCAGGCTACTGATCATCCTAGTGGTTCGACAACAACTTCGCCAGAAGTTGTTCCACCCATTATTCCTAAATTAACTATAAAGCTACCAAAGGGACTCGTACATAAATCGAAATTTAATCCTTGTGCTCGAGCTGCTCAAAATTATAATATAGTGGACGATCTGGCTCAATCGCCATCCGCTATGTCGACACTTGAGGTATTGCAAAATTGTCCATCCCAAAAGCAGGCTTTGTTATCAGCGATAGGTGGGATTGATCCAATGGATTCCAATCTTGTGGCCTTCAATCATAAAGGATATACACGTCAGTTACCAGCCCAACTCGCTTTCCTTATACAGGTAAAAGCCCTCAATAAAAATGTTCATTGAACCATCATTGATGAGGGGGCATCTACCTGTATTATGTCGATGAGTTGTTGGAAAACTCTTGGTTCACCACCCTTGTCACGATCACCAACAACATTAAAAGCGTTCGATGGAAGAACGTACACTCCGTATGGGATTTTAAGTAACTTGCAAGTTGAACAAGGGGGCAAGACAGTAGATATTGAAGTCAAGGTCATTGATGGACTCCTTGACTACAATATTTTACTAGGAAGGCCCTGGGTTTATGCTATGGTTGTCGTTGTGTCTACATATTTTAGAAAGATTGCATTTCCCTTCCAAGGTGGAATCACAATCGTTGACCAACTATACTTTTTCGCTAACAGTTCACAAACTACTGGAAGCATTTCATTGATCTATGGAAGTTCAAAATCACTTCAAAATTTTGAAGTAGGTCTCCTAAAAGACCCTTCCTTAATGGGTACTTTTGCCCTCCTGTCTCCATCGGGTTTCGCGAAAGTGGCCACAGTGGAAACCTGTCATATGATCTCTTCTACATCATCTGAGTTTAAGAAGAGTTCTGACCATTTTGATAGTGAGGACCATCGTGAAGCCTTGCCACCAAGCCCCATCAAATCTTTGTAGCAATCAATTTTCTGGGCTTCGGCAGCAAACCCGAATCAGCACTCGACGAGTGTTTGGGTAGATAGGTCTTTAGAATTTGGTACCTCTTCTGATCCTTGGTCTCGTATACATTCTACAGATGAAGGAATCATCCAATCAATGATGATAGAAGAGACGTCGTGGGAAGATTACCATCATCATTCCCACCTTCGAGATGACAATGAATATTATTCAAACGACCTCAATCACCCCTCAATTTTTTATTTTTTATTTTTTAATTCTGTAAATACAATATATTCCGAGCGAAATCTGTCCAACATTGAAGAAACTATCGCCATTAATATTTCAACCAAACCTAATGTTGTAGAGAATATTCACGTTGGAAAATCTTGTTCTCCATCAGAATTAGAAAATTACTATGCTCTTTTTCGCGAATTTAGAGATGTCTTTGCATGGTCATATGAAGAAATGCCAGGCATTGACTCAAGAATTGTTGAACATGAAATCAAGATGTATCCAGATGTCAAACCAGTATGACAACGTCTTCAACCTGTTGATCTAAAGAAAGCCACTGCTATTAAAGCAGAGGTTGAAAAAATTTTGCGTGCTAGCTTCATTTACCCTGTTCCTCTCACTGAATGGGTATTGAATATTGTTCCCCTAATGAAAAAGCAAGGAACGATTAGAGTGTGCGTCGATTATAGAGATGTAAATCAAGCATGTCCAAAGGACAACTATCCTACACCCTTTATCGACCAGATAATTAATGAATGTGCTGGATGCAAAATCTTTTCATTCATCGATGGATTTTCCGGATACAATCAAATCAATATCCGTCCACAGGACCAGTCAAAAACTGCATACATATGTCCGTGGGTCACATTCACATATCGTAAATTGCCTTTCGGTTTCAAGAATGCAGGGGAAAATTTTTAGAGGGTAATGGATTATGCCTTCCATGACATCAAACACATCGTTCAACCATATCTCGACGATCTACCTGCTCTTTCGCGAAAATGGACTGATCATCCGCAGCATTTGAGAGCCATATTTTTACGTTGCTGCCACTACAAGATACAACTCAATCTGCACAAATGTGTGTTTTGTGTTGGTTCTGGTTGATTGCTTGGTTTTGTAGTTTCTAAGGACAGAATTCGACTTGACCCATTTAAGGCTTAGGCAATCCTTGACATGCCTCCACCTTCAAATTTGCTTCAGATTCAGAGACTCCAAGGGAAAGCTAACTTTCTGAGGAGGTTCATTCCACATTATGCTAAGCTTGCTAAAGGTTATACACGTCTTTTGAAAAAAGGGATACCCTCCACTGGGATTAGGTTGCGCAAGCTTCTTTTGATGCTTTAAAAGATTCCCTAATAAAAGCATCATTAATGTATGCTCCTGACTATCAAAAAGACTTCAACCTGTATCTCGTCGCTGCAGATACAACCATCGCTATGGTTTTAGTGAAAGAAGATAACAGGATTGAACATCCTATATATTATTTAAGTCGTAATGTTAATGATACAGAAAGCAAGTACTCATATGTTGAAAAGTTGGCTTTAGTATTCGTTCAAGCAGTACAGAGATTTCGACACTATGTATTCTTTCGCAAAACTACCATTGTATCATATTGCAACCCTTTGACATACATTTTGTCACATCAATTGTTGCGGGGCAAATATTCCAAATGGATAGCCATTTTGCAGGATTTTGATCTGGAATTCACCAAATCCAAATCAAAGAAGTCTCTCATCTTTGCAGAGTTACTTTGTGACCTTCCCTCGTCATCCAACGATTTAACATCCCAAGCATCAATTGTGGATGAGACTCTGTTTCTGATATCGTCAAATGATCCGTGGTACGGGGATATACTGGTCTATCTCCAAACCCAAACCTTTAGGCCTAACACCTCTCACTCTTAACATCGATGTACTCGATACCAAACCAAAGACTATCTAATCGTTGGTGATACACTTTACCGTCGTGGTGTCGATACGGTTTTACGAAGGTGCCTCACGCATGAGGAGGCCGACAAACTTTTGAATGATTGTCATTTAGGTGCTTGTGGGGGGAATCTATTTGGTTGATTGCTGCACAAAAGATCTTACGAGCTGGTTACTTCTGGCCCACCATATTCAAAGATTGCATAATGGCAGTCAGAAGTTGCCATGCTGGTCAGATTTTTGATCGCAAAACCAGATTACCACCTGCGCCACAACATCCAGTGATTGTTGTTGGTCCATTCACTAAATGCGGCATTGATTTGATGACATGTAACCCCACCTCGGCCAGGGGGCATGGGTATATTATAGTCGCTGTCGATTATTTTACAAAATGGGCCAAGGCGATGCCTACATTGAACAACAGCGGCGAAACGAATGCTCTTTTCTTTTTCAATCATGTAGTTTCTAGATTTGGTGTACCACAAGCTATAGTCACAGATCATGGGTCACATTTTCGCAATCACATGATGATCAAATTAACTGCCAAATTAGGATTGTCCCATGATAGTTCTACTCCATATTATCCGCAGGCTAACAGACAAGTTGAGGCAATCAACAAAGTCCTTAAGCGCATGCTGTAGAGAATGATTGGAGTCCATAAATGAAATTGGAATTTAATCCTGTACTCAGCTCTGTGGGCATATAGGACTTCGGTGAGAAATGCAATCGGATTTATGCCCTTTCAGTTGGTGTATGGTCTGGAAGCAGTCTTACCCATTCAGTGCGAAATCTCATCCCTCAAGCTTGCAATCGATCTTCTTCCTGAAACTTCTGAAGAAGAGGCTCATTTCTTGGAATTAATCCATTTGGATGAAACCCGTCGTGATGTCGTGTTGGCTAATGAAGCACATAAGAAACACATCAAGGCACAATATGACCGAAATTTTAAGCTTCTTGGCTTCTCAGAAGGTGACCTGGTCTTGCTTTACGATCAGGATTCTGACAAATTAGGAGTAGGTAAATTTGAACCATTATGGATGGGCCCTTACATTGTTAAATGCGTATTGACAAAAGGAGCCTACGAGCTAGTGGATTATGATGGGATTCCACTGTCGCAACCCCGAAATGGGTTGTATCTTAAACATTACTATGCTTGATTAAGTGTAGTAAACTCATTGTACATATGCTTTTATTGCAAATGTTAGACTTTTTGGAACCATTTGTTGGGTATGCTGACGAAGCTAGTCGTAGTACGCATAATCTACCTTCTGTGGCCTGGGCCATTTTCACTCTAAGCGGCGAGTTAGTGAGTTTTAGGGGGATATGTATTGGTCAATAAATGAACAACATCGCTGAGTATAGTGTGTTGATTGAACTTCTCTCTAATGCCATTTCACATGGCATATGCCGACTCCTTGTCAAGCTAGATTCATAGCTCGTCATTCTACAGCTTACTAGCGTTTATTCTGTTCAGAACCCAACTATTTATCGAATGTTCCTAAGAGTTAGGATTTTGGAAAGACATTTTGATTCCATTCAATATCAGCACATTTACAGAAACTTAAACACATTGACTGATTCATTAGCAAACTATGTGTTAAATAGACATTTGCAACATTTGTAAAGAAAGAATTTCACATCAACATTTGCATTAGGATTTCATCACTTAGCCAAAATAAAACTCCAAAATTCAAAAATAGATAGATGTATATAGTTTTTACAAAATGTTTTGTGTCCAAGAAAAAATCAGTCATCTAACCAAGAAACTCAAAATGAATACATAAAAACATCCTAGACTAGTGATGCTGGTGATAACATGTCACCGCATGTGCTATCATGCGCAGGAGCCTAGTCCAACGACTCGGTACACCAGTAGTATGGTGCTGTAACCTCAAAGGTAATTCATTGGTCCTAACATCCTGAATGCCAAGAGTGAGGCCCTCAATCTGATCCTGCAACATTGCCAGGGTCTCTGATATGTCCAGATCCCGAAGGACGGCCCTCCCTACAGCCTCTCCTGCTGGAGCGTCATCTGCCTCCCGTGGGCGTGCCACTGGTCGCACTGGTCCAATATCTGCACACATATGAGTTTGTTTAGTCTTAGTAACATCAAAAACACAAAAACATTATAAAACTCAAAAAACTAATAATGCCAAATCCGGATCGCCTCGGAAATCCATCCCGAAATATGGATACTCCGCGAATACCATCTCCTGGTGGTTGAACCACTTGAAAAATGAATCGAAGAAGGAGATATGTGACTGGCCGGCATGTCTAGCCATAAGATCCACCCATCTCTGCATTTGTGGTTCCCTCGGTGCTAGCAATCCTAGTGAAATGTTTTGAGGTTGCATTAGTGGAATTCTTTTCAAAGCAAAAGCAGTCAACATGGATCCATAACCAAAGTTCTTGGTTCTTCCATTCTTTACTTTGGACATTTGTTTTTTTACGACAGGAAGTATCGCCTCACACCAATGGAACACCTTCGGTTCCAGGCATTCCAGGGCATACTGCATGTAAGATCTGTTTGCTAAATGTAAGGTCGTGCTGCCAGCCAATCTAGCAAAGGTAAATAAAATGGTCCTCAAAGGTCAATCAGTAACATCCCGAATATTAATCTTACCATCTCTACTGGGTTGAGATCCATCCCTGCAGAACTGATGAATGTAGTCTTTCACAGATTCGTCCCCACGAGCAAATCCTGATAGTGAAAGAGGGGCACCACGCCTCAACAAACCCGTAAAAAAATAAATATCCTCGACCGTGAAAGGAATAGATTTACCTCTGATCTAGAAGACCTAGTCAATGGGATACCAAGAATTGAGGAGATACTGCAACAAACTGATATGTTGCCTCATGCTGGATATGCAGAAAAAATTCAGTAAACCACAGTTTCTTAATGCATCCACTGTGCCATAGTCATGTAAAGCAATCATGTCCTCCTCTTCATGTTCTCGTTCACACCATGTGACAACCATTTTGATCCAACAAATATCTGGAATGCAAACAATAAATGAGTTAGGATCCAATTTTGAGCAAAAACAGGTAAAAATTTGATGAAAAAACACTGTATAAACTTGCCTTTCTGTGCCCATCGCACCCTGCCTTTGAGCAAGGTGAGATGCATACTGACTGGCCTATTGGAAGCTTAGTATGCATCACACCTTTCAATACTAGCTAGGTGCGATGATTGAGGGACGAAATCTTCAAACCCCAGGGGCCCAGAAAAGTGAAAAAACTTGCTCAGAATCAAGAAAAAATGGAATGAAAATGAAGAGCTTAAGGATAGCTCCTACCTGGTCTTGACAGCACGGAGAATGGTCCACAGGATCTCCCGAAATCGACTGGTGAAATTTGAGAGGGAAAACCACTCCAGAGCTCCAAAATCCCAAATTTGAAATGAAATGATGAAAGTGAAAGGTAAAACTACTTTTTATGTTTACTATTCATGTACTTCAAAGTGAAATGTTAGTTTTAGTTCATTTTTCGTCCATATATATGTATTTCTAATCAATTTGATGGAGTTTTGAGCAGGTTGAACGACAGATGAAAGAATCTTATGTGCTAAACAGCGAATTGAACAAATTTGACCACCAAGCATAGTTTTTTTTGTTTCAAGCTTGTGTAAAAATGAAACTAAATCCAAGCATAGTTTTTCATTTCGAGCTTGTGTAAAAATGAAACTGAATCCTAGCATAGTTTTTTGCTTCAAGCTTGTGTAAACATGAAACTGAATCCAAGCATAGTTCCCCATGGTTCAAGCTTGTCTAAAAATGAACCCATTTTCAAATTTCAACCCTTGTGATTGCCATTATATCAGCCTTTTGAGCCTTGGTTGTGTACATCCCATCGCCACCATCCCTTTGGCTAATCATATGCTCTCACTTGGTTGTTTTACCTTTTTTTGAGGAACAGTTGCAATGAGTGGTCTTATTAGCGAGCCTCTTCACATAAATTAGCATGTTTTGAGAAGTTCCAAAATCACAAGAACCAGTTGCTACCCCAGATACCACTCGTTTCTCAAAATAGAGTCCTCTTTAAACCCTTTTTAGACTCGTTAAATATGAAAATATTTTTGAGCGCTTGTCCTTTCCAGCTTGTTAAAGTGATTGGAAATGTCATCCCTCCTGTATTATTTTATCCTTTTTCGGACCTAAGGGATTATCTGACGAAAAAGAACTTATGGAGTTTTCTTTTCATCCCTTTTCAAACTCTCTAAACATGAAAAGGACCGAGTTATCCTTGTCGTTAAGCCCATTAAAACAATAGCGACAAACTTGTCCATTTTAGACGAGACCGAGTTTCACTGTCGCTAGACTCGTTAAAATATCAAATAGCGACAGGTTTGCCCGAAGTGCGAATTATAGAACAAGCATATGTTATCCTCCTCAAGCTTGACAAAAATAAAGAGGTACTCATCAGCAATGACTGGGGAAAAAGGGAAAACACTTGAAGAATTTATGGTAGCAAGTCGCTCTTGAACATGACACTTTCACTTCATCACCATTATTGAGTTGGGTTGGGTTATTCCTTTCACCGGTCATCTCACCATTGGTCTTTCATACCATTCATTTTTTGTGGTTAACGCTACCAATTCATCTCAGTGTCACTGACATGTTCAAGAGAAGTCATTCAATTGAGAAACCACCATCTAGTTAATGTCTCATACACTGAAATACCTCCAACCTTCATTTTTTCATGACCACTATTCCTGAACCTTGTGTCGTCAATTCATTTTCACCTCCAGAAATCATTTTCTTCGTTTCGTGTCGTAGATGTGGGTAACATAAAGGCCCTCCTGCGACGAGTCACTTCTTGTCGACATCAGCTCGTTATCCAAGAAGTTGACTTAGAAACACCCCTTTCAGTGCTTTGAAGCTTGCATACATCAATGGCAAGTTTCTCACTTCCGCCGACAGGTTAAAATCAATGGCCTTTGACCGAAAGATTCAGCGTGGTGTTCGACATCGGATCATATATTCACACCACGTGAATTGTTCTACAGTACCTTGAGGATCATTATCATTACCGGTGATCCCTCTCGCATCTGTTAACAACTCACATCATTGGCTGGTAATCAGGCGATGTCTTTCCATGTTCGACTTCAGAACATCTCTTCAAATGGATTGACTTGTACATCGAGTGAAGATTGAACGAGTTTGAAGACCCTGAATCTAGTTTCATCCATCCGAGATGCGATATATTCAGGGACATAAAAACATCAAATGTACAAAGGCTCTACACAGATGGTCATCCTAACCATGGATGATGACTCTATATCTGAAGATACACTAGTCTGTATATGTAGACGACTATCTGATCTATGTACATGAAATGAATTTATAAAGCTGAGCATGGGAATGCCTACCTCAGCTAGATCATGAAAATTATATTATGATGATTTATTGTATTGTAACTTATGCAGGTCACCTTCCAATTCGAAACATCAGATGCTCATGATAAAGCATTTCACCCGACATCAATATTTACGACTTCATACTTTAGGGGGCAACTGTTATAGACATATTTGGGCACATCAACCCCAAACTTATATTTCGATGTATTAGGGCTCATCAACCCCTAAAAGAGTTGTTTCATACCCTAAAGGAACATAGTCATCTGAATACATCATTCCCCAAAAGTTCCATCTGAGAAACCATCTGAAAATTGCCTAAATTGAACCATACTGACTGCTCCACTGGCAAAGTGCGATGCATACTGAGTGGTACACTGCCAGGGTGCGATGCATATTGTTTAGGCCTTCTATAGGGTGCGATGGGCGAGGATGGACAAATGTCTGAGACATTTTTCTAGGTGGTTTTTCATGGAATCTTCTAGAAACTTCTACTATGCCACTTGCCTCTCTGAATTCGCCCAAGGATGAGTAAGGGATCTAAGAAAATATCCAATCCCTTCTCTTATGGAATCAACTGTAACAAGTGGAATGACACTAATCACACCCCATGGATGACTCACACCCTTGTACACATCTATAAATGGATCCCTCATCTAAGAGATTTGGAGGCTGGAATACTGTGAATTGCAAGTGCTGATAGTTTGTAATTGAGGAAAGAGTATTGTATTTTTGGTGTGATCTTACTATTTCATGAGGTGAAGAAGGATTGAAGCTAGTAGGATGATGCTGGATCATTTGTGGATGACAAGAATAAACATGGAGGGGTATGGTCGTGATTTGTAGCCCAAAATGTAATCTGGGACAGGCTCGAACTTCTCTCTGGCTTCGGCTCTCTCAGTGAGAGTGATTCATAACGTAGAGAACTTAGGCAAGGTGTTCTTCCAGGAGGGCGGGTGATAGTGCGGGGGCTTGAGCATTTACTGAGGTAATTCAACTCATTTTTCCTTATGTAGTGGTTAACATGTGGAATGCTCAAGTAGTGTGGCCCAATTGCTAGTCCGACCAGTTCGAAAAGGGGTCATTATTCTCCTATGGGTGGCCCTGGAGAGCATTCTCCCTCTTCTTCTTTTGTATTTGTCTCGGGTGGCCCCGAAGTTCTTTATGCCTAGTGGAGACTCGGGTGTCGGTGTCCTTAAGGGCTCCTAAGAGTAAGTGAAGTCGAAGTAGAAGGGTTGGGGATAACTGTGAGAGGTGCATTCTCGTAGAGATCTGGTGTTGTATCTATGTGGAGGTTGCAATTAGGGGTAACTTGTCTGTATTGTGCTACCTTTATAGAAGAGTGGATATTGAACAGTCGCGACCTTGGTTAATTGAAGTGTCGATTGTAGATATTTGTATTATCTTTGTGAGAGGAGCTGGGTTTACTGGAAGTTCTTTAGTTGCCTCACATAACTGGTGTGGGGAGGCAGCGTACTCTCCTCTTTCACAGTTAGGAAGTGTATACACTATTGTTGTGGTTTCATCATTTGTCATTTTAAAAAATAATAAAAAAGTTTGGCCTACCAAAAAGAACTAAAAAAACCACACAATAAATTTCTTGCCATCTCCCTTCCCACTTCGATAGTGGTACCATTGAAATCCCTTTGAAAAAAACCAATAAATTATGTGGATGTGGAGTTGTTGAAGACAAATTGGGTATTGAGGGAATGCTAAATGCACATGTTTGAAGAGAATCAAGGTAGTGCACATGCAATCAAGAATTAAAATGCAATGAGGAATTAAACGCACATGCATCGAGAGTGATGGTAACCCTCGAAGTCTGAAACTGCCATTTTTCCTTGGAAACAAGGAAGCTCTACGTGATAGTTAATATTAATCTATGTTTTGATACACATATTTATAAGTATTTTATTCATTAAAAGACTATTCAACGCTGAGTATTGCTTATGGTTGTTATAATCGCGACAACTCATCGCCAGATTCCCGGGATTGTCCTTTGACTTTAAGGATTCATTAATGGAGTTGCGTGACAACTGATGCCCTATTTCCATGTTAGGATACCAATTCTTGATTGTGATCTTGTTCAAAGCTTTATAGTCAATTCATATTCTATAAGTTTCATCCTTCTTTGTGACTAAAATAACTAAGGAATCAAATGATGAGGTACTTGGTATTATGACTCCTTCCATCAATAGTTATTGTGATTACTTCTTCACCTCATTTCTCTCTAATATGGATTGTGTTGTATTGTTCTGTGTTTGGTAAATGAAAATATGGTAGTAACGATATCTCATTTGCGGCTTCCCGTTTGGGTGACATGCTTTTTGGTTCTTGGAATACTTATTTGTATGCATATAAAATATCAACAACTATTACTTTCGTTCTTTTGTACATCTTCCTAGTGTTGCCTTCACAACCACTAACTTGAAATCCCTTTGATCATTTCATAAGAAGAGAGTTTCATGCTTTTTGCTTTAACTAATCAATCTCTTAACATAGTGGGCACTCACTAAAGAGATCATAGATTTCCCCTTACATGCATTGATGATATAAAATGCTTACAATCCTTCATGAAGTATTGGTTTTCCCTTATAACGAAAATGATACGCCTCTTATACTTATTGGGACCATTAAAAAATACAATGCAAGGATTAAGGGACAATGCATTGACTTAATATACTTCATGAATAAAATTTACGCTAATAAAATATCTAAGCTTACATTAATCAATAACATTCAACTTTACATTCTTACCCACTCCAAAGGGCAAACCAAGCCTACTTATTGGGTCATTTGCAATGAGGTTAGCCAATGAACCAAATCAAACATAACATCCACCTTCTGCTTCTTGATATGAATCTTTATATGGAAAAATTCTCATCTTCTTGTCCTCTTTGTGATGGAGACCACTCAGGTTCATCACCTTCTACACCATTGTGAGATTAATTTTATCTTCCACATCTAAGTTTATTCCAATCTCTCTACATGCATCCACATCTAGAAAATTCTTCCTCATAGATTCCATTTTACTTAATTATTGAGTTCAACATGAGATGAAAGCTATCACACTTCTCTTTAGTGTGATAATAAAAGCTACAATAGTTATATTGGTTGTTAGGATACATGCAAAAATGTGTAGCGGCAACATGTTCTTATTTTCCACCCTTATTTTGAAGCTCCATATTAATCTAGTTATTAATACCACTTGGTTGTGCTTTTTCCTATTAGATTCAATGTGTTGGCCTTACACATAGCCCTAATTATCATATCGGTCTTGAAAAGCATGACTTGTCTTCTTACATGACTATTATTCAAACTAAATAGATAATGTATGACCATGTATCGGTTCTTGGAATGTATCCATGTTGATGAGGGTGTTGAAACACCTATGTCAACAAAGGAGAAAATACCTATACCAAGTCTTTTCACACAACCCCAGCTATTTGGAATGATCATTCTCGACGGGTTTTAAGGCTCTGTTAGCTTCATGCCTCTTCCTTTCACAAAGGAAAAAGAAAATGGAATCCTAAAATTATTCTAAATGCTTACAATGATATGTGTAGGGGGGAGGTCACATGGGGTTTGAGGGGTGTCGGTAGCCCCCCTCTATGGGGTCCGGGGCAGTGCCCCGGAAAATTTTGTTTTTGGACCCTATATTAGGTTGGGCAAACCTACCTATGGTTTTGTGCATGATTTTTGCACATTGTTTTGGACGCAATGGTTTTCAATCCATGGCATTGGATGCTTTGGCATGTATAAATATGTATTGTAACATTGAAAGGAACATAATGAAAAATCAAGCTGGTAGTCCTGGTTTTGGGATCCAGGGAAAATCTATGTGTATATGTGTTTTATGTGTTATGCTCTCGCATTGTTTATTTTTTGTGTTTTAGAATTTGTATGCAGGTAATTTCTGTATGGAGTTATAACCTACATCAAGTACTGAGACTCATCATACTTCCATCCATCCTTATCCTTTCTTCCTTAGAGCCTCGCTCTATTTATACAATCCCATGGTCCGCGGACCATGGGTATGTTTATCAAGCCAACATTACATTACAAAAACTAGGGCGAGCAACCCTGTGACTTTATTACGACTTCACGCTCCACGCCCACAATTCACAGACCTTTTACAAAGGACTTGGTCAACACTTGGGCTTTAAGCCCCAAAACATGCCTCAAGGGGATTCCATGCCCAACTGGCCCCCAACACAAACATCGTGACTTGGCCTCGAGTCACTCTGCTAGTGCGGAGATATTTGCATGGAGTCCCTCCAACTCTACTCGAACTACTTCAAGGTCGGCAGCACACTGAGCAGCGGGCTACTGGATCTGTTGTACGCGTTGTTCCAAGACCACGGTGTCGGAAGTGCTTATGTGCATCTGTGCCTCTATCCCCTGCATTTGTGTGAGCATGCCTTCAATTGCTACTGTGATGGTGAAGGCCTCGTCGATCCAAGGCTGAATGTGCGCCTTCAGGACTCCCATCTGTTACACAGTGTGCTGAGCATCTTCACGACCAATCATTTATTTTCCCCTTTAATAAAAAATAATATATTATTTATATATATATATATATATATATATATATATATATATATATATATATATATCTATATATATATATATATATATATATATATATATATATATATATATATTAAATTTATAAACACTTTCCATTATAAATTACACATTTTACTGCGAAAAGAATTTTGTTCACAGTTTAATCATCAAAATTTTGACCATTTTACAAAGATTCAAATGTTATATTAAAAAAAATTGACCACAACTTAATTGATAAAATTCTTAACTTATTTTACACGATTCAAATCACTAAAATATTACTCACTTTCCATCAATAAATTTTTTATTTATATTTATCTCACATTAAAAATATTTATAATAAAATAACATCTTTTCATCTTAAAAAATAATATAATCCTAGGAGGAATCGAACGAAACTTTACCTTCCCAAAAAAACAAATCCACCTGGGCTCCAGAAAAGTAGCTGACGACGGAAATTGAGTTGGTCCACACACTGACCCATTCCCATCACCTACTTATTGCCCTACAAAATTCTGGCATTACCAAATCAGAGGAGCTAATGGTGAGAATTATGCCTTGGCAGAACGACAGAACGAACCCAACATGGGGGAAATCCCGCTTGCCAATGAAATGGATGCCGCTGATGGCATTGGCATTGGGATGTCTCATAATTTGCTCTCTATTGCTATCTTTTCAAAGTGTCTGGATCAGTATGGAGGCCGAACAGCTCCAATCGGATCTGGAAAAGCCCGATCATTTGCTTCAACGAAAAGTGAATGTCGCAGAGGGGTGGAAGGCTACGCCTTCAACCGTAGCTCTGCGATCTAAAGGTTTAGCTCCAGTTGAACCTTTGTCATTTCCTCCTGCACCTCACGCACCCCTACTGCTAGCCTATGGATGCACGCTTCTGCTAGTATGTCTGCTGGGATGACCAGCTCCTAGACGCTTTGACAAGCCTCGTCTAGTACCTGTACCAGCTATCGATTTTGAAACACCACTTCGTCGCGCTACAAGCTCAACTGGTCCATGTTGGTTCTCTGCTCGCTGAGGACTTGCAGTGAATGGCTCTCCCTAGCCCACAGTTCTGTAGTTATCCCATCCTCTAGAACGTATAATCTATCCCATGGGAATGCAGCCATGTTGATGTCTATATCCTTCAACAGGCTAACCATAGGCCTGTAGGCCTCATTTGTTGTCACTAGTGCCCCTTCCGGAAACACTATAGTATTCGTCACTCAAGTGCGCAACATCTGCTCTGTTGTTGTTGTTCCAACTACGAGGCTAGTTGAAAGGGTACCAACTTGAGGGGTGCACACCTAAAACTCCTACAGTTGCGCTCTGAGGGCCCCCAACACAATCTGGTTCTCCTGCATAAATTCTTAGAGGGCCTCGGAGGTGACATCGCACATTGTTTTGCCAATGTCGTGCAGATCACCCTCGGTAAGGGCGATCGGGTCAATAGACACCTTTGGTGCCTTGACCTTCCTGCGAACCATGTCCGCTCGGTCGAGTGCGGGCACTTCAACTATGTTGACGCGGTTTGTGGGTCTGCGCCTCCACCTTCTTCCTCAGCTTCCTACCCATACGAAGCTGACTTTTCGTCCTCGTGCATCTTCGCAGCTGCCTCCCATGTTGTTGATATTGCTGCTGCCTTTTCTTGTTCAACTCCTGTTTGTGCAGTGTACTTCGCCTCCTGCACTTCTGCCGCCTTCCTTTTCTTTTCTGCCAACTACGCGATGCGTAGTTTGGCCTCCTCTTTCTTCCTCTGTTCCGCAGACTTCTCTATCGTCGTGATGTCTGGAGCACGCCACTCTGGCGGCCATGTCTCCATTAAATTGAAAATTACATTGTCCCTAGCCACAAAGGGTAGCTCTATCCATTTCTTGGTCGGGTCCTTGTGTGCTCTAATGTATATGTTGTGGAAATCCACCTTGATCTCTGCAAAACTTTTCAGGTTGTTGTAAACAGTGGGTGACAATTGTGGCTTATGGTTGATCCCCATTCTGAGGTTCATCTCCATGAGCACCCAGAAAATCTTACTGTCACAAATCCTATTTGCATCCTTTATGGCCCAGAGCGAAGCGTACTTCGCAGCCTCCGGTAGATCCTTGTCAACTGTGGGGAATTGACTGTCTTCTGGCAATTCCCCTGCCACGAGCACTATGGATAGCAGAAGCCATGCATAGTGGAATTTTTTGCCCTGTTCCTGAGCTTCACAACAATTCTCCAAGAATTCCTTACAAAGGAACTTGGACCAGTTTAACTGGACCCCCTCCGCGCACTGTTCAACAACTGCTACCATTAGCGCAGGTGCCTCATCTATGCAGCACTTGCACATAACCTTACCTGCCAGAATTTGGGTCGCCACACGTACTACTTTGTCATTGATGCTGGAGATGGCATAGCCCCTCTTCTTCTCTTCCAGTTTACACTTCCTCTTCATGGCCTCTACGATGGCCAAATCACTGTTTTTTCCCTTCGAGATATCCGCGAGGTCCTCTCCTTTTCATGGAAGCCGGGTGATGCAGTGAATAAAATTCTTCGTGATGGGGATGGGCTCCTCCAACCACAAACACCCACCATGCACCAGGAAAAGCAGCTGCCTAATGAAGAAAATTTTTATTGGGGTGTGGTGGAAATGTGGTACCCAAAGCATATTTAGTGGCCCTACCTTTTCCACTCTGTGCAACCACTTTCGCGGCTCTAATTCTGTTAGGCTTCATGAGATTTGCGGTCTCAAAGTGAGGGAACTTCTCGTGGTCAGCGAGGTCCCAATCTTCAAATTTCAATCTCGGCACCTGTCCTAGGTGCGTGCCCTCAAAAATGATGTGTTCTGGGAGGAGCGGGGTCTGGAGCGAGCTCTTTCTCTTGTCGAAATCCTTGGGCACTTTTGCCTTCCCTTTCTACAGGGATATAGGCAGACAGCTTTGTTGGAAGGTACGTAGGCTCAGTTTCCTCCTCCATGCCTTCGTCCTCATCTTCGTCAATAATCAGGTCCTCCATGTCTTCCTCATCGGTTTCTATGTTAACGACTTTCCTCTTCTCTTCCATCATTAGCTTGGTGCACTGCGGGTTTTGTGGGGACACCCGTATGGGAACCATTGCCTATTTGTCCTTCTTTGGTCTTGGCGCACACGGTGATTTCGAGATTTATACCCCAAGCCTAGCACCTTCCGAGGAATCCCCCACAATTAAGGCCTGTGCGGCCTCTTCGGTGGTCACCTCTATCATTTCCATAACTTCCTCAGCTACTGCCATCATATCCGTCTAGAAATCTATCACTCGCGAACTCAGGGGCTCAATCGACACTCAGCACAACACAAATAGGACTCTGCTCAATAGCTCAATTCGCAAATGACCAAGTTCTTTTCGTTGGGTAGCCCTTTGTAATTTATAACACCTTTTGAATTTGAATTCGACCGTTCCCCCCAAATCCGGTTCATTAATGCTCCCTTGGTGGCAGATTTTCGCAAATCTTGCCCATAAATCGCGTCTTAAATGCCTACCGCCTGCTCCATTTGGTCTCAAGTTGAACATCACATCATGAATAGTGACTTTAATGGTTATAATCTGGCCAACCCATGCGTCAGCGCAACCCCCCTTGCACAGTCGCAGACCCTATGACCATTTGCTTCTGCGCGCAGCTCCCGAGCAGAATAGTTTATAGTCCCGCACCTCCTTTCAACTGCTTAGAGTGCAAACACTGTGCTTCCCTCGGCTAGTCAGGTGGTCGCGCCACCTGTATATGATTTCTTCCAGTCATCCATCATTCTTCCTAGAAAATAACCACCTCTTACAGTTACTGGTGACGTCGCGCACCTTATCATCTGCTCACCCTGGTTAATTCGCTTAGTAATGTGTGGTCCAAGCCAAGGCATTAGACAAATCAATGTGTGGCGATAGTCCTCAAATTTTTCCATGTGATCATGCACATCCTGTCTTATCACATTGGTTTCCTTATCGAGAAAATATGTCCTTATCCCGTCCTCCAGCTTCTTGACTTCTGCTTCCGCCATACCGCTTTTCTTCCTTAATTGCACCCATTCTTTCATCAGTTCTTGGAGCCTAATATCATTTTGTTGAATGTCTTCACCAGATTCTGCATGTTCTTTCTCCATTTCATCTAACTACGTGGTCCCTCCTCCTAGGGCATGTTAACCCTTCATATCCCATGGCACTACTATGTGCCGACTAGGCCTGCAGTTATCCGTTAGGAGGACAGTGGTTACTCCAAAACCTAGCCTCGACGTCGTCTGTCATGTTAGTTTCTTGCACGTCACTTTATATGCCCATAGGACTGCTGGTACGCTCAGGTGCCAATCACTTCACTACATGCTACATACCTTGTTCAAAGCTTCGCACACTTCGATAAATGCCTGCGTACGATTACCCTTCTGTGCAATCATATTTTATTCACCATGTTTCTCCCCTTTGAGGATATTTTCACATTTCTACCCTCCCAACACCTGTGCATGGACCATATCAATCAACGCGAATTTCACATGCTTTCGCGCAGGTTGTTTGCCATAGGCTCGTACCCATCTGGATAGATGCGTGCATGGACTATCCCATCCCTGGTATTTATTTTTCAATCACATTATAGGCTTCCCAAACTGGGTGCGCATCATCCTCCTACATGCGTGCCAGTCTCCAAAGCTTCCTTGGTGTGTACCCCACCACCTTGCGAGCATAATGCACAGTACCCATTTCAAAGCCTCAAAGCGCTGCTATTCGGAACTTCTCTTTCGAATTTGTTTAGGAAATCATCTACCTCGCTTAACCCATCATACTTAAGCAGATCCCTTACTTTTGTTGATACACAACGCAACGATCTTGTCATCATTTTACAGTTCAACGTGGTTACTTCACGCAACCGGTTCTACCATCGTTCTATTTCTTCGTCAGAATCTGACGTATAGGAGCTTTTGCATTCCCATGAGATTCGTCCATCCACTGTTGGATTCACCCAATCTTGTTCTCGCGTGGTTATCTTGTAGATGCAATCTAGATCATCCTCGCTCTCATCGTCGCGCACTAGCTCTGTGTAACACGATCCTTCCGCAGGGTCCAACGGTACAACTATGCGTAGAGACTTGTTCTCAAAAATGATTTTGTGCTTCTTTAGATTTATTACCCCATTCACGTCAATGGCCAAATCTATCCCTAATAGTATGGGGTAGGGATTGTTGTCATCAACAATCTCTATCACTTCAAAATCTGCTAGCACACTCACCCCTTTGATATCTATAATGACTCCCTGCAATCTTCCCATAGGTAGGATCTTCTGTTGGTTTGCCATTCGCAACCGGATAGGAGACCATTGCAGCATAGGCCTCCCCATGCGCTCCCATGTCTACTTTGGCAGAACGTTCGCATCTTGTCATGCGCATCCTATCTTATCACCTTGGTTTCCTTATCGATAAAATATGCCCTTATCCCGTCCTCCAGCTTCTAGACTTCTGCTTCCGCCAGAGCGCTTTTATTCCTTAATCGCACCCATTCTTTCATCAGTTCTTGGAGCCTAATATCATTTTGTTGAATGTCTTCATCAGATTCCGCGCTTTCTTTCTCCATTTATTTTAACTACGTGGTCTGATGCGGGAGCATATGACTCAGAGGGGAAAAATCTTCCAAATTATTCCAAAAATCCAAAAAAAAAAAATCTACAGGCAAGGGAGTGGGGTCCTTTAGCCTACAATTTCTATGTTTTCTTAGTTAAAAGATAGAATAAAATCTATAAAAAAAACATGCTATTTATGCTCAGATGGATAAGCTGTAGTAAAGCTTTTTTCGCTTTAAATCATTCTGTAAAGCATGCTTTTGTATCGGATAAGGACCGAGAAGGCCTATCCATTATTATAAATAAAGAGGCAGTGATACTCTCAGCAAAGAAGAGAGGAGCGAGGGCCAGAGCATTATTATTCTTAACTTTTCACTCGGCGTTCTTATTCAATGATTTCTGATAATATGCATGCATAGACTCTTATTCTCTGTGTTGATCGTGTAGAACTGTATTAATGTTTCCGCATGATATATCTGTTGTGTAAATTGGAATTCGGTCGTTTCCTTTTCATTTATGCATCCACAGGCCTTTAATCATCCTTTATAAGTTCTGCGCACACTTTTGTTTACATTAATAATTCATGCGATTTTCCATTGGGCGGCCACTGTAGCGGACGTGGGAGAGTATTGATATTGGTTCATAACCCATCGGGTCCGAACCAAATATCGAGTCGGAAGGGAGAGAAGGTCTTAACATTACAAGCTCCAAAATCCGAAGCCGAATTATTATTCAACCCTTTCTATAAGGCGTCGAGTCCGCTAACCCTCCGAACTGTGCATTCCCATATCTGGAGCCGAAGGATTATAGACCTCAACCTATAGAAGTGTCGGGTCCATCGTTTCGGAGGAGGGAAGGTTATGCTTTGTAGCAACCGCCGATAATCGGACCCGCTGAAATATATATAGCGCAGCATATAAACCCTTTCAGGTCCGAAAGGAACCCTCGGCACGGTTAAGTGGTGAGCTCCGAAATTCAGAGCCGAAGTATTATATATTGGAGTTGAAGGGGGTTGTCGGGTCCGCAAGGCATTGCATGAGTGAACTGCCGAAAAGGGGAACTGCCGAAATACATTGGATCCAAATTCATTATAGAGAGAGGAGTATGAAGCCATCAAGTTCCTGGCATATCAGGCATTGCATCATAGAACCGCCGATGCGATATCGCGTCGGGGAAAGGTGAATATAAAGTGTGATTGTGTTATAAAGTAATTCAGTGGAATTACTGCCCCGATATTGTATTGCATAAGTCCTTCCTTTGCAAAGCCGCGATAGTGTTGTGTGTATAATCCTCTTTAAGGCCTCCAATAGTGTGTTGGCGTAATTCTTTTAGAATTACTGCCGATACAATAAAGCCACTGTTTTGCCAACTTGGAAAGGAAAAGGAATTCGGAGGGACAATGAGGCTATCAGTTAATGATTGATACGCATAGGGAAAGAGAAAGAGAAGCCCATCCAGACATTGAAGAAATTATTGCTAGATTAGGGAGATTGTCTCTAACGCCTGCACCCTCGCCATCATGGTCCCTCCTCCCAGGGCACATCAACCCTTCATATCCCATGGCACTACTAGTGTGGACTAGGCCTATGGTTATCCATTAGGAGGACAGTGGTTACTCTAAAACCTAGCCTCGACGTTGTTGTGTTAGTTTCTTGCACATCACTCTATATGCCCATAGGACTGTTGGAACGCATAGGTCCCAATCACTTCGTTGCACACTGCATACCTTGTTCAAAGCTTTGCACACTTCGGTAAATGCCTCTATATGGTTACCCTTCTACGCGATCATCTTATGTTCACTCTATTGCTCCCCTTTGAGGAGATTTTCACATTTCTAACCTCCCAACACCTATGCATGTACCGTATCAATCAACGCAAAATTCACATGCTTTCACACAGGTTGTTTTCCATAGGCTCATACCCATCTGGATAGATGCGCGTGCGGACTATCCCATCCTTGCTATTTATTTTTCAATTGCATTATAGGCTTCCCAAACCGGGCGCGCATCATCCTCCTACATGCGCGCTAGTCTCTAAAGCTTCCTTGGTGTGTACCCCACCACCTTGCAGGCGTAATGCACAGTACCCATTTCAAAGCCTCAAAGCGTTATTGTTCCGACACTTCGCTTTCGAATTTGTTTAGGAAATCATCTACCTCGCTTAACCCATCATACGTAAGCAAATCCCTTACTTCCGTTGATACATAGCGCAACGATCTTGCCATCATGTTATAGTTCAACGTGGTTACTTCATGCAACTGGTTCTACCATCGTTCTATTTCTTCTTCAGAATCCGATGTACAGGAGCTTTCACGTTCCCATGAGATTCGTCCATCTGCGGTTGGATTCACCCAGTCTTGTTCTCGCGTGGTTATCTTGTAGATGCAATCTAGATCATCCTCGCTCTCATCGTCATGCACTGGCTTCGTGTAACACGATCCTTCTGCAGGGTCCAACGGTACAACTATGCGCAGAGACTTGTTCTCAAAAATCATTTTGCGCTTCTTTAGATTTATTACCCCATTCATGTCAATGGCCCAATCTATCCTTAATAGCATGGGGTAGGGATTGTTGTCATCAACAATCTCTATCACTTCAAAATCTCTAGCACATTCGCCCCTTTGATATCTATAGTGACTCCCTGCAATCTTCCCATAGGTAGGATCTTCTTCTGGTTCACCATTTGCAACCGGATAGGAGACCATTGTAGCGTAGGCCTCCCCATGCGCTCCCATGTCTACTTTGGTAGAACGTTCACATCTGATCCCAAGTCCAGAATCACTTGATCCATCTCGTATTCTCTGATTTGTGTGGTCAATCTCATTTCTCTTCCTGTCCTAGTCGCATGCTTTCCAACCTTCCTGACTACGCACTATTCACCTGGCGCAGTCCCTGCGCATCTATTGATGGGTTTTTGCAACCCTTTTACAACCTTGTTGTCATGCAGTAGCTTCGTGCATGTCTTCAGGAACATTGTGAGCATTGATGGGTCCATGTCTGGCTCCACCCTTCCTTTACTTCCTGAAGTGGAGGCCTCAACGAAGCTCTCCCTAGCTTCCATGAAGGTTTCCTTAGCGTGCTCCAAATCAAACTCTGGTTCTTTCGTTGGAGCCTTGCGAACTTAAGTACTATCTTCAGGTTGCTTTCCCTTTTCATCCCCTATCATAATTCCACCTTGGACCACGATGTTTACATTCGGGTCCTGTTCCCATGGCTCCGACCTCATCATTTACAGGCTCTAAGTCGGGGTAGGTTTGAGTACTCCCTTATCACGCAACCTTGCTATCAGTGTGGGACAATCCTTCGTCTCATGATCAAACAATGTACAATACAAGCACGATGGATGCGTCGGATTTGTACAATTGTGGGCATAATGTCCTGGCCCTCCGCAATTGTAACATATTAGCTGTCTGCGCCCTCTCCCAAATCCTCCTCCCCCTCGGCCTCGTCCGCGCCCCTGAAATCGGTGCGTGCCATTCCGGCATTTTGGTTAAGGGGTCGCATTTTGGCCTGAACTCTATAAGTAGGAGTCCTATCCATCATCAGCTCATAACTTCTACAGTTGTACTCATCATGTCCTACTAACCTACAGAAATTACAAAACAACTGCTAGGAATTCTACGTGTACTTCTACAATAAGTGGCAGTTGTCTGTGGCATGCTTTCCCCCTATTTGACAAATCGTGCACCATAATGCAGGCACTACGCTAAGCCCTGCTTGTGTCTCCAGCCTCAATGGCATTGATCCCCCTCTCACGAGGTAATTCTCAAACACCGGTTAATGGTACTTGTCATGTCCCTGAACCTTGCATTTTACGCAGCATACTTCTTCACGCACCTTTGAGCAATTTGTCTGGTCTTGCTTCAGGCTTTACATCTCGAGGCATAAGTTCTTCAGCTATGCGTGAATCTGCTGAACTCCTAGATTAGGATCCTATATCGGAGTTTCATGCAGCCTCATCGCGGCCTCTAATGCTTCAGCTTGAGTTGTTATTATTTACTATGAAAAATGCATTCCTCAAATGTGGTGCTAGTGATGGTACAAACCATGCGTGGTGTTGTCCATCTGTCATAGTCATGTTGGCTTCGCGAATCATACATTTCAACCTTTGATCCAACTCCCAAGGAGTCTCACCTGGTAGCATCATGATTTCTTTGAACCCAATTATTGACTGCGCTTCTAATTTTGGCTTGCTAAATTCCTTAGTTAGCGCGGCTTGAACCTCCCTGATTCCTGCATTTGGATGATTGCTCGAGTGCTTAATGTACCAGGTCAATGCGTGATCCTACAGGGCACTAATCAACGTATCTTTATTGATTGCATCATCTGTCACTCCTTGTGCTTCCCATACAGCTTTTACCACGAACCAAAATTGGTCTGGATCTTCATTTCTGACTCCTTTGAACACCGCAACTTTATTGAGCTCGCCATATTACAGCGCAGTGGTGGTGGAGGTGGGGTGGGTGAGGATGGAGGTGATGGTGACGAAAATAGCGATGGTGTGGGTGGAGGTGGTATGTGCGGAATCCTCTTCCTTATCAAGTTGATCGCACTGCGCGGAGATACCTGTGCAAGCTCTTCCTCGCCCCTTCGCGAAGGTGAGATCAGGGGGCTAGTTTCTAGTTCCGCACTTCCTTTGTTTCTGTAAATTCTTCCACTTCACGTAGCCCCGAACATCAATGTAACCGCATAATCCGTTTTTCACACAATAGCATTTTTATCCAAGCTTTCAAAGACTTAACGTACTTACCTCGCGGTCCTTTGAGGAAGCGTAGCTCTGCCTCGCTATAGCTGACTGAAGTGTCTATCGGGAATTCAGTAATGAATCCTCCTATAATTCGATCGAGCCAATGGTCAACAGCCCGCGCGATCTTATCCTCTGATTCTTCCAACCTCCGCATTAACTCTGGGGTCCACACAATAGGACTATCAAGCCTGCACCTTCCTTGGCTATCTGCTAGCTTCGTGATCCACTCATACAGCTCAGTGGGGAACGACGCAAAGAAAATTTCGTGGATTTTTGTATACAAGTAGTAGTCTAACCACTCTTTGTTTGTCAGTCGTGAATTCCTATTCTCCTGCGCCGCGAACTCGTGGATGTTTCTATTAATCCAGAGTTCGATTTCCTTCTTAGTTGGATTCCAGTGATGTGACATCAAAAATCTCTTATGCAGATCTCAGTCCCAACAACGAAACTATTTGTTGGCTTGTTAGGGCCTGACCCAGGTTCAGAGTTAATTAGCCAAGCAAATCCCTGTACTACTAGCCCTTTCGGCAACAGTCCGCGAAACGCGGACTGAGGTCTCACCCGGAGTAGTATGGCAGGGTGCTGGAACCAGGTTTCCACACCCTTGAGATGTCTAAGGGGCTGATAGTTACAATTGTTAGGTCCTTCGCACAGGTTGCTTCGCGCACTTCCCAGGCCTTCGCGCCCTTATGCACTACCTTCGTACAGCCCTAACCAGGGCCTGTCGAGTATCCGTGCACTCAGCTGCAAGGGTCCGCGCACTTAGCTGCGAACTACTAGGCCTCTGTGAACTCAGCTACAGGGCCTTCTCCTACTCTACGACCCAAAGACCCACTTTTCACTTCGACTCAGGTAATTAGACTCATCATACTTCCATCCATCCTTATCCTTTCTTCCTTAGAGTCTCGCTTTATTTATATAATCCCATGGTCCGCGGACCACAGGTAAGTTTATCAAGCCAACATTACATTACAAAAACTAGGGTGGGAAACCCTGTGACTCTATTATGACTTTGTTCTCTGTGCCCACAATTTGCGGACCTTTTACAAAGGACTTGGTCAACACCTAGGCTTTAAGCCCCAAAACATGCCTCAAGGGGATTCCATGCCCAACACTATGTGACACTTCAATGGAATTGGTTGCATGTAGAGGAAAATAAGTGGCATAAACCAATCAAATTTGAGGATATGTGTTGTTCTTGGATTAGTTATCGATAAACGATAAAGGTTGGTAGGCGAACACGCCCTTATAGAATACCTTCGGTGTAATTAATCTATTTGAAAAAGGTATCGATTCTTCATTGTACTATTGTTCAGAATTTTATAATGAATTTACATTCTCTAATTCTCATCTTTCTTTGTAAGTAAAATAGCTAAAAAAAATATCCCCGTTGGGGGTGATGAACGCGGGTTATACATAGGACTTGAGCATTAATAGCCCTCCCACGTGGCAATTATGAGTCTGATGTGTGTTGGGAAAGCAAAGCAAGGAGGCCTGCATAAGAACATTCTCAATGCACACGAGGTTATAACACCAATGACAATGGCATGCACATGTATTTTCTAGAATTGCGAGATGAGAGCTTGGCCTATAAAAGGAATTGTCTGCTTGGGAACTATAGGTGACCTCACTGGAGAGCCAAGCATGTTCCTTGATAAGTGGGGGTGGTCATCTGTGGACGAAAAGAAGAAACATGGAGGGGTATAATGTAATCTGGGACCCAAGCTCGAACTTCTCTCTGGCTTCGGCTCTCTCAGTGAGAGTGATTCGTAACGTAGAGAACTTAGGCAAGGTGTTCTGCCAGGAGGGCGGGTGATAGTGCGGGGGCTTGAGCATTTACTGAGGTAATTCAACTCATTTTTCCTTATGTAGTGGTTAACATGTGGAATGCTCAAGTAGTGTGGCCCAATTGCTAGTCCGACCAGTTCGAAAAGGGGTCATTATTCTCCTGTGGGTGGCCCTAGAGAGCATTCTCCCTCTTCTTCTTTTGTATTTGTCTTGGGTGGCCCCGAAGTTCTTTATGCCTAGTGGAGACTCGGGTGTCTGTGTCCTTAAGGGCTCTTAAGAGTAAGTGAAGTTGAAGTAGAAGGGTTGGGGATAACTGTGAGAGGTGCATTATCGTAGAGATCTGGTGTTGTATCTATGTGGAGGTTGCAATTAGGGGTAACTTGTCTGTATTGTGCTACCTTTATAGAAGAGTGGATATTGAACAGTCGCGACCTTGGTTAATTGAAGTGTCGATTGTAGATATTTGTATTATCTTTGTGAGAGGAGCTGGGTTTACTAGAAATTCTTTAATTGCCTCACATAACTGGTGTGGGGAGGCAGCGTACTCTCCTCTTTCACAGTTAGGGAGTGTATACGTTGTTGTTGTGGTTTGATCATTTGTCATTTTAAAAAATAATAAAAATGTTTGGCCTACCCAAAAAGAACTTAAAAAACCACACAATAAATTTCTTGCCATCTCCCTTCCCGCTTCGATAGTGGTACCGTTGAAATCCCTTTGAAAAAAAACCAATAAAGTATGTGGATGTGGAGTTGTTGAAGACAAATTGGGTATTGAGGGGATGCTAAATGCACATGTTTGAAGAGAATCAAGGCAGCGCACATGCAATCAAGAATTAAAATGCAATGAGGAATTAAACGCACATGCATCGAGAGTGATGGTAACCCCCGAAGTCTGAAACTGCCATTTTTCCTTGGAAACCAGGAAGCTGTACGTGGTAGTTAATATTAATCTATGTTTTGATACACATATTTATAAGTATTTTATTCATTAAAAGACTATTCAACGCTGAGTATTGTTTATAGTTGTCATAATGGCGACAACTCGTTGCCAGATTCCCGGGATTGTCCTTTGACTTTAAGGATTCATTAATGGAGTTGCGTGAGAACTGCTGCCTATTGCCATGTTATGATAGCATTATATTTTTTCCATTTTAAATGGTTTATCCCTGTGAGATACATTATATTAACACACTACTTACTTTTCTTTTAAATGATTTATGCAAGTGGGGAGGGGGGACGTGGTTTGGGATATTTTATTCATTAAAGACAACCGACCGCTGGATATTTTATTCATTAAAGACAATTCACCGCTGGATTCCCTCCGTTGTGAGTATTGTTTATAGATAAGTATTGTTTAGGGATGTTCACGGAAACCGCCATGAAGCACTACGTGAGAGTTAATATTAATCTATACATTGATAAGTATTTTATTCATTAGAGACAACTGACCGCTGGATATTTTATTCATTAAAGACAACTCACCGCTGGATTCCCTCCATTGTGAGTATTGTTTATAGATTTGTTATAATAGCGACAACTCATGGCCAGATTCCGGGGATTTTCATTTTCATTTGACGATTCATTATTTGACAATTGATGTCGACTTTTCATATGCTCGTGAGTTTTCATTACCATGTTATGAACAACATTATATTAACACTCTACTTTCCATTTTAAATCTTTATGCAAGTGGGGGTAAATTATATTAACTCTACTTTTCATTTTAAGTGATTTATGCAAGTGGTGTTGGTGTTGGGATAAGAATTTGACCATGTTTATTTTTTTCTCTCTTTATATATGTTCACTCTAATTTAATTTTATTGGGAAATTTTATCAATATATAAATTATTATGAAATTTTTTTGAAATTATTATATTTATTTAAAAGGTTTTATACTTTTCTAATTTATGTGGGTTAAAAATAACTTTTAAATTTTAAATTTTATTTTCAATTTATTTTCATCAATCACATGAGTTATCCATATAAATAAGGTTATAAATTATTATATATATTTCAAAAGTTTTATATTTTTCTAATTTATGTGAGTGACTTAAAAATAGTTTTTATTTTTTAATTTTATCTTCATCACCTTCTACACCATTGTGAGATTAATTTTATCTTCCACATCTAAGTTTGTTCCTATCTCTCTACATGCATCAACATCTAGAAAATTCTTCCTAATAGACTCCTCTGTACTAAGTTATTGAATTCAACATGAGATGAAATCTATCACACTTCTCTTTAGTGTGATAATAAAAGCTACAATAGTTATATTGGTTGTTAGGATACATGCAAAAATGTGTAGTGGCAACATGTTCTTATTTTCCACCCTTATTTTGAAGCTCCATATTAATCTAGTTATTTAATACCACTTGGTTGTGCTTTTTCTTATTAGATTCAATGTGTAGGCCTTACACATAGCCCTAATTATCATATCGGTCTTGAAAAGCATGACTTGTCTTCTTACATAACTATTATTCAAACTAAATAGATAATGTATAACCATGTATCGGCTCTTGGAATGTATCCATGTTGACGAGGGCATTGAAAAACCTATGTCAACAAAGGAGAAAAGACCTAGACCAAGGCTTTTCACATAACCCCAGCTATTTGGAATGATCGTTCTCGACGAGTTTTAACGCTCTGTTAGTTTCATGCCTCTTCCTTTCACAAAGGAAAAAGAAAAAGGAATCCTAAAATTATCCTAAATGCGTACAATGAGATGTGTAGCATGGGGGTCACATGGGGTTTGAGGGGTGTGGGTAGCCCCCCTCTATGGGGTCCGAGGCAGTGCCCTGGAAACTTTTGTTTTTGGACTCTATATTAGTTTGGGCAGACCTACCTATGGTTTTGTGCATGATTTTCGCACATGGTTTGGACGCCATGGTTTTCGGTCCATGGTTTTGGACGCGATGGTTTTCAATCCATGGCATTGGATGCTTCGGCATGTATAAATATGTATTGTAACATTGAAAGGAACATATTGAAAAATCAAGCTGGTAGTCCCGGTTTTGGGATCCAGGGGAAAATCTCTCTGTATATGTGTTTTATGTGTTATGCTCTCGCATTGTTTATTTTTTGTGTTTTAGAATTCGTATGCAGATAATTTCTGTATGGGGTTATAATCTACATCAAGTATTGAGACTCATCATACTTCCATACATCCTTATCCTTTCTTCCTTAGAGCCTCGCTCTATTTATACAATCCCATGGTCCACGGACCATGGGTAAGTTTATCAAGCCGACATTACATTACAAAAACTAGGGCGGGCAACCCTGTGACTCTATTATGACTTCACGCTCCACGCCCACAATTCACAGACCTTTTACAAGGGACTTGGTCAACACTTGGGCTTTAAGCCCCAAAACATGCCTCAAGGGGATTCCATGCCCACCTGGCCCCCAACACAAACATCGTGACTCGCCCTCGAGTCACTCTGCCGGTGCGGAGATATTTGCGCGAAGTCCCTCCAACTCTACTCGAACTGCTTCAAGGTCGGCACTGCACTGAGCAGCTGCCTGCTGGATCTGTTGTACGCGTTGTTCTGAGACCACGATGTCGGAAGTGCTTCTGTGCATCTGTGCCTGTGTCCCCTGCATTTGTGTGAGCCTACTTTCAATTGCTACTGTGATGGTGAAGGCCTCGTCGATCCAAGGCTGGATGTGCTCCTTCAGGACTGCTTCCTTATGTCGTGCCATGTCCACTTGTTCTTTCAGCGCTTTGGCCTGGTGCATCTATGCAAGCCTCTGAGTGAGGGCCACCATCTGTGAAGTTCCTTTGACGTTGTCGTACTGCTGTTGGAGTTCTCGTGCCTCTATTTCTAAGCGATGGATGTTGAGGTCCTCCTATATATTTGTGAGGACCTTAAGTGACTCCTCCAACATGTTGGTGTAGTCTCTCACTGCACCGTCAATCTTGTCCAGTCCCAATATAATAGTGTTGGCGCGTTGTTCTCTTACTTCCGGAGGGGTGGAAGGCTACGCCTTCAACCGTAGCTCTGCGATCTAAAGGTTTAGCTCCAGTTGAACCTTTGTCATTTCCTCCTGCACCTCACGCACCCCTACTGCTAGCCTGTGGATGCACGCTTCTGCTAGTATGTCTGCTGGGATGACCAGCTCCTGGACGCTTTGACAAGCCTCATCTAGTACCTGTACCAGCTGTCGATTTTGCAACACCACTTCGTCGCGCTACAAGCTCAAATGGTCCATGTTGGTTCTCTGCTCGCTGAGGACTTGGTGCATGGCTCTCCCTAGCCCACAGTTCTGTAGCTATCCCATCCTCTAGAACGTATAATGTATCCCATGGGAATACAGCCATGTTGATGTCGATATCCTTCAACAGGCTAACCGTAGGCCTGTAGGCCTCATTTGTTGTCACTAGTGCCCCTTCCGGCAACACTATGGTATTCGTCACTCAAGTGCGCAACATCTGCTCTGTTGCTATTGTTCCAACTACGAGGCTGGTTGAAAGGGTACCAGCCTGAGGGGTGCACACCTAAAACTCTTGCAGTTGCGCTCTGAGGGCCCCCAACACAATCTAGTTCTCCTGCATAAATTCTTAGAGGGCCTCGGAGGTGACATCGCGCACTGTTTCGCCAATGTCGTGCAGATCACCCTCGGTAAGGGCGATCGGGTCAATAGACACCTTTGATGCCTTGACCTTCCTGCACAACCATGTCCGCTCGGTCGAGTGCGGGCGCTTCAACTATGTTGACGTGGTTTGTGGGTCTGCGCCTCCACCTTCTTCCTCTGCTTCCTACCCATACGAAGCCGACTTTTCGTCCTCGTGCATCTTCGCAGCTGCCTCCTATGTTGTTGATATTGCTGCTGCCTTTTCTTGTTCAACTCCTATTTGTGTAGTGTCCTGCGCCTCCTACACTTCTGCCTCCTTCCTTTTCTTTTCTGCCAACTGCGCGATGCGTAGTTTGGCCTCCTCTTTCTTCCTCTGTTCCGCAGACTTCTCTATCATCGTGATGTCTGGAGCACGCCACTCCGGCGGCCATGTCTCCATTACATTGAAAATTACATTGTCCCTGGCCACAAAGGGTAGCTCTATCCATTTCTTGGTCGGGTCCTTGTTTGCTCTAATGTATATGCTGTGGAAATCCACCTTGATCTCTGCAAAACTTTTCAGGTTGTTGTAAACAGTGGGTGACAACTGTGGCTTGTGGTTGATCCCCATTCTGAGGTTCATCTCCATGAGCACCCAGAATATCTTACTGTCACAAATCCTATTTGCATCCTTTATGGCCCAGAGCGAAGCGTACTTCGCAGCCTCCGGTAGATCCTTGTCAATTGTGGGGAATTGACTGTCTTCCGGCAATTCCCCTACCACGAGCACTATGGACAACAGAAGCCATGCATAGTGGAATTTTTTGCCCTGTTCCTGAGCTTCACGACAATTCTCCAAGAATTCCTTACAGAGGAACTTGGACCAGTTTAATTGGACCCCCTCCGCGCACTGTTCAACAACTGCTACCATCGGTGCAGGTGCCTCGTCTACGCGGCACTTGCACATAACCTTACCTGCCAGAATTTGGGTCGCCACGCGTACTACTTTGTCATTGATGCTGGAGACGGCATAGCCCCTCTTCTTCTCTTCCAGTTTACACTTCCTCTTCATGGCCTCTACGATGGCCAAATCACTGTTTTTTTCCCTTCGAGATATCCGCGAGGTCCTCTCCTTTTCATTGAAGCTGGGTGATGCAATGAATAAAATGCTCTGTGATGGGGATGGGCTCCTCCAACCACAAACACCCACCATGCACCAGGAAAAGCAGCTGCCTGATGACGAAAATTTTTATTCGGGTGCGGTGGAAATGTGGTACCCAAAGCATATTTAGTAGCCCTACCTTTTCCACTCTGCGCAACCACTTTCGCGGCTCTAATTCTGTTACCCTCGCTAAGGTGTTCTGCTTAGGCTTCATGAGATTTGCGGTCTCAAAGTTCTACCATCGTTCTATTTCTTCGTCAGAATCCGACGTATAGGAGCTTTTGCGTTCCCATGAGATTCGTCCATCCGCTGTTGGATTCACCCAGTCTTGTTCTCGCGTGGTTATCTTGTAGATGCAATCTAGATCATCCTCGCTCTCATCGTCGTGCACTAGCTCTGTGTAACGCGATCCTTCCGCAGGGTCCAACGGTACAACTATGCGTAGAGACTTGTTCTCAAAAATGATTTTGTGCTTCTTTAGATTTATTACCCCATTCATGTCAGTGGCCCAATCTATCCCTAATAGCATGGGGTAGGGATTGTTGTCATCAACAATCTCTATCACTTCAAAATCTGCTAGCACACTCGCCCCTTTGATATCTATGGTGACTCCCTGCAATCTTCCCATAGGTAGGATCTTCTGTTGGTTTGCCATTCACAACCAGATAGGAGACCATTGCAGCATAGGCCTCCCCATGCGCTCCCATGTCTGCTTTGGCAGAATGTTCGCATCTTGTCATGTGCATCCTATCTTATCACCTTGGTTTCCTTATCGAGAAAATATGCCCTTATCCCGTCCTCCAGCTTCTAGACTTCTGCTTCCGCTAGAGTGATTTTATTCCTTAATCGCACCCATTCTTTCATCAGTTCCTGGAGCCTAATATCATTTTGTTGAATGTCTTCATCAGATTCCGCGCGTTCTTTCTCCATTTATTTTAACTACGTGGTCCCTCCTCCCAGGGCACGTCAACCCTTCATATCCCATGGCGCTACTAGTGTGGACTAGGCCTATGGTTATCCATTAGGAGGACAGTGGTTACTCTAAAACCTAGCCTCGACGTTGTTTGTCGTGTTAGTTTCTTACATGTCACTTTATATGCCCATAGGACTGCTGGAACGCACAGGTCCCAATCACTTCGCTGCACACTACATACCTTGTTCAAAGCTTTGCACACTTCGCTAAATGTCTACGTATGGTTACCCTTCTGCGCGATCATCTTCTGTTCACCATGTTGCTCCCCTTTGAGGAGCTTTTCACATTTCTGCCCTCCCAACACCTATGCATGGACCGTATCAATCAACGCAAAGTTCACATGCTTTCACACAGGTTGTTTGCCATAGGCTCATACCCATCTGGATAGATGCGCGTGCAGACTATCCCATCCTTGCTATTTATTTTTCAATCGCATTATAGGCTTCCCAAACAGGGCGCGCATCATCCTCCTACATGCGCGCCAGTCTCCAAAGCTTCCTTGGTGTGTACCCCACCACCTTGCAGGCGTAATGCACAGTACCCATTTCAAAGCCTCAAAGCATTACTGTTCCGACACTTCGCTTTCGAATTTGTTTAGGAAATCATCTACCTCGCTTAACCCATCATATGTAAGCAGATCCCTTACTTTCGTTGATACATAGCGCAACGATCTTGTCATCATGTTATAGTTCAACGTGGTTACTTCGTGCAACTGGTTCTACCATCATTCTATTTCTTCTTCAGAATCCGATGTACGGGAGCTTTCACGTTCCCATGAGATTCGTCCATCCGCGGTTGGATTCACCCAGTCTTGTTCTCGCGCGGTTATCTTGTAGATGCAATCTAGATCATCCTCGCTCTTATCGTCATGCACTGACTTTGTGTAACACGATCCATCTGCAGGGTCCAACGATACAACTATGCGTAGAGACTTGTTCTGAAAAATCATTTTGCGCTTCTTTAGATTTATTACCCCATTCATGTTAATGGCCCAATCTATCCTTAATAGCGTGAGGTAGGGATTGTTGTCATCAACAATCTCTATCACTTCAAAATCTCTAGCACATTCGCCCCTTTGATATCTATAGTGACTCCCTGCAATCTTCCCATAGGTAGGATCTTCTTCTGGTTCGCCATTCGCAACTGGATAGGAGACCATTGCAGCGTAGGCCTCCCCATGCACTCCCATGTCTGCTTTGGTAGAACGTTCACATCTGATCCCAAGTCCAGAATCACTTGATCCATCTCGTATTCTCTGATTTGCGTGGTCAATCTCATTTCTCTTCCTGTCCTAGTCGCATGCTTTCCAACCTTCCTGACTACGCACTATTCACCTGGTGCAGTCCCTACACATCTATTGATGGGTTCCTGCAACCCTTTTACAACCTTGTTGTCACGCAGTAGCTTCGTGCATGTCTTCAGGAACATTGTGAGCATTGATGGGTCCATGTCTGGCTCCACCCTTCCTTTACTTCCTGAAGTGGAGGCCTCAACGAAGCTCTCCCTAGCTTCCATGAAGGTTTCCTTAGCGTGCTCCAAATCAAACTCTGGTTCTTTCGTTGGAGCCTTGCGAACTTAAGTACTATCTTCAGGTTGCTTGCCCTTGTCATCCCCTGTCGTAATTCCACCTTGGACCACGATGTTTACATTCGGGTCCTATTCCCGTGGCTTCGACCTCATCATTTACAGGCTCTGAGTCGGGGTAGGTTTGAGTACTCCCTTATCACGCAACCTTGCTATCAGTGTGGGACAATCCTCCGTCTCATGATCAAACAATGTACAATACAAGCACGATGGATGCGTCAGATTTGTACAATTGTGGGCATAATGTCCTGGCCCTCTGCAATTGTAACATATTAGCTGTCTGCGCCCTCTCCCAAATCCTCCTCACCCTCGGCCTCGCCCGCGCCCCTGAAATCGGTGCGTGCCATTCCGACATTTTGGTTAAGGGGTCGCGTTTTGGCCTGAACTCTATAAGTAGGAGTCCTATCCATCATCAGCTCATAACTTCTACAGTTGTAGTCATCATGTCCTACTGACCTACAGAAATTACAGAACAACTGCTGGGAATTCTGCGTGTACTTCTACAATAAGTGGCAGTTGTCTCTGGCATGGTTTCCCCCTATTTGACAAATCACGCACCATAATGCAGGCGCTACGCTAGGCCTTGCTTGTGTCTCCGGCCTCAATGGCATTGATCCCCCTCCCGGGAGGTAATTCTCAAACACCGGGCAATGGTCCTTGTCATGTCCCTGACCCTTGCATTTTACGCACCATACTTCTTCACGCACCTTTGAGAAATTTTTTTGGTCTTGCTTCAGGCTCTACATCTCGAGGCATAAGTTCTTCAGCTACACGTGAATCTGTTGAACTCCTAGATTAGGATCCTGTATCAGAGTTTCATGTAGCCTCATCGCGGCCTCTAATGCTTCGGCTTGCTTGAGTTGTTATTATTTACTATGAAAACGCGTTCCTCAATTGTGGTGCTAGTGATGGTACAAACCATGCGTGATGTTGTCCATCTGTCATAGTCATGTTGGCTTCGCGAATCATACATTTGAAACTTTGATCCAACTCACAAGGAGTCTCACCTGGTAGCATCATGATTTCTTTGAACCCAATTATTGACTGCGCTTCTGATTTTGGCTTGCTAAATTCCTTAGTTAGCGCGGCTTGAACCTCCCTGATTCCTGCATTCGGATGATTGCTCGAGTGCTTAATGTACCAGGTCAATGCGCGATCCTACAGGGCACTGATCAACGTATCTTTCTTGATTGCATCATCTGTCACTCCTTGTGTTTCCCATACAGCTTTTACGACGAACCAAAACTGGTCTGGATCTTCATTTCCGACTCCTTTGAACACCAGCAACTTTATTGAGCTCGCCATATTACAGCGCAGTGGTGGTGGAGGTGGGGTGGGCGAGGATGGAGGTGATGGTGACGAAAATAGCGATGGTGTGGGTGGAGGTGGTATGTGTGGAATCCTCTTCCTTATCAAGTTGATCACACTGCGCGGAGATACCTGTTAATCCATGATTCCTACCCTTAATCCATGATTCCTACCCTTCATTTGCCATACTTTTCCCACCTTGCCCTAATTTCTACATTCTTGTGCATCATCGCTTCCTCCATCCTTGAACAAATCCAATCGCTCCTTAGCCCCATTCACCAGGTCCTAGACCCCTTAACATCATTATCCAACCTCCATTTCCACTTTCCCACCATTTTTCCTCCATCAACCCTCCAAAATCCTCTTTTCAGAACATCCTGTAGAAATCACAGAACATCTTATAGAACCCCTGTAGACTTCCTGTAGAAGCTCACGAAAGTGATTTCTTGAGATCCGATCACTGTAAAACTCTCTGGAAGGGTGCTAGGGACCCCTTAGGCTCTCTTCTGGCCTTCCCAGCCTCCTGCAAGCATTTCCTTTTGCCAATCCACCTATGCACAGTAAAAAACAATTAAAACACATGCATAATAATTCTGCCAACTTACTCAAAAAATACAAAAAGATGTTTCTTTTCAGATTTCACTTCAGAAGTAGCTTAGTCACATGCATTTTACCTTTCTAAGAGTCAATGGCATTCCTTTCTGTAGCTTTCATCATTTTTCTTGCACCAGTAGGGTTAGTCGGTAAAACTAGGGTTTTCTAGGGTTTGCATTTCCTTTCCGCTTTTCGCTTCTTTCTGCAAGTAGATTAGCCTCCTTTGAGTTAGCTTTCATCCATCAGTTAAAAAGCTTCTTCTAAGAGCTCTTAGAAGTTGGCTTAAGCTCCTAGCGGACTTGTGCCAGTTGACCAAGTGACAGCCGCGACAAGAGCTAGTACTTGCGCATATAGCACCGTCGCTTCCAAGTTTGTTATGAAGTACCGGGTTGATAAAAGTAAAGAAGGGAGTCCCAGGAGTTGCAACATTATTGTTGCAATACTAGGGCCCACCACTACCCTTATTGCTTCCGTGAAATAATTTGTTTGAATTTGAGATTTTATCTTTAATTGTTCTTTAACTAATTCTAAAGTGTCTTTATTATTTTTTTCTTCTATACCAGCAATTATAAGGTGTAAGGCTCTTTTGTGGCACTCATGATCGAGTACAATTAATTTATTAATTTCTTCTTTTATGAGTTTAATATATAATTTATTCTATGTGTTATTTAGGGTTGAGTTATTATGGAATTGTTCTTTTAGATTTCTAATCTCACTTTTTCAAAATGTCATTATGTCATTTCTACCTTATAAATTAAATTATTTGTGATTTTACCAATAAAAATAAAATTACAATAATAAATTGAATTTAATTGTTTTAACTCTTTTTATTACTGCAATATTCCATTCATTGTTGACTATTATAACATTTCCTCCATAATATGTAATGTGAATGGAGGGGATTCTTTTTTTTTTTTTTTTTTTTTTTTTTTTTTTTTTTTTTTTTAATTTAGTATTAAATATAAGATCTTAATAATTTATTTGTTTGATTGTTTTTATTTAAGTGATTGGAAAAAGGATTGGCTTAGTTTGAATGGTTGGGAAAATCGTCTATTTTCTCTTTTATCCATGATAATTTTCATGAAGAATATGTTGACCCATTGAAGTTTTGAAGAGTAACCATAATTAGCCCAATCACATAAATTAAATGTTGGCAAGAAAAGATAGGCATCAATCCATAATAATTATCAAAGCACTTACTAACATTTACTACACAATACATATCATGTTGTTAAAATTAGAAAAAACAATAAAAACTCACTAAATTATAGTTTTATATTATTATTATAATAACCCGCAAACTAGCAACCATATAAACTAAATATTGGTAAAAGTAGATAGGCATAAATTGATAATAACCATCAAAGCACTTACTAACATTTACTACTTAATATATCTCATGTTGTTAAAATTAGAAAAAACAATAAAAACTCACTAAATTATAGTTTTATATTATTATTATTATTATAACCCCCAAACCATACCCAACAGGGCTAGTGAGAGTTGCCTCTCATGCGTTCACGTGGTTTGAACCATACCCAAGAGGGCTAGTTAGAGTTGCCTCTCACGGGCTCACCCACTGGGTTTGAACCAATGACCTTTACAAATGAGTGCTTTAATATAATAGGCAATCACCAACAATCCTGCTCCAAATGGACTTAAATTATTATTATTATTATGATTAAACAATAACAAGAATTAATATTTAAGTTAAATATATATACATTTTAATAAACACATAGAACAAGATTCTTAATTATGGAGATTCTTAATTTCTAAATAAGTTTTGTTACAATATTATGGATAATATCATGAATTATCAACACCACATGCCAAAAAAACCACCATAACTCAATTCATATATCATTTTGGATAATGAATCATTTTAATTAAAAAATAAAAAATAACATAACTATTTTGAAGATAAATCTCAACTTCTGATTTGTATATATTACTATGAATATTTTGAAATACACATTATACATCAACATAATAATTATTTACATGGAAACTTTATTTCAAAATAAACCTACCTTTCATTTAATTAAAAAAATACTATATTAATTATTCATAGTGGGCTGGATCTACGAACGAAGTAGTACAGTACTTGACCGCAATTCATCGCTGGATTCCATCTATATATTGTCATTTGAATGTCATAGTTGTTACGCTAGATTTCGTAGACTGTCATTTGAATGTCATAGTTGTTATAATCTTTGCAACTCAGGCCGACCTCGCTCATGTTATTGCAATATCATATTAATATCAATTCTACTTCCAACCATTTCAGGTGAAGCCCAAAGCAGGACTCTGGTTTTACCCTCGTTCATTTCTGTGTGTTCAAGAAGAGAAATGGCAACCAAACGCTCTTGTGGTTGTTGTTGTTTCCGCTTCTCCTGCTTTTCTTGTTTGCGCTTCTCCTGCTTTTCTTGTTTCCGCAAACCAGATCATCCCACTTCAGGCCCAGGTTCTCAGAGCTCGCCTCCTGCAATAGGTACAGTTTTTTGATAGCACAAAAGGTCGAACGTTTTTATTTATGTTTCTGTATATTATTATGATACCGTCATTTCACAGAAGGCTCTTCCGCTTCTACAATGGCGGCCATCAACGCATGATTCTGCAAACGATAATACTGACGCTGCTGGCGATTGTGTTTGTGCAGAAACTCTCCCAGGAGCTCAAGCTCCAATCCCTGGACCTTTTAATGTTGTAACTCCACTGGAAAATGAGATAGAACATACCCATCCGGGCGGCAAAGCTCCAGTCTCCGAATCTCCGAGGAAATCTGAGGAAAACGTGAATCTCAATGTACCAGAAGCCCCCCAGTGCGATGAAGCTCCATCCCCTTCCACTTCCGAAGTTGCAACTATACGAGATGTCATTGGCACCATACTACATAAAGACATTGTTCAAATGCATGGGAAAAATGAGCCTGTCGATCTCGATCTCCTTATGATCGACATATCTAAGCTTTTGAAACTGAGAGAGAAGGTACATCACAATCTTTCATATCGATCCGAATTACAACATAATTAGATTGTGAACTATATCATTAGATAGTATTATAATTATTGTGTGATATCTGATTTGAATATGGTTTCATTCCTTGTTTCTTCTTAGGAAATGAGTCCAGGGAAAAAAGTATCAAATCCCAAAGGTTCATGTTTGACGAATTTAAAGGACATATTGTCATTACCGAAGTTAAAGGGCATATTGTCATCGCCCGACTTCACGAAGTTAACGAACTTAGCGTCAGACGCATCAGAGGCTGTTTCTAAATGGGTGTGTATTAATCTCATTATAGAGAATTTCATCACTTGCAATTAAAACTGAAAGTCCAGTATAAATATATTAAATCTGAAAATTTCTCTTCTTTTTTATGTTGTTCAGAAAGATATTATATCTGGACCTGTTACAAAACTCTTGCAATTAAAACTGAAAGTCCAGTATAAATATATTAAATCTGAAAATTTCTCTCTTTTGTTTTTTATGTTGTTCAGACACAGATTATATCTGGACCTGTTACAAAGTTGCTAAAGGATGTAGGCCAGGTAAGCGTTTTTACTGCAGGACTTCTGCTGGTCGCAAATACCTTGGAAACATTTCAAGAGGTTACCTCGAACCAAAAAGAGTGTTTGGATCTGTTAAAAGAAATGAGTTGTTTTGCTTCTATTGTTAAAAGACTCACAGAAAGGCCCGGAGAAAACCAGGAGCATGAAATCCAAGAGTCAGTAACATTGATTGTTGAAGGGGCGATCTTGTGCTGTACTAATATGGAGAGTCCGTACTGGAAAAGGTAAATACTCAACATTCTGTGGTTCATCTTATTTACCACGATGTGTATAAATAAAATACAAAGCTGTTTCATAGTGGTCAAATCCGCAGAAAGCCCATGCTTTATACCCAAACATAGAAAGAAGTGTTTTTCATGGAATTTCCTTGCTTGATTGCAGCTTCTTCTCAACGTCCACAGTGAAAGACGATCTGAGTGGCATGAGAAAGAAGTTAGAAGACAAATACAGGAAACTTGATATCGTAATCGGTCTTCGTGTTCTAACTAACACGGAGAGGATTCTTGCTGCCATGGCGGCGTGGAATTCCCCTCTGTCTAGAAGATATCCTGAACATGCTGGTAAAAATATTGTCAAATTAATTTATATTGAAATTTAAATTATTGTGAGTTTAATTTTATTGCTCACAACTTTAAATATGGATGTGGTGCTGAATATTGTTGCAACAGTCGGCATAGAGGAGTCAATTAAAGATGTGATGAAGCGTTTGGAATGTGACGACAATGGAAAGAATGTTGTCACAGTTATCCTCCATGGTTTCGGAGGAATCGGTAAGACCACCCTCGCAGATGCGGTCTTCTCACAAGTTGAGGGCTGTAAATGTTCTGAGGTTCAACTGTCTAATGATATCAGTCCACAACATATCATACAGTTGCAAAAAAAAATACTAGGACATTTGATGCCTGGAGAGTCTATTCCAGATATTGCAAAGCCCGAGGATGGACAGCGAGAACTACGGCTAATGTTAGAGAAAGTAGAGGCATTCATATACATTGATGATGTTTTGAATGCAGAGCAGCTTCAACTTCTTTTGCCGCAGGATCTTCATAAAGCAAAGAAAGTAAGGTTTCTCCTTACTGCAAGCAATGCAGATGTGGATCGTGCATTCCTAAGCTCTTGGGCTCCCAAAATCTATCATGTGAAGGGCATTGAGAATTCAGAAGATGCACTAAGTATTTTAAAGAAGAATATATTGGAAGGAATAAGATCTGAACAATTCGCTCAAATAATAAAAAGATGTCATGGAATTCCCCTCATGTTGAAATTAGTAGCAAGTTTCATAGCTTATGCCCGCAATAAAGAGTCTGCTTATTCTCAACTGATGCAAGAGGAAGACATATGGAAGAAGGAAGAATTTAACGAGATGCACCTCTGCTTTGCCTACGATGCTCTTCCTGAAGAATGCAAGGATCCATTCCTAGACATCTGTTCGTATTTCAGAAGATGGGATTGGGACAAAGTGGAAAATATTGTTGGAGAAGATGCACTGCAAAAGTTAGAAAGCAGAGCATTGGTGACTAAAGACACATTTACTGGGGTTGTAAATGTGCACGATGTGATCTTACAACTTGGTTTATATATGTCAAAAGGAAAGCAAGTGAGATTGACATTCAGCAGTGCAACGAAACTGATGGTGTACCTGGGAGAGAAAAAGGAGGTAACAAATCTATGAACTCAAAAAAAGGTTATATACATGTTTGTTTATAGAGTATCTGTTTTGATTTAATTATATTTTATAATGGCATGCAGGGTGCTGAAGGGATTAAGGGAATTTGGTTAAGTGGTAATCAGGATCTGTTGAAGATATCTGCAACAACACTCGACTCAATGCATAAGTCATTGAGAGTTCTTCGACTTGGAGATCAGCGAGCAGAGGTGGAGGGCGAGTGTAGTGAAATATTTGAAGAGTTGGTATTTTTTAAAGCGAAAGTTCGGCAGCTTCCGTTTTATGATATGTCAAAACAATTAGAGAAATTGAAATACCTCAGTTACACACCGAATGAGTTGAAGCTATCTAAGGCAAGTGATTCTATTTCTCCATTCAGTTTTCCCCCAAAAAATTGGTTCTACTTAAGAAAATGTTTTACGTACCAATTACATAACTTGCAGATGCCTTCAACTTTGAGACACATGGAACTTGATGGGAGTTCAGATTCCCATGCTTTTGAAATATCATCCAAGGATCTTCAAGACCATAGAGATTTGAGAATACTAAGATTGGTCAACTTTGAAAAGTTGACCAGTCTGCCTAAAGAGTTTGGCTACCAAGTAACTAGTTTGCAGGAACTTTCTCTTTCAGATTGCAAATCCTTAGAGAAACTGCCCAATTCAATTTCAAAGCTTCGATCTTTACGGATACTGGAAATGAATAATTGCTTAAAATTGACTGAGTTGCCGGTCGACTTCGGATCGTTGAGTTCTCTGCAAGAACTCAATCTGGCTCGCTGCATGGAATTAAAAGCACTTCCAGATAGTATCGATAAACTTTCATCATTGGAATTCTTGAATTTATCAGATTGCAAGAAGCTTTTAAATCTCCCCAGTGGGTTAGGAAAGTTAACCTGCCTTCTTCAAACAACTCTAGACTCTTGCGAGAGACTAGAAAGTATCCCAGAAACCATTGGAGAGTTGAAGCAATTGCAGGTCATGGAGATGAGATGGTGTCGCAATCTAAAAGAACTACCTGATGGCTTTTGCAACCTCTCTTTTATCCCACGTCTTTCATTTAGAGGTTGTACGAGGCTGGAGAAGCTTCCAGATAGGTTTGGTCAATTAAAAAGTTTGAAAGAGCTCAACATGACATCATGTAAAACACTAGAGAAGCTTCCGGAAGGTTTTGGTCAACTGAAAAGTTTGGAGAGGTTGATTTTTGATGATTGCAGCAAGCTTAGAGAGTTGTGCAATGACTTCCACTGTCTTTCCTCGTTGCAATATTTAGATTTCTCAAAATGCAAGAGCTTAGAGAAACTTCCGGAAGACTTCCATTTCCTAACCTCGTTGCAAGAACTAATTTTAAGTGGATGCCAGGGATTAGAGAAACTTCCTGAATACTTGCATTGCCTAAACTCATTGCAACTCCTAGTTTTGGACTGGTGCCCCAAGCTAGAAGGGAAATCAATGGACCACGTGACAAAGATGAACACATTACAAGTTGTCAGCATCCAAGGAAACGATGAGTTGGTGCAGAGATGGAGAGAAATTGAAAGGGATTGCCATGGATCATCGTATCCGTCAGTTTTTATTTCAAAGGTAAGCATATCGTCTATTCACATTTATGATTTAAAAAATGTGATTGTTTTTATTATTTATAATTATTTTTTAAAAGTAAATTTGAGATTTAAAAATATAATTTTAAAATAATAAAATAGGAAAAAAATAAAGTAATAAAAAAATTAAATACAAAGTTTTTGTAAATGTTATATTATTTATTCAAATTTTTACATTATTAATTTTTGAAAATTTTATAAATAAATTATAAATATATTTTTCATATATTTTCAAATTTCTTATATTAAAATATGTAAAATAAATGATTATTGAATCACAATTCAATATTACATCCAAAATATATAAATTTAAAATTGAAAACTAAATACATCTATATAAAAATAACTTCAAGATATAATTAAAACATAAAATTCCCTTATTTTATAAAAATATTCATTCTTATAATTAATATTAATATTTTGAATTCTATTATTTTTCTATAATTAATATTGTTAATTTTTAATGTTATTAGGTAATTTATACATATAAATCTTTTTTTTTTTCAAAATTTTCCTAATATTGTTTTCCAACAAACAATTATTTTACAGGGAGTGCCAATGTCAGTGAATAATAAAGAGAATGTGAAATACAGTGTTTTATCGGAACTGAAACGCCTGCTTAGAAATGGACGAGGAGAGCCAGTCCAACTATCTGATCTTCTGCCAAACACCTCCGCCCTTGTCATATTTGATTTCTACGGTGATAAGGACCGATTCCCGTGGCCCTTTATTGAGGAGACGGTCGATGATGGAAAGCAAATAAAAATAATATATCTTGGTGCACACTTTGAACAGTTGCCCAAGAAAGTTAAGGATACTATCTTTGTGGTCCATGAGTCGGGAAATCGTGTAAGAAATATTTTCCTGAATATGTTGCGGACAAGAGAAGAAGATGTTGGGGGTACTGATCATTATTTTCAAATGGATGCGAAGATGGTGGGGGATGGCAACAGCGATGACTATGATCCTTGTTTTAGTTGGAGATCTTTGACAGAAGGTGAAGTGGAGAAATTTGTGGTGTGTAACTCTGAGAGATACCTCAACTTGAAGCAGCTCGCAGAAACAAATCAAGAGAGTAATATGGAATTGTTAATAGAATTGTTTGCACCTCACCGAGACGAAACCTTTCCCGTCTTTCAAAAGAATGGGCCATCACAAAAGGTACGAATACCTCAAAGGCTTTAGCCTTCCTTATATAGTTCCCGCACATTCAGCCGTTAACTTTGGTCACCATTTGAATGTCTCGAACTTACAATCTATTTAATTTGATTTTTTAATTAATTCTACTTACGTCTACTGAACAAAGCAATTTTTAACTTCAAACCGAATAACGAAATTTTTTTACTTCGCGTAACAATTTTTAACTTTACTCAATTCATTGCGCCCTTATATTTTGTTGGTGTGACTATTGTAGGATCGAACTGAAAAATTAGTTACTACTGGTCTATCTATCCAAAGCAATAATATCTTTTACTTCACTTAAAAATTGATCAAACTTCATTTTACTTATTGTGCTTGTTATACTATTGGCGTTGTGCTCGTTTGTTTTGTTGGCGTGACTTTTGTAGGATCGGACGGAAAATTACGAACGGAAAACTGCTTGTGGAGTTCACAAATTGGCAGGGAAAACTATGGGGAAAACTATTCTTGTAGAATTGTGGCCTTACAATTCATGGAGATGTGAATATAACCATCCGTTTTGGAAGGAAATGTATTTTATGGAGAAAGAGAAAGTTGACCTTGAAATTATATCAATTCCTATTGTGCACCCAAAGGAATGTGATGTAAGCTATGTGTATGAGCAGTTTTCAAGACAAGTTCCTTGGCTTGTACTCCAAAATTCATGGACAGTAATAACAAGAGCAGTGAAGTTCTTTTTTGAGAAACACTGTGTGTGGGAAGAGCATGATGAATGTGAAAAATGGTATCCAACAATAAATTGGATCATACATCCAAACGGAAGAATTAGTGTGTATAGACCTTATATATTCCTTAAAGAAGAATGGGAACAACCAAAGAATATGTCGACTTTAGAGTTCCTTTTCAACCACTCGGAAAGTGTCTCAGCCCAGGTTAATAACTTTATTTAATTTTTTATTATATATTTTAACATAAAAAAATGATGATGAATAAATAACTGGTCATTTTTTTTAATTATATTCTTCTTGTTGTTTTTGGCTAGGTGCAAAAGTTAATGCTTCCAGGAAAATTGATATGCTTATATAGAGAAGGGGAAAATGATCGGGCCATATATTCCATGTGGAATGCACTGGAGCAGCAGCAGCGGGACCGCATTCACATTATTCATTTGGGACGTAGAAGAATGGAAAGTTTTGAATTCACTGAGAATATTAAGAAGGATTATTATTATCCTTTGAAAAATACAGCTGAGATCGAGGGGATATCTTCGCTGAATTTATCGGAGAATGAAATTATGAGATTTTCACTACGTCTATGCCATTTGAAAGAAAAAATTAATAGAATGGAGGAAAGTGAACTGAAATTTCTGTTACATTCTTTTCAACCTTTACATTTTATTCAAAATGACGAGTACTACATGCACGGATCCATAGCCCTCATGGATGGGGCTGGGAAAGTAGTTGCAGCTTTAGGAGGAGAAGTTCTGGAGTCAAAATACAACTGGAAAGATATAGCACAGGGCTTTATAAAGTCAATAATGAATGATATCGAATCAGGAGGAAAAGAAATGCATGATGAGGACCCCGGCGTCTTCGACAGCCTTATTCAGAACCTGCAAACAACGGCCGCTGCAGCCGTTGAGCAACAAAATGTGGATGCCTATTTCGAGAGCTTGCGAGAGTACATATCTGAGTTATGGGGAATGGAACTTTCTCAGGCTTTTAGATTCAACAAGGTTGATCGCTTTCTTTAGTACCTATCCTAAATTTTCTGAATCATATTATTTTTTATTCACATAATGATTTTTCCATTTCTTATTTTCTAATAGGAGGGGAAAAAGCGGTCTTTGCCAAGTGTGACTTGGCCAACTTCAAGAGGCTTCTGTAGGTTAAAGAATTTCCTGTCAGAGGGAATAAGCGACGATTGGGTTGTGCGTATTAAGCCTCTCCATTTTTGCGACAACCATTAATTACTTTTTTGGTTCGAACATGAAATTCATTGTTGGATCATGTCCAACTTCTATGTCAAATATTTGATCTAAATTCTGTTTTTATGGTTTTCAGAAAGAAATCATTTCTCGTCATCCTGAAAAAGAAGATAAGCGGGCGATCGTCATTCACGGTTTGCTGAAGGATATAGAGGAGGCACAGTGGGCTGTTGCAGGTCTTCTTGCGGTTGCGGATCTTTTGGAGCGATTGGAAACTGTTCCTTCGCACTGGCGAATTGGGTCTGTGTTTGTCTTATGGGAGATGTTTAGAATGGGGAAATATATTAAGCAGTTTGATCAAAAGCCTGGGTTGTGGAGAGGGGTGAAGCGTGTAGCAACAGCAATAATAGTGGCTTACTCCTTCCACTGCTGTTCTCAAATTGATGAGTCCAAATTTGCCTGGTGAGTACTTGACACTTTAATGTTAACTAACAATAGTGGTGTTTAAAAAATAAATTATGTCATGGGTGGCTTGTCAAACGCTTACTTTTAGATAGAAAAGCTTATGAAATATGATTGTGCGCGGAGGCGGGCCTTCTATACAATCAAATAAATGTTTAGATCAAAGAATCCTCGGCGTTGATTTGTGTTGAAGGTAGAGCCCGGTGAAAATAAATTTCGAAAACTATGATTACTAAGTGGGCTTTAAAAACAAATCTTAATGCAAGTTTTTACCATTGGCAGGTTCACCGATGGCTGGGATGCCGATTATGATGTAGGGACGATAATCAAAATTTGCGACATAATGGCCAAAGCAATCACGGAAGGTCCTAGTAATGAAAGTGGGTCCCTCGTAGAGGAAATGTGCGACTGCTTCCCTGGTTTCAATTTCGGCTTCTTCATGGAAAGTGGAGATGAAGGTGGGCCATCTTGTGAAGGTGAAAGCGGCGTCTATGCCGTCGAGGCTGGTTCCACAGCTATAGATGAAGGTGGGCCATCTTGTGGAGGTGAAAGCGACGCCTCTGCCGTCGAGGCTGGTTCCACAGCTACAACCGGAGAAGAAGAATAAAACGGAACATCATCTACTTCTTGTGTGGCAGCTTTCCTAACTCCAAAAGCCAGACATGACTGACGAATTTGCTTCCTTAGCCTCTTTTTATGTGGGGATAACAAAAAATTTCAAAAACTTAGTTTTTGAAGTATTTTTAGTGAAATAAGTATAATTAGTTTCAACGTTGTTCTTTTTTTTTTTCAAAACAATTTCACTAAATCTTTTCTGGATCCCTAGCTGGGTTATTGTGTTTTCAGTCGATTATAGTATTTAAGCTACTACATGTACAGGTTTATCCACAAATTTATCGTTGAAACAGAGAATATACCGTCACATGAGCAGATTTAATGAGTGGAGCTGGAGCAGATCAATGAGGACTGAACTTTAGTAGCTATTATATGATGTTCAATTTACTTAAAATTGTTATTATTATTTTTATTTAATTATTACATCGTAGTTTTTGTTTTTTATTATTATTTTTATTTAATTATTACATCGTAGTTTTTGTTTTTATGGAAAAATAGAGCATAGTATGATATTGAAGATAATTTTTATATCATGGATATAATATGATTTGAGAGATCAAATTTTTTTATGTGCAAATTTTAAAAATGCAAAATATAATGTGTTATTTTTCATTGTTTAAATTGTATTTTTGAATACTAAATAAAATATATATAAAACCAAATAAAATTTTTAATCATAATTTTTTTTATATTTTTTTAATAAATATAAAGTTGAATTAGTTAACATAAATTTTAAAATAGTTTATTTAAATCTCTTGTTAAAATATTTTTGAAAACTATTTTACTTTTAATTATTTTACAACATATTCATGTTTTTTTTATTATAGTGGATATTAATTTTCTATTTATAACATATTTTTTATTTTTTTATTTTTATTTTTATTTTAAAAGGACATGGACCAACAAATTTACATATCCCTTCATACTGGTCTGTAGAATTAACCTCTAGACTCAATAAAATATGACCCAATTTAACTTGTCTTCACATGGTTCTTGAATTTCTATAAAGCATGACTCGATTTAACCTGTTTTCATATGGTTCTTGAATATTTCCTTAGTTTTTCGAGGGAAATAATAAAATAAGGATTTTAGAGAATCCATCAAGCCTATAAAAAGGAATAGGAGCTAGCCATTGGATCATTGGGGTTTTATCTATCTTGTTGAATTTTTCTTGAGAAATTGGCATAGCCAGTTCCAGTTTGATCCTCGGGACGAAAACCCATGAGTGTTATTCTCTCTGGTGGAATCAGCAAGGGTCCACCATTGTGCTTCAGTGCATCACGTGAGTGTTATTTTGTCTGGTGGAATCACCAAGGGTCCATGATTGTGCTTCAGTACATTTGTCTTCTCTTAGAATTGAGATTTATTGTATGGGCATGTACCATTTACAAATATTAATATAAATAAAGGTTGCATTTTCATATATGTTTTGTTTTCAGTGTTTTTATTGCAAAATTTTTAAAACATCTAGAGTGTACCAGATCTATTAGAAATTTTGGTGTTTAGGATATTACAAATTACTTGAAAATTAAAAATTATAACATAAAACATACCTGATTTAACCCGACTTCATATGGTTGGTTCTTGAATTTCTATGGGTGTCATAAATAAATTTACTTTGAAATAATTAGCTTGAAATTAAAAGTTATTAAATTTTAAAATAGTTAAAAATCAACAAAGAGTTTTATGAAACCCACCCATCATTCCTCTCGTGGAGTTTCATCATAGTTGTGCAAAACTCAAGGGTATTGTTTGGATTTAGTACCTAATATTTTTATAAATTGGAAATTCATTATAATTTAGTTGTCAAATCATTTTTTTACAAAGTGAAAATTTATTATAATTTAGTTGTTAAATTAGTGGTGGAATAGTTTTTACTAATTATTATTGACCAATGCAGGTTGACTTATCATTTTTATTTAAGAAGAATTATGCTACTAGGAATTATCTCACTGGTAATTCCTAAAAGGCAAGCTTTCACTCATGTAAGAAATATTTGAGTTATAAGCCTTTAACCTATTTCCCAAAGTACAAAAAATACAAACTTTTAGCCAAATATTTAATTTTTTTAACAAAATTATAATTTTTTTTCACACACTACAAATAAATTCCTTAAACCATAATGCAAAGACATTTAAATTATTAAATAATTTTGTAAAAACTATTAAATTTAATTATTTTTAGTTTATATTATTAAAAAAAATGAAAATAAATCATATATATATATATATATATATAAAACTTTCTAACAAATTTGAAATGATAATTTGAAGTTTCACATTTTTGTAACACAATCTCAAAACTCTTTTTCTAACTATTAATATTCAACCATATTTTATATAAAATTGAATCATATAAATAAAATGTGTTTATAATGATAATTTAAAGTTTCACATTTGTGTAACACAATCTCAAAACTCTTTTTCTAACCATTAATATTCAACCATATTTTATATAAAATTGCAGTCATATAAATAAGATGTGTTTTTACGCCTTGTATTTTAATAACAAGTTTGCAATATGATTGCATTATGGATGGAAAGAACACATGTAAGCTAAGATGAAAGGACTCCCTAACCTTCCAATTTGTCAAGTAATTAATAAGTTCATTATAATGAATTTATGTTATAAATATTTTAATTGAAAACCAGGTCATCTCTTTTTATGCCCGCTAATAACAATAATCGAAAAACCAAAGAAAGGATTCTTTGCAAATTGCAATCCTAGTAGTAATAGATAAACAAACTAAAAAACATGCAAGGCCGCATTTATCTTTGCAATGTCTCCATCCAGCAAATTATATGCTATTTTTTTCATAAATGAATATTTAAAAAATTACAAAAATAATTTATAAAAAATAAATAAAAAACAACTTAAAATGAAATTTTTTCCAAAAGTCAAAAAAAAAATCATAACCTTTTATAAATATAATTATAATTTTTTTATTTATATTAATCTGCAAACATGAATTTATTTAGGAAATAGTTCAATATAACAAATAAATAAAGGGAATTTAAAAAGCATACTTTAACTTTTCAGGCTATTAGTTTCGCTGGTATTTATATAATTAAAACCTTTAAACGAAGAAAAGCACAAGCCATAAAACTGAGCATAATTAAGGTTTGGCTATCTCTTGACTCGATAATTATGTTATTTTTTTTTCAAATGAGCATACATTTTATTACTGTTTATTATTATTAGATGTTTTAAGTATTAATTTAGATTCATTTTAAGTCTGGATTTGCCAAAGGAGAGATCAAATCTCTTTTCACTGTAAACAAGAATTTTCATATCAAGAGATTTGATCCTCTTGGTGTTTAATAGATCTAGAATTAAAATGGATTTAGACTAGTTTAATTTCTCCCTTTAAATAGACTACATTCCACATGAATACCATAAATTCTCAATACCATAAGTGAATACCATCAACCAATTATTTTTATTTTTATAAGATTATTTTTATTTTATTTTAATAAAATTAAAATGTTTACATTACAATACATTAATCTTTTTATTTAATTATATATATATATATTAATTTCTTTAATTATATATTTTATATTTTTTAATTTATTTAATTTTTAATTTTATATAATTTGATTTACTCGTAATATTAAACCTTTTATATATATATATATATATATATATATATATATATATATATATATATATATATATATATTTATTTTAAAATAATACATGCATAATAAATTCCAAATTTTTTTACCCATAAACCCTTTTCTTTATTCTAAAAATGGGTTATAAGAGAAATTATAGAATCTTTAAGGATAAATAAAACACCTTTCTTTATTCTAAAAATGGTATATAAAAGAAATTGTAGAATCTTCAAGGATAAATAAAGGCTTAAAGTCATTATAACATACTCCATCAACTAAGTCTTAAATCTTAAAACAATTTTTTTTCTATGTAAAGGTTAAATCTATTAAAAAGAGAGCAAATATTTACAAAGAGGTTACATCTCAGAGGAGGCAGAGGCCATCCAACGACTTTGACCCAGAGGCCATAAAACCAGAGATCATAATAGACAAATATCCTTGTAGCATCAACCCAGGATTAAGAAAACTCCAGACATGATTTCCAGAGCCCTTACAAACAGAAAAGTGGACCATAGTGGTGAACAGCATTACAGAGCAGTGGAGAACTATGGCTGTATTAATGCCTATACTGCACTAATAATCCTTTACAAAACTTAACAAAAACACAGGCTTTCTGAGCCATGACTTGCTAAATCCCAAAAAACTATTAAGACTAGTAACTATACCCATCCAAAACCTAATACAAAATAGAATCGACATAATCTAGAGAAACAGAGCAATAGGAAGAAAAGACCATAAGGGAAACTGCATGCAGAAGGCACTGGACCATCTGAATCAGCCTTGTTGCAGAGAAACCGGAGTCTCCTTCTCCATCCGACAAGGAGAGCCCATCCACATGTCAACCGTATTGTCCCCCTCTCCCATGTTGCTGCCATATGGAGGAACCACCACGTTCAGGTTGCCATCTGCGGGAGGCGTCGGCTCATCTGCCGATAGATTGTGCTGAGTGATATCCACCAGAGGCTGAGGGACCTCAGGAACGTGTTGCGCTTCCTGCAAATCATCACAATTAAACATAGGACCAACGACATCTTCCTGGAGCACACTGTCATCCTGAGACTACGATGAAGAGGTAGGGACAGAGCTGCTGGGTTTATCTTCTTCCATAGATAGGATAATTGTAATGCTGGCTGAGAGAACTGGTTTATTGAGCCTACTGTGAAATTTAACACGGTTGGTTTGAAATGAGCTATTTGGGAGGGGTCTGCCATGTTCAGAAGCTGGAGCGACAGAGGCAAGCGGAATGATATTATGGGGAGATGGCTGAGGGCGGCCACGATTACCACTGGTACCTCCACGACGAGAAACTCCTCGGCTGCGAACCATTTCCGTGGAGACATAGCGACCTAAGAGAGGGAACAAGCAAGACCAGGCAATCCAGGGCCAGGGGTGGGCGAGCCAGATAAAGAACAGCCTCCTGAGAAGCCCCCGAGCTGCCAAAAACAAACAGGGATGCAGGAATAAAGGCAGACGGATGTGGAGAGATCCGTTGAGAGCAATAATAAGAACCAGAACCAGAGCCATTATTAAAACAGCCTGCGGAAGATCTCGAACCTGGAGCACAATGAATGTCGAATGCATAACATTCTGTCTATACCCAAAAACTGACATTTCAAACGCTAGATTTTAATGAAGGCCTTGCCAGAGCGCCAGGTGCGACGCCAGCTGCCGGCGTGAAATTAATGGATCTTGAATGCGCCTCGGGAGCACCCGCATCCGGGTTTAAATCTTAAAACAATTATAACATTAGATATCTTTCTTTATTATAAAAATGGTGTATAAGAGAAATTGTAGAATCTTCAAGGATAAATAAAGGTTTAAAATGATTATAACATACTCCATCAACTAAGTCTTAAATCTTAAAGCAGTTATAACAACATACTACCCATTTAATAGATGGAACATGTACTTATTTAAAATAAGGACATGTACTTATTAGTCCCTGCCATCTGGAAATGGCCAGGGACTATAGTAATCCAAATGCGTTGCTATAGCATTAATTTGAAGTGCTATGTAACATAATTTACGGTGATTACAGTGATTAGACCAAAGTTTTCAAATGCGCCGTGTTTGCTATTGCCGGGATAAGCAAAGTCTTCAAAATTAAGTTGGTTTGCCATCTTATTTGGCCTCTTCCCGAGGCGGAAGAGGCTGGAGCATAGGCTATTTTGCTTAGCCTTGTTTATTATTAGTGACCATCAACAATTTCATATTAATGTTAGCATTAGTTTGAATTATTTGCAGGTTGGCTATTTAAGTTTGAGCATATTGGCAGGCAGGTGTTGTGCATGTAGGTGCTATAGGTGTCCATGCATGGCGGAGGTGTCATGTCTCGCTGGCCTCCCTTTCTTGTTTCCCTTTTCTGCTTTCCTGCTGCCTCATACGCCTTAGATGTTGGACCTGCTTGGTTGTTAATACCCTGGACCTGACCTGCTTAGGAGCCGAATTAACCTGAATCGGAAAGTGACCCCATCTTCAAAAGGGTATGAGGCGCGAACGATTACCTTTGGTAACTAGTTGAAATGATAGTTTATTACAGGTTCTGGTGACAGATTGTTATGAAACCAGCTCAAGAAAAGATAGAAAAGATAGATCAACGCCTTAGAATTCAGCCTCTTCGAGGGGGCAACCTCCTTTACATTACATAAATGAACAATTCTTGGATGATTCAAATGACAAAACCTCCTTTCTATAAATAGGAGTCTAAGGAGTCACAATATAATCCAGCCGACCTAACAATAATAATATAAAGCCACAAAAATAACAATAGAGGGATTCTATGGGGCACAGAAATAACAATATGGGGGTAATAGGGGCACAACAATATAAATAAAGGGTATAACTACAATAGTAATAGGGTAATCACTAGTATTATAGGGACCCAACATGCCCCTCTCCTTCAAAAAAGTGTTGTCCTCAACGCTTGAGTAGTTCTGGATACTTCTGCATAAAATTCTCATCCTCCCATGTGGAATTTTCAGCGGATAAGTTCTTCCACTTGATAAGATACTCTGAAATTGATCGATTTCGTAGCTGTCGAGTTCTTGTTTCTGTGACTGCTTCCAGTTCCAATATAATTTTTCCTTCCTCGTCAAGTTCTGGCAATATTGTTTGAACTGGGAGCTTGTCGCCTATAACCTTCTTTAAACATGAAACATGGAAAACTGGGTGCAATCGAGAAGCTGCAGGAAGCTCCAATTTGTATGCCATAGTACCAATATTTTGCAACACCTTGTACGGACCATAATACTTTGGTGATAATTTATTATCCTTCTTAGCTTGCTTGAGGGACATTTGCTTATATGGTTGTAGCTGTAGGAATACCCAATCACCTACATCAAAACTTCTTTCACTGCGATGTTGATCTGCCTGTTGTTTCATTCTATTTTGTGCCAACACGAGGTTATCCTTTAAGAGTTGGAGGACTTGTTGTTGATGTTCGATGTGATGTTCCACTGCCTGAACCTTAGAATTTTCTCTTAAATATGATGTGATGGATGGTGGTTGATACCCATAAAGTGCCATAAATGGGGTCATTTTTGTTGTTGTATGGAAGGAAGTGTTATACCACCATTCAGCCAGAGGCAACCATTTGACCCATTGTGTCTGTTTATCAGATACAAAGCAACGAAGATATCCTTCCAAACATTTGTTTACTATCTCAGTTTGCCCATCAGATTGAGGATGATAAGATGAGCTATGAGCTAACTGAGTACCAAGACAAGAAAATAATTCTGTCCAAAAATTTCCAGTGAAAATGGGATCTCTGTCACTTACAATAATCTTTGGGTTTCCATGTAGCTTTTGAATTGTTTCCATAAATGCAGTAGAAACTGTACTGGCTTTAAATGGATGTGATAATGCACAAAAGTGTGCATACTTGGTAAGTCTGTCAACTACCACCATGATGACACTCTTTCCCTCAGACTTGGGTAAACCTGTGATAAAATCCATTGAAACCTCCTCCCAACGTTGGCTTGGAATGGATAAAGGTTGTAATAGACCCGGTGTCTTAATTGTTTCAACTTTATTTTGTTGGCAAACCAAACATTCCGCCACAAACTTTTGAATATTTGATTTAAGACCATCCCAAAAAAATTCCTTCTTAACCCTGTGGTAAGTTTTTAAAAATCCTGAGTGCCCTCCTAAGGGAGAAGTGTGCAATTCCATAAGAATATTTTGTTTTAGCTGGGAATTCTTACAGAGGTATAAGCGATCTTTGTACCATAACGAATCATTTTTCCAGCTAAATGTATCATACATACTGGAATCTTGTTGTAGCTTTCGAATAAGTGCCCACACTTCTTCGTCATTCTTCCATTCCTCCCTTGCTTCGTTTATCCAATCTGGTTGGATAATAGAAATGGCGCACAACAATGCTTCCACATCCTCATCCTTTCTTGAGAGTGCATCTGCCACCACATTTTGCTTCCCTTTTTTATAGATGATTTCAAAGTCATAACCCAACATCTTTGTGACCCACTTTTGTTGCTCTTCAGAGGATAATCTTTGTTCTAAAAAGTATTTAAGGCTATCATGATCCGTTTTTACCTTGAAGTGTCTTCCCATTAGGTAGGGTCACCATTTCTTAAGTGCATGGAGTATTGCCAACATTTCCTTCTCATAAATAGCTTTGCTTAAAAACTTTCCCTTGATTGGACGACTTTCAAAAGCAATGGGTCTTTCATCTTGCATTAGAACAACACCAATTCCATTTCCTGAAGCATCACATTCCACAATAAAGGTTTTTGTGAAGTCCAGTGTAGCTAAGACCAGTGCTTGGCACATTGCCTCTTTAAGATGTTCAAAGGCCTTTGTTGCTTCCGAAGTCCATGAAAATGCATCTTTCTTCAATAATGTTGTTAGAGGTGCTGCTATTCTCCCATAATTCTTAACAAACTTGCGATAATACCCTGTCAACCCAAGAAATCCTCGCAGATGCTTTATGGATGTGGGGATTTTCCATTCCTTAATGGCTTTAATTTTGCTAGGGTCTACCTTAACTCCTTCATGAGATACAATATGACCCAAATATTCCACCTCCTGGACTCCAAAGAAACATTTGGATCTTTTTGCATATAATTGTTTCTCCTCCAATAGTTGTAGCACTGTGTCAACATGTTCAACATGATCCTTCCAAGACTTGTTGTAGATTAGTATATCATCAAAAAATACTAACACAAATTTTCTAAGGAATGGTTTGAAAATTGAATTCATCAAACCTTGAAATGTTGAAGGTGCATTGGTAAGGCCAAAAGGCATGACCAAAAATTCATAATGACCCTCATGAGTTCTAAATGTTGTTTTCGGAATGTCTTCAATCTTCATTCTGATTTGATGATATCCTGAACGAAGATCCAACTTGGTGAAGTAAATTGATCCATGCAATTCATCCAGTAATTCATCAATGACAGGAATGGGGAACTTATCTTTAATAGTGAGCTTGTTGAGCTCCCTATAATCCGGACACATGCGCCATGATCCATCCTTCTTGTGCACCAATACTACTGGAGCAGAGAAAGAACTTTGACTCGGTTGAATTATACCAGCCTCTAGCATTTCTGCAACCATACGTTCAATTTCACTCTTTTGGACATAGGGATATCTGTACGGCCTGATGTTTGGAGGAACACTTCCTGGAATCAGATGAATAGCATGATCATGATCACGCATAGGTGGGAGACCTTTGGGAGTCTCAAATACCTTGGAATGATTGTCCAGGACTTTTTGGAGATCTGGAGAAATAGATGATTCCGATGTGGAAACATCTAGCGAACATAATTGTGCAATTACACCTCTTTGCTCCCTTTTTAGAAGCTTTGTCATACCATTAGAGCTGATTATCTTTCCTGGTTTCCCTGCAATACCCCTTAATTCAACTTCCTTTCCTTCCGCAGAAAATTTGATGAAAAGTTCTTGAAAATTAAAAGCTATTGTACCCAAGGATTGTAGCCATTGGACTCCTAGTACAACATCAACACCTCCCATTGGAATGGAAAGCATTGGGCTAGTCAATACATATTCTCCCATGGATAGCTTGATATTATGGCACTTTCCATAGAAATTTATTGTTCCTCCATTTGCAATCATCACTTGACACTCTGGTGTTGGATATAGGAAGCAATTCAATTCTTTTGCTACCCTACAATGAATAAAATTGTGGGTGCTTCCTGAATCAATCAACACTATTACCTTTTTCTTCTTGATTTGTCCTTCTATCTTGATGGTTTGAGGAGTGTTAATTCCCGCCAATGCATTACAAGATATGGTCAGATTTATTTGTTCTTCATCTAGGCTTTGTTCCTGGAGTATATCCTCTTCCTTTGACCTTTCTTGCTCCTTTTCTTCTTCCTCTTCACAATCTATGTAGAATAATTTCTTCTCAGCACACTTATGACCTTTAGTGTATTTGCTATCACAACTGTAACAAAGCCCTTTTGCTCTTTTTTCTTCCAATTGTTGTGGTGTCAAACTTATAGGTTGTGGAAGACTAGGGGCAACAACACTTCCGTCTTTATAGTTGTGAGTGGTATGTTTCCTGGTTGCCATAATTTTGCTTTCCATTTTTCTTGCTAACCTGAATGCCTTCTCTAATGAATCATGTTCCCAAAGGCGAACATCATGTTGGATATTATCCTTTAAAGACCCTATGAACACATCAATCCTATGCTCCTCTGGAATATCTTTTACCCTTATGTTCAATTTTTGGAACTCCTCAATGTGCTCCATTATTGAACCCTTTTGTTTGAGTTATCGATTGGCTAAAAAAAGTGTTGCTTTTTGTATCCTCATAATGTGCTATCAATTCTTCCGTAAAAATTGCCGAAATGATAAATTGTTTACAAGAGCAAAACCATTGATACCATACAAACTGATTTGGTTCCAAATATAAAGTTGCCATACATACCTTTTGTGTGTTTTGCACATTATTGAGATCGAAAAATTGCTCCATCTATAATATCCATGTTGCGGGATCCTTGCCATCAAACTTCCTCATATCGATTTTTGGAATACGGTGGGTCTTCGATCCAACATTAGAGTCTATGATATCATGATTAACATTTTTTTTGTTCTCATCATGAGTTTCCTTTTCTACCTTTTCACCATTAGTAAGTATTTCCTGTAGAAAATTTGTCAAATCTGTCTTCATATCTGTCATGCCTGTCTTCAAGTTTGTGTTCAAATCTATCTTCAATTCTTCCATGTCTATCTTCAAATCTGTCTTCCAATCATCCATCTTAGCTTCCATGCCCTTTATCTTAGATTCCATGCCATTTATCTTAGATTCCACGCCATTTATCTTAGCTTCTGTTAGCTTTTGTGAGCGTGACATTTGTTGCACTTTTTCTTGTAATTTTGATATATCAGGTAGCATTTCTTCCTCTTCTTCACGAGTCATGATAGAGCTTTCAGGTTCCTTTCTAGGTGTTTGCATTTTCTTTCCTCGAGGCATCAGTTATCGATAATAATGCTTTACTATGCCCTTTGAATTCCTTCAAACCAAGCTTATGCAAAAATTTAAAAAAAACTACACACCTTTTTTCACTTTGTAGAAGCCTGATATTGAATCTGATGTATCTCTGTAATTTCGGATCATCCAGTTCTGAAATTGAAACCTGTAGTAGCCTTCTACGTCCTCTTTCCAATGCCATAAGTCTGACCCAAATTGGTTTCTCCAAGGAAGAGTTATGTGAAATCTCCCACTATGACTTGATTATAGACTAGTTCAATAGAGTAAACTTGTACGATGTGCCACGAGTCACTGTTTCAACCTATGGATCTGAAAAATGTATGCAAGAAACTACAGTCCGTCCTCTTTCTCTACCTTCTTACAAAATTTCAATCCGATCCCCAGAGAGAAAGTTATGATGATTTTGCCCAAGTCACCTGTTTTGAATGTAATTCAGGAGTTTGCAAAAATACCAACTTTCTCAGATCATATCTCCGCAAATGTCGCACGAAAAGCTCTGAAATTCGGACCCAAGGTTTAGCGCGATTTCTTCTCAAATGGGGTTTTTTGCGACTTCTGAAACATCACAGAAAAAAAGTTATAGCGAAAATGCCACGATGACCTGTTTGGAGCAGCGAAACCCTAGAATCCAAAGCTCTGAAACCAAATGTTATGAAACCAGCTCAAGAAAAGATAGAAAAGATAGATCAACGCCTTAGAATTCAGCCTCTTCGAGTGGGAAACCTCCTTTACATTACATAAATGAACAATTCTTGGATGATTCAAATAACAAAACCTCCTTTCTATATATAGGAGTCTAAGGAGTCATAATATAATGCAACCGACCTAACAATAATAATATAAAGCCACAAAAATAACAATAGAGGGATTCTATGGGGCACAGAAATAACAATATGGGGGTAATAGGGGCACAACAATATAAATAAGGAGTATAACTACAATAGTAATGGGGTAATCACTAGTATTATAGGGACCCAACACAGATCAATAAGAAAATCAAGGATTTCCTTCTAACTATGATAGGATATCTGGTTCATGTTATTGCCTTAGTAGATTCTTCAGAGTAGAGCATACCATAGCTCTCTCTTCCCAGGTGAGCTCAGCTAGCGAGGATGACCAACCCAATCACTTACGGGAGATTTACAGAGCCAGCTGGTCCACACAGTCCATCCATAAACACAACTAAAGCAGCAAGAGGATTGTTACAGTTTAAATGTTGTTCTGAAAGCATTTGTCTGTCAGCATGGTATGCTTCAGCAGACCTGTACAGTCGTGATGACATTGGTGAAGGTGCAACAGTGATGACAGTGTTGTGGTGCAGTGTGATTAGCAGGTTCTGCAACAATCTCTTCCACAACAGTCTTCAGACCTTCATGGCACAATCAATAGAACAGTTAAGGGCGCAACCAAAGTTATTAAATGGTGGAGCAGTTATGTGGGAGTTAAGAGGGTTCATGGATGCTGGGCAGAGGAAGTTTAAGGTAAAGATAAAGATCTTAAGCCGGTTGCATAAATAGAGGTATGTCAAGGTATGTTAATGTTTAGGTGCTCAAACCTAACTTCTATTGTTTGCATCGCAATCCCAACTCTCTGCAAAGGAAAAATTGCTTCCATCATTGCAATTCCATGACATTAGTATAATTTCATCATTGCAAAAAGCTCAAACTCGACGGCAGATATTCTGCTTTACCTTTCAATCCTCTGTTTGAGCTTTGTCAAAGAACCGCTCGTTGTCCATTTCGGCCACCTGCAGCACTATCTCATCGTCCTATGCGTGGATGCTCCTCCTACTGAAAAATGCAGATAATGCAGTTTCTTCGCCACTCCATGCACTGCTCCCAGTGCACCACAACGCTCCTAATTCCAAATGCACAGGCACTACCATGACCTTGCAAGCCTCCAATTCCTTCAACAACTTCTGCAAGGAAAGCTAAGAAAAGAGCATTGAAGTCATTAGCATGGACAAATATTTGAACGGCCTCATCTAGCTAGATGTGGACAGAATGAGTCAAGCAACCAGATACTTCATTTTGATTAAATGAATTTGAAATATGGTTTACATGATAGTTTAAGTGAGCTTTGATCTTGCAGCAAATGTAAGGTGACACTTGGTATTCATGTAGTAGCATGAAGTCCAGCTGCAGCGACTTTTATATTTTTATATATTCTAATTGTTATATTATTTTATTTAATAATTTTTTATATAACTTTTAATTATTAGTTTTTTCTTTTTATTACCACCTGGTAGCTTGTTTATTACCACATCCAATATTGTTCTCTTCTTTATTTTTGGAATACATATTTCTGCAAAACCCGGAATCAAGCTCAGCATGGAGGTCAGCATTTACAAATTGAACCATTTTATCTGTTTTTGTCCTGATTACAGCAAAATACCCATTTTTTTTGAGGTTCGAATACACTATTAAAGTAGAATAAGCAAAAAATGGGGAAAAACAGGTTTGGGAATGCAAAGGCTTGATTGGCTTGGATGGACTTCTGGTGGCTCTGATTTGTCTGTGCTTATCTGGAATTTGAGAATTCTGTTGCGCTCAGGGGCTGGAGAAAACCCTCTACCTTGCAGCGCAAGCACCTCTTCAAGGATCGTGTAATAATATATTTATGTACAATATGCAATTTTCAATTCTATTATTCCCGGTCCTTGCATGACCCACCAAATTCCTACCTAGATTTGGCGTGTGTCGAGCCTGTAATTGGCGGAGGGGATTATTGGCTAGCGTGATTCGAACCCTGTACAGGTTTATCCTCTGAATTTTTTTAATATATTTTTAACTCCGCAACTTTTTATTTCTCTGTTCGAGTTTTATACTTGTATTGGCTTTTGAGAGGGGGGTTTGAGTTTTTATGGAGAATTTACAGAAGGTTTTGAAGTTATTTTGGCGTTAATTAACACTGGGGTTTTGTATTCCGAGGGTTTTGTCAGGGAATTTGATTGATTTAATCCACCATGGGGATTTTCCCTTATGGGTTATTCATCTGTTTTGGGTTTTCTTTTAATGGGTAATCAAGGCAATGGTTTTTTAAGGTTGCGTTGTTTGTAAGGCACACTTATTGTTTCGGCCCTCGATAAGGGTTTTGTTTTTATTTGTTTAATTACTTTCCTTTTTCTTCTTTTAATTTGTTAGAATGCTTGGTCTTTTGGTTCCTAGTTAGGGTTTTGGGTTATAGGCACTCTTCTGAAATCGGCTTTAATTGGATCAGGATGTTAGCCTTATTATATGCATATCTCCTGAAATTTTTAAAAATTTCTCCAGCTTAAGATTTCTTTGTTTTTTCAAATTGCCTTTTTTCTCCAGTGATGCCTTTAGTTTCATTTTATGCATTAGCTGTATAGCTTATAGGAGATGATTTGGCACTCCTATGGCACTACATGAATGTATCTCTTCCATCAAATGCTTCCAGAACTTGCATATGGACTAATCTGCTAATTGGCCACATCATCAGGCAACATGTTCTTTGTAGTGATTTAACCTCTGGCTCTCTGAGAAGGTTACCTACTTGATTTATCACTCGATACATATTCCATTTGATATTTGTTATATGGTTCCCTATTTTTGTGATCAGGTAACATTACCCTTCGGAATTTTGTTTCCTACTATCTGCATCCATTGTGTATTTAATAAATTGTGAGTTCTTAATTGGATTTCAAACCTAGCTAAACTGCCCAACCATATTCTAAATGTGTTTCTTGACTAATTGTTTTCATTTGATCCAAGCATTGCCGGGTAACATTACCTTGGATGGTTTACAGTTTGGTTTATCAGGGTTATGTGGCTACTGCACTTTTGTTCCCAGTTTACTTTTAGAACTTTACGAAATTGTTTACTAGAAGCCTTGTTATGTTACAGATTTATGGGCAACGACTGTCCCTATGGAGAATTTGCCTACTCAGATGCCAAAGGGTGCAGTTCAGCGCCGCTATAATAAGGTATGATTCCTCTTTTTTGTTTTTTATTATGGTGCAGTCTTTTGTGGTCCACCTTGCCTTTCAATGCATGTGTTTTTATACGATCTGATATTTGTGTTCTACTGCGTTTTCAACATTAGATCAGTTAGATATATAAAATGCAGTGGCTAGGTTTGTACTTTTAATTCATTGCATATTTTATGCTGGTTAATTTCCAGGCCATTGAATTGGAACAAAGGTTGAGAAATTCAATCTAGGCAAAGACCCCATTTGATCCCAATATTTGGGGTCAGATGCGTGAGAATTATGAATCTATAATACTTGAAGATCATGATTTTTCTAAAGCACATGAAATTGAGCATGCACTTTGGCACTTGCATTATAAGCGAATTGAGGAGTTCAGAGCTCGAATGTGAAGTACTACAATGGCAACTAATAGTAACAATCCATCATAGGGAGGCAAAAGTGTTGTGAGGCGAGATCAAATTCATAAAATCCGATCTGTTTTCGAAAGTTTTCTTTCTGAGGCAACTTGATTTTATCATGAGTTAATTTTAAAGATCAAAGCCAGATACAGATTTCCGGTTGATTACTTTTCTCATCAAGGTGAAGATTATTTGGGATCAATAGAAGATAAAACCAAGTCTGTGGATTTGAGGAAAGCTCAAGTTTCTTGTCATCGTTGTTTGATATACTTGGGTGATCTTGCCCGCTACAAGGAACTTTATGGAGAAGGGGAATCTTCAAGCTGTGATTTTTCAGTTGCAGCAAGCTACTATGTGCAGGCTGCCTCACTTTGGCCATCAAGTCGAAATCCCCATCATCAGGTTTGATCTCAATTTGTGGGTCTGTTCTTCTTAGTCTTTCTTAGTTTATCTGAATCTGCCTCCAAAGTGAGCAAACTAAAGTATTAATTTGCTGTGGAAAGTAACTGGATGTATTATTGTTATATTACTGCAACACCTATTCTAGAATTAATTTATCTTTGTATTATTAAATCATATTGATATCAGGGGGGAAGATGTTTTTATTTTGGCATTTTCTCTTATTAGCAAGCCAAGCTATGAGAATATTACCAAAAATATTTGTTTTATGTGGATTGTGCTTTATGCAATCTTATTTCCTCTTTGGGTTTTGTTTGAAATAACTTCTAAGAAGACACATTTTTTCCACCCAAACAAATATAATATCTTGAAAGTTTGATGTGAGGATGTCTTGTTTACTAGAATGGTTGTCTAACATTAGTTTCACAATGGTTGTGTAGTGGCTTCCTGAACTGAGGCATTTTTCACCCGGTGTTCCAATAGTTATCGTTGGAACTAAACTAGGTAAACGATCCTTTCCTTTGTTACATATTTTTAACTCAAAACATTTCCAAGCTAGAAAAATGTTTCCAGAAGGTTTTTCCTTCTTACTAAAGTAAGTGTTTGAATCCAGATTTTCCATTCTTATAAAATGCATTAACATTTGCACCAAATGACAAGCAGATGTGCATAAATTGATATCCTATAAGTTAGACTAGTAATATATTAACTATCTGCCTTTTAAGCAAAGCCTGCCAGTATTTTTTCATAACATAATATTTCAAGATTACATGTATGTGACAAATCAGTTGAGTCAGGACTCGGGAGCATTGGATGTTTTCGACATTTATGTTCTTTTAATGTGCATCTCAGCGAGTCTTTGGCTGGTCATATGTTTTTCAAATAGAGTATGTAGATGCCATAATTCCATAGATAGGGTATAAAATCATCAGTTTTTTACTGCTTCACGCACAACTCATATTCAATAATTTTAGCTTAGCTAGTAGTCCCTTTTTGGTATCTAGATCATTTGAAGATGACTACGTCAATAAACTTGCAAAGATCCATAAGGGTTGTTGGAATGGCTACTAAAGGTTGACTTGGACCTTCTTAGTGTTTACATGTACTCTAGATTTATCAGCTATGTAGCCCAAATAATGAATTTTCTTCATGGAAAAGGAGCATTTATCTGGGTTGGCATACAACTTGTGTTGGAGTAGAGTTTGCAGGATCTGCTTGATGTAATCTGAATGCTAATTCTAGGTCCAATTAAGTTCAACACATCATTCAGGTTCACTAAGACAAAGTTGTGGTGAATTTTTCTAGAATGAACTGTGCATGCATTTTGAAATGTCCCCATGTTTGAAGTGCACACTCTGATCATCAAGGGAACCAACAGAACCCAGAAATGCCTTCTAAGCTGTGGAGATCAATCCATCATGATCTCTAGGAACACCAACCAGTTTTTTTGTTTTTTACTTCAATAGTGTAGTGAGTTTTGGCAATGTGTGGGGTGAATTTGTAAGATTCAAGAAAGCCTTGAAATAATCTTTTTGTTTATTGGATTTTAACTTTGGAGCAAAAAATGATTCTATTAGCTTATCTTGACTTTTCCATTAGATAATATGTCATAATATTCACGAACAGTTCTAATATTTATTGTACAATTGTCTATTTATCATGATATATTTGATATTTCAGATGAATGAAGTAAAATCAGCTGTTAAGGCCTTGAGCATTTTTGAGTGCTCAAACCAGAAAATAATTTATAACACGTTGAACTATAGAAGTAACATGAAATGTATTTCTTAAAGCACTACTGTTGAACTATACAAGTCAGTGAAAATGTATCTCTTACGTCATAGTTGCCTAGGAATTGGAACTAACCCTAACCATTGTTGCATGTGCTGGCTCACAGCAACAAGTGTGAGCGCAAGCACTAGCATGTTAATTAGTAGAACTTGAACCGTAGTAGTGGTTATATTAGCTACCTGCTTTCATTGACCTGGGAATCCATTGTTGACATGTATTTGGCTTTTTACCTATGTCAAAGACCTGGTTTATTGTTTGAAAAACTTCTCCCATTATAGGTAGCAGAGACATGGAAAAGGGATATCATCATCATTCAGACAAGTCCAGCCGCTCTGCTCATCAAGAGGTAATTATGTAATTTTTCATCACCTTTTGCTTTACCATTTTCAATGCCAAATCTGTATCATGCAACGTGTGAAGAGAATTCAATTCTGAAGGTCATGTCTCTTCTTTTTGGTTGCAGATGGCTTTGATTTCACGCATTAAACATCCTTAAATTGTAGGATATAAGGAGGCATGGGTGGAAAAGGTATGGATTTTTCTTTGGCATCTTTTAAATTTTGCATTTTAGATCACCTGTTGTATAATTACAGGTCATGATTAGGTTATTGTTTGAGGCAGTCTCTCGTGCTTGTGATATAGCTTGATTCTTGTTTGTGTTTTTCCAAATTGGGTCATTTTCAAAGATTGAGGCAGTTTCTTGTGCTTTTGCTGTAGCATGGTCTGTGCTTGTGTTTTTTCCAGTTGGTTTGTGCATTATTGTAATTTATTATATGCTTCCCCCAATTATTCCTATGTTCTATCTAGATCAATATTGAGAGGAATGAAATGAACAAAGGCTGTAAATTGCCCCATAAGGCATGATAACCTGTTGTCTGATCTTTGCTGTTATTGATTTGAACCTTACAAATGTCATCTTTTCTTGTACTTAGAACTGGGCTACCATATTTTTTCTAGAATCTAAACATGTCTTTCATAGACTGATTACTTGTCCTGTCTAGCCAATTGTTTGTGGTTGATAACTACTAAAATTCAGATAGTGCCCAACCAAGTTTGCCCTTTAAACTTTAATTTCCTATTAGTTACTACCATACTTATTAGAATGGCTTGGACCCACCAGAAAGTGAGTGTAATATAATCTATTGCCCACAGTCCTTTTGTAAAATGCGACATCATTTTGATTAGCTTCATGCTCCCGGGTTTGCAGAATTTCCAAACACAGGATCTATACCATACTTGGTTATCTAGTATATGTTTAGGTAAGCTTGGGCATTGCCCAGAGAGTTCACAAAGATTTGTGGAAAGACTATAAAATAAATCAAAGGATATGGAGTAATCCTTGTAGTATATTAAACACATATAACCACAACTTAGCCATTTTATGTAAATTCTGCTTTCCATCTATAGAACCCTATACTTATGCACAGTGGAGTTATGGGTATGTATCTTCCCCTCATTACTTCCACTCTTTCCCTTTATAGATTGCCATATTGCTGACTGTCATATCCTTTCTTCTGTGCAATGAGAAGTTCGAGCCTGTCACACTCAACTGCCAAAACCTCACTTGCAATCTAACACCAAGATTTTATTTGAGATTTTCCTCTGATCTCAGATACATCACTTAATTTCTGATTTACTTTTTCCGTTACATACATCATTTCATATGCCATATGCCTCGGATGTCAGATAGATCACTTAATTGCACCGATTTCTCACTTAACTGCACTGATTGCATATCAAATTCCGCACCTTCCATCTTGCAACATTGAAATGGTAAGTTTTTTGTTTTATGGCGATCATTAAACACTGGTTTGCTCCAATAAATGCTCTTCATATTGGATTATATCCTCTCCAATATGATCTTGAAGTATTTCAACTCCATTTCAAATCAGTCCGTATATGTATTTATTTCTGCACCTGTCAGAAATTTATCTCACATTCAAGTGTTGCGATCTTGCACAGCTTTCCCTATTTAGTTGTACAACACTTTTCGGTTGCATCTCTTTTAGCACATAGGTTCCAAAAATGTTCGTTCCACGAGGTTGAACAAGTCTATACAAACATCCATTACCCACTGTCTTTCAATATTTTCAAATGATTACCTCTTGCTTCCAGTAAAATATTCTCAAAAACTCAGTTCCATTCACACTTAAAACCAGCTTGCAAACACGTTGAACTCTTTTATAAATTGGCAAAAGCAATGCCTAATTTCTCGCCTACAAAGCAAAACTACCTTCTGCATCTACATTTTGACATACATCTCTCTGCTTCACATAACATGGAATCCATTAGCATAAGCCAACTTACTTAACTGGCAGCATTGTTTCTCTTAGCACTTGTTCTCATGACTCTTCTGATTATGGACATCGTAAAAGTAGAAGCACGAAGAAAAAAGAAACCAAGAAACAACCACTAACAATAACATCTCAAACGAGGAGCATAGGAATCTACGGCAAGTACTCGGCTATTAGACTATCCAGAGGAGCATACAAATCTACAGCAAGTACTTGGCTATTAGAATATCCATCTACTACTTCTGCCTCTACAGTATCCTTGCCAAGGAATAGGAATAAGTTTCTTTTGGGTTCAATTCTTTTCCTTCTTCTGGGTATGGTTTTGCACAATGATTATGGAGTATATGTGAGTTACAACTCACATTTTTGAGGAGAGATTGTCAAAATTTTGAATCTCAGGCCCATTTTTTCATTATTTTACGCGTTGTCTTAATTCCCATCTTCCTTCTCTGTTACAGGTCTATACATAAATTTGCAATCACCTAGAAAGGAGGTTTTCTTGAGTGTCTTCCCTGATAGTCAGGGTTTTGTTAAGTGCTTATTAAAGGTGAGGTCTGCCTGTTCTAATATTTCAGTGAGATCAGATATAGATTTGCTATTTGGAAAAGAAAATCACTCCTGTTTGGCATTTTGTCTGATGCAAATGTTCCTGGTGAGGTGGAACACAAAGTCATGTCCTATATTCTTCTCCAAAGAAACCTCCCTGGTTTCAATCCAAATATGCGTCACTGCTTGTATGGATTAGTAAGTGCTCTGATTTCTAAAAAGAATGGCGTTGCTTGAACCTGACATGCTTCTCAATTTTAAGAGAGGTTGTTGACTTCTTTGCAACATAAACACTGATATTTTGTTTCCGGATATTTTGGGATTACCATGTAAGAGATAGCTCTGCCTCTGAGTATATACCTGTGGTGATGATACAGGTCATCACTTTCCCTGGTCAACAAGAAAAATGCTACCTTTGTCAACATTATGCTAATAATTGAGCAGTTTCTCAACATCTGGACCCTGCGAGAGTACTTGGAGTGTGACATGAAGTTTTTGGTGAGGAATGATTTCCTTCCGCACATGCCTACATTAGAAATCTGTGAGGTTTGTACATGATTTCTGACATTCCTATAGTGCTTTTCTTTTATAATTGACAAATCACAAAAAAGCCTTTACTACTGGCTTTGTTATACTGGTGTTTCCCCTTTAACTGGTCATCATTATCTGATTAGGAAATTATATTCCTTGTTATGAAATGAATTCTACAGAAAGTGCTAGTGTGGCTGTATTGTATTAAAGAGGATGCAGTGAAAGACCAAAAATTTGACGTGTAGACATAATGAATCAATACCATTGCTTGGGAATACTTACACCTTATGGAAAACATTAAACGAAATTGATACTTCATAAATCTATTATCTACAAAAGAATTTATAAGCAATATTAATCTTTAGACAACGAGTAGCTTGCATGGTAGTTTCCTCAACATAAGACTTGTTATGGTTAGAACTTTATTCGAGTAGTAACAACTTCAAACGAAAAATTTCACCAGCAATATGGGCCCATACCATCCAATCCAATCCATCCATCGACCATGATATATGTGATGTAAAAAAAGTCAATTTTATTGATATTATCATTCCAATAGCCTTTGGTAATAAGGCTTTTATGAACATGCATTTATACATTTCGTAAGGAACTTAAGAAATAAACCTCAGCTCCCCTCTGTTCTTCTATCAAGCACCTAGGACTAATTCTGGGTTATTAGACTACCATTTGTAAATGCATACTTCAACAGATCCAGCTGCTTATAGTTTCTAGGTTGGACACTGCCAAGTAGTGAAAAGACCCTCCATGACCTACAACTGTCCTCGAAACTTTACATCACATCCCTGTTGCAAATTCTCGGTAAGATGCCTACATCTTCCATGTCATATCTTTTTCTTTTCTGGCTGGAAAATGTAAATGAATCAGATCTTCACCTGGAGGCAAATGCTGTGATCAAGGTTTATCTTCCATGTCATATATTTTTCTTTTCTGGCTGGAAAATGTAAATGAATCAGATCTTCACCTGGAGGCAAATGTTGTGATCAAGGTTTTAGTTGCAGGAATGAGTGCCCCTTTTTCGACTGTGTACAGGAGTTTAGCATGCTCCTTCTTAACTGTAGCTGGAAAATGCTTAAAAACAGAGTTCCCTTGCTCTAGCTTCTGAATCATAACATTGATGAGAAATATAGAAGGCTGGCCATGACTGTGCACAGGAATTTAGCATGATCCTCCTTAACTGTAGATGGCAAACCCTTAAAATAATTAAAAAAGAGTTTCCTTGTTCTGAATCATATCATTGGTGTATTTCTTTCCTTTTTTACACTGAAATTTGTGAATTTCCATGGCCTTCCTACAATAATTTAGAATAGTGACAAGATATTTGTCCTCCTCTCCTACCTCCTCATCCTTGTCAAAGACAAGCTAGGTTGCATTGTTGAGATATCATGGTGTGAGGGTGGTTTGTCACACTATGAACTCCTGCTAAAACTCAATTATGGAAATACAAATTTTTTACACATTCTCAACCTTGATATTCAATCTCACTTGTTATGTTACTGGAGTTTGTCCCTGAATCTTTTATTTGACTAGTTAGCTACAGTGGACTGATTTTCTTCACAGTGGTATTTTTTTATTCTCTCTAAGGTCTGATGCACTCCTCTCATTAAATGAGTTCTTTTCTGGCTGGAAAATGTAAATGAATCAGATCTTTACCTGAAGGCAAATGCTGTGATCAAGGTTTTAGTTGCAGGAATGAGTGCCCTTTTTTCGACTGTGCATAGGAGTTTAGCATGCTCCTTATTAACTGTAGCTGGAAAATGCTTAAAAACAGAGTTCCCTTGCTCTAGCTTCTGAATCATAACATTGATGAGCAATGGAACATCTAGCATGCAGGAGTGGCACTTTCTCAGTCAATGCAGGTGCAAGTGCATTCTCAGGCTGAACTTAATGTAGAGGCAGGATGAGCAATGTAACAGTTAGCATGCAGGAGTGGCACTTTCTCATCATCTAGTTCAGTTTTCATGACTTGCCTACTCAATGCAGGTACAGGTGCATTCTCAAGCTGAACTTAATGCAGGGACTTGCTGCCTCGCAGCTTCCCTTTTTTAAAATAAGGACTATTTTTTATCAATTTTGTTAACACAAAAATAATATATAAGGATTGCATAATATATAAGGATTGCAGGAAGATTCTTAATTCAAACAATATATTCTCTCCCAAAATTTTCCATTCAAATATGAGCATAAAATATGTTTGGAAACCTAATGCGGCTAACATTGTTATGTCAAATGCCTACACTAAAATCTTATTAATCAACAATTTATTGCAAAAGTTTTATTAATCAACCATTCATTGCTTTAATCAACAATCTATTGCAAAAGTTTTATTAATCAATCATTTATGGCGAAACATTACTATATTATAGTATTTATTTTGTACAACTTAATGTGAAGGGGATGTGTAAATATGTTTGTGTTCAATTTGAAGTTGATATGTGTCTCTCTTAAAATAAAAATAAAATATTTTCTGAATAAAATAAAACAGAAAAAAATTATACTATGCATGTTTAATTAGTTGTCTATATAACATAATATATTTTGATGTAAAATTAATTAGAAGTAAAAAAAATATGTGAGTAAGATGTTCAAACCTTACACTTTAAAAAATTATTTTAATGCATGATTTAAATAAACTATTTGAAAATCTATGTTAACTAATTTATATTGATATCAACTTCATATATATCTATATGTAGAAGACATTGTTAAAAGAAATTATTTGAATGTTGTAGATAATAACATATCTAATGTGAGCTATGAATAAAATATTTTAATATCAATTAATATTGATGTATACTTAAAAATATATTAATGCCAAAACAACCATTTTAATGTGCACTAATAAAATCACTAGATGCACATGTTATGTAAAATAATGTATATATCATATAAAGCTATTGAAAAACATAATTTTTTATGGTTAGTGTTTTACATTTTAATAATTTTTTAGGTATATCTTTTTTTTTTGTGGAAATCCAACAAAGGTATTTTGAAATTACAATTTTAAGCAATGTAATCTCTACAAGTTTAAGTTGAATTTTAAACAATGAAAAATTACACATTGTTTTTTGCACTATATTTAAAGAGTTTGCACATGAAGAAATTTGATCCCTCTTGGCTCATGTTAGATCCATGCTTAAGATAGATCTATGTTGGTTATTATAATGGTCATATTATAGTCCCTTGCACTTCCTTCTTCTACACATCAAAGTATTATTTCAGATGGAATGGAAAAAAGAGTAGCAAGCTTGCTTATCTTGACTAGGAATCACTAGGTTCTAACCAATCAATTGTCCACAAACTTCAATGTCAGTAATTAATTTATTATCTACATTTCATATGGTAGACAATATTTTCCTGCAATTATCTTATATATTTATGACCCTTATGTCTTATCTCTTAGGATAGATGTCTATAGGTGACTCACCTAGACTCCTTTAGTTAAGCACTCGTTGATGCAGATGTTGACACACCTATGTCAACAAAGGAGAAACGACTCAGACCAAGGCTCTTCAATAACCCCAGTTGTTTGGGATGATTCATGCTTGATAGGTTTAAAGGCTTTGTTGGCCTTTTGCCTCTTCCTCTTACAAAACGAAAAGACAAGGAAATCCTACAATTATCCTAAATATCCTATATGAATGAAATAATATATAAACAATGAAATGCAATTAATAATAAGTACAAGTAAACATTACATGAAACTACTACAACTCATACATATGTACATTTTATACAAAATGAAAATGGCCAAAAACTCATGTATCTTGCAAGGTCTAGGCATGCATGTTCTGTTTTATATACAGAATAAAGAACAATAAAGATGTTACGCTGAGACCAAATCAAGTCAAATTTGTTCGTGTCCATGGTATTCACAGCCCATGGTATTGGGACCATGGTATTATAATGAAATATTTGTATATATAAGGGTGTGAGTAAAAAAAAAGGAAATGTATGGGCGAGAAAGAATGAATATGCAGATTTTCATTGTGATAATAAAAATCTACTAAACCCTTTCCCCATAGTTTTCCCCAAAATGGGGTTTTCCACGTAAATATGGTGTTTTGTGTTTGAGTTAATTTTATAGGTTATTTCTTGTTTCAATGCATGAAATTTGTTTATTTTTCGGTTAAATAATTTTTCTGTTTTCATTTATTGTTGGACACATAATCCTCAATGGGTTAGTGTAAAAGCCGAATAGACAAAAAGAAGTCCAAGAGACCTTGCGATGTGAAGCCCAACGGTCAAACCATGTACTATAAATGTATATCTCTTGTTAATCAAAATGCCTTCTCATGTTTTATCCTTTAGATTCCTTTGCTGCCCATGTGTGTTTAACATGGTATCAAAGCGGGCGATTGCTGGTCCTACTCCAATTTGAGCCACTTGTTTTGTGGTCTCTATATACATGTCAGTTCTTCCTTTCTCCTAATCAGAGTTGATCAGAATTGCCACCTTATAGAGTGTTTTACTGTGTGCATACATACCTATTCCATTACTAAGAATATTTCATAGGGTATTTGTCCATTTTCCTTGCCGCGCCGATGGATCTGACCTCTCAGAATGAACCTTACTGAGTTCTTTTCCACACCTATCAAATATGCCCCTAAATTGGTCAGATTTTGCCAGTCCAATAGCCTTCTTGACAACATTAATTAATTCCCTATCTGCTTGTCATAATTGAGGGTTTTATTTCTTATTATGCGCCTGTCCTATCCATAGGGATCCTAATGCTCCACTAAAATTTGTTTTCTGACAAAAGCCATTATATTTGTTCTCTGCATTATTCGTTCTCTACGTTTCACTGAGCATTATCTGCATTTGAATAATTTGGAAGTGTGCATTGAAGGAGATCGAATTCCAGCTCCTTCTATCATGGGGATTGCTCTCAGACAAATAGAATAAAAAAAAAAACTCGGAATTGAATGGTATGTTTGAACTGAGTATATGTTGCATACGATTGGTCAAACATTCATGTGCGGTATGTAATGGGTATAGCGTGGGTTTGAAGACAGTGTTCAACGTATTTTCTTTCTCTCCTCTCAATGTCGATTCATATTATATGCATTGAATTATATGAATACTTGTTTGAGGACTGAACGTAGCCTAACTGTATGTGGTCGTTGGCTCACACGGTGAATGCCACCTAACATCGTAACTCCACTGCCATTATTCTCTGTCCTGCTCCTCAACTTCTAGAGAAAGATCATTTGGAATGCCAAGCGTCTGATGGACTCTTTCAGGTGTTTCACAATTCTTAATTATCTCGGCGGAAATTCTGCACTGGAAATTTAATCATATTGCCTATTTCCCGGATGATCGTTCATCTCCGCTGTTAGATAAAAAAGACGAGACCGCCTGCGTATGCAAGAAAGATTGGCTCAAAGGACAAAGCTCGACGGCCTTGAAGTGAATATCCTGCGGTGTATTATTATCAAACTTGCGGGAGCTTTCACTCTCTGCTAGTATGTAGCAGTGCTCGACATGATCCCTCCCAAGTGATCTTCTGTTACTCGAAGACTCAGCTGATGATAGCAACGGATTTCTTCTGCTGCTGATGGGGCTGCGACATATTTGATGACTCCTATCTCGGACAACAGCTCTGTAAATGTAAGGTGAAGATGAATGCATATCGTATGGTTCAAGCTGTGCGTTAAACAACTTTTACATGTGCGCTCCTTGTTGAAGGCCGTGTGGTTCCCTTTGTGCGTTGAAGACTCTGGCTTGGCACGCCTGGTGGGACCCGAACCCACAATCGCCATATGGAATAGCATATTCATTTGTCTCTTCTTGATTTCTAGTTCGTAAAGATGCCAGTATCTTATGGCACCAGAGTTGATGAATCCATCCCCACATGAAGACAAATGCACCAGTCCATTGCCACCATCCCAGTTTCAAAAGGAAATTTCCATACTCTAAAAATTTCAACTCTATGACAGCTATATGAGCTCTTTGTCTTAATACAAAAAGAACTACTTGGGTGATAATATAAGAGGACACCTTTGGGACACACAAATTGCACATTGATAAGGATGCTGCCAGGTAGAAAAATAATCCACGAAGATACCCTAAAACGTGCATCCGGGCAGAAGAACTATAATTGAACACATACAAGGTCTCATACAGGTGTCTCAGAACTTGTGCCTCCATCAACAACAGCACGAAAACAGTCTTCCATGCTTGCTGACTATACTTTACCAAAGTGGAAAAGGGTTTTGCAAACGATAGTGAGTCTGAAGTTCCTGCCAAAACAACAACGATTATTCATGATATCACTTGCCACCTGTGCATGACAAACTCAAATGAAACATTGAAGCAACCCAACATGGACCATATTGCTCGGAAGGCGTGACTCAACGACTGTTAGTTTTAGCGCTGCATACAATTGGGATAAACTGAAAGCTGGGATAAACTGAATGATGTGCTGTGTTGAACACCGTATGGTACAATTTTGTGTGTTGAGTCTTTTTGAAGTTCATGACCATTTATGCTCGGTCCAAATGACATGCAAATCGTTGGTGAACTAATACAGTTCGTTGGCTGGGTAACAATGTTGTTTTTGAAGGTTGTGCGAGTTGGTTTATGCTTTGCATAAGTCTAGTATCCATGTGGCTCCATTCAAAATGCCCCATTCAAATTTGTTGAAGCAGTAAGATCCCTATACATTGGTTCATATTTGAGGATTCTATTGCACTTAATACATGTTAGTATATGCTTAATACACAATGTTGAATTGGTATGTGTATTGAAAAAAAAAAAATGGTATTTTTCATAGCCATAGGGTCATAACAGATTTAGGAATCGAATGAATATGTGCTGGGCTCTAGCCTCTTTGAAGGATCCAAGAAAGTTTGCAGTTGTTGTTGCCCCAGTGTGGCATTGTATTTAAAACTCATTATAGTGCATTGATTCCTTGATTCCACTGCTGCATAAAGAGTTTGGTGGGCTGATTGTAATCTTTTATGGAGAAAAGTTTTGTCGGTTGTATTATCAGAACATAATGCTGGTCATGAGTAAACTCTTATTTTGGTGCTTGCTGGTTGCACATTGATCATTTGCTGCATATTTATAAAGGATATTGCTGTGTACTGTGAGTGGGTATTACTTTTCTGCATTGAGTAGTAGTTGTGATCAATTTTTTAAGGTGTAAATCTGACATTGAAGAAAAAATGGCCAAAATCAGTGAAGTATTAGAGTTCCTCAAAACTCTGATATTGTCTACTAATCATGATACATTAAAATTCAGCAAAGTTTCTCTCACAGACATTCAGGTCTGTCTACGAAATGCACAAGAGAAAATTGATTTTTTTGCAGCTCAAAACTCAGCTACAGCAAGAAGAATTAAAACAGAGGAGTCATTCTGAACCTGTTTTTGTTCAGAAGATTGAAATAGACTCCCATAAAGCAGCAATTGTACATGCAGATGCAGAAACTCAGCCTGCACTTCCCAAGCCCATCATCAGACCTTGGGAACAGCTTGTCCACAACAAGCACAGAACTGGTCTTGGATATGACAAGGACTTGTCCTTTCATATTCCAAACTACTCCAAACCAATCCAATTTCAAAGTGTTGGATTCATTCATGACAGTTCACTTGCTCCTCATGACAGTTCACCTCTAGCTGTTCCAGATTCTGCCCCTTCTCCACAGCAACAACAACAACAAAAGATTGTGAAATTCCAACACTGTGACCGAGTTGGCCATTTGAAAGATCATTGTTTTGATCTTCATCCATGTAAGCACTGCCATAAGCCACCCATTCTTCAAACAGATGCTTCAGAAACAAGTCTCCTGCAAGAACAAAGATTCATCTAGGATTGATCGCTTCTTGGAAATGGGCATCAACAACCAAGAAGATATTCCAATCATATGTCAGAACTTGTTGTAGAGTATTGAATAGTCTTGCAGTTGAGTTTTCTCCATCATCTCACCTTGTATCTAACAGGGGGGGAAATGATGGTCATCTACAAGCTTCAAAGTCACATCAAGCGAGCCTGAGCCACAACCTACCACACCAGTTTCAGAGTTGTAGCCAGAGACAAAGATGTCCGTGAACATGCCTTCAGTTGGTAACCTGGGACGCTTCCTCTAGTAGAAGACTTCAGCTTCTTGCCAGTTTCAGAAGAATTCCAGGAACAAAAATTGAGAACACTTCCTCTAGCAGAAGACTCCAGCTTCTTGCCAATTTTGGAAGAGTACCAGGAATTGCATTAAGCATTCTAGAGTTGTTGGTCATCCTTAAACCATCACAGATTGAGACCTTCCTTTTCAGGTTGAAGTTCTCCCTTTTATGCGGGGTGAGACCTCCCTTTATTGGTTGAAGGTTTCCCTCTTCAAAACAATAGGAGCACTTCCTCTAGCAGAAGACTTCAGCTTCTTGCTAGTTTTGGAAGAGTTCTAGGAACTGCACTAAGCGTTCCAGTGTTGGTGGTCATCCTTAAACCACCACCCTTTATACCAACATTTCAGAGAGCACATTCAGCCTAATGCTACCATGCATTTTTGCACATTTTGTATTACAGCTCTCTTCTTGGACTCATACATAACGCTTCAGATTAAGGTGGGGGGGGGGGAATGTTGGACACCTAATCCTCAATGGGTGAAGTGTGGAAGTCGAATAGACAAAAAGGAGTCCAAGAGACCTTGGGATGTGAAGCCCAACGGTCAAACCATGTACTATAAATGTATATCTCTTGTTAATAAAAATGTGTTCTCATGTTTTATCCTTCAGATTCCTTTGTTGCCCATGTGTGTTTAACATTTACTAACAATTGGTATCAAAGCAAGGTGGTTCTATATTTGTTTTTGGTGTATGCCAAGTTATTGTTGGGAAGAATTATGAGCATGGAGATCGCCATATTTAAGAGATGTGGAGATATTAAATGGGACTAATTTTTCCCTATGGAAGGCGCAGATGGAGGACATATTGATTTTAAAGGATTAGTATTTGTCGATTGAGGGAGTAGCGAAGAAGACCTCATCAATGATAGATGAAGAATGGAATAAGATAGATAGAAATACCTTTGCCACAATTCATCAGTATTTGGAAAAGAATGTATACTTTAATGTCATTAGAGAAAAGAAAACATAAGGGTTGTGGAAAAAGTTGCATGATTTATATGAGAAGAACAAAGCATCGAACAAATTCTTCTTGATGAAGAAGTTTTGCAGTATCAAGATGAAGGAAGTTGCTTCAATGGAAGAGAATTTGAATGAGTTTAATGTAATAACAAGTCACCTTACCTCTATCAAAATTATTTTGGATGGAGAGATTAGATCCATATTATTATTGTGCTATATGTTAGATAGATGATAATTTGATAGTAGCTATTAGCACTTCAACACCTGCAGGGACCCTGAATTCAAAATCAAGAGGTAGATCGAAATCAAGAACTAGAAGATTCACTTGTTTCCATTGTGGAAGAGTAGGATACAAGAGAAAGGATTGTTGGTTTTGGAAGAAGGAACAAAAGGAGAATTAGGAACAAAAATCAATCAACAAATAAAAAATATAACAACATAAAGGAAGGTGAGGCTACTTTTGTAGCTTTTGAAAGTGATGTTTTGCTTACTGTTTCAGTAGAATAAGCATTCTAGTAGTAGCATTGATTGGGTACTTAACTCAGGGGCATCTCACCATGTGACCCCATGCTAAAATAATTTTGTTACATATGAAGATGTTGACCATGGTAAAGTACATTTAGGAAATAATCATTTTTGTAATATTGTTGGAGTGGGAAATGTCTAAATCAAGGCACAGGATGGACAAGGTATCTTACTAAAAAAGGTTAGGCATGTCCCAGAGATACGTATGATTTTTAATCTCTATGAGACGATTCAATGATAAAGGTTGCTCCATAACCTTTGGGAAATGTGGCTAGTAAATTACTAAAGGGTCACTGGTGTTGGATAAAGGATCCATGACAAGAACCTTGAATAGAATGAAGGAAACAACAGAGATATCAGATACACTTTCTATTGCAAAAGAAGAAAACTCAGTGGAGTTATGGCATAAGTGCTTGGGCCACATGAGTGAAAAGGGGATAAAATTTTTGTTGTTAAAAATCTACTTCCAGATTTGAAATCTTATGAACTTGATCTTTGAGAACATTGTATTTGTGGTAAGCAAAGAAGGGCTTCTTTTATCATAGGTGGTCATGAAAGGAAAATAAATTTGTTAGAATTAATACACTCTGATGTGTTTGGACCACTGAATATTAAGTCTTTAGGAGGAGCTTCATATTTTGTTACATTCATAGATGATGCATATAGGAAGGTTTAGGCCTACCCTATGAAAAACAAAGGTGAGGCATTTGAGATATTTCAAAATTTTCAGGTTGTTTTTGAAAGGGAGACTAATAAATTGCTCAAGTGTTTGAGAACAGATAATGGTGGGGAGCATTTCTCTAATGCATTCAAGGATTATTGTAATAAGTTTGACATTAAACATGAGAAGATTGTGCATGGTACTCCACAACAAATGGTGCTACAGAAAGGATGAAATGCACTATTATGGAGAAGGTGAGGAGTTCATTATAAAATTCTAAATTGGAAAATCATTTTTGGGCAGAAGCTGTAAGGACAACTTGTTACCTCATCAATCACTCACCTTCTATAGTCTTAGTTGGTGGTATTCCTAAAGAAGTTTGGACCGGTAAAAGGGTAAATTATTCTCACCAAATTTTTTTGGAAGTGAAGCATTTATGCATGTTCCCAAAGAGCATAGAAGCAAATTAGAGGATAAATCAAGAAAGTGCATTTTTCTAGAATATGCAAATGGTGAGTTTGGTTACTGTCTATGGGATCCAATTAATCACAAAATTGTTAGAAGCAGGGATGTAATATTTAATGAATCTAAGATGTATAAAAGGCCTACAAGCGAAACAAAGGTCAAGAAAATTGTTGATAGGTTTATAGAACAACAAGAAAATATCCCACCCTTGGTAGAATCTGAGCAACAATCTCAAGAATAGGATATACAACAAGGAGAAGAAAACTTGCCGCAACCATTACAAGAGATTCAAGTGGAAAACACACCACCATAGTTGGTTTGCTAGTCCACTATGCCTCAAAATAAATCACAAAGGTATCCATCCTCATATTGTATTTTTTCTAACTAATGAAGGTGAGCCTAATTGTTTTCAGGAAGCTTGTGAAGTGGAAAGTACTGAAAATTGGAAGAAAGCAATGGAGGAAGAAATGGACTCTTTGTTGAAAAATAAAACTTGGGATCTATTGAAGCTTCCATAAGGAAGAAATACCATAAAATCAAATGGGTATACATGATTAAACATGATGGTGAGGAGAATAACAAAAGACACAAATCAAGGCTAATGGTGAAGGGATTTTCATAAAAAGAAGGTATTGACTTTACAAAAAAAAATCACCTATTGTTAAAATGTCTTCCATAAGAGTTATTCTTGGTCTTATTGTTTCTTTAGACTTGGAATGTGAACAATTAGATGTGAAGACAACTTTTTTCCATGGAGAATTGAAGGAAGAAATTTATATGGAATGGTTTGAAGGATTCAAGGTAAAAGGTAAACAAGACCTTGTCTGCAGATTGAAAAGGAGCCTTTATGGGTTGAAACAGACACCTAGCCAATGGTGTAAGAAATTTGATTCATTTATGTTGGAGCATGGCTTCAAAAGACTAGAGGTTGATTATTGTGTCTACATAAAGAGGTATGACAAAGAAAGGTATATTATACTATTGTTGTATGTGGATGATAAGCTGGTTGTTGGACATGATAAGAACATGATTAGTAAGTTGAAGAAGGACTTCAAAAATAAATTTGCAATGAAATATTTAGGTCCAGCATAACAAATATTGGGCATGAGGATGATACGTGATAGAATGAAGAAAAAGTTGTGGTTGTCACAAGAAAAATATATCAAAAAGGTGTTATATAGGTTCAATATGAAGGATGCCAAACAAGTTGGTACACCCCTAGCATCAAACTTCAAACTTAGTGTTGATTTGTGCTCTTATGATGAAAATAATAAAGAGGAAATGAGTAAAATCCCTTATGCTTTAGCCATTGGTAGCTTGATGTATTCCATGGTATATACTCATCCAAATATTGCACATTTAGTGGGAGTAGTGAGCATGTTCCTTTCAAATCCAAACCAACAACATTGGCAAGAAGTAAAGTGGATTTTGAGGTATCTCAAGGGTACTAGTACTAATTATTATTTATTTTTGGGTAATAACAATGTTGTTCTTGAAGGTTACATAGATGCAAACATGGCTAGAGATGTGAATACAAGAAAGCCCACCATTGGTTATTTATGTACTTTTGCAGGAGCAACAATATCCTAGATGTCCAAATTGCAGAAAGTAGTGGCCCTCTCCACAACATAAGAAGAATACATTGCTTCCACATAACCTTGCAAAGAGATGTTGTGGATGCAATTATTTTTAGGACAGTTGGGAATAAAACAAGTTAAATATTTGTTGTATTGTGATAGTCGGAGTGTTATTCATTTAGAACAAAACCCAGCATGTCATTTTAAGACAAAACACATTGATGTTTGATATCATTACATCCATAAAGTGTTAAATGATGGGCTACTAAAATTCGATAAAATACATACTACATAAAATCCAATAGATATGTTAACAAATACTTTGCCAAGGGATAAACAAAATCTTTGTAGAACCTTGGTTGGAGTAATGTAAATGTGATAAAAATGCATCTTGGGAAAGGGTTTGTAGTGAGAAGAAGGATGAAAGTACAACTTCATTGTGTTCAACCACACCCACTTGGAATTCGTTTCGGGACACCATTAAGGAGCAGTACTACCCTGTTGGGAAGTGGAGAAATATGGGTGGGTAAAGCCAGCCACCGAAGGTCGTGGGTGAAGGTCTGGTGGGGCCGGTCTGGTATTATGAGGATCATTGCATAAAGTGGACCATGTTGTGGTAGAGAAGTGACCAAGATGTGTTGTAGTTTACCAATGTTTTTCATACCCTTCACACGAAGTTGGGTATCAAGGATTCTGAGAAATATTCGGTACTCAAGTATCGCAGCTACCTACATAGGTACATCTAGGATGAGATGGAGTTCTTGGACGTCTCATCGTTTAGCATGACATACTGATACGCTATCAAGATCAAGCAGAAGTTTAAACAGAAGGAGTGAGACTTTGGATTTAAGAATCTGAAGCAAGGGAAAGGTGCCCCCAAATCACAGAAAAAAGTAAAAAGCCAAGGCGGGGTAGACTAGGACAACCCGCCAAAGCCACAAGCAAAGAACAACACCGTGAAGCCGAAGAAGGACATGGGAGGGTGGTGTGAGTTCCAGAAGAGCTCCACTCACAACACAAGCGAGTGTCAGGCTAAGCAGTCACTAGTGGACAAGCTGAAGGCTTCAGAATCAGATGCATGTTCCGACTCTGAGTCAGAACCCAATAAGGGGAATGAAAAAGGGAAGCATATTATCAATGCAGACCCCAATGCCATCATTTCCACCATGAAGATCTAGAAGGAGGAACCCGAAGATCCAAAGGAGGAGGAGTGCCCCTTCCACTCCTAAATGTGGGTAAAGGGTTCCCCGCTACAATTCACTGTCGACAGTAGGAGCTAAAAGAATCTCATTTCAACAGAGGTCATGAAGCGGCTGGGTTTATTGACCACAACACACCTACCACTGTACACCATTGGGTTGCTTCACCAAGGACAAGATCTTCGCGTGAGCCAACAGTGTCGGCTTCCATACAACATCAAGCCCTTCACGAATGAGGTATTATGTGAAGCTGTTCCCTTTGATGTTTGTGATGTATTATTAGGCCAACTATACTTGTAGAAGTGACATGATGTGTATGAGTGAAGGCCTCTCTCTATTATTGTTACCTTGGGAAATAATTTGTACAGAATACTGGAGGTAGCAGCGCCTACCACCATCTCTGTGGTTAATGAAAAACAATGTAGTAAATTCATTTCCAAATTGCATGCCTATTTCAAGAGCTTGCGAGAATACATATCTGAATTATGGGGAATGGAATCTTCTCAGCCTTTTAGATTCAACAAGGTTGATCGCTTTCTTTTGTACCTATCCTAAATTTTATGAATCATATTATTTATTATTAACATAATGATTTTTCCATTTCTTATTTTCTAATAAGAGGGAAAAAAGCGCTCTTTGCCAAGTGTGACTTGGCCAACTTCAAGAGGCTTCTGTAGGTTAAAGAATTTCATGTCAGAGGGAATAAGCAACGATTGGGTTGTGCGTATTAAGCCTCTCCATTTTTGCGACAACCATTAATTAATTTTTTTGATTCGAACATGAAATTCATTCTGTTGGGAATTTTTCTAGTAAAATTCCAAAAACAAATTAACTAAACACATAGACAATGCTCTGTTTCTCTCCAGGATCTTAGCACAGGGAAGAAAAAAATAGATTTATGAGAACAGAGTATTACATACACCCACAAAAGCTTTGTATTCATTAAAATATAATGCCTGATACAAAATTCATCCTCTTTCTCTCAGAGGGATTCACCAAAAACATTCCAACAACAAAAATATTACTCTGTCTCCTCCTGAGATTTTACACTGCTATGTGTAAAAATCTCTTTTACATTCACTGCTGTAAAAATAACTTTTACATATACTGCAGTAAAAACAATTCTTACATATGCTGTAAAAAAAAAAAATTCTTACATTACATTCACTGTGAGGTGAAAAACCATTTCTTTACTCATATCAGTTACACTGCTGTGTAACACAATTCTTCATTCGCTCGCAGCTTGCTTCCCTTCGTTTGAGCAGCCAAAAATTACATTTCAACCTGTTTTTTTTAAAATACTCCGTGTTCTCTTGCTTTTTACACACTGTTGTGTGTTTTCTTTTTTATGCAACTACAAAGAGTCAACGCATAAAAAAAAAAGTATACACTTCATATGTAATAACCGGAAAAAGGAAAACATGCAATATAACATGCCGTACGAAAACTTAAAGAATTTACCTACTGTCTATGACTATGATGAATTCATTAAATGCATTAATGATAAAACCACCGTCGGACCAAAAGTTTGTTTCACTCCACGCAATCTTTATTAACTGCAGGCATGTACGCAGCTTGGCATTAATCGACGACGGACAATCTCCATTTTAATCGAACGGCTATCGCTCGATCAATCCAAACGAATGTTACCTCCCAATAAAAAGTGATTTTGAGGAAATTACAGTTGATGCGTGGCTGAATTTTATTGCATCGGGCTCGATTGAAAGAATACCGCTGCTTCAGCAAAAGCGGTCCGATGGAGGTAGCCGGTTTTCCTCAGCTGTTTTGGTAAAGATAAGTGTGCGCAGATGAAATTACATTTTCAACACTCCCCTTTAATTTCAACTACTGGGTTATCAGTCATACCCAAACATTTCCTCAAAAATTCAAAGCTTTTCTAGTCCAATGGCTTTGTCAAAATGTCTGCTACCTATTCCTGAGTCCTGCAATGTTGTAAAGTGATTTCTCCACTGCTTACCAATTCTCTGATGTAATGAAACCTTGTGTCAATGTGTTTCGTTCTCTTATGAAACACTGAATTCTTTGATAATGCAATCGCTGAGCTATTGTCACAAAAAATCACCGTTGCTTTTGCCTGCTCTTGGCCTAAGCTCCTTAACATTCTTCTCATCCAAACTGCTTGACATGCTGCTGCTGTAGCTGCCACATATTTAGCCTCTGCTGTAGACAATGCTACAATAGGTTTTTTCTTAGAAGCCCATGAAATGGCTCCTGAAACCATGTGAAAAACATAACCGGATGTGTTTTTCCGATCATCTACACTTCCATCCCAATCACTATCAGTGTATCCAATTAAATCTGAACATTATGAGACAGTATATAAAATGCCAAACATTTTAGTACCTTTGACATATCTCAGAATTCTTTTTGCTGCTTGCCAATGTGCTTCCTTTGGCCTCTCCATGAATCTGGAAATTAAACTAATAACAAACATTATGTCCGACCTAGTTGCAGTTAAATACATAAGGCTGCCAACTATACTCTTGTACAAGCTAGGATCAAAATCCTTGTTGTTGTCCTCTCTGCTGAGTTTTAATCCCATCATTGTGGGAGTGATTGCTGCCTTGCAGTCTTGCATATTAAATCTGCCCAACACTTCATTTACATATCTTGCTTGTGAAATAAAAATTCCATTTTCATTTTGATCTACTTCTATTCCTAAGAAGTATCTCAGCAAACCCATGTCAGTCATTTCAAATTCTTCTTTCATGACTGATTTGAAATTTTCAATAAGATAAACATCATTGCCTGTGAAAATAACATCATCAACATATAACACAACAATTATCAATTTACCGTCCTTTTCTTTGATGTAGACGGTGGGCTCTCCCTCACATTTTTCAAATCCATTTTCCAATAGATAGGAATCTATCCTACTGTACCATGCTCTTGGCGCTTGCTTCAGCCCATAAAGAGCTTTCTTCAATCTGCACACTTTGTGCTCTTGGACTTTCTTCTCATAGCCTAGAGGCTGTTCAATATAAACCTCTTCCATTAACACTCCATTTAGGAATGTTGATTTCACGTCCATTTGGTAAACTTTCCACTTGTTTTGTACTGCTATGGACAACACTGCTCTCACCGTTTCCATTCTTGCAACCAGTGTGAAAGTTTCCTCATAATCTCTCTCATACTGCTGCTTGTATCCTTTGACAACCAGCCTTGCCTTGTGTCTTTCTATTTTGCTTTCAGCATTGCTCTTGGTCTTGTAGACCCATTTAACTCCAATGACTTCTTTACCTTTTGGTAGCTCAACCAAATCCCATGTCTTGTTTCTTTTTATGGCATTGATCTCCTCATCCATAGCTTCTATCCATTTCCTATCATTAATTGCATCTTTGAAATGAATAGGGTCATCAACATGACAATACAAAGCAAACAAGGAATTCATACCTTCATCATAGATGTCACGTAAATTTCTGAAGTTCTTACCTCTTTCATTTGGTGTACAAGTGCTTCAAGACGCACTTGAATTTCCTTCTTGTGGTGTGCTTGGAGAAGCACTTTCATTTATCCTCAAGGGTGTTCCTTCCTGTCATTGTGTTGGTGCTGCTGTTTGGGGATGTATTTCAGCCATCTCCTCATCATCTTCATCATGAGACAAACAGTGTTTAACATTCATTGTTTTCTCTATGCTTCCATCCCAAGCTTCCTCCTCAATGAACTGAACATCTCTGCTCACAAAAAACTTCTTGGTGGATGGGATATACAACCTGTAAGCTTTTGATTCCTCACAGTATCCAATGAAAATACATTTCTCTCCTTTGCTGTCCAACTTCTTCCTTAGTTGATCTGGAATGTGTGCATAGGCCACACATCCAAAAACTTTCATGTGGTGACTTCTTGCTTTCTCCCACTCCATGCTTCTTCCGGCACTTTGTTCATGACTGCTTTTGTAGGACACCTATTCAAGATATATACTGCACAGTGTACAACTTCAGCCCAATAATCATTTGGCAAATGCTTTGCCTTCAACATTCTCCTCGCCATATCCATGATGGTCCTATTCTTCCTTTCAGTAACTCCATTTTGTTGCGGGGTGTACTTAGCTATAAATTGCTTATGAATCTCATTTTCTCTACAAAATCGTAGGAATTCCTTGGAGATATACTCACCTCCTCTATCAGTTCTCAGAACTTTGATATGCAACCCGCTTTGGTTTTCCACAAGTGCCTTGAAATTTCGAAATTTTTCAAACACTTCACTTTTGTTTTTAAGGAAATATACCAAAGTTTTTCTAGTAAAATCATCAATGAATGTTAGAAAATATTGGTTGCCTACTAATGATGGAGTTTGCATTGGTCCACATAAGTCTAAGTGGACAATTTCTAAGGGTGCTTTTGCCCTTATGTTTTTCCCTGATGGAAAACTTTCTTTGTGTTGTTTCCCAAGATACAACCTTCACAAAGGCTGTCAGGTTTCTCTATCAATGGTAATCCCCTTACCATTCCTTTTCTACTCAACAAGTTAAGACCTCCAAAGTTGAGATGTCCAAATCTCAAGTGCCACAACCAATTTTCATCCTTTGGCACACTTTGGAAAGCCTCTTGGGTAACTGCTGCAATTACATCTTTGTTTTTCAAATCCGCCCTTATTCTGAGAGGGAACATCCTGTTCCTTGTCATCTTCACTTCAGCAATGTATCTTTCGCTGGGTGCTCTATCCATGATGGTGCATATATCATTCTCAAAGAAAACATTGTAACCCTTTTGAACAAGTTGTCCAATACTTAAGAGGTTACATCTCATTCCAAGGACATAGTAGACATCTGCTATGGTTTTCTTTTCACCTTTCTTTGTAAATATCTTAACTTCTCATTTTCTCATAACAGAAATTTTGCTATCAATTCCTAGTGTGACTTGTGATTTCACATTTTGATCTAAAGCAGAAAACATGGCTATGGTTCCTGTCATATGGTTGCTACAACCGGAGTCTAGAAACCATATATCTTCCTGTTTGTTTCAGCCATATTACATGCTAGCAACACATTATCTTGGCTGATATTTTCTCTAGTGATATTTGCACTAGATCGATTACTCATATCATACTGCTTCTTCCTACATCCATTGGCATAATACCCATATTTTTTACAGTAATAACATTGGACATTGGATTTTTCATACCTTTGTCCTTGAGCGTGATGTTGTCCACTTTGTTGGTTGCTGCCTTGGCCTTGGTTCTGATTTGGATTGCTGCCTCTTCCTTGAGCATTTGCTGGACTGCTCCTTCCACCTCTGTTTTGGCTTCTGCCTCTTCCTCTCTTGTTTCCTCTGCCTTGACCTCTTACTCTTCCAGAGGACATCTAAGTCTTGAAGGCTTGCTCTAGAGATGAGTTTTCATTTCTACTCAACCTCTGCTCATGTGTTATCAGTGATGCATGAAGTTCATCAACTGAAAAGTTTGAGAGATCTTTTGTCTCTTCTATGGTGGTGACAATTATATCAAACTTTGAGGGTAGGACCCTCAAAAGTTTCTCCACAATCCTCCTTTCTTCAAGAACTTCTCCATGAGTCCTTATCTATGTGACTAGACCAATTACATGTGTGAAAAATGAGTCAATATTGTCTGACTCTTTCATGCACAGATTTTCAAAATCTCTCTTCAGCAATTGTAGTTTTGCTATCTTCACTTTCTCCATGCCTTGATAGGCTGTCTTGAGGGTTTTCCATGCTTCTTTGGATGTCTTCGCTGCTGCTATCCTTGGAAACACACTCTCATGCACTGACTGATACAAAAATACAAGGGCTTTGGAATCATTCTTCATATTGCTCTTCAACAGATCTTTCTCTGCCTGTGTCAAGTGATTAAACTCTTCTTCATATTCTGGTTCCTCAAACCCATATTCAACAAGTTTCCATAAATCTTGAGAAGCAAACAGGGCTCTCACGGTTATTGCCCAATAGTCATAGTTTTTCTCATTAAACTGTGGGAGCTGGGTATTAAACATACCCATACTAGTGCTTGTGTTGGCCATTCCTTGCATTCTCAGTTATGCGTCAAATATTTCACTGTGTATTTAAAAAAAAAACTGACTGTCTTCAACAGCTACACAATTTTTTTTTGAGATATACTTTGGATTCTTTTGCCTGAGACTTCACTCTGCTGGAGAAGATTTACTGTTGTAGCAAAAGGAACCTTCCTTCAACTTCTTTATCACCTTCAAAGAGCCTGAACAAGCTTTGATACCAGTGTTGGGAATTTTTCTGGTAAAATTCCAAAAACAAATTAACTAAACACAGAGACAATGCTCTGTTTCTCTCCAGGATCTTAGCACAGGGAAGCAAAAAAAAGATTTCTGAGAACAGAGTATTACATACACCCACAAAAGCTTTGCATTCATTAAAATATAATGCCTGATACAAAATTCATTCTCTTTCTCTAAGAGGGATTCACCAAAAACATTTCAACAACAAAAATATTACTCTGTTTCCTCCTGAGATTTTACACTGCTGTGTGTAAAAATCTCTTTTACATTCACTGTTGTAAAAAAAACTTTTACATATACTGCTGTAAAAACAATTCTTACATATGTTGTAAAAAAAAATTCTTACATTACATTCAATGTGAGGTGAAAAACCATTTCTTTATGTTACAATTTTTCAACAGCGATTCTGTATGCGGAAAACTCAAAGAATCGTTAAAACTTAATGCCCAAAACAATAAATTACCTCCAACCATTGGTGATGTTCTTGATGCAAACCACAGTCCACTTGCTTCTTTACTTTAGCACTCCAGCTTCAATCCAAGCAAAAAGAAAAGAATACAGAAATTCTGAAGGCACTTCCAAGCTATGCTCTCTCATCTAGATGGTGTAAAAAATGAAGGGAATTGAGATGCAAGCTTGGGGAACAAACAGATAAATTTATAGCCAAGCTTCCATCAAGCTTCTGATGGCTATGTGTCAGATGTTCCACAGATGAAGGTAGAGAACTCCAGATGGAGTAATGGACCACTTCAGTAGCTCCCAACAATAAAATTAATTAACTGCAGTTGATTTCCTTAATTTAAGGAAATTACTACAGTTGGTTTTCATAAATTAAGGAAAGACTACAGTTTAAATTCCATAATTGTAGGTAGCAATTGTTCAAAAATTAATGGAGCTTAACATTCTCCCACTTGGTCCGTACTTCCAAAATTAATGTCTCAACTTAAAACCCATTGATAATCTGTATTAAGTAATAGATACATGAATCATGGCGATAAGTCCTCTAATGACGAGTATTATCTTCCATGTATTACTATGTATTTATTCTTATTATAATTTATGTGGCAACAATTTCTTAATGAATAAACCTTATGTTTATTCTTGGTCCTTCTTTAAATGAATTTTCTCAAATCAACTTAAAGTGCACATAAATATGAGAAAAAACATCACAATAATTAAGAATTTCATTAAAATAACATTGTCCATACAATGAGAAACTACATAATGGAACCAAGTCCCATATTCATTACATGATCCTTGAATTTAAACGGTGGCATGCCTTTAGTCAAAGGATCAGCGATCATCAACTCAGTGCTAACGTGCTCAATGACCACTTTCTTTTCTTTAACACATTCCCTTATAGCTAAATACTTAATGTCGATGTGTTTATTTCGACTCCCACTTTTGTTGTTTTTAGCCATAAAAACAGCAGCTGAATTATCACAATATATTCTCAATGGCTTAGAGATAGAATCCATAATTCTAAGCCCATAAATGAAACTCTTAAGCAATACACCATGTAAAGTAGCCTCAAAACAGGAGACGAACTCGGCTTCCATAGTGGAAGTGGCAATCAAGGTCTGCTTGGCACTCCTCCATGATACAGCTCCACCGGCCATCATAAACATGTAACCTGATGTTGATTTACGTGAATCAACACATCCAGCAAAGTCAGAATCTGAGTAGCCAATTACTTCCAAGTTGTCCGTCCGTCTATACATAAGCATGTAGTCTTTGGTTCCTTGAAGGTACCTCATTACTTTCTTTGCAGCTCTCCAGTGGTCTAAACCTGGATCACTCTGATATCGTCCCAACATTCCCACAACAAATGCAATGCCAGGTCTTGTGCAGACTTGAGCATACATTAGGCTTTCGACAGCGGAAACATATGGAATGTTCTTCATTTGTTCCCTTTCAAAGTCGTTCTTCGGGCATTGGTTCAAATTGAACCTATAAAACTTCACAATGGGAACTACACTTGGTGAACAATCCTTCATCCGAAATCTTTCTAAAATTTTATTAATATAGGTTTCCTGTGACAGACCTAAGATGCCTCGAAATCTATCTCTATGGATCTTAATGCCAATGACATAAGATGCCTCACCCATATCCTTCATATCAAAATTTTTAGAGAGGAATTGTTTCACCTCATGTAGCAAACCCTTATCATTGGTTGCTAGCAAAATGTCATCCACATATAAAGCAAGAAAACAAATTTTACTCCCACTAATTTTCAGGTATATACATTGATCCATAATGTTTTCTACAAAACCAAAAGAAGAAATTACATTATGGAATTTCAAATACCATTGGCGGGATGCTTGTTTTAAACCATATAATGACTTTTTGAGCTTGCAAACCAATTGCTCACCATCACTAGAGGGGAATCCTTCAGGTTGTTTCATGTAAACCTCCTCCTCTAGATCTCCATTAAGAAAAGCCGTTTTCACATCCATTTGTTGCAACTCCAAGTAAAAATGGGCTACTAATGCCATAATAATGCGCAAGGAATCTTTCTTAGATACAAGAGAAAAGGCCTCCGTGTAGTCGATTCCTTCTTTCTGAGTGAATCCCTTAGCAACAAGTCTTGCCTTGTATCTCTCAATGCTTCCCAATGAGTCTTTCTTTGTCTTAAAGACCCATTTACATCCAATGGCTTTTGCACCATTAGGCAACTCAACAAGATCCCTGACTTCGTTACTCTTTATGGAATTCATCTCTTCCTTCATGGCATTGTACCATAGTTCTAATTCTTTGTAACTCATGGCTTGTGAAAATGACTCGGGATCATTTTCGGCTCCAATGTTGTAGTCAGATTCTTGTAGATACACAACATAATCATTAGGAATTGCTGATCTCTTAGGTCTAGTAGATCTTCTTAATGTTGTACCATCATCTTCCTGAGAAGTATGTGGTTCAACTTGTTGTTCAAAAGTTCTTGGCAACTCTTGAACTCCTTGATCTACTAGAATATCGTCAGCAGCTTGTGGAACTTCAACAATTGGTTGTTCAACACCAGTTTGTACTTGAGGGGTGCTATGAACAATAACCAATCTATCACTTGAAGTGGAAGGTTGAGATTCTGAATGATCCTTTTCAGAAACTATGTTTCTGGTTTGATCGCTTCCACTGATCAAGTCATTTTCAAGAAACTTTGCATTTCTTGATTCCACAATCCTAGTGCTGTGAGATGGACAATAAAATTTGTAACCTTTAGACCTTTCAGCATATCCAATGAAATACCCACTAATGGTCCTTGGGTCTAGCTTCTTCTCTTGTGGATTATAAATTCTCACTTCAGACGGGCATCCCCAAACGCGCATATGTCGCAAACTCGGTTTCCAACCTTTCCATAATTCAAATGGCGTTTTAGGAACTGCCTTGGTTGGAACTCGGTTTAATATATACACTGTTGTCTTAAGTGCTTCAGTCCACAAGGATTTAGGAAGATTGGAGCTGCTAAGCATAATCCGCACCATGTCCAACAATGTTCGATTTCTTCTTTCTGCTACACCATTCTGGTCGGGTGAACCAGGCATGGTGTATTGGGCAACAATCCCATGCTCTTGAAGAAATTTAGCAAATGGCCCAGGTGCTTGTCCATCTTCTGTGTATTTACCATAATATTCTCCACCTCTATCTGATCTCACGATCTTAATTTGCTTGTCGCATTGTTTCTCTACTTCAGCCTTAAAGATCTTAAAGGCATCTAATGTTTCGCTCTTTTTATGAAGCATGTAGAGATACATATATCGTGAGTAATCATCTATAAAGGAGATGAAGTATCTCTGACCATGTGAGTCCATGCATAATCTATGTCCGTCCACCCTAAATGAAGGAGAATCCTCTCCTTCCAAATCTTATAGTTCTCTCCCTTAAGTTTTATTGAATCTAATGATATAAAAATTTGCGTGTGGGCTAAATTTTCAATTCAAACAGATTCAATAAAACTTTATGATAAAACTTATTAATTCATAACTCCTGTGGGTAGGTTATGAAATTTTATCCTAATTAATTACATAAATATAATAAAAATTCCTGTGGGATAAAATTTATTATATTCAGTCTAATTAATTACAATTTAATGTCTAAATAATCTTTATGTGATCTAACCAATCAAAATATATAATTTTATTTAATTAAAGATGCTGTGGCTATTCTCTAATTAATTAAAATTATATGGATCACTAGACATTATTTTGTTTCATAAACAAAACTTAACCAGAGAGAAAAATAATGTTTACTGAAAGGAGTAAATCAAAATGACATTTTAATAAACCCCATATAACTGTAATAATTAGCAAATGATATAAAAAATTGCCTGTGGGCTAAATTTTCAATTCAAACAGATTCAATAAAACTTTATGATAAAACTTATTAATTCATAACTCCTGTGGGTAGGTTATGAAATTTTATCCTAATTAATTACATAAATATATTAAAAATTCTTGTGGGATAAAATTTATTATATTCAGTCTAATTAATTACAATTTAATGTCTAAATAATCTTTATGTGATCTAACCAATCAAAATATATAATTTTATTTAATTAAAGATGTTGTGGCTATTCTCTAATTAATTAAAATTATATGGATCACTAGACATTATTTTGTTGCATAAACAAAACTTAACCAGAGAGAAAAATAATGTTTACTGAAAGGAGTAAGTCAAAATGACATTTTAATAAACTCCATATAACTGTAATAATTCTCCAACAAAATCAAAATTAAGGTTAAAGCAGCCAGCATTATCGTAAATGACTACAAATTGATTGTTCAATTTATAAACAAAACCCGGAGATTGACTGAAGCAGCATTGATCTACTTTGCACTTGTATAGCAAATGCAGTTCGAAGGCTAGCTGACTTGACTTCAGGCTCCGTCCTTAAGTTTATAAAACAAACAAAAATAGCCCAGCAAACAAGCTATTTTGCTCACAAAATAAAATTAAAAAAAAAAATTAACGCTGCGTCCCACTTTCCAAATTGGGATAAATTTACAGCATCATAAAACTGAAATTCATTAAAGAAAATGCCAAAAACAGTGACATTCTGATATTTGCACGATATTATAACTATGGCACAAAATTCCTACATGCTTTGATCTCGAAAGTTTCAACACCTATATTGTTTAGGATGTATAGCGCATCAAAACATCACTGTTATTGCACTGTGCAAGTCTCATAGTTTATAGCTTCTGAATCACTGAAATAGATAGGTTATGAGAAAAACAATATTAAAAAGTTATCGAACTTGTCGACAAAATTATAATTTATCTTTATTCCTGTATGTTAAGGCAGAGCCTCCTTAAGAGGAAAATTATAATTTTTATCTCTTCTTCTTATCGAAACACAACAACACACGATTGAATAAGATGCCCAAAAAACTAATATCCACCGTCACCAACATTCATCCATAGCAATAATAAAATACTAATTAATAGTACCTAACCCTGCTCTCACCAATTAACTATTCCTTTGATAATCCAATTTTCCGTTTTAAAATTAGGCAATTTGACAATTTGATATGAGATCACTTTATGCTTTGTGTTTGGATATATATGGGTTGAATGCTTCACGTTTTGGATATACATACAGAGTTTGAATGCTTCACGTTTTGGATATACATATAGAGTTTGAATGCTTCACGGATATGAATGGCCCGGCCAATATTCACTATTCTGGTGGTTAGTAGTGGCGACAACTTAAGCTACGTCCCGAATTGGAAATGGGCAAGCGTTCTTATTATTGAGCTACAGATTTGGTAGTTGCAAGGTTTTTAATAATGAAAATTAATACATACAAATGCACCGAGGCTTCAGGACTAACAAAAAAAAATTTATTTTCTGAAACCCAACCGATACTTTTCCAAAACGTCCATTCAGAAGCGGGTTTACCAAATGCAAATTAAAACTTTATGCCCTAACTCCGATCTTGTGACACAAAGCCCTGGCATTATTTATTTGCGAGAGAAGAAGTGAAAACAAACCTAGATTCATCGCATTCAGGGCTTTAGGCCGGTCGAGCGTGAGTACGGCGACTCCGTTGGGATAAACGTTGCCCCGAACAAATGATGCAGCTTCCGCCATTGTAGACAAACTGACAATTGATCCCAAAGCCCTTGCGAATGGCCTCAAACTTTGGGCAGTAGCTCTTTTGTAAGCAAAGGATGAAGCAGAACAGAGCTTCTCGGCTACTGATAAAGGAGTTGGGGAGAAATTGAAGGGTTCTAATAAAAATAAAGCAGCTCTACGCCGGGTTCCGGCAGAGAGCCTTTGCATATTCGATGACCAGATAAGAACATAGGGCTCCTACATTCTACATTGTACGTAGAATGGAGAAAAAAAGAGGTGCACAGAAAGACAAAAGGGCGGCGAGAGCACACCAAAGTAGAGATAATAGAGGCTCTGATATCAAATGTTACAATTTTTCAACAGCGATTCTGTATGCGGAACACTGAAAGAATTGTTAAAACTTAATGCCCAAAACAATAAATTACCTCCAACCATTGGTGATGTTATTGATGCAAACCACAGTCCACTTGCTTTTTTACTTTAGCACTCCAGCTTCAATCCAAGCAAAAAGAAAAGAGTACATAAATTCTGAAGGCACTTCCAAGCTATGCTCTCTCAGCTAGATGGTGTAAAAAATGAAGGGAATTGAGATGCAAGCTTAGGGACCAAACAGATAAATTTATAGCCAAGCTTCCATCAAGCTTCTGATGGCTATGTGTCAGATGTTCCACAGATCGAAGTAGAGAACTCCAGATGGAGTAATGGACCACTTCAGTAGCTCCCAACAATAAAATTAATTAACTGCAGTTGATTTCCTTAATTTAAGAAAATTACTGCAGTTGGTTTCCATAAATTAAAGAAAGACTACAGTTTAAATTTCATAATTATAAGCAACAATTGTTCAAAAAATTTAATGGAGCTTAACACTTTACTCATACCAATTACACTGTTGTGTAACACAATTCTTCATTCGCTCGCAGGTTCCTTTTGAACAGTCAAAAATTACATTTCAACGTTTTTTAAAATACTCCGTATTCTCTTGCTTTTTACACACTTCTGTGTGTTTTCTTTTTCACGCAATTACAAAAAGTCAACCCATAAAAAAAACGTATACACTTCATATGTAATAACCGGAAAAAGGAAAACATGCAATATAACATTTCGTAAGAAAACTTAAAGACTTCACCTACTCTCTACGACTATGATGAATTCATTAAATGCATTAATTATAAAACCGCGGTCAAACCAAAAGTTTGTTTTACTCCATGCAATCTTTATTAACTGCATGCCTGTACGCAGCTGGCATTAATCGACCGCTGACAACCTCCATTTTAATCGAAAGGCTATCGCTCGGATCAATCCAAACGAATGTTACTCCCGATAAAAAGTGGTTTTGAGGAAACTACAATTGACCGGTGGCTGAATTTTATTGCATCAGGCTCGATTGAAGGAATACCGCTGCTTCAGCAAAAGCTGTCCGATGGAGGTAGCCGGTTTTCCTCAGCTGTTTTGGTAAAGATAAGTGTGCGCAGATGAAATTACATTTCAACACATTCTAAGATCATGTCCACCTTCTATGTCAAATATTTGATTTAAATTCTGTTTTTATGGTTTTCAGAAAGATATCATTTCTCGTCCCCCTGAAGAAGAAATAAGCGGGCCATCGTCATTCACGGTTTGATGAAGGATAGAGAAGAGGCACAATGGGCTGTTGCAGGGCTTCTTGCGGGGGCGGATGTTTCGGAGAGATTCCAAACGATTTCTGTCAACCGAATGGAGTACTTGTGTCAGTTAGCGGACATGTTTAGTGTGGTGCAATATATTAGGCAGTTTGATCAAAAGCCTAGGTTGTGGAGAGGGAGGAAGCGTGTAGTAACAACAATAATAGTGGCTTTACTCCTTCCACTGCTGTTCTCAAATTGATCAGTCGAAATTTGCATTGCGAGTACTTGACACTTTAATGTTAACAGTGATGTTTAAAAAAAAAAAAATTATGTCATGGGTGGCTTGTCAAACACTTGCTTTTAGATAAAAAAGCTTATGAAATATGACTGTGCGCGGAGGCGGGCCTTCTATACAATCAAATAAATGTTTAGATCAAAGAAGCCACCGCGTTGATTTGTGTTGAAGGTAGAGGCGGGTGAAAATAAATTTCGAAAACTATGATTACTAAGTGGACTTTAAAAACAAATCTTAATGCAAGTTTTTACCATTGGCAGGTTCAGCAATAGATGGCATGCAGGTTCAGCAATAGATGGCATTTCGCTGAATGGCAAATAAGCGAAATTTGCGACATAATTGCCGAGGCAATCATGGAGGGTCCTAGTAATGAAAGTGGGTCTCTCATAAAGGAAATGTGCGACTGCTTCCCTGGTTTCAATTTCGGCTTTTTCCTGGAAAGTGGAGATGAAGGTGGGCCATCTTGTGAAGGTGAAAGCGGCGTCTCTGCCGTCGAGGCTGGTTCCACACGTAGAACCGTAGAAGAAGAATAAAACGGAACATCATCTACTTCTTGTGTGGTAGCTCCAAAAGCCACATATGACTCACGAATTTGCTTCCTTAGCCTCTTTTTATGTAGGGATGATAAAAAAATTCAAAAACTTAATTTTTGAAGTATTTTTAGTGGAATAGAATCATTAATATAAGCTCAAAAATCTTTGAGGAAATAAGTGTAATGAGTTTCAACGTCTTTTTTTTTTCCAAAACAATTTCACTAATTTTTTTCCTTTTTTTTTTTCCAAAACAATTTCACTAATTTTTTTTCAGGGTATTGCATGATGCTCAATTTACTTAAAATTGTTATTATTATTTTTTATTTAATTATTATAGTTTAGTTTTTTATATATAGAGAAATAGCATAATATGATATTGAAGATAATATTTTATAGCATAGATATATATGATTCGAGAGAACAAATTTCTTCATTTGTAAACTTTAAAAGTGCAAAATATAATGTGTTATTTTTCATTGTTTAAATTGTATTTTTGAATATTAAATAGGTATATATAACACCAAATAAAAATTTTAACCATAATTTTTTATATTTTATGAAGTTGAACTAGTTTTTTTTTTGTAAGCTGGGGTGGGACTCATACATCATACTCGCCTGCCTCGGCAGGATTTGAACCTGGGTGGGGGGTGCTACAACGCACCGCCCTCACCATTACATCGTGCACCGAAGTGCATGAAGTTGAACTAGTTAACATAGATCTTCAAATAGTTTATTTAAATCTCTTGTTAAAATATTTTTGAAAACTATTTTACCTCTAATTATTTTACAACATATTCATGTTTTTCTAATTTATTGGACATTAATTTTCTATTTATAATATCTTGTCCTGAGGATAAACCACACTGGTTTGTTCGAAATGTGTCGACCAAATTTTTCTGATGTGATTTCTTCCGAAAATATTTCTATTACTCAACATAAATTTTATTTTTTATTTTTATTTTAAAGGGACATGGACCAACAAATTTACATATCCCTTCATACCGGTCTGTAGAATTAACTTCTAGACTCAATAAAACATGACCCAATTTAACCTGTCTTCACATAGTTCTTGAATTTCTATAGTATGAGCCGATTTAACTTGTTTTCATATAGTTCTCGAATATTTCCTTGGTTTTTTGAGAGAAATAATAAAATAAGGCTTCTAGATAATCCATCAAGCCTATAAAAGGGAATAAGAGCTAGGCATTGGATTATTGGGGTTTTTAATTTTTATTTTAAAAGGACATGGACCAACAAATTTACATATCCCTTCATACTGGTCTGTAGAATTAACTTCTAGACTCAATAAAACATGACTCAATTTAACATGTCTTCACATAGTTCTAGACTCAATAAAACATGACCCAATTTAACCTGTCTTCACATAGTTCTTGACTTTCTATAAAGTATGAGTTGATTTAACCTGTTTTCATATGGTTCTCGAATATTTCTTTGGTTTTTCGAGGGAAATAATAAAATAAGGCTTCTAGATAATCCATCAAGCCTATAGAAGAGAATAGGAGCTAGGCATTGGATTATTGGGGTTTATCTATCTTCTTGTATTTTTCTTGAGAAATTGGCATAGGAGTTCTAGTTTGATCCCAGATGAAACTTGTGGGTGTTATTTTGTTTGGTGGATTTAGGGAGAGTCCATGATTGTGCTACATTTGTCTTCTGCAAAAATTTTAAAACATCTAGAGTGTACCAGATTTATTAAAATTTTTGGTGTTTAAGATATTACAAGTTACTTGAAAATTGTAAGTTATAACATATAACAGACCCGATTTAAATTGTCTTCATATGTTTGGTTCTTGAATTTCTATGGGCACCATAAGTGAATTTACTTTGAAATAAGTAGCTTGAAATTAAAAGTTATTAAATTTTAAAAGAGTTAAAAATCAACAAAGAGTTTTATCAATCCCACTCGTCATTCCTCTGGTGGAGTTGCAAAACTCAAGGGTATTGTTTGGATTTAGTATCTAATATTTTTATAAATTGGAAATTCATTATAATTTAGTTGTCAAATCATTTTTTACAAAGTGAAAATTTATTATAATTTAGTTGCTAAATCTATGGTGGAATAGTTTTTACTAATTATTATTGACTAATGCGAGTTGACTTATCATTTTTATTTAAGAAAAACTATGCTACTTGGAATTATCGCCCTAGTAATTCCTACGAGGCAAGCTTTCACTCATGTAAAATATATTTGAGTCATAAGCCATTAACCTATTTCCCCATAGTACAAAGAAAACAAAATTTTAGCCAAATAAAATTAATTTTATGACATAATACATATCCATACCCCTACATACTTAAAACTATACTATAAGTTTTTTTTTTTAACACACCACAAATAAATTCATTAAACCATAATGCAAAGACATTTAGATTATTAAATAATTTTGTAAAAGCTATTAAATTTAATTATTTCTATCTCAGATTCCATGCTACTGTGATTCATGATATATTGTTCAGATCTTCGGGAGAAATCACATAGATAACAAAAAATCAGAACAAAAAATCATGGTCTTGATAATGGACTTAGATCTACGTTCCAAACGTGTGAACCCTCTGTTATCTATGCGTGAACCCTCTGTTATCTATGTGATTTCTCTAGAAAATCTAAGCATTAATTATTTCTATTTTATATTATTAAAAAACAAAAAAATTGTTTAAAATTATATATATAAACTTTCAAACAGATTTGAAATGATAATTAAAAGTTTCACATTTGTATAACACAATCTCAAAACTCTTTTTCTAACCATTAATATTCAACCATATTTTATATAAAAGTGCAGTCATATAAATAAAATGTGTTTTTAAGCCTTGTATTTTAATAACAAGTTTGCAATATGATTAGTATCATGCATTTTGGATGGAAAGCGCACATGTAATCTAAGATAAAAGGACTCTTTAACCTTCCAATTTGGCAGGTAATTAATAAATTCATTATAATGAATTTATGTTATCAATATTTTAATTGAAAACCAGGTCATCCCGCTAAAACCAATATTCGAAAAACCAAAAAAAAGGGTTCTTTGCAAATTGCAATCTTCCTAGTAATAGATAAAACGAACAAAAAAAAATGCTAGGCCGCATTTATCTTTGCAATGTCTCCATCCAGCAAATAATATGCAATTTTTTTTCCTTATTTTTTTTTCCAAATGAATATTTGGGAAGATTAAAAAAAATTATAAAAAAAATAAAATAAAAAACAACTTAAAATATAGTTGAAAAAAAATTCATAAACTTTTATAAATATAAATATATATATTTTATTTATATTAATCCGCAAACATGAATCTATTTTTTAATCAACCTTTCATGATAAGGGAATGTGGAAAGCAAAAAAATTATAAAAAAAATAAAATAAAAAACAACTTAAAATAGTTGAAAAAAATTCATAAGCTTTTATAAATATAAATATATACATTTTATTTATATTAATCCGCAAACATGAATCTATTTTTTAATCAACTTTTCATGATACGGGAATGTGGAAAGCATCTTTTAACTGTTCAGGGCATTAGTTCAATATAACAAATAAATAAGGGATTTAAAAAGCATCTTTTAACTTTTCAGGGCATTAGTTTGGCTGGTATTTATATAATTAAAGCTTTTAAATGAAGAAAAGCACAAGCCATAAAACTGAGCATAATTAACATATTCCAGAGCTACATAATTAATAGTATAGATTTGGCTATTTCTTGATTAGGTAATTATGTTATTTTTTTTAAATGAGCATATTATTTATTATTGCTTATTATTATTAGATATTTTAAGTACTAATCTAGATTCATTAATTCTAGATTTACTAAAGGAGAGATAATTTGCATATCAAGAAATTTGATCCTCTCCGCACTTAATAGATCTAAAATTAAAATAGATTTACACTAATTTAATTTCTCCCTTTAAATAAAATACATTCCACATGAATACCATAAATTCTCAATACCATAAGTGAATACCATTAACCAATTTTATTTTTATTTTTATAAAATTATTTTTATTTTATTTTACTAAAATTAAAATATTTACATTACAATACATTAATCTTTTATTTAATTTTATATATTTTTTAATTTATTTAATTTTATATTTTATATTTTCTTAATTTAATTTATTTTTAATTTTATATTTGATTTACTCATAATATTAAACATTATATTATAACATAATTACCATATATATATTTTTATATAAATAAATTTAGATATAAATAATGTAAATTTATTTTAAAATAATACAAAGTATGGTAAATTCCAGATTTTTTAACCGTCAGACACCTTCCTTTATTTAAAAATGGTACAGAAGAGAAATTGTAGAATCTTGAAAGATAAATAAAGGCTTAAAGTAATTATAACATACTTCATCAACTAAGTCTTAAATCAGTTATGACATTAGACACCTTTCTTTATTCTAAAAATGGTATATAGGAGAAATTGTAGAATCCTCCAGGATAAATAAAAGTCTTAAATCAGTTATGACATTAGACACCTTTCTTTATTCTAAAAATGGTATATAGGAGAAATTGTAGAATCCTCCAGGATAAATAAAGGTTTAAAGTAATTATAACATACTCCATCAACTAAGTCTTAAATCTTAAAGCAGTTATAACAACATACTACCCATTTAATAGATGGAACATGTACTTATTTAAAATAATGACTATTTTTTATCAATTTTGTTAACACAAAAATAATATATAAGGATTGCATTTTGATTCTTAATTCAAACAATATATTCTCTCGCAAAATTTTCCATTCAAATACAAGCATAAAATTTGTTTGGAAACCTAATGCGGGTAACATTGTTATGTCAAATGCCTACACTATAGTTTTATTAAGCAACAATCTACTGCGAAAGTTTTATTAATCAACCATTCAGGGCTTTAATCAACAATTTAGTGCAAAAGTTTTATTAATTAATTATTCATGGTAAAATATAGTATTTATTTTTTACAATTTAACGTGAAGGGGATGTGTAAATATGTTTGTGTTTGATATGTGTCTTTCTTAAAATAAAAATAATTTTTTTTAAATAAAATAAAAAAGAAAAAAATTATACTATGCATGTTTAATTAATTGTCTATATAACGTAATATAGTTTCATGTAAAATTAATTAGAAGTAAAAAAATATGTGAGTAAGATATTTAAACCTTACACTTTAAGAAAATATTTTAATACGTGATTTAAATAAACTATTTGAAAATCTATGTTAACTAATTTATGTTGATATCAACTTCATATATATCTATATATAGAAAACACTGTTAAAAGAAATTAGTTGAATGTTGTATATAATAACATACTTAATTTGAGCTATGAATAAAATATTTTAATATGAATTAATATTGATGTATACTTAAAAATATATTAATGCCAAAAAAACCATTTTAATGTGCAATAATAAAATCACTAGATGCACATGTTATGTAAAATAATGTATATATCATATAAAGCTATTGAAAAGCATAATTTTTTATGGTTAGTGTTTTACATTTTAATGCTTTTTTAGGTATGTCTTTTTTTTGTTGAAATCCAACAAAGGTATTTTGGAATTACAAGTTTAAGCAATGTAATCTCTACAAGTTTAAGTTGAATTTTAAACAATGAAAAATTACACATTGTTTTTTGCACTATATTTAAAGAGTTTGCACATGAAGAAATTTGATTCCTCTTGGCTCATGTTAGATCCATGCTTAAGATGGATCTATGTTGGTTATTTATAATGGTCATCTTATAGTCCCTTGCACTTCCTTCTCCTACACATCAAAGTATTATTTCAGATGGAATGGAAAAAAGAGTAGAAATATTTCTTATCTTGAGTAGGAATCACTAGGTTTTAACCAATCAATTGCCCACAAACTTCAATGTCAGTAATTAATTTATTTTCTACATTTCATATGGTAGACAAGATTTTCCTGCAATTATTTAATAGACTAATGACCCCTATGCCTTATCTCTTGGGATAGATGTCTATAGGTGACTCACCTAGACTCCTTTAGTTAAGCACTCATTGATGCAGATGTTGACATGCCTATGTCAACAAAGGAGAAACGACTTAGACCAAGGCTCTTCAATAACCCCAGTTGTTTGGGATGATCGTTCTTAATAGATTTAAAGGCTTTGTTGGCCTTTTGTCTCTTCCTCTCGCAAAACGAAAAGACAAGGAAATCCTACAATTATCCTAAATATCCTATATGAATGAAATAATATATAAACATTGAAATGTGATTATTAATAAGTACAAGTTAACATTACATGCAACTACTACAACTCATACTTCTGTACATTTTATACAAAATGAAAATGACCAAAAACTCATGTAATTGGCAAGGTCTAGGCATGCATGTTTTGTTTTATATAAAGAATAAAGAATAATAAAGATGTTAGGCTGAGACCAAATCAAGTCAAATTTGTTAGTGTCCATGGTATTCACAACCCATGGTATTGGGACCATGGTATTATAATGAAATATTTGTATATATAAGGGTGTGAGTAAAAAAAGGAAATGTATGGGTGAGAAAGAATGAAGTGAGTGAAATGTATACAGATTTTCATTGTGACAATAAAAATCTACTAAACCCTTTCCCCATGGTTTTTCCCCAAAATGGGGTTTTCCATGTAAATATGGTGTTTTGTGTTTGAGTTAATTTTATAGGTTATTTCTTGTTTCAATGCATGAAATTTGTTTATTTTTCGGTTAAATAATTTTTGTGTTGACGTTTATTAACAATTGGTATCAAAGCGAGGCGGTTCTATATTTTTTTGGTGTATGCCAGGTTATTGTTGGGAAGACTTATGAGCATGGAGACCACCATATTAAGAGATGTGGAGAAATTAAATGGGAGTAATTTTTCCCTATGGAAGGCGTAGATGGAGGACATATTGATTTTAAAGGATCAATATTTGTTGATTGAGGGAGTGGTGAAGAAGACCTCATCAATGATAGATGAAGAATGGAATAAGCTGGATAGAAAGACCATCGTCACAATTCATCGGTATTTGGAAAAGAATGTATACTTTAATGTCATTAGAGAAAATACAACATAAGGGTTGTGGAAAAAGTTGCATGATTTAGATGAGAAGAACAAGGCATCAAACAAAGTCTTCTTGACGAGGAAGTTTTGCAGTCTCAAGATGAAGGAAGTTGCTTCAGTGGTAGAGCATTTGAACTAGTTTAATGTAATAACAAGTCACCTGTTGATCTGATATGAAAATATAAGACAATGCAAATAAACCCAAGAAATAACAAGATCTGAATATAGATAGAAATGATTCACTTTATTGATCAAACCCTTAAGGTAGGGCAACACCATATATTCACTCCTTAAGGAAGGAGAACACTCCACAAGCCATATGCCTGTTCATACAATGATCCTTCACACCCCTCAATGTGGAGTCTCTAGCCTCTTTATAGGCCTCATACATACAATACCATGAGTCATTACCATGGTTCCCTCCTACCATCAAACTAATACCATGGGCCCATTACATTATTATTAACTACTTGTGGTCCCTTACATGATATGGGTTAACCACCTTATTTATTACTATGGCCCATCCCATTATTACATTATTACCTTGGGTACCTTCCTTTGTACCCCATGTTATCCCCCCTAGGTATATAACATTCCACCCCCCTTAACATGTTTCGTCCTCGAAACATGAGAAGAACACAAATAATAAGATCTACTCAAAAGAGTAGTCCACTGGTACCATGCATGTGCATCTAGCCATCCAAGAGAAAGGTGAACCCTCGATCTCGCTGGTGCCTCGCTCACTTGAGATGGAAGTTGACCGTGGTAGCTCTTCTGTGTTGATGTGTAGTAGGTAGATCTTCGCTCCTCTCTATCTGTCATGCACGGGTTGTTGTCCTTGTGGCTAATTGGGTGCCATTTTGTTGGTTGTTTTCTTGCGGGGTGATGTGGGTGATGATATGTTGATGTTTTAACCCACGGTGTCTTTTTATTTAATTCACCCTGCTGTGGTGTCTTATCTTCCAATATTACTTCAACCACTGAGCCCACATCCGATGTATCAGCACCTGTATCCTTTTTTGCTTCAGCCTCTGTTTGTGTTTGATTATCGATCATCAATGGCTCATCATCTGATATGTCAGTCCCTGGAACATCTTCTGCGTCAACCTTCATGGAATCTACTTGTTCATTGATGGAAATATCCTGTAATGTAATTTTCTTCTTTTTATACGAGAGCTTCAGAAATTTCTTTTGCACATTAATATTGATAGTACCCACGGATTCCATCTAAGGATATCCTAAAACAACATCCATATTATCCATCTCTGAAGTATAAAAATCACCATGCAACACATACTTATCCATAGAAATCTTCAAATCCTTATACACTTGAACATCCTCATCATTCACTTGTGTGTTTTCAATGTGTTTTGCTGGAACTTGCAATTTTTTTACCAAATTAACATTCATAAAATTGTGCTTGAAACTAGGATTTATAGATACAATGATTTTCTCCTTCTTAATCAATCCATGAACCTGCAATAAGGAGACACCCGTAGAAAATAACTCTTTATGTGTCTCATTCTCCTTCTTTCTAGTCCGAGACCATTTGTTTAAAATGACTCTTTCAAATTCTGCATCTGAAAGTTTGGACAACTGCTTGTCGTCAAGTGAGAAATACCATTCATAAGCCTCATCTCTGAAATTAAGCCACACTGAATCCTTCCAATTTTTTTCCCATACTGACTTAGTTTGCTTTATGTATTCTTCAATAGTAGGACCATCATCTTTTCCTGTAAAATATCGAGTCGCCATGAAGAGGGTTTGAGAAAAAATTCGCTTACTTGGCGAAAATTTGAAATTGTCACAGTTTCGTCAATATTTCTCAGAATCCTTATTATGACCTGTTTTCAGAAATGGAACAATCATTCTGCATTTTCCCATGTGATAGAAATTCTGATCCAGGCACTAGAATTCCAGATCTGCGGTGCAACTCTCCCGCCGTCACCAAAATTTCTGCAAAAAAGAGCTGATTTTAAATCAGCGATATCTCCCTCATCCGGACTCCGATTCGACTGATTTTTTTTTTGAAATTGGGTATTTTTTCTCAAAAAATTCAGATTTACAATTAGATTTTGTAGATCTTGCACCAAGACATCTAGATCTGCTCCGCAAACTCGCCGCCCCGAAAAATTGTCTACAACACCACTGATTTTTAGATGAGCGATATCTCCTTCATCCGGACTCCGATTTAACCGATTTTTTTTTTGAATTTGGGTATTTTTTCACAAATAATCCAGATCTGCAATTAGATTTTGCATATCTTGTGCCAAGACATCCAGATCAGCGCCACAAATTCGCTGCCCTGAAAAATTGCCTACAACCCCACTGATTTTTAAATCAACGATATCTCCTTCATCCGGACTCCGTTTCAACCGATTTTTTTTTTTGAAACCGGCTATTTTTTCCCAAAGAATACATATCTACAATTAGATTTTTCAGATCTTTCACCAGGATTTCCAGATCTGAGCCGCAAACTCGCTGCCCCGAAAAATTGTCTACCACACCACTGATTTTTAGATCAGCGATATCTCCTTCATCCGGACTCCGATTCAACCAATTTTTTTTTTGAAATCGGCTATTTTTTAAAAATGAATACAGATCTAAAATTATATTTTGCAGATCTTGCACCAAAACGTACAGATCTGATATGCAAACTCGCCACCCAAAAATCCTGCAAAAAATAAAAAGAAATTCTCCACGGTTTGCCCAAGAAAGTGCTCTGATACCACTTGTTATAGATCTGATATGAAAATATAAGACAATGAAAATAAACCCAAGAAATAACAAGATTTGAATATAGATAGAAATGATTCACTTTATTGATCAAACCCTTAAGGTAGGGCAACACCATATATTCACTCCTTAAGGAAGGAGAACACTCCACAAGCCATATGCCTGTTCATACAATAATACTTCACACCCCTCAATGTGGAGTCTCTAGCATCTTTATAGGCCTCATACATACAATACCATGAGTCATTACCATGGTTCCCTCCTACCATCAAACTAATACCATGGGCCCATTACATTATTATTAACTACTTGTGGTCCCTTACATGACATGGGTTAAGCACCTTATTTATTACTATGGCCCATCCCATTATTACATTATTACCTTGGGTACCTCCGTTTGTACCTCCCTTTGTTCTATATTTTTTTGGTGTATGCCAGGTTATTGTTGGGAAGACTTATGAGCATGGAGACCACCATATTAAGATATGTGGAGAAATTAAATGGGACTAATTTTTCCCTATGGAAGGCGTAGATGGAGGACATATTGATTTTAAAGGATCAGTATTTGTTGATTGAGGGTGTGGTGAAGAAGACCTCATCAATGATAGATGAAGAATGGAATAAGCTAGATAGAAAGACCATCGTCACAATTCATCGGTATTTGGAAAAGAATGTATACTTTCATGTCATTAGAGAAAAGACAACATAGGGGTTGTGGAAAAAGTTGCATGATTTAGATGAGAAGAACAAGGCATCAAACAAAGTCTTCTTGACGAGGAAGTTTTGCAGTCTCAAGATGAAGGAAGTTGCTTCAGTGGTAGAGCATTTGAACTAGTTTAATGTAATAACAAGTCACCTTGCCTCTATCAAAATTATTTTGGATGGAGAGATTAGAGCCATATTATTATTGTGCTCTATGTCAGATAGATGAGAGAATTTGATAGTAGCTATTAGCACTTCAACACCTGCAGGGACCCTGAAGTTTGATGACATCAGTAGCAGTTTAATGAATGAGGAGTTTCATCACAAATCAATTGCGGAAAACCAAGGAGGAGAAGCTCTAGTCTTAGTTGATCGTGGAAAGAAAATTGAACATGTTAGTCAGGGGCATTCAAAATCAAGAGGTAGATCGAAATCAAGAACTAGAAGACTCACTTGTTTCCATTGTGGAAGAGCAGGACACAAGAGAAAGGATTGTTGGTTTTGGAAGAAGGAACAAAAGGAGAATTAGGAACAAAAATCAATCAACACAAATAAAAAATATAACAACATAAAGGAAGGTGAGACTACTTTTGTAGCTTTTGAAAGTGATGTTTTGCTTACTGTTTCAGTAGAATAAGAATTTAGTAGTAGCATTGATGTGGTACTCAACTCAAGGGCATCTCACCATGTGACCCCATGTTAAAATAATTTTGTTACATATGAAGATGTTGATCATGGTAAAGTACATTTAGGAAATAATCATTTTTGTAATATTGTTGGAGTGGGGGATGTCAAAATCAAGTCACAGGGTGGACAAGGTATCTTGCTAAAATAGGTTAGGCATGTCCCAGAGATACGTATGATTTTAATCTCTATGAGACGATTTAATGATAAAGGTTGCTCCATAACCTTTGGGAAATGTGGCTGGGAAATTACTAAAAGGTCACTGGTGTTGGCTAAAGGATCTATGACAAGAACCTTGAATAGAATGAAGGGAACAACAGAGATATCAGATACACTTTCTATTGCAAAATAAGAAAGCTCAGTGGAGTTATGGCGTAAGTGCTTTTGCCACATGAGTGAAAAGGGGCTAAAATTTTTGTTTTTAAAAGTCTACTTCCAGATTTGAAATCTTATGAACTTGATCTTTGAGAACATTGTATTTGTGATAAGCAAAGAAGGGCTTCTTTTATCAGAGGTGGTCATGAAAGGAAAATAAATTTGTTAGAATTAATACACTTTGATGTGTTTGGATTGCTAAATATTAAGTCTTTAGGAGGAGCTTCATATTTTGTTACATTCATAGATGATGCATATAGGAAGCTTTAGGCCTACCCTATGAAAAATAAAGGTGAGACATTTGAGATATTTCAAAATTTTCATGTTGTTTTTGAAAGGGAGACTAATAAATTACTCAAGTGTTTGAGAACATATAATGGTGGGGAGTATTTCTCTAATCCTTTCAAGGATTATTGTAATAAGTTTGACATTAAACATGAAAAGATTGTGCATGGTACTCCACAATAAATGGTGCTACAGAAAGGATGAAATGCGCTATTATGGAGAAGGTGAGGAGTTCATTATAAAATTTTGAATTAGAAAATCATTTTTGGAAAGAAGCTGTAAGGATAGTTTGCTACCTCATTAATCACTCACCTTCTATAGTCTTAGTTGGTGGTATTCCTAAAGAAGTTTGGATCAGGAAAAGGGTAACTTATTCTCACCAAATTTTTTTGGAAGTGAAGCATTTATGCATGTTCCCAAAGAGCATAGAAGCAAATTAGAGGATTGTTGGCTTATAGGGGCTTGACCCAGATTCGAAAGAGTTATTTGGCCAAACAAATCCCACAGCTACCGGCCCTTTTGGCAACAGCCAGCGGAGCGCAGACTGAGGTGTCACCCGAGGTAGTAGGGGAGGGTGCTGGAACCAGGTTTCTGCACCCTTGGGATGTTTGGACGTGGTCTGGAGGTTTCGTGCACTGTTTTGTGGCTTCATACCACTCTGCTTTGCATAGATCCAGGCCCAGAATACTCCCTAATACTTCTTAATGAGTTGTTTATATATTCAATCTACTTTTTTATGGTCTTTAAGCAAACATTTATCAGAATTAACCAGTCTCCGCACTTAAAATAGACACAGATTCACATAGATTCATAACATAAGAGCCTCTATCTACTACCCAATATCCTCCACTCGGACTTATAGACGCTTTAAACTTTCCTTCTCAAAAACCCATTACATATCAGATCCAATATTTCATACCAAAAAGCTACTTCTACCCACAGAGCCTCGCTCTATTTATACATTTCCATGGACCGTGATCCATTGGCGGGCTGACTCAAATTACATTTATTTACATTATTTTTGGGTGGACTACCCTTTGACTCAACTTATTACAAATTGCGCTTCGTGCATCCCGCGGAGTCTTTACGTATCTTTACCCAAAATTTCGAGCTTTGTGCCCCATGACCATTGTGTGGGGCTTTTGCTACCTAATAGTCCCCCAACACAATCATTGTGACTCGTCCTGAGTCACTCAACTAGTGCGGCAATCTTCACATGGAGGTCAATTAGCGGCATCTGTGCTTCGCTTGTACTGGCAGCAAACTCTTCCATCATTTGCTGCATGAGTTCCATGTGTGTCGCTGACAAATCAGTCTCTGTCTCTGCTATTGCCATGGTGGCATACTCTATTTGCGTGTGTGCTACCTTGCGCTCTATGGTGGTCAAGACCGTAAATGCCTCATCCAGCCATGGTTGGAGATGGGCTTTAATCACCGCTTCCTTCTGTCTGGCGGCGTCAGCTTGGATTTTCAGGTCCTAGGCCTCCCTTATCTTAGCCAAGTGCTGCGTAATAACAACGGTCTGCACGGTTCCTTTGATCGTATCATAGGCTTGCTGGAGCTCCTGGCCTCAGTTTCCAATCGCTGAAGTGTTGGATCCTCTTGGAGGGAGGTGAGCATAACAATCGACTGGGTTAATAGGTCAGTACATTCCTTCATTGAATGTGTGAGCATCTTGCGCCCAAAGGTAATGATGTTTCTGCACTGCTCGGTGATCTCTGGGGGCGTCGACGGCTGAACCTACAGTTTTAAGTCCGCGATCTGCAAACTGAGCTCCAGCTAGATCCACGTGGCCTCCTCCTTTGCTTGATGAAACCCAGTAGCCAATTTGTGGATTCGTGTCTCAATAGGTAGCTTAGCCCCAATCTCCAGCTCAGGGGCACTCGAGCAGGCTTCCGCTACTAGCTGCTCCACCTGTTGCTTCTATGTGACTGCTTCGTCCTGTTGGAGGTGCAACTGTTCTATATTAATTTTCTGTTCTCAGAGTACCTGTTCAGTGCAGCCTTCCCTGGCGTGGAGGTCCATGGTGGCGATGTCTTGGAGCTCTTCCAAATTTTCTCGCGGTAGGGCATCCACGTTTAGTCCCAACCCTGTAAGCCATCCTAGCACAACTCGGTCTTTCGCGTTTGCAATGATCAATGCTCCTGCTGGAATTGCGATGGTATGAGCCATTTGGGCCTTCAACAATGGCTTAGTGGCTGTCATACTGGGAACCCTTAAGTAGCGTTGGTGCCCATTGGCACGATCCGTATCCCAAGTTCCTGTAGCTATGTATGGAGCTCCCCCAACACAATCTGCTACTCTGACATGGCCTCGTCAATGGCATCCTGAGCGGCATCACGAATGGTGTCCCCTATGTCATCTAGGTCGCCCTCAATTAAGGTGGTCATTTCGCTGTCTGATTTAGATGCCTTCGCCTTCTTTCGTGGCTTCGTCCTTTCTGTTTTTGCTGATCGTTTCAAAGGCGTATCCATGGCAGTTGATGGTGGTTCTTCCGCGGCCATCTTAGTGGGTGCCTTCTGACTACTTTTGTCCTTTTTCAACGTTGCCCCTCCTAGTGGTGCCTTTCCTGTTACCGCCTATGCTGCCTCCCGAGATGCCTGAACCTCCGCAATGTGTTGTTCATTCTGATTTTGCTGTGCGACGCGCTTAGCTTCCTCCTTTTGCTTCCGGTTGGCGGCCTCATTATGCCCTACTGCCTTTGGTCCGTGCCATGCCGGTGGCGAGGTATCCAAAACTGCGTCAATAACTTCATTAATGGCAACAAAAGGGAGTGAGGTCCATGTGCGGTTAGGGTCCTTACGCGCCCTGATGTAGACATAATGCATGTCTGCTTTAAAATCGGCAATATGCTTCACACTTTCATAGATTTCGTTGGATAGGTGGGGTTGTGCGTTAATCCATTGGAGCACATTTGCATCCATCAGTATCCAAAAGATCTTGATGCTTTGAATTCATTCAGCGTCCCTTGTCGCCCAAAGGGAGGTGTATTTGGTAGCTTTCGGCCAATACTAGTCCAAGATAGGAAACTGGTTGTCTTTGGGTAAGTCAGTAACCAACATAATGAAAACAACAGCCACGCATAATGGAAGGTCTTGCCCTCCTCCTTCACCTCTTGGTAGTTGGTTAGAAACTCTTCACAAAGGAACTGTGACCAATTGAACTGTTCTCTAGCTGCGCATTCCTCAGCGAGCGTAATGACTACTGCTGGAACCCCAGTGTCACGGCATTTTCGCATCACTTTCCCTACCAAGAATTGGGTGGCGACACGGACTGCTTTATCTGAAACGATATCAATGATGTATCCTCACTGTCCCTTCTTGAGCTTATACTTCTTTTTTAGGTTGTCTATCATCGTTAGATCGCCACTTCTATCAACAAGTTCTTAGGGGTCTCTTCCCTCACAGGGAAGCTACGAGATCTGATGAACAAGTTCGGCTGTGATTCGGACGGATTTGCCAATCCATAATATGTCCTCATGGACCAAACAGAGCAACTTCCTTATGACTAACATTGTGATAGGAGGCCAGAGAAAGTGGGGAATGGACAAGAGACAAAGAAACCCGACATTTTCCACCTTTCGCAGCCACTCCTTTGGCTATAGTGTTGTAATCATCCTGTTTGCACTCTGCTCCATCAATGTGCCAGTCACCAAATGGGGAAATTTTGTTGTATCGGCCAAGTCCCAGTCTTCAAATTTCATTGTCGCAATACAGCCAACCACCAAGCTTTCCACTGGGACTCCTTTTGGAAGAGACGGGGTGATGAGTACAGTGTCGACTTCATCCAGATTGGTAGGTACCTTCACCTTCCCCTTGCTTGGAGGAACATACTTGGGTTGTCGTACTGGCTGGATGGGATCCTCTTCCTCTTCGACATATGTTAGAGAACCCTCTTCCTCCTCGTCGCTTTCAATTGTGACCGTTTTACCCTTTTCCTCCATCGTGAACTTGCTAAAGTGTAGGTGTCGTGGTGACCTCCTTACTAGTTCTGGAATCTGGGGGTCCTTCCTGGCCCACGGCGTCCGGGGTGATTTAGGGAGCTCGGCTATCTACGGCGTGGCTTTTTGTGGACTATCTGTGGTAGGGTTTTGTTGGGTCCCTATAATACTAGTGATTACCCCATTACTATTGTAGTTATACCCCTTATTTATATTGATGTACCCATGTAGTGCCCATATTGTTACTATTGTGCCACATAGAAGCCCACTATTGTTATTGTTGTGCCCTACAATATTATTGTTATGTAGGCTTTGATTGTATTGGGACCACTTAGACTCCTATATATAGAAAGGAGGTATTTTCATTTGTATCATCCAAGAATTGTTCATTTATGTAATGTAAAGGAGGTTGCCCCCTCGAAGAGGCTGAATTCTAAGGCGTGGATCTCTCTTTTCTATCTTTTTGTGAGCTGGTTTCATAACATTTGGTATCAGAGCTTTGGATTCTAGGGTTTCGCTGCTCCAAACAGGTCATCGTGGCATTTTCGCTATAACGTTTTTTCTGTGACGTTTCAGAAGTCGCAAAAAAAACCCATTTGAGAAGACATCGTGCTGAACCTTGGGTCCGAATTTCAGAGCTTTTCGCGCGATATTTTCAGAGATATGATCTGAGGAAGTTGGTCTTTTTGCAGACTCCTGAATTACATTCAAAACAGGTGACCTGGGGAAAATCGTCATAACTTTCTTTCTGAGCATCAGATTGAAATTTCGTAAGAAGGTACAGAAAGAGGACGGACTGTAGTTTCTTGTGGGTGTTTTTCAGATCAAAGGTCGAAACAGTGACTCGTGGCACGTCGTACAAGTTCGCTCTACTGAACCAGTCTAAAAGCAAGTCACTGTGGGAGATTTCACATAACTCTTCCTTGGAGAATCCAATTTGGCTCAGACTTGTGGCATTGGAAAGAGGACGCAGAAGGCTACTACAGGTAGCAATTTCAGAATTGGATGATCCGAAATTACAGAGATACATCAGATTCAATATCAGGCTTCTATAAAGTGAAAAAAGGTGTGTAGTTTTTTTTTATTTTTGTGTAAGCTTGGTTTAACGAAATTCAAAGGGCATAGTAAAGCATTATTATCGGTAACTGATGCCCCGAGGAAAGAAAATGCAAACACCTAGTAAGGAACCTGAAAGCTCTAGCATGACTCATGAAGAAGAGGAAGAAATGCTACATGATATATCAAAATTACAAGAACAAGTGCAACAAATGTCACGCTCACAAAAGCTAACAGAAGCTAAGATAAGTGGCGTGGAATCTAAGGTAAATGGCGTGGAATCTAAGATAAATGGCATGGAAGCTAAGATGGAGGATTCGATGGCAAATTTGAAGATAGATTTGAATACAAACATGGAAGAATTGAAGAAGTTGCTACAAGAAAGGGTCACTAATGGTGAAAAGGTAGTAAAGGAAACTCATGATGAGAACAAAAGAAATGTTAATCATGATTCCATAGACTCTAATGTTGGATCAAAGACTCACCATGTTCCAAAAATCGATATGAGGAAGTTTGATGGCAAGGATCCCGCCACATGGATATTACAGATGGAGCAATTCTTCGATCTCAATAATGTGCAAAACACACAAAAGGTACGTATGGCAACTTTATATTTGGAACCAAATCAGTTTGTATGGTATCAATGGCTTTGTTCTCGTAAACAATTTATCACTTGGGCAATTTTTACGGAAGAATTGATAGCACATTATGAGGATACAAAAAGCAACACTTTTTTTAGCCAATTGATAAGTCTCAAACAAAAGGGTTCAATAATGGAGCACATTGAGGAGTTCCAAAAATTGAACATAAGGGTAAAAGATATTCCAGAGGAGCATAGGATTGATGTGTTCATAGGGTCTTTAAAGGATAATATCCAACATGATGTGCGCCTTTGGGAACCTGATTCATTAGAGAAGGCATTCAGGTTAGCAAGAAAAATGGAAAGCAAAATTATGGCAACTAGGAAGCATACCATTCACAACTATAAAGACGGAAGTGTTGTTGCCCATAGTCTTCCACAACCTACAAGGTTGACACCACAACAATTGGAAGAAAAAAGAGCAAAAGGGCTTTGTTACAATTGTGATAGCAAATACACAAAAGGTCATAAGTGTGCTGAGAAGAAATTATTCTACATAGATTGTGAAGAGGAAGAAGAAAAGGAGCAAGAAAGGTCAAAAGAAGAGGATATATTCCAGGAACAAAGCCTAGATGAAGAACAAATAAATCCGACCATATCTTGTAATGCATTGGCAGGAATTACCACTCCTCAAACCATCAAGATAGAAGGACAAATCAAGAAGAAAAAGGTAATAGTGTTGATTGATTCAGGAAGCACCCACAATTTTATTCATTGTAGGGTAGCAAAAGAATTGAATTGCTTCCTATATCCAGCACCAGAGTGTCAAGTGATGATTGCAAATGGAGGAACAATAAATTGTTCTGGAAAGTGCCATAATATCAAGCTATCCATGGGAGAATATGTATTGACTAGCCCAATGCTTTCCATTCCAATGGGAGGTGCTGATGTTGTACTAGGAGTCCAATGGCTACAATCCTTGGGTACAATAGCTTTTAATTTTCAAGAACTTTTCATGAAATTTTCTGTGGAAGGAAAGGAAGTTGAATTAAGGGGTATTGCAGGGAAACCAGGAAAGATAATCAGCTCTAATGGTATGACAAAGCTTCTAAAAAAGGAGCAAAGAGGTGTAATTGCACAATTATGTTCGCTAGATGTTTCCACATTGGAATCATCTATTTCTCCAGATCTCCAAAAAGTCCTGGACAATCATTCCAAGGTATTTGAGACTCCCAAAGGTCTCCCACCTATGCGTGATCATGATCATGCTATTCATCTGATTCCAGGAAGTGTTCCTCCAAACATCAGGCCGTACAGATATCCATATGTCCAAAAAAGTGAAATTGAACGTATGGTTGCAGAAATGCTAGAGGCTGGTATAATTCAACCGAGTCAAAGTTCTTTCTCAGCTCCAGTAGTATTGGTGCACAAGAAGGATGGATCATGGCGCATGTGTCCAGATTATAGGGAGCTCAACAAGCTCACTATTAAAGATAAGTTCCCCATTCCTGTTATTGATGAATTACTGGATGAATTGCATGGATCAATTTACTTCACCAAGTTGGATCTTCGTTCGGGATATCATCAAATCAGAATGAAGATTGAAGACATTCCGAAAACAACATTTAGAACTCATGAGGGTCATTATGAATTTTTGGTCATGCCTTTTGGCCTTACCAATGCACCTTCAACATTTCAAGGTTTGATGAATTCAATTTTCAAACCATTCCTTAGAAAATTTGTGTTAGTATTTTTTGATGATATACTAATCTACAGCAAGTCTTGGAAGGATCATGTTGAACATGTTGACAGGGTGCTACAACTATTGGAGGAGAAACAATTATATGCAAAAAGATCCAAATGTTTCTTTGGAGTCCAGGAGGTGGAATATTTGGGTCATATTGTATCTCATGAAGGAGTTAAGGTAGACCCTAGCAAAATTAAAGCCATTAAGGAATGGAAAATCCCCACATCCATAAAGCATCTGCGAGGATTTCTTGGGTTGACAGGGTATTATCGCAAGTTTGTTAAGAATTATGGGAGAATAGCAGCACCTCTAACAACATTATTGAAGAAAGATTCATTTTCATGGACTTCGGAAGCAACAAAGGCCTTTGAACATCTTAAAGAGGCAATGTGCCAAGCACCGGTCTTAGCTACACCGGACTTCACAAAAACCTTTATTGTGGAATGTGATGCTTCAGGAAATGGAATTGGTGCTGTTCTAATGCAAGATGAAAGACCCATTGCTTTTGAAAGTCGTCCAATCAAGGGAAAGTTTTTAAGCAAAGCTATTTATGAGAAGGAAATGTTGGCAATACTCCATGCACTTAAGAAATGGCGACCCTACCTAATGGGAAGACACTTCAAGGTAAAAACGGATCATGATAGCCTTAAATACTTTTTAGAACAAAGATTATCCTCTGAAGAGCAACAAAAGTGGGTCACAAAGATGTTGGGTTATGACTTTGAAATCATCTACAAAAAAGGGAAGCAAAATGTGGTGGCAGATGCACTCTCAAGAAAGGATGAGGATGTGGAAGCATTGTTGTGTGCCATTTCTATTATCCAACCAGATTGGATAAACGAAGCAAGGGAGGAATGGAAGAATGACGAAGAAGTGTGGGCACTTATTCAAAAGCTACAACAAGATTCCAGTACTTCTGATACATTTAGCTGGAAAAATGATTCGTTATGGTACAAAGATCGCTTATACCTCTGTAAGAATTCCCAGCTAAAACAAAAGATTCTTATGGAATTGCACACTTCTCCCTTAGGAGGGCACTCAGGATTTTTAAAAACTTACCACAGGGTTAAGAAGGAATTTTTTTGGGATGGCCTTAAATCAGATATTCAAAAGTTTGTGGCGGAATGTTTGGTTTGCCAAAAAATAAAGTTGAAACAATTAAGACACCGGGTCTATTACAACCTTTATCCATTCCAAGCCAACGTTGGGAGGAGGTTTCAATGGATTTTATCACAGGTTTACCCAAGTCTGAGGGAAAGAGTGTCATCATGGTGGTAGTTGACAGACTTACCAAGTATGCACACTTTTGTGCATTATCACATCCATTTAAAGCCAGTACAGTTTCTACTGCATTTATGGAAACAGTTCAAAAGCTACATGGAAACCCAAAGATTATTGTAAGTGACAGAGATCCCATTTTCACTGGAAATTTTTGGACAGAATTATTTTCTTGTCTTGGTACTCAGTTAGCTCATAGCTCATCTTATCATCCTCAATCTGATGGGCAAACTGAGATAGTAAACAAATGTTTGGAAGGATATCTTCGTTGCTTTGTATCTGATAAACAGACACAATGGGTCAAATGGTTGCCTCTGGCTGAATGGTGGTATAACACTTCCTTCCATACAGCAACAAAAATGACCCCATTTATGGCACTTTATGGGTATCAACCACCATCCATCACATCATATTTAAGAGAAAATTCTAAGGTTCAGGCAGTGGAACATCACATCGAACATCAACAACAAGTCCTCCAACTCTTAAAGGATAACCTTGTGTTGGCACAGAATAGAATGAAACAACAGGCAGATCAACATCGCAGTGAAAGAAGTTTTGATGTAGGTGATTGGGTATTCCTACGGCTACAACCATATAAGCAAATGTCCCTCAAGCAAGCTAAGAAGGATAATAAATTATCACCAAAGTATTATGGTCCGTACAAGGTGTTGCAAAAGATTGGTACTATGGCATACAAATTGGAGCTTCCTGCAGCTTCTCGATTGCACCCAGTTTTCCATGTTTCATGTTTAAAGAAGGTTATAGGCGACAAGCTCCCAGTTCAAACAATATTGCCAGAACTTGACGAAGAAGGAAAAATTATATTGGAACCGGAAGCAGTCACAGAAACAAGAACTCGACAGCTACGAAATCGATCAATTTCAGAGTATCTTATCAAGTGGAAGAACTTATCCGCTGAAGATTCCACATGGGAGGATGAGAATTTTATGCAGAAGTATCCAGAACTACTCAAGCGTTGAGGACAACACTTTTTTGAAGGAGAGGGGCATGTTGGGTCCCTATAATACTAGTGATTACCCCATTACTATTGTAGTTATACCCCTTATTTATATTGATGTACCCATGTAGTGCCCATATTGTTACTATTGTGCCACATAGAAGCCCACTATTGTTATTGTTGTGCCCTACAATATTATTGTTATGTAGGCTTTGATTGTATTGGGACCACTTAGACTCCTATATATAGAAAGGAGGTATTTTCATTTGTATCATCCAAGAATTGTTCATTTATGTAATGTAAAGGAGGTTGCCCCCTCGAAGAGGCTGAATTCTAAGGCGTGGATCTCTCTTTTCTATCTTTTTGTGAGCTGGTTTCATAACAGGTTTGTCAACCTGCTAATTGCTTCCCGATAATGTTTTGGCAATGCCTGAAACCACATACTTTCTTCTAGTTGCTTGTCATTCATCTTGCGCTCGGGTTGGACCTAGGGTGTCTTTTTTGTGGAATGGTAAAGTGGGGTTGTGTGACCATTACTATGATTATATATGATTTCAAATTTAACCTCGACTGTTTGCCCTTGTTGTGGCTCATAAATGTGATTTTGGCGGTTACTCTTCTGCCTTAATTGCCTGCCGCCTGCTCCAACGTTCCTTAAATAGGCCATCATATCATGAACAGTACTTGAAATAGTCACTTTCCATCCTTCCCCTGTAGTAGCGAATCCCCATGTACGCAGGTGTGTTTTTCGTATGTGCACTGCAACTATGTCTCATAGCTTCTCAGTAGCCTGTTTTATAGTCTCGCGCCCTCTTCCAACTGCATGGAGCGTTGGGACTGGGCCTCCTATGGATAGTCAGGTGAGTGAACCCCTCGTGAGGGTCTTCCATTTCCCGACTAGCCCGGGCTGTGGGCACCCTTTGCATTCCCTTTATTCTACTAGCAGATTGCGGTTTGTGCGGCCTTGTACTCCCGGGTGTAATCATAACCATGCTAGCGGGGTCGCTGCTTGTAGTAGTGTAGGAGAGCTAGCCATGTCTGATTCCTTCATTAGTTCCTTCACGTAGCCCATGTTGGTGACTTCTAAATGTAGCTTATCAATTGCTTCATCTAGCCTCGCACTTCGTTCTCAAAGTCTGGCCCCAGTTTCTTCTAACTTACAAAGTTGTATTTTGCAATGCCAAACGGCTGCTCAGAGCTTCTGAATCCTTTCATGGATGTTGTCACAGGTAGGATGGGCTATATATGTACTGGTTTTTCTGTTCATGGAGAGAGTTCCTTGCCCGGCCCCGCGATCCCTCATTTCGTGCAGATTTGGTTGGGATGATGGTCACGTGATGTGCACCCGTACCCTTCGTTGTTGATGGATGACCACTCTGTACCAACGTGGCTGCTGTGCACGTCCTCCAACCCGTACCTGGAACCGCCTCCTGCATCTCAGCTTCTGTGCCCTCCATCCGGGTGTGCGCGGTGCATATTCCGACGCACCAGGCTACTCCTGTGCTACAGTTAAGGTGCCAAGCTTGACGAGCTGTCCCTCATTCTTTGCGCCATTCTCCACCGGCTGTTGTCTTTCTTTTGTGGTCACGCGTCGCAATGATCGAATCATCATATTACAGTTAAGTGTCGTAACTTCCTACAATCGGTTTTGCCATCGCTCAGTCTCCTCATCTGAATCCGCTGTGCAAGTGTTATCGTGCTCCCATGAGATTCTTCCATCGTCTATGGAATGCATCCGATCTTTGTCTTATGCTGTTATCTGATAGATACAGTCTAGTTCATCGTCACTCTCCTTGTCTCGCACTGGTTTGGTGTAGTGCTCTCCTTCCATTGGGTCCAACGGAACTACTACCTGCAGTGACTTCTTTTCGAATGTCATTTTCCGTTTCTTTAAATTAATGATCCCTTTCATGTTCGTCGCCCAATCAATTCCAAGCAATGCAGGGTAAGGATTATTGTCATCAACAATCTCTTTTACCTTGAAATTGGTCTGTGTACTTACGCCTTCGATGTCCACGGTCACCCCTTGTAGTCAGCCCATTGTTAATATCTTTTGATGGTTGGCCATCCTTAGTTGAATCGGGGACCATTGTAGTGCAGACTTGCCCATGCGCTCCCATTTTTTCTTAGGAAACACGTTTGCATCTGAGCCTAAGTCTAGGATGACCTGATCCATCTCGTATTCGCTGATTTGCGCTATCATTCTCATTTCTCGTCTAGTGCGCAGAGCATGTCTTCCTATTTTCCGGAATACATGTGGCTCGCCCAATCCGGTGCACCTAGTGATCAGCTCCTGTAGTCCTTTAATGGCTTTAGTATCGCGCAGCAGCTTCATGCAGGTTTCAAGAAAGGTAGTAATCATGGAGGGTCCAATCTCGGCTCCATTTGGTCCCTCCTACCTGGAGTATAAACTTCTGCGAAGCTCTTCTGAGCTTCCTTAAGCGTCTTCATCCCTTGTTCTGGCTCAGAGTCAGGTTCCTTTGTAGGTGTGTCACGCCTCTTCCTGTCTTCTGCAAGCTCTTTCTGCGTATCACCTCCTATGGTTGTGCCGCTCCTCAATACCATATTTATACTAGGGTCCGCTTCGCGTGGTTTTGATCGCATCATCTGGACATTTTGAGTTGGTGTAGGTTGTAACACTCCCTTCTCATACATCTAGGAAATTAATGTTGGACAATCTACCATTTCATGATCAAACTGCTCATAATAGGGGCAAGAGATCCTGCTCGGGTTAGTGCAGTCGCGAGCGTAGTATCCTGGCCCTCCATAGTTATAACAAATCAGCTGTCTGCGGCCCCATCTGGGCCCCATTCCTCTTCCTCGGCTACGTCCTTGAAATCCTTCTCTCACTTCAGTCTTCACTCTATAAGCTGGGGTTCTTTCCATCATTAAGTCATAACTTTGACATGTTCACTCATTGTGACCTATTGATCGACAAAAGTTGCAGTATAGCTGTTGCAGGGTCTAGGTATACTTTTGTAATAGGTGGCAGTTATCCGTTGCATGTTTTCCACCCACTTGACAAATTGCGCACCAGAGCACAACTGCGGAACTTGGTCTTGTTTGTACCTCCACTTCTAACAGCATCCCCCCCCCTGCACCCCAGATAGTTTGTGAAGATAGGGCAGGGATCCTTATCATGCCCTTAACTCTTGCATTTAATACAGCCTACTTTCGCACGTGCCTCCGGTCAAGGCACCCTTTCTTTCTTCAAGCTTTGCATTTCTAAACTCAAGTTTTGAAGTTGCACGTGGATTTGCTGAACTCCCAACCTTGGATCCAATATTAGGGTTTCGTGCAACCTAATTGCTATCTCTAGCACTTTATATTGGGTTGAGATCTTTGGTTGTGATAGAGCCATCCTTAGATGTGGTGTTAATGACGCCACAAACCATGCGTAGTGCTGTGCATCCGTCAGTGTCATGTTAGCCTGGTGAGTAGTGGTTTTTAATCTCTAGTCCAGGTCCCACAGAGTTTCACCAGGCAACATTGCGATCTCCTTGAACCCAATAACCGACTGTGTTTTTTATTTTGGTCGGCCAAACTCTTTGTTTAGCACGTCTTGGATTGCTACTATTCCCTCGTTTGGATGATCGGTTGAGTATTTTATGTATCACGTCAATGCGCGGTCCTGCAGTGCACTAAATAGAGTGGCCTTTTTGATGTTTTCATCTGTGATGCCTTGGGAATCCCATACAGACCTTATCACAAACCAGAATCGCCTTGGTTCCTCATTTCCTACACCATTAAATATTGGCAGCTTGACTATACTCACCATCTCTACCTTTGGTGGCGGTGGGGTTGGAGGTGGGGTCGGTGTCGGTGTGGATGGATTTAATGTAGGCGAAGTGGGTTATGGCATGGATGGAGGTGGTATTAGTGGGAAGCACTCCTTGATCAACCAGAATGCACTTCTTGGTGAGAACCTCATGAGCTCCTCCTCGTTTTCCCATGAAATAGAAATCAGAGGACTGTTCTCTGCCCCTCCTGTTTGATGGCAACCATTTCTGCTCCACGTTACTCCAGACATCAATAAATGTGCATAATATATTTTTCACACAACAACATCTTAATCCAAGTATTTAATGATTTGATATACTTAGCCCATGGTCCTTGGAGAAATCGCCTTTTTCCTTCACTATAACTCACAATTGTATCTATCGCAAATTCAGTGATAAATCCTCCTATTACCCGATCCAACCAATGATCTACTGTGCGTGCGATCTTCTCTTCAGTAGTTTCTAGCTTGGGCACTAGTTCTGGAGTCCACAAAATAGGTTGAGCTAATCTGCACCTTCCCACACTGTCAGCTAACCTCACGATCCACTCATACAGTTCTACTAGAAATGTCACAAAGAAGACCTCGTGAATATCTGTGTATATATAGCGGTCCAACTAATCTTCCTCCGATATCTGTGGGTTTTTGTTTTCCTAAATTGCAAACTCTTGGAGCTTAAGATCCCACCACTCTTCAATCTCTTTCTTTGTATGGTTCCAGTGTTCCAACATCAGACACCCCTTAGGCAGATCCCGGTCCCAACAACAGAACCATTTGTTGGCTTACAGGGGCTTGACCCAGGTTCAGAAGAGTTATTTGGCCAAACAAATCTCGTAGCTACCGGCCCTTTCAGCAACAACCTATAGAGTGCAGACTGAGGTCTCACCCGAGGTAGCAGGGGAGGGTGTTGGAACCAGGTTTCCGCACCCTTGGGATGTCTGGATGTGGTCTGGAGGTTTCGCGCACCATTCTGTGGCTTCGTGCCACTCTGCTTCACACAGATACGGGCCTAGAATACTCCTTAATACTTATTAATGCGTTGTTTTTTAGATTCAATCTACTTTTTATGGACTTTAAGAAAAAATTTATGAGAATTAAGTAGTTCACGCACTTAAAGTAGACACATACACAAGCGCATAGATCAAACAGTCATACAATAGCCAGATCTGTGAGAATTCAAATTTAATGTAGAATTTCAGGATCAACTTATCTTTATTCAATTTCTTCACCAATACATACAAATCTGCCCTGCGCACTCAGATGTAGGGGTCCGCGCACACAGCTGTGGATTCTTCCAGGCCTCTGTGGACACAACTACAGAGCCTCTATCTACTACCCAATACCCTTGACTCAAACTTATAAGCGCTTTTAGACTTTCCTTCTCAAAAACCCATTACATATCAGATCCAAGATTTCATACCAAAAAGCTACTTCTACCCATAGAGCCTCGCTCTATTTATACATTTCCATGGACTGCGATCCATGGGTGGGCCGACTCAACTTACATTTATTTACATTATTTTTAGGTAGACTACCCTTTGAATCAACTTATTACAAAACACGCTTCGTGCATCCCGTAGAGTCTTTACCCTATCTTTACCCAAAATTTTGGGCTTTGTGCCCTGTGACTGTTGCACGGGGCTTCTGCTACCCAATAAAGATAAATCAAGAAAGTGCATTTTTCTGGAATATGCAGATGGTGAGTTTGGCTACTATCTATGGGATCCAATTAATCACAAAATTGTTAGAAGCAGGGATGTAATGTTTAATGAATCTAAGATCTATAAAGGCTTGCAAGTGACACAAAGGTCAAGAAAATTGTTGACAAGTTTATAGAACAACAAGAAACGTCAGCCCGGCCCCAGGTAAGTTGTCGATCAGGTAAAATAGTTATCAATATAGATATTAACATTAGTTCACATATTATTATAGATATTAGCATAGTTTTGATTCTAGTATTAAGTTAGTCATTAGGTTATTCATATTTTATTAAATCTCTAATAATTATTAAAACAACTACAAGCTTGGATTTTAATTTAGATATTATTGTTTGTTTTAAAATAGTTAAGATTTTAATATAGGATGAATTTAGAATTTAATAGAGAATGGATATAGAATTTAAGTTATATTAATGAATTTATTTATTTATTAATATAGATATTAGGTTTTGTTAATATTAATACTATTATTTATATTAAGTTTTATAAAAAAATTTAGGTTAAATATTGGTTAGGTAGGGATCAAGTTTTATAAAGATATTAAGTTTTATTGTCTTTAGGTTATATAAATATTAATATTATATAGGTATTAGGATTTAAGATATTAATACTAATATACATTTTAGTTTTTTAGATTTTAATATTAATTCAGATTTTATGTTATATATAAAGAATTAGGATTTTAATAAATATTAATAAATATATTAGTTTCTACACATTGATATAGATAATTTGCTCTATTCATATTATTCTATTATTTATATTAAGTTATATATATTTTAGGTTATATAAATATTATATAAATATTATGTTATTTAGTGAACATGTAATATTAGGTTATATTATAATTTTAAAGTCATATTTTAGGATTTATGATGTTAATTTTAATATATATATTAGTTTTAGATATTATTATCAAAGATTTTAAGTTATATAATGTTTCATGATATTAATATTAAAATATATATATTAGTTTTTTAATATTAATATTAATTTAGATTTTAGTGTAATGTTTTTGGTTTTTTTTTTAGGGATATTAAATAAGTGATATTATTAATTTTAAAAATTAAAAATAAAAATTAAATAAATGACTTTATTTTTAAAATTAATATTAGGTTTCATTATAAATTTCTCTGGCCGACCTGTGCTGCTCCTTTAATATTCGTCCCTCATGAGTATTTATTTCCTCCATCTGGCTCTTCTTTTTCATCTTTCTCTTTACCCTGATGATGGATCCCATTTGGGATTTGAAGCGTTGGTGTAAAAATTCTACTACTGTGGATTCTCCGGTCAAAAATTCAAGAAAATATCCCACCATTGGTAGAATCTAAGCAACAAACTCAAGAATAGGATGTAAAACAAGGAGAAGAAAAATTGCCGCAAACATTACAAGGGATTCAAGTGGAAAACACACCACCATAGTTGGTTTGCTAGTCTACTATACCTCAAAATCAATCACAAAGGTATCCATCCTCAGATTTTATTTTTCTAACTAATGAAGGTGAGCCTAATTGTTTTCAAGAAGCTTGTGAAGTGGAAAGTACTAAAAATTGGAAGAAAGCAATGGAGGAAGAAATGGACTCTTTGTTGAAAAATAAAACTTGGGATCTACTGAAGCTTCCAAAAGGAAGAAATACCCTACAAAACAAATGGGTATACATGATTAAACATGATGGTGAGGAGAATAACGAAAGATACAAATCAAGGCTAATGGTGAAGGGATTTGCATAAAAAGAAGGTATTGACTTTACAAAAAAAAAATCACCTGTTGTTAAAATGTCTTCCATAAGAGTTATTCTTGGTCTTACTGTTGCTTTAGACTTGGAATGTGAACAATTAGATGTGAAGACAACCTTTTTTCATGGAGAATTGAAGGAAGAAATTTATATGGAATGGTCGGTAGGATTCAAGGTAAAAGGTAATCAAGACCTCGTCTACAGATTGAAAAGGAGCCTTTATGGGTTGAAACAGGCACCTAGCCAATGGTGTAAATAATTTGATTCATTTATGTTGGAGCATGGCTTCAAAAGACTAGAGGTTGATTATTGTGTCTACATAAAGAGGTATGACAAAGAAAGGTATATTATACTATTGTTGTATGCAGATGATAAGCTAGTTGTTGGACATGATAAGAACATGATTAATAAGTTGAAGAAGGACTTCAGTAATAAATTTGGAATGAAATATTTAGGTCCAGCATAACAAATATTGGGTATGAGGATGATATGTGATAGAAGAAGAAAAATTTGTGGTTGTCACAAGAAAAATATATTAAAAAGGTGTTATATAGGTTCAATATGAAAGATGCCAAACAAGTTGGTACACCCCTAGAATAAAACTTCAAACTTAGTGTTGATTTGTGCTCTTATGATGACAATAATAAAGAGGAAATGAGTAAAATCCCTTATGATTTAGCCATTGGTAACTTGATGTATTCCATGGTATATACTCATCCAAATATTTCACATTTAGTGGGAGTAGTGAGCAGGTTCCTTGCAAATCCAAACCAACAACATTGGCAAGAAGTAAAGTGGATTTTGAGGTATATCAAGGGTACTAGTACTAATTTTTTTTTTTTTTTGGGTAATAAAAATGTTGTTCTTGAAGGTTACACAGATGCAAACATGGCTGGAGATGTGAATACAAGAAAGTCCACCACTGGTTATTTATGTACTTTTGCAGGAGCAATAGTAGCCTAGATGTCTAGATTGCAGAAATTAGTGGCCCTCTCCACAACATAAGAAGAATACATCACTTCCACAGAACCTTCCAAAGAGATGTTGTGAATGCAATTATTTTTAGGAGAGTTGGGAATAAAACAAGTTAAATATTTGTTGTATTGTGATAGTCAGAGTGTTATTCATTTAGAAAAAAACCCAGCATATCATTTTAAGACAAAACACATTGATGTTTGATATCATTAGATCCATGAAGTGTTAAATGATGGGCTACTACAATTGGATAAAATACACACTACATAAAATCCAATTGATATGTTAATGAATACTTTACCAAGGGATAAACAAAATCTTTGTAGAACCTTGGCTGGAGTAATGTAAACATGATAACAATGCATCTTGGGAAAGGGTTTGTAGTGAGAAGAGAAATCAATGTCAAAAACATTCACTGAAGCTTCTATTTGGTCTCAAGTGGGAGATTGTTAGGCGTGAGACCAAATCAAGTCAAAGTTGTTAGTGCCCATGGTATTGGGTTGATCTGGGTAGATATTGGTGGCCACCTGCCTATTCCACTTGGACCGCCCACCATTGTTTCTTTGTATTTTTCAGTTTCCTTATTTGTAGTACAATTTACTATTTTTGGCTGTTTTTCAGGTCTTGAACTTTTGGAGCCGTTTTGAGGCCCTAAATGACGTTTTTTCTGGAAAAACTGGGACTAACATGCAGACCATGTTGGTCATTCAAAATTTGTATTCCTCAGATAGATCTTTCTAACGAGGTATTGTGCACATCAAACGAAGATCGTATGCCAAAGTTACGACCCCGGGAAGTTGATGTACCAATTTACCAAAACGGGACCCATAGTTTGTCGCTTCATCTCCTAGGGTTAGGTTTTTGGATGTTTAGGGCTTTCCATTATTTATCAATAATAAATAGGCCTTTGAGCCTCATTGTAACACAATTTAGAGGCACATAGCCACCACATCTCTTCTTAGAGATAAGCTACCATCGCCTGAGCTAGTCTTATTTCCATTGTGTTTGTAAGCATATTTTAGTATTTGATATTAATGAAATGAAGTGTTATTTTTGTTGCATCTTTGTATTTATGGTTATATTTTTAATTTTTTGTGTTCTTGTTTAAATCTGTATCAGTGGTATCAGAGCGGGTCTGCTCTTTCTCTGTTTTTCTTTGCATGTCCCCAATGAGGTGGGGTATAAGGAGTTAAGGCTAGATCTAGTTGAACCTTTGCAAGATCAACCTCAGAAACCCCGATGAACACCCATGGGGGAAGAAAAGAAAGATGAGGGAGTATGATATCCTATGAAAATATTGCTTGAGGAGGCCCTCACGAAACAAAGGAATGTGATGATGGTTAAATTTGCCCAGATCCTTCAACGGTTACCCACAAGCGGCGCATCCACATCCATCAACCACTCTGGGGTCTCCACTCCTTTTAAGGTACAAATGAACTTTGACATTCCCATATTTGAGGGCCAAATAGATGCAGACACCGAGATAAATGGTTAAATCTGCTAGAAGGATATTTTTCTATTCATGATTTTTCCAGCCGGGAAAAGATTACTTTTTCTCTCCTCAATGCTACCCCCCACGTCAAGGAGTGGTGGGAAACCTACTGTGAGAAGAAGGATGAAAGTACAACCTCACTTTTTCAGCCACACCCACTTGGAATTCATTTCGGGATGTCATCAAGGAGCATTACTACCCTGTTGGGAGCTATGAGGATAATTGCATAAAGTGGACCATGTTGCGGTAGGGAAGGGACCAAGATGTGCCTTAATTTACCAATGTTTTTCATACCCTTCACACAAAGTTGGGTATCAAGGGTATGAGAAATATTTGGTACTCAAGTATCGCAGCTACCTACACAAGTACATCCAGGATGAGATGGAGTTCTTGGACATCTCCTCGTTTAGCATGACGTACTGATACACTATCAAGATCGAGCAGAAGTTTAAACAGAAGAAGTGAGACTTTGGATTTGCGAATCTAAAGAAAGGGAAAGGTGCCCCCAACCTGTAAAAAATAGTACAAAGCCAAGGCAGGTGGACCAGGACAACCTACCAAAGCCACAAGCAAAGAACAACACCGTGAAGCTGAAGAAGGACATCGGAGGGTGGTGTGAGTTCCATAAGAGCTCCACTCACAGCACAAGTGAGTTTCAGGCTAAGCAGTCACTAATGGCCGAGCTAAAGGCTTCAGAATTATATGCATGTTTTGACTCTAATTTAGAACCCAACAAGGGGAATGACAAAGGGAAACATATTATCAATGCGGATCCCAACGCCACCTTTGCCACCACGAAGATCCAGAAGGAGGAACCCGAAGATCCAAAGGAGGAGGAGTGCCTCTTCCACTCCCAGATGTGGGTAAAGGGTTTCCTGCTACAATTCATTTTTGACAGCGGGAGCCAAAAGAACCTCATTTCAATAGAGGTGATGAAGCAGCTGGGTTTAATGACCACAACACACCCACAACTGTACACCATTGGGTGGCTTCACCAAGGACGGGATCTTTGCGTGAGCCAACAGTGTCGCCTTCCGTACAACATCAAGCCTTTCACGGATGAGGTGTTATGTGACGTTTTTCCCTTTGATGTTTGTGATGTATTATTAGGCCAACCATACTTGTGGAAGCGACATGATGTGTATGAGTGAATGCCTCTCTCTGTTATTGCTACCTTGGGAAATAAGTTGTACAGGATACCAGAGGTAGCATCGCATACTGCCATCTCTTTGGTTACTGCAAAATAATGTAGTAAGTTCATTTCCAAAATCGGGAAATTTATTTTCCTAATGATACACCCTCAGGGAAAATATAAGACACTAGCCACGACCTCTTAATAGGGCCCCTCCGCATGAAAAAAAGAGAGGACAAGGTCATAGAGGATTACAACTTCACATCCCCGCAGGGGTGACTCTGCATTGTTAGGTCAAGCACTCCATCGATATGACCCGTGGTGCATCATTTCCCAATGGACCAATCTATCGACACTCCGTTTTGGAGAACGATGAAATCAAGAGGCATATTCAAGAGATGCTGCAGAAAGGTCACATCTAACTGATTTCATCGCCCTGTGGGAGCCCTATAGTGTTGGTGCTGAAGAAGGATGGGACTTGGAGACTCTGTATTGACTATTAGGTGGCTAAACAAGATCATTCTTCGGAATAGGTACCAGATCCCACAGATTGATGACCTTCTGGACCAATTCAAGGGGAAAAATATTTCAACAAGATCGACATGAAGTCTGGATATCACTAGGTACCAATCAAACCCTCCAATGTGTGGAAGATTGCCTTCAAAGCCAAGGAGGATCTTTTTTGAATGGTTGGTTATGCCTTTCGGGTTGACGAATGCTCCTGCAGCCTTCAGGAGGCTGATGGATGACATCTTGCGGCCATTCACCAACTCATTTGTAGTGGTATACTTGGATGACATCCTACTTTTTAGCCAAAGTTGGGAAGAGCTCCTCCACTGCATCCAACAGGTTCTCCAAACACTATGGCAACACAAGCTATGTGCCAATTTTGAGAAATGCACTTTTGGCATGACTCATGTTCAGTATCTAGGATACATTATTAATGAACAAGGGGTGCATGTGAATCCAGCCAAGATCCAAGTCATTCGGGATTGGCCAACCCTAACCCCTCTGACAGAGCTCCGTAACTTTCTAGGTCTTGCCAATTTCTACCATAGGTTCATGTTGGGGTTCTCTCATATCACTTAGCCCTTGAGTCAAGTCACCAAGGGAGGAGTGAAAGAAAAATTATTTTGGTATGAATCTCAACAGAAGGCATTGGAAGAGTTGAAACACTGCCTCTGCAATGCACCAGTACTCACATTACCAGACTTGCAACATCCATTTGAGATCGAGACAGATGCGTCTGACTATGTTATTGTGGCAGTCCTTACTCAACTGGGGCATCCAATGGAATATCATAGTGAGACACTTTCATACACAACTCGGAAGTATCCCACTTATGACAAAGAGATGTATTCCATTGTGCAGGCCTACCAACATGTTGACAGTGTTGGACCCACCAACATGTAAGGGTATCTCCCTGGTAAGAAGTCCCCTTAGACCGTTTGGTGTAGGAGTCCCAGGAGTAGGTCGTATGGTAATGCCTTGAATATGATTTCACACAGAGGCAAGTAAGATGTCCTTGTTGGTAGCAAGGGTGTAAAAGCTATAGTAAGTTAAGGAAGGTGCATGAGAGGTTCTAACACACTGAGGGTGAAATGAGTGTGCCCCTTGGAAGCCTGTAATAGTACGCGTCTTGAAAGGGAACACATGAGTGAAGATGCATCACAAGATGGAAAGAAAGTTAGCGAGCAATCCAGAGTGATGGTTAAACTAACAACACATTTAAGAAATATCCATATAGATTCATACAGAATAGCCCATACATGCATGTGTCAACAAACAAATACGTATATCATTTAGAGTAAACCAGATAGCATAGAATACAATACAACATATGCATGAAACGTGATGGCTCTGTTATATTAAGAAGTGTAAGTTCCAGCCAAACAATACATCCATGTCCAACCAATAGTTCCAATAGCTGAACCTTACAACCACAACCACCTGCTCCTCTAAAGAGATGTACTACCTCTGTGCAGTGGAGAAGCTAAGGCTCATTATAATAATGTCCAAACTTTCTCTAAGATAGTCCTATCGGAATCTTGGTTGACCAAAATCCTTTACAATGAGTTATGAGGTTCTATTTATAGCAAAGGGTGGGGTGACCCTTGACATTCACCTTTGTGACAGTTCATCTATCCTCATGACTCTTCATCTACTCTATGACTATTACATCCAACTACTGATACTTGAACTTCCACTTGATAAGATGTTACATTAAAATGCACTCTTTCCTTTATTGCATTTGGGTGCATTGGTGTGGCTCCTCCATCCAACTTGTCTGCTAGCATGCACATGGTCTTCTTGGGTGCGGATGAACCAGAAACACATTGATGCATAGTGTCAGTTCCGATCTTCTAGTGTGTGCTAGTGGTCATGCGCATCAACTATCAACTGCATGTTCAGCTCCAGTCAGACTTGCTTCTTATCTTTGCCTCGGTGAGTGTGCTGAATGGGTGGGATCACATGCCTGTGCATAATGGCATGCATGCTACTGAATTCCCTTGCATGTGATCAACAACACTGCTCACCATGTCTATTCTGTGCCAATTGCGGGGATGGATCTATAACTTGTACGGGCGTAGTTTCATCTGTGAGTGCGTGTTGCACCCGCTGTTGTACCTATTCCTACTACAACTCATTCTCTCATCTATGCAACTCTTGTTCTTCTTTGAGTTGCTGCTTCAACACATGCAACTCCTTCTCTATTCTGTTCTCTGTCTTTGTGTGATCTTCATGTCGCGTCATCACCTCATAGACTGAGTCTCCAAATTTGATTTCATCACAAGTATATCTGCTTCAGCTTGTAATTTTTTTCTGCCTCTATGTTGTCAACAACCTTCCTCTCGTGTTCATTGTATCCGGTGTGCTGCCTTCAGCTACTGTTCATGGCGCTACAGCTATGATGTTGTTGTTGTCATATATTTATGTCCTTGTCTACGAAGAACTTAATGTCTTCGTGGGTAGGCAAGTTCATAGACACTTGATCAACTCCATCGCCAAGTGTGCTCTAAATGGTGTCTTCAACTCTTCTCTCGTGGATACCATTGTACCTGTGCTGCTGAGAGGTAGATGAATGCCTGCAATACCTAGAGACATGGCAACACTCATGGAAAGAAATCTGTTAGATGAAAACCAAAACGAACTTGAGAGCTGACTTGCAACATACCTATGTGACTGATCATGAAGGTCGTGCAATTTCTACCAGGAGGTCGAGAGATTGACTGCCAAAATTGCGCAAGGCATAGTCTAGCTATCAGGATGTTGAATAACTACTAGAAATGTGCAATTCACAGTCCAACCTGGTTTGCTGAGTACTGAAACTGCGTAATGCGCTATTTCTGTCAGTAGTGACATGCAACCAGCAAACTGCATTGTGTAGTTTCTGGGGCCAACAGGACACTACCTCTAAGAATTGTGCAATGCACGCCTGGAGGTTAGTGCCTGGCTAGAATTACGCAATTTCTGGAGGGAAGGAAGAGTCTTCTCTTCTGAAAATGCTTAGTGGTAGCTGGGAAAGGCACGATCCAGGCTAAGGCAGCCCAGTCTAGCCGACGGGTGACTGAAAACATGAGAAGTGTGAATGCATCATGAGATGAGTGCAAACAAGAGTGAATGATCATTCATGCAAACAACAAGTGTAGGATTCTGGAAATGGGAAGGCATGCATGTGTTTGAAGCAAGTCGCCACAACGACAACCATCCGTGCAAAAATAGTTTCATGCATGCGATAGTAGTGAGATGTTAACAAAAACTGAAACGATGCTAGTAGAAGCTAGTATGTATCAAAAAGACAACAAGCGCTCACTAAAATCAAGAAGACAACATTCATATGAAGCAAAACACAAAAAAAGTGCTAGAAGTGCAGCGCAAGACATGAAAAGAGAGCTTACCCCCAAAAAACTGAGTTGAATGTGCCGACGACTCCTAGATGTAATGTGGGATGTTAGAGCTACAAAATTGATGTGAGGAATGAGCCCTGCAACATCTGGTTGATGAGTTTTGATAAAATCGAGGTTACGACGTGCATTCCACAAATATAGGGAAAGCGACACTTGGTGGTAGTTTTCTGAAATGATCTTTGCATGTAACCTCCAACTACTGAAAATAGATCCCTGAAACAAGGGATGCCTTTGTATGCTGCCTTGGGAGGAATAACCCATGCATGGAAAATAGTTTTTCTCGGTCCTAGAGGGAACCGATCAACTCAAATACACATGCAACAGTCTGCTCAGCTGGGAGTAAAAAATGCACATTTTTGGGAGGGAGCTGGGATGGCTTCCTAAAGGGATTGCACAATTTTTGGGCAGAGCAGCTGAGTGCTACCTACGATTACGCAATTTTGGGCTGAGAAGTCCTGTTGGGAGGAATTGCACAATTTTTCCAGTCAACTGTGATAGGAAGATTTGCGCAATTATGGAGCCCAGTAGGCTGCCAGACAGAATTGCACAATTTCTATAGGGAAGTTTAGTTTCCCTCCAGAATTGTGCAATTTCTTGAGGGATCTACTCAGCCTATAGCTGGACCAAGCCTGGTGAAATAACCTATGAGGGGGATGCAATAATATTTGATGGGCAGGCTATCATTTTGCAAGAAAATCACTGAAGCTTATGTACTTGACAAGACAAGACACATTGCCATGAAAGGTTGGTAGGGAGGCTCCAAAACAAAACTAAGGAAAAATTGGAGGGTGGTTGTAGATGCTACAGCACGACAATAGAAGAATTACATCTTTTGGAAGGAAATGGTCATCCACATATATCACCAACCCCTACAGTTCATACAGATGCAAGGGAAGTTGCTGAATGATTGCCTACAGCAGTTCTATTTGAATATCAAGTACAAGAAGTGAAGCACCAATAATGTTGCAGACTACCTCAGCCGACCACCAATCATGGTGTTAACCACCGTGCTCAACTCTTGTGGGCATGAGACTTCTGATTGGCCACTCCTCTACAAAAGTGATCTAGAATTCGGCCACATATACCAGACGCTCTTGGAGGGTAGGTAAGTTCCATATTTTCACCTCCAGGATTCCTTGTTATGCCACTTGGGACAATTTTGTGTTCTTCAAGTGAGCGTACCAAGATGATTTGGGAAGGACACTACAGTCATGCCGCTGGGAATTTTGGGGTAGAGAAAATAGTGGTAATACTGTAGAAGTATTTTTATTGGCTGTATATTTGACAAGATGTCAGGAAGTGCATTAGATCCTGCACTGCCTGCGTCATTGCTAAACCAACCATTAATAACCAAGGCCTCTATACTACGTTGCCTACCCTTGGTCGACCTTGGGAATCCATCTCCATGGATTACATATAGGACCTTCCTTCTACTAAGCATGGCAATGACTGTGTTTTCGTTGTCATCGACAAATTCACGAATATGGACATTATGGCAGCTTGCAAGAAGAATATCACACTAGAAGCCATTGCTAAACTCTTCTTTGAACAAGTGTGGGTACACTTTGGGATCCCATAGTCTATCATCTCATATCAAGATAGTAGGTTCCTCAGTACATTTTGATCTAGTCTTTGGTCAATGTTAGACACCATGATCACTAATTCCACAACGTTCCATCCCCAACCTGATGGCTAGACAAAGGTCATCAACAAGAAGATTATACACATTCTATGCATGTACAACTCAAAGCATCCACACACATGGGATGAGAACCTCCCCTATGTCTAGCACAGCTATAACCGGGCTCTCCACAGCTCGACTGGACACAACCATTTTTAGGTGGGCTTGGGATTCCAGCCAATACGTTGTATTTATGTGGCCATACCATTTGCAGCTACTCAGGAAGATTCAACTCATGTCTAGTCTGAAGTCGATAAGGCAAAAAACTTCATTGAGCACATCCAACACATTCGCCTGTAGGTCGATGACATTGTAGAGAAATCAAATGCCAAGTACAAGTAGCAACATGATCAACATTAGGTGCCACACAAGTTTCAGGTGGGCGATAAAATTTGGTTGCATTTGCAGAAAGAACACCTTACCGGAGCCTATCAGAAACTCAAACCACTCTGATATGGCCCTTACACCATTACCAAGGCTATGGGAGACAATGCATTTGAGCTCAGCGTTCACTCATTCCTTGGCTTGCACCCAGTGTTCAATGTGGACTGCCTTCGACCATACTTCCCACCATTACTAGACACATTAGACATTGTCGAACAACTCACACCTACAGAGTTAAATCCAGACTGCATGGAACAAGCCACAACTGATCGGATCATGGACACGCAAATCAAGAAAAACTGACAACAAAGGATCCGGCTATATCGAGTTGTCAAAGCAATCCAACTCCTTCACCAGGGCAAGTGGCTCACCAGGGACCAAGTTCAGTAGAAGTTTCCTCATCTCATGGAGGAACTCAATGCAATGGGGGCCATTACTTCCTAAGGGGGTAGGAATGTTCCAAGTGGATATGGGTGGCCACCCTCCTATTCCACTTGGACCACCCACCATTGTTTCTTTCATTTTTTAGTTTCCTTATTTGTAGCACAATTTACTATTTATGGTAGTTTTTTGGATCTTGAACTTCTGGAGCCGTTTTTAGGCCATAAACGATGTTTTTTGGGAAAAATAGGACCAACATGGGTCATACATTGATGTTGGTCATTCAAAAGTTGTAGTCCTCTGATAGATCTTTCTAATGAGGTATTGTGTGCGTCAAACAGAGATCGTATGCCAAAGTTACGACCCAGGGAATTTGATGTACCAATTTAACCAAACGAGGCCCATATTGGCGCTTCATCTCCTAGGGTTAGGTTTTTGGATGTTTAGGGTTTCCATTTTTTCTCAATAATAAATATGCCTTTGAGCCTCATTATAACACAGTTCAAAGGCATGTAGCCACCACATCTCTTCTGAGAGATAAGCTACCATCGCCCAAGCTAGTCTTATTTCCATTCTGTTTGTAAGCATATTTCAGTATTTGATATTAATGAAATGAAGTGCTATTTCTGTTGCATCTTTTTATTTATGGTTATATTTGTAATTTGTTGCGTTCTTTTTTAAAACTGGATCATGGTCCCATGGTATTATAATAAAATATTTGTATATATAGGGGTGTGAGTGAAAAAAGGAAATATATGGGTGAGAAAGAATGAAGTGAGTGAAATTTATAAATATTTTCATTGTGATAATAAAATATACTAAACCCTTTCCTCGTGGTTTTTCCCCAAAATGAGGTTTTCCACGTAAATCTAGTGTTCTGTGTTTGAGTAAATTTTCTAGGTTATTTCTTGTTTTAGTGCATGAATTTTTATATATTTTTTTTGGTTAAATAATTTTTCTGATGTCTTTTATTAAGAAATGATTCTCGCTAAAGATGAAATAACTAGTGTAAAATGATAACAATTCTTGATGTTAAAGCGAAGATGAAAAACCACAAAACTCCAAACCTTCAACTTCTATAAATGAAATTAGATCAAACTAGATTAGTTTATGTTAGACATACTATATTAGGAACCAACTCAACTATACTAAGAATCAATGTCAAATAATGATATACACAATGTATATATAAATACATAAAGAAATTGTTGATTTACTTTTTGGGTCTTCTTGGACTCTAATAACCACTCACCATAACACAAACCTAATCCCGAGCATTAGTTGTCTAAAATTCCCCCCTTAATCCGAATGAATGTATCAAAGTCCAAGAATGAGAGCTCAAAAATGTAAAAAATGCATCTCAGCGAAGAGCTGAATGTCTCTCAGAAATGGTTTTTAAGGATGACAACAAACGAAGGATGGTGGTTTTTAAGAGAAAACCACAAAGAATACCTGTTGAGTCTCAAAACTGCTCTTTCCTTAGCAACTTTTCTCATCCCTCCTTCTTTGTTTTTCCATGAAGAAATGAATTCTTATCATCAATAACCACTATACATTGCCTTAAGGAGAACAATTTAGTGATTTACATGTTATACTTTTATGTTTGTTGTTTGAATAAGTTTTTGTCTCTTAGTTATGGAAGAGAACCTATTCTGCAGCGAATTGGCTGTTTTGCAGCTACTTCCATGCTTTTACAGGTTCTAGGTGTCAAAAGGAGGAAATGACTACATGGGTAGCTTGGAAAACATCATGGCATGGATCGTGTCCTATTCATCTAGCCCAGGTCGACAAGGAAGACTCTGGTCAAAGGGAAGTCAAACATAGAGACCTAAGGCAAACAGGACTCTGTTTTGCACACGTTTCACCATGATGGGATCCGAAACAACTTCCTGAGGCCACAGACTTCATCAGCCATCTGTGCAAACTGAATCCAACAACCATCACCTTAGATTTATGTCTCCAACAACCAAAGAAGAGAATTCCATGTGCTTCTCTACCTACATGTTTTGTTGTAGCTTATTTTTCTCCCTAAAACAATTGTATAATTTCTCTATAAATACTTGTGTGAGGAATGTAGAACCAATTCGAATTTGCTCATGTGTAAAGTTCAGATTACTGCTCTATAATTTTGAGAACTCATTCTCTGTTTTTAATATGAAGACTGTGTGTTTCATGGATATCTGAAAGCATTTGTTGGAGTGTTGATTAAGTACATTTACCCTGAGCAGTGGCAGAGGGCCCCTGCATTGGCTAAGGTTATATTTCATTTTTGTTTTGTTTTGTTTTGTCTTTCATAATTGAACTATAAATTCACTGTGTTTTTCCATGATGTTTATAACCATTTTCTAACCTTGTTCATAATGCAGTCTTTTACATTTTCCTACTAACGTAGAATAACTTATTTCAGTATAGAATAGTTCTTTTGGTTTAATTTATTTCTAGTTCCTTATCAGTAGTTTGAATTTGAGTTTAGTAGTGTAGACTAATTTATTTCATTTGCTGTTTCAATAGTCTTTAATTTTTTAATTAAAACTGATCAGTGCCTTTATTGTCTTGTCATTTTATTACTAGTTTAGTGACTCATATTGTAAGTGAATGTTTCTAAAAAGCCCTTCTGGTTGATGGTTCATCTTAAACCAAGTGGTTGAATACTTCATTTATGTAATGAGTCTTTTCTGCATTTTTGTATTTATTTTCTCTTAGAATGATGAAGTACAAAATTCCTCAAAATGTTATCACAAGGAGGTTGTTCTCCCAAAATTGTGAAGCAGAGTAACTAAGCACTTCATTTAGCTTCCATAGTAGATTAGTTGCAATTTCATTTTCAGTCTTAGTCTTTCATTTAGTTTTGTTGCAATTTCATTTTCAGTTTTTCATTAAGTTTTGATTCTACAATAGACTAAACAGTAGTTGTAATCTCATTTTTAGTTTCAGTATTTCATTTTAGTTTTGTTTCCATCTTAGATAGCTGCAATTTCACTTTCAGTTTTAATATTTCATTTAGCCTTGGTTTTGTAATTGATTAGATAGTAGTTGCAATTTCACTCTTAAGTTCTTTTAGTTCATAATTTGGAAACAATAATCAGAGCAGAAATAGAAACTTTGTTTTCATTTTCTTGGTTAACTTTACTTCCAAATTTGATTTAGTGCACTTTCCGTCCTCATTTCATTTCTTTAGCAAAAGTAGATTTAAGATTTTTGTTAAGTTCATTGTAAATCATTAGGGATTAAAGGATCAAAACCCCAAAACAACATAAAACTCAAAAAACTAAAGTAAGAAGGGTCATCTAGCACATATATTGCACTACACTTCATCAGTTTACGATACCCGGATTGATAATTTATGTAGAGTAATTTAGGACACTAAATTGACCAAACATTTTGGTGTCATTGCTGGAGAAGTGTAACTAGGTAGCCTTATCTCTTACATTCGTAAAAAAAAACAAAAACAAAAAAACAAATCAATGACATGCATAGAGAAAGAGATTCTACAGATAGATTTATAGCTAGGGGCAGAAGTTCAATTCCTACAACTCCACCTACTCCACCAAGAGTTAGAAAGGACACACCTCCATCCCAGACTCATACTCCCAGCCATAGGATTCCTGGAATTCAAGGGGCAGAAACTCAGTCAGAAGATTCTCCTATATCATCTACCAAAACATTCCTAGGACAGAAAAATTTTGAAACTCCAACAGCAGGTATAACGTTCTTCACCTCCACAGGAGAGCCTATTGTAGTTAAAGAACTAGGAGTACCTGGTGAGGAAGAAAAAGTAGAAAATCCCTCTCATAGTCCATTAATAGAAGAACCAGAGGAAAAGGGAATAAACTTGTAGGTTGAGCCCTATACTAACTCTGAAGAAACTATAATGGCAGAAGAAGAACAAGATGGAGAATTCTCACTGTTTGGCGGAGGGGGTAGAGGAAACAATGGAGGTAGAGGTAATAATGGAGGAGACAGAGGAAATAGGGAAGTAGATAACTCTTTTGGATTCCATATAGTGGATGAGGAAACACATACCACAATGAAAAACATCTCACCATCTGTCCTCCCAAACTTCTATGGGTTGAGAAGTGAGGACCCTGAAACATTTTTGTTTGAGTTTGAAGTTTTGTGCAGAAGTTATCACTATTTAGAAGACTCTCAAAAACTCAAATTGTTTCCATTAACACTAAAAGGGGCTGATTTGAAATGGCTTATGGGGTTAGTCACTCAATCCATTAGAACATGGAATGACATGTGTTAGAGCCTAGATTTACCTCAAGTTGAAAAGGTAAGATTCTAGGTCCACATCAAACCACGCTTAGCCTCGTAGCTAGCCCTACGAGGTCAGGAGAGGGCTCTCTCCGAGTCAATCTTAGCAAAAGATAATCGATGGGGCTTGAGATGACTGATTTAATAACTGATCTTAGGCTAGGTATAAAGTGCAAAGTTTTGATTTAAGTTTTTTAGGTTTTTGTTGGAAAAAAAGGAAAGGCAAATTTGGGTCCGGGGATGAGGCCAAATTTTTGTAGAGTTAAGGTAGGGGCAAGATAGGCAGTAGTTTTGATGCTTTGGATTGAATGAATGGGTGTATCAGACTGGTGAGGAACCAAGGAGGGCAAGAGAGTCTCTAGAGTCCTCCTCAAACAGATGAAAATATGAATAATTAAACAAAATATCCAGGCAGAGCATAGCAGTCCAATGAATTCTACCTTAATCACTCATTTGTTTAATTGCAGAAGACAAGAGAAGGGAAAATGATATACATAAACATCAGTGAACTTACAAGTACATAAAGAAACAAACCATCAAAACATATAGCCACATGGAGCCCAACAAGTGCTGCAAAACCCTGGTCTTTCCTTTGCCAAAATTGCATAAATGAAATGTACAATAGGGTGCCAAGCAATCCCAAGTATCCAACCCTGAAAATGACTCAGAAAATACATGATATAGACTATCTCAAGCCATTCCCTTGCCTCTAGGGGTCGAGCTCATCATTCTAGGAGCTATTTCAACAAATTCTAAACAAAGCACTAAAATCTAGGCAATCGAACAACTTGCCTCTATATGATAGGAAACTGATTCATTCATTAAATTTTCTTTTTTAGTGAATGAATTTTCTAGAAAAAGTAAATATGTGCCAAAATTACATCATAGTCATCAAGTTACATCAAGATAGATCAATAATTACATCAAAAAGTAAAACTAGTCAAAACTGGGCGAATTTCTGAGCTGCTGAGTGAAAAATAGGCAAAAATCCTCTATGCGCCGCGCCTGAAACCTGTATGCATAGCACAACTTTGGAGATGAGTTTGAGGCACTTCCTGAAGTCCAAATTGAGCCCAAGATAGTTTGTTGGAAATCCATACATTTCCACTTTCCAACCCAAGTGGAATTTCTGAATTTGGATGTCATTTGCCCCTCAAAAACTTCAATCTACCAATATTGCTTCCTGTGGGTCAAAATAGGGGCAGTGAGGTCATTTTTAGGGTGGTTTTGACCCTTTAGGCAACCCAGAACTTGATGAAATCCTTAGGTAATCCATGAGAATACACAAATTTTGATGAAAAATGAAAAAATGTAAAGTTTTCCTCCTAGAGATCTCCCAATTGTAAGCGCATGCCAAGTGGCGCTATGCATTGGGCAGGAAAACCCGTTTTGAACCAAACTTTTCAAAATTGACAAAATTTTCTCCAAATTTCTTGAAATTTGGGCTGGACCTTCTCTATTAAGTGTCATGCTGGGCTAAAGAGGCTTCGGCTAATATCTAAAGACGATCATGCTCCTTTTGCCTCTTTTGCTTCTTTGTCACCTTCTTCAATTTTGCCTTTAGATTCCTTATTCGTGCCTTGGAACTCATATTGCGTGCCCTGTAATGGAAAACCGTGTGTCTCAACAATGCTTTATCCCTCTCGGCCTTGTCCAACAGTCTCTCCAAGTGGATGTTGATTCTTTCGAGCCAAGACTCCCGATCATCATTAATCTCTTGCTCCAATGAAGTGAGCTCAATCCTCCTCCTTTGTGCAGCTTGGCGATTCTCGTGGATGTTTTGTAACTCCATGATTGCTTGCTAATCTTCAAGCTGTTTGTTCCTCTACTCCAAGTATTTCATTTTCCACTTAGCCCTCTCCAGGTCAAGGGATGAGGCTTTGATCTCTGTTTGCTGCTCCTGGATGATCTCTCTAAGATGTGCACTTTGTGGGCCTATGTCTGTATCGTCATCCTGAATAAGAATAAAGTCCCGCTCACTTGAAGGCCCCTCATCCTGCATTGGCCTCTTGCCTCTGTCCTGTACCTGTGATGCTGATGTCAGAAGCGAGGCCCCTTCCACACTGGGTGGAGATAACACTCGCTTTGCTACAGCGAACAGCTGCCTGGCGCCCTTTTGATAAGTAATGCAAACTGGGATAGTAGAAATGTGTGGATCATGGCCTTCAAGTTGATGAGAAGGTCCACCTGTCTCATGCCCAGCCTCTGAAGGTCCCTGTGAAGCTCTGAAAAACTCACGGGAGATGAAATCATCCCAAGTGATGCCCTGTAATCCAAGCTGATGAACCACCAAAATTTTGATGAGCGCATAGTGGTAAATGTTGTTGTACTGCTGTTCAGGAGTCTTCTTCTGCACATAAGTAGTCATCCTCTCGATGTTTCGGCACACAAAATATGGAATGTTCGTCAACCTCACTCTCGTGAAATGCATCAATAACCTAATATGGTATGCATAGAGGCGTGAGAAGCGACCTTCACAACTGAAGTATCTGATAATGAGTCTCATCAACGGCGCATAAGATTCCTTCAGAAACTGAAATGGGAATACTCTCCTGAGCTGCCTCAAATAGCTAGGCCTGATGTAAGGTTCATAATATGATCTATCCAGCTGCTACCTCTTGTTCCACTCTTCCCCTATATTCGGTATCCCAGTGGCCTGAGAGAAGGTTTTTGATGTCAAGGTGAAGTTTACTCCAGTAAGAGTAACATGACTATCATACAAATGTAAAACAAACAACTGAACTAACTCCTGATGACGCTGGATCTTAGCAATCATCTCACAATACTGAAAGCATGATAGTTGCTGAAAGCATGTCATTGCAAGCGGGCAGGCCTGCAATTGAGTTAAGGAAGTAGGCTCTTCTCTGACATGTCTGCCACCTTTTCAAGGCCTTCTTAGCACATTAAGCTCAGTGGTTGAGTCACTGTCTTGCTCATATGATGAATCTGTCTCTGTCATGGTGCTGCAATGTGTATGTTTGATTGTTTTGACAAAGAGAAATAGGTGAAGTGTTTTCAATGCCGAATGTGCCAAAGGGAAATGGGACTGTGAGGAATATGGGACAGTGGGAAAAGCGGATGATGGAGTTTGTCAAGTGAAGAAATGTGCAAACAATCACTTTTATGGATGTAGGGATTTGGGGAATGATATGGGAATGATATAGTGATAAATGATATAGAAGAGGGAGAATAATGATAGGGACTGATATGATTGTAGAATAGGGAAAATGTGAAGCTGGGATATGAGTGGTTTGGGCGGTTAGGGCATGGGAAAAGATCACAGGTGGGAAAGGAGAGTTGGCACCACCATCATAATTCCAGAAAACCAAACTTAAAACCCCAAAGGAGCAGATTTTGATATACACATAGGGTTTATATTTTCAAACTTTCAAACCTTTGAATTCTCCATCCAAAAAACACCCAACACAAGTTAAATTCAATAGAAGCACGCTTGAACTTACTTGGAGCAGAAAAAATGGCGTTTTTGTGAGTTTTGATGATAGAAGCGGCATAAAACTGGCCTGTAGGCTCTATGCGCCGTGCACAAACCCAATGTGCTGTGCCTCCTGGATGCGCTGCGACAGTGGAATTTTACACTGAGAATTTGTGCCCAATGCGCCGCGCGCCCTGTGTGCGCCGCAACCTCCTCCAATGCACCGCACGGCTCTTCAACGCACAGTCTTAGCCCTTCAAACACAAAATTCACTCCTCTAACCCTCAAGTCAATATCCTTTGACCTCTTGGCATAGCAATGGATGTTTCAAGCAATGAACATGTCTAATGGAATGATGGGTTTGATTTTTATTGAAGCCACAATGATTTATTGTCTTGGAGGTTCTGTGCACTGAGCGCAAGCCTAGTGCGCCATGCCTCGTGGATGCATCGCACCAGTGGAGAAGAGCACTGTGGCAGGAGGCCCAATGCGTCACGCAGCCTATGTGTGCCGCGCTTTAACCCCATGCGCCACACAACCAATAAACACAGTCTTGGCTTTGAAAATCGCCTTCTCACCACTAACTTGGAATTTCCTTGATCTTCTTGGATGCAAATGACATTATACACACAGAAATATCTTTATAAAGACATGGCTTTGATTTTTGGTTCTCAAAAACCCATCTTTGTAATGTTTTAGCTTTTGGCACTTTTCACTTTAATATAAACCCTATTCTTCTGTTTCTTCTTTGATTATCTGACTTGAATAATGAATCTTTTGGCTATTTTTGCAGGGATAGTGGCATGTCTTGACAAAGGAAGACCAGGGCTGCACCTAGAGATTTCAACAACTGATTTTTTTTTGAAAATTACATGGTAATTTATTACAAAACGAAATGACGAATTTTCTTCAAAACAAAGTTTTGAAGAAAGTCATAATCCATCCATATGACGATAAAATTTTGTGAAATAAAACCTCCCTCTAGCCTGCTGGCATTATTGGACACTTTGAAGACACAATTTGTGAAACCCTAGACCTAGTGACTGAAATGACTCTGTTGATCAAAAGACTAAAACAGGACTGTAAGTGACTTTAAAAGCTTGATCAAAAGACTTGAGGCAGCAGGTATAAGGCATGAGGGGTAATGAATAACAAGACCCTTCTGTTAGATTATGGCATGCCCCTAGCGGAATGCAACTGAGTGAATCAAGAGAGACACCTAAAAATGAAATGCAATAAGAGAAATTATCTCTGACGGAGGGATGTAAAGACCGAATCTAACAACATGAAACATGAATTCTTGGATAGATACTTGGATCATTGTATGCCTATCAATCATAAAGATGAGGTTTTCAAAATGATGCAAAAAGAGGCTGAAAACTTAGAGGATTTGCTTGAGAGATTCAACTATAATTTGAAAAGAGCAAAGATGAATAATTTAGATGAAGAAACTTTGAAAGCTCTTTTGTTAAAGGCCATTAGAGATGATTGGATAGATATCCTTAACATGATGGGGAAGGAGATATCTTTCAACTTCCATTGAGTGACATAGCAACACTATGTATTCATCTCTCAAGAGGGAAATCTAAAACAGGAAAAGGGCCGAGAGATCCTTCTCTTGTTAGAGCAAACAAATCTGCAACTGGATCTATAAGTAGGGAAGAAATTGGCAATATGCTTGATGAGTTTAAAACTAACATTTTAGGGAGCCTTAGTGAGCAACTAGACACCCTTAAAATTCAAAAGAAGCAGAAAAAAGAGGTTGATGCTTTAGCCATTTTTTGTCCAAAATGCAGGAAGAAACATGCTCTAAGGGAATGCCCTTTAGATGTAAAAATTGCAGAAACTTGTATGATTTGTTCTGAAAGTCATGAGACCAAGGTTTGTCCCTCAATCCCAGGTCTTAAGGCTATCTTTCAAGAGGAAATAGTCCCAAAATCTGTAGAACCTCTTTGTTTTGTTACAAGACGACCTTGGCAGGGGCCAAAAAATCAAGTATTTAACAATCCATTGTATCTTCAACCCCCACCAAATTGGAATTCTTGGCAGCAACCTTGGCCTCACCCTCAATCTCAGTATCAATCTCAACCGTTGGCACAAGGGGTACAAAATATTTATGGGAGATTTTCTCAATATTATCGATACCCTCCATCCTATTAGAGTTATCCTCCCCCACAAAATCAGCAACAAAATCAGCTACCACAACTTCAAAATTAGAATCCTCAACTTTCATTGCCATTTCCACAACAAAATCAAAATCCTCAACTCTTCTTTCCATTTCAGTAGAAACCAAATCAGCTACCTGCCCAACCATTACCAAACCCCAATAATAAAAATCCTTAGAATGCTTACATGGTAGAAGGAAAACAATTTCCAACTTACATGATTACTCCTCTAGATCTTAATGTTGTTCAACTTAGATTTGGCAGGATATTAGAAAAGGAAACATTCTATAGTTATTCAAGAACAAGACACTTCTGAGGATTCACTAAAAGTCAATAAATGTTTTGAGGGAACATCCCTCAAAAACCAAAACATTGAAAAAGAAAAAGAAAAATAATCATTAAACACAACTCCTATCATTGAGCAACCATCATCTACTTCTATACCTCCTTTTCCTTAGAGATTACAAATTTATAGAGGGGTAGAAAAATAGATCTTCTTGCCCAATTATGATTTTCTAGATGAATTGAAGAATGTTTGTATGAAAATTCCTTTGTTACAAGCCATTAGAGAAATTCCAATTCCAGCCAGGATAATAAAGGAGTTGAGCATTAAAAGACTAGGAAGAAAACCAAGAGAAACAAAAAGAAGTCACCTCGTAGGAAAGATAGAAGACATCACGATGGGAAAGATTGCCATGCAAAAATATGTGGATCCAAGTGTTGAGTGATAAAAGGTGTCTTTTTAACTCCTATTTATCCTACATTAACTATCAATCTAGGTAAGATTTTCTATTTCAAGAGTGTACACAGTATGTGGCGGCAATTTCTTCAAGAGTGATGTTTCTAAATTATAGTACAATGCTTTCAAATACAAGAGTAAACAGATGCTTGAAATAAAACTTGCTTACAAATTAAAAGAAACTCAATGCTCTGAAACTAAATTATTCACTCAGGAAATTAATAACAATTATCAGTGAAGGATGCAATAGTAATAACTCCTTCCTCTTTTAACTGATGTAAATGAAATAAAACATAAATAATATTCTCAATCTGAGAACTCTGATAGTAATAGCCAATGTACTTTATAGTTGTTGATCTCACACTCCACACTAAATGACTGATTGGAAATGACAATGAATTGAATCAATAATGCTGCTGATAGAAATGGAATAACTATGCTAACTGCAACAATGCTGAAAGGAAAAACCAAATGCTTGCAGAAAGGAAATGAATAGCAATGCTATTTAGTAGAAATGAACAACGGAATTTATGAAATTGTAATGAACAACAAAGTTGGCTTACTGGAATGAATAATGAAGCTTTGTAATTGAGATGAACAAAATGACAATATAGTTGTAGAGAATAATGATCTTATTATGACAAGAAGGAACAACAACGCAATTTAGTTACAACATAGAGAATGGAGCAATTCATTAAATCTGGAAACAAGAAACAGTAAAGCAATGCGATTCCAATAAACGAAGATCAAACCAAACCATCACACAACAAATATCATAAAGGAATGGTACAGAATAGCAAGTGGATCCACCAAGGCCGGGCCTTTAGCCACTAGTGAAGCACCACCAGACTACTTCAGTATAGAAGAAAGAACAACAACCAGATTATGTATTAATCATATGAAAAAATGGTTACAGCCAGTCGTACTCTGTTTTAACCAACGAGAGTTGATGATCAAAGTGAAAATACAACAATAAGTTTTGAATAGTGATGATGAATCCCCATTCTTTACAAGTCATGTCCCTTTTATAATGGCCAAGCAGATAAAACAGGAATAACAGATATACTAGTAACATCCGCTCAATCTTATAACTCCTGTTAACTCTTTGTCTTTTGCGCTGATGCTGTGATCTTCTCTGATCTTATCCTTAACTACGTGCTCCAATCTTGACCTGCTGTCTAGATACGAATTCTTGGTGAAGGAACAATAATTACTCTATTTTGTCTTTTCCTGCGGAATGGTAATTTTCCATTTCTTCTCTTTCCTGCATGAGAAAAGACAATAATTAACTAAATTGCAATAATCAATAACTCCCTAGTTTTCGCTAGAATTCTTTGATATAATATTATCTTAGAATATAAAGGAGATATGATTAAGGAGAAAGATAAGGAAATAAATGTCAAATTCATGCCTTTTTCATAGCTCAACACACTCCCCTGCTTACCCTTTTTCATGCCCTCATGAAAACCATGTAGTTTGTGTGCAAAGCAATCAAAGAATATGCTAGAGAGGGGATGTCATGAAGTGGTCTAAAACCATGATTTTTAGACAAAACTTCAAAGATGGGCCCTGCCTTCCCTTCAGGAAATTCATATATGGGTTTACACCCTTCTACAGGATACTAGATATTAGGGCTTCGAAATCTACAGCCTAGCCAATATGGTCCTTCCCTCAAGATGAGGTTACTATAGGTAATCAGGTGATCTACAACTAATTTAAAGTTTTTGTAGTTGAATGGCTCTCTCTTCTGGATATTTTGATTGGAAGTCTTCCATTTGAATTTAGCTGCTGCGAAGGAATTGTCTTTGATAGAGAGGAAATATTCTATCCCTTGTTGGACAATTCCTTTGTGGATAGGTCCCAAGGTCTAGATTACTCCCTCCTTTTGCATTAGACTTTTATGTTTAGCCAGTAGTTGTAATGGATTTTATGGTTCACCCCTGATCCAAATGTCTAACCCATTTTTTTGCCTCTGAAAAGTGTTATGGGCTTGGAGCCACTTCCACTGGTTAACAAAAAATGAAATGAATTCTTGAAACTATACATCACCCACAAAATGACTGGGATTCTTCTCCATTTCTTCTTCCAATATAAAATTATGTAAATAAAACTCATAGAGTAATCATTGAACTTTTACTCCATGGTGTTTGCAACAGTTTATAAAATCCTCAACAATTTTTAATTCTATAGGTTTCCCTACCCTAACAGCCTTAATTTTTAACTATAAATACCTCTCTAACAGAAATAAAGCATAGTTTTTGGCAGGGGACCTGCATGCTAAAACATCTGTATACAAGGAACACAGAGTATCCATTTGAAACATGACTATTTTCAGTCTGTTCTTTATCTCTTCAGCGCTTTCTTTTGCCCTTCGATATTTATCAAAGGCTTCGTTTTCTGATGCATTGATGTTCCTCAATTGTTGCCGTAATTTCTGGTATCTTTGCTGAGGAAAAATTTCTTCCTCAAGCCTTTTTATGGTTAGTTGAGCCTGTGCCAGGTCCTCTTGGAGTTTTGTTATACCAGGATCACTGTATATTAGAACATCTTTAGCTTGGAGATCTATCTGGGTACTTTTATTACAAGAATGAGCGCCTATAGTCTGCGTCCCTTTATCATGGAATGGAATGCATGAGGTCTATGTTGCATGTTGTTCCTTATTGTTTTGAATGAGTATGGGCTCGGTTTGAGTCTCCATGCCTCTTATTTCATGGAGTTCAGTTTGAATAGATAAATTCACTGTTTTCGGGGTTCTTCTTGAGATTTCCCCCCCTTTTAGTGCCCTTATATTTTGTCTAAGTTGTTTCACTAAATTTTGCATCTTTTGCTATTCTTTCACAACTTCTTAATTTGGCTCTTCATCTCTTTGAGAGGAACAACTATTTCCCTAATGTTTCTATTCTTATTGGACTCGGCTTCTCAGTTGGATTTTGCTCTCCAAGGGTTGTGCCTTTGCTCTGGCTAGTTTCCATTTCCTCTATTTGGAACATATCTTCTGTGTTCGCATTGTCCTAACTAGGTTCATCTAGAGAGGTAGCCCTAGTTTGGTCTACCTCTTCTTGAGTGGCTTCTACTCATGCTTCTACTTCATCATTTATTTCTTCTGATATACTCTTGTTGTGGGTAGAGTTTTCTTGTGATTGCTCTGCTTCAATATTAAGGTTGAGCGGACTTTGGGGCTGAATATATTCACTCATATTGGCCAAAATCTGGGCCAATTCATCCTCCTGTAATGGGTTTTGTGGTGGACTTGCACTGGGGGTTAAGGGAAGTTCCGCTTCCTCCCTCTCTTCTTCACTAGTATGCTCTGTTTCTTCCTCCAATTCTGATTCTTGGTTGTCTCTTCCTTCCAACTGTAAGGGTTGTTCATTTTCAGAGCTATGTAATTCTAAGGGTTGGTTGCTACTACCCTGGAGATTCTCAGATGTCCCCTTACTTTTTCTTAATCTGGAAGGGTGTCGACATTTTTGTGGTCTGTTTGTTGTGTTGCTGGTTCTTTTTCTTTTTGGAGCAGGTAAGGTTAATCCCCTATCTATAGAAAACACGAATTCTTCCTAACTAGTCTGTTGCTAAGCAAGGCTATAACTTACTATCAATCGAATTAAACAATGGTGGCTCACTACAATATCTATATGGTAGGATTTTTTAATGCTCTAAGTAGCATCATGCAACAAAAAATTTGAATATGCAGGCAAATTTATGACACATTTATGTTTTAGTACTGCTAGTAATTTGAGATGGCGTGGTCTTACCACATATTTTCTTCTGTCACATGTAATGTAGCTCTACACTACTCTAGCCAGTTTCGTCCATGGTTCTCCCAGAGATGAAAGCCAGACTCCTTTTCCTTTGACAATCAGGTACTGTCCCTCATACCGAAATGTGGCCATGGCGTCTTGAAGTCTTAATTTTTTATGTGTCCATATGGGTCCAACTGCTGGTAGTCAAGATACCTCAACAATTATTGTATCCGGCACTATTATTCGTCTTCCTCTTACTATGGAATGATCATCCTGTTGGATACCTATAGTAATAGGTTTCATATTTCATGATTGACCATAGAAAATCCAAATATGCTCTGCTTTGGTACTACAAAGATCCCATATTTCCCAGGAAATCAGAGGTGTGTGAAGTGTTCCAAATGTTGAGGGCCTCATTTCAAATTTTGTGGATGATTCAACAGTCTAAACTGGATCATGCCATGTTTCAATTTTGAGTTATAGAATAGAGAAACAAGTCTGTCCAAACAGCTTAATCTTGGCAGACAAGTAGTTCAGGTAGAGAAGCAAAGGTTCCCAAAAGTTTAATCTGGGACCTTGGAAGAGATAAGGGTAGATGTAGATAGAAAGAAAAAGGAAAAAGCCAAAGAAAAGAAAAGGCAATTGAGGGTTGCAAGTCCAAGTGCCCCTCCAAGAAGAAACAAAAAATGCTAGGCAAAATAGCTGGGTAGGCAGTTGTGGTTGCAGAAAGGATATGATCACCATTACACAGTTGTCAAAAGGTGTTTTGCCAAGGCAAAAAATCTATCAGCAAACAAAGTGGTTAATTCCATGAAGTCACAGCAAAGAGCATCACTAACCTCCCTCTTTCCCTCTCTAATCCATTACTAACATCCCCTTTCTGTTAGCTGAGATTTATGAAGAATGATCATGGTTGTATGGTGGTTCTAGTTCATTCAGAATGCACATTTTGATCTGAAGTCTTTTCATTTTGATCTACTCTTAAATCCCCCTCCTTCACTCATATTAACTACTAATTCTACTATATAACCCCCTATTTTACCCTTTCCCCTAATAATACTAACACTAAGGTGTATAAAGCCCCAAATCTTATATATATCCCCTCCCCTAGGCATAATAGCCATGTATCTTTCAGAAGGGACTATAATGGCATCTGGCCACTTTGGTGAACCTACTCCACCCCATTTCCCCTTTGCTGCAATTTAATTTTCCCCTCAAACCACCTCTGCATGCATAAAACCCCTATCAAAACCCCTTTGGCCTATGAAATCCTTTGCAAAGGTTACAAAAATCGAAACCCGCCTTTGGCACATTCCCAAATACTACCACATGACTGGTTAAACGAAAATATTTGAAAAAACCAATAAAAACCCACAAATTGTAATGTTTTCCGCCCGCATTAAGCAGCGCGCATCTTCCTCCTCCGCCTGCCGTCGGATCAAGCTCCTCAGATCCGACGGTCCACATCAATATCGGAGCGCATCCTGTGGCGGTACGTTAAGTCCCGAGAAGATGACGTTGCGGCATGTCACGCCTCCTCCACGCGTCAGGCGCTCACCTATCTCGGAGCCGGGCCTGACAACCTCCGCGCCGTACCCAAACCGCCCCGAGAAACCGTGGCGGTTAAGGCTTTAACCGTGACCGCTACGGTTTGACTCCCACCTGTTTGCCGCTGACCCACCGCCACGTCCTTGTCCGCTCGTACCTGCCTCTGCGATTCGTCCACCTCACCGCTGACTTGGTTGCCACCTCACCGCCCCCTTTGACCAGTCATCCACTGCCACGTCGCCCGATGACGTCAGCTGACGTCACCTCACCGTGACCCACCAATGACGTCATGCTGACGTCATTACAAAAAAGCGCCAAGTTGGTAAAAAACCCATATTTACCAAAAATTCCCGTGTTTTTTCTCACTTTTACCATTGTTGCTATTGGTCGCTCTGCATGACCGTTTGCACCCGAATTTTCGCCAACCTGTTGATTTAGCCCGGGCGACCTCCTCAGCAGCAACTGTGCACCTCTGTTCGACCTCTGCTCATCGAATTACAGGTATTTACACTGTTTCGCCCTCCATACGACTGTCATTAAGCTTGCAAATTGCTCAGAGGGATAATGGACCATTAAAAACGATATTTGCACCGTTCATTTCCAGTTACTCGTCCACCATTGTAGTTGTGAAAGCCAACAAGTACCTGCCGAGCTTTAAAAACCTGTAATTCACGTAAAACCACTGTAATTCTGCGTTTCCCGGCAGATTTCCTGGTAGACACAATTCACCCGCTCCAAGAGTTCAGTTAGACCACAGAGAAGTTTTATCACTAAACTCCAATAGTATTTCAATTGCTATTTGGTGAATTCCCCTCTGATACTCAAAAAATCCACTGTTTTCCACAGAGAACCACCTACAGTCTGTGTTTCTACCATTTTTACTTGTCCACCTGCAATTCTTGCAACTTGAAGAACTATGGAGACCCCTATTGCTCTAAATATTAAGCCCCTCAATGCTCCTCACCAGGAATTAGCATGGAAACCCCTGGGAGACATGGACTATCAAATGATGGACTGGTTCCCTATGGGAACCAAATACAATGTCCAAATGATGAATGAGTTAAAAGCCCAGCACCTGAGTGGGGCAGATATCTTGGGGATTTGGGATTCAAATTTGCCCATATACAACCTTCCCCAAGTCAACCCTATGCCAGAACTTATTTACAGCTGCCAAGAATGCTATGACCCCAGCCAAAGAGCAGTCATCAGCCCCACAGGCCTAGTCCTGTTCCAGATTACCCCAGAAAGCATAAATCAAATGCTGCGCTTCAATACAGCCAAGCAACTGACCCCTCTATCTATGCAGAATTTGATAAACAGAGGGAGCAAGTTGTCCAGTGACCAGATTGTCAAAATCAACCAACTATTTGTCACACCAGGCTCTGAAACAGTCAGAACCCCTCCTATTGGGTATCAATATTTGAATGACTTGGGCAGAATGTTGGTGGATTTAATTGGCTATGTCCTAGGATTCAGGGGAATGGAGGATGTAGATGACAGCATCATGGCAATGCTGTCTATATTTGCCCCTGGTAAGCCTCCAGCTGTGCAGTATGATTATGCAACTTACATAGCAGAGAAAATCCATGAGCAGTTCATGAATTTGAGGAGGGAGAGACTTTTCAGGTACACCTCCTATATATACCACTTATTCCTGTTTTACCAGCCAGCCACCTTCTCTGTTCCTTTGAGGCCACTCAATGCCCAAGGAAGTCCAAGATCAGTTGTTTTCTGGACCTCTGTTTTTCATTGTACCTCAGTGTCACCCTATACATACTGTGAGTTTATTGATTTATTTGTTCATCCAGCCCTAACAGTGCTGCAAGGTGCCCCTCCTCCTAGACTAACCGATGATATGAGGAGAATTCTCCACTTGAATAAGGTCTACAACATTGGCAATTGGTACTTCTACCAGAATCACACAGTCATTAGGATATATGGCTGTGAATTGAACCCATTTAGGTTGCCAAGGTATGTCCCCATGAGGCTTTTTGCCTTGGAATATTTCAGGCAGTTTGGGAACTCAGACTACCTTAATTTTCAGAGCAAGAACAAGAAGTCACAATTGAAGGTAAGGAGCCAGCTAGGTCCCTTCCTATATAACAAAAGCAAGGAAGGGTGGAAAGAGGCAGACAGGATCCTGGAGGGCCTCAGACTGCAAACCAGTTTTGAGTGGATTCCCTATGACCCCAATCACTCTATCTCCCTCAGGAGGATTAGATACAAATTGGGCAACTATGCACATAAAAGACAACCTGAAATTGAAAAGTATGCCAATGCACCAGATTGGGAAGAGGGTACACTAGTAGAACAAGTCACTAATGAAGAATTACTTGAGAAAGAGGCTAGGAATGTGCAAAATGAAGCTGACTTGGAAACTTGTGGACAGGTGCCCCTCTCCTACAGAAAGCAAATTGGAGCAGCTACTACATCTTCAGCAGCACAGCAACAAAGTGCCGAAAGGACACCACAGACAACAAGCAAAGATAAAGGGAAGCAGGTGGAACAGCCACCTCCATTGACAGAAGAAGAGGTGGATACACTGCTGCAGCAGCAAGAGGAGATGGAACAGCAAGAACTGGGGCAGCAACAAGAAGAGGAACAGTCTAGTGAACAGCAGCCCTTGCAGCAAGAAAAGGGGACTGATTTACCAAGCTCCACTGAGCAGCAGCCTCAAACAGTGGTGCCTCCCAGGACAGAAACCAGTGTTGACATCTCAGTCCTCCAAACACCACAGAAGGAGGATTTGACCAGGAAAAGGGAGAGAGAGACCCCCCAGACCTCATCCTTCAATCGAGGAGAGAAGAGACAAAGACTGAATGACTCCCAAGAGGAGGATATAGCAGTAAGGCAAGCCATGGGCATGGGCCCACCCAGTGGAGAAGTTTCAGCTAGTTCATTTCAACATGAACATGATAGAGCTACAGGAGGAGAGGTTAGCTCCTCCGGTCAACATAGAGAAGGGCAGTCAAGTATAAAACAGCAATTCATTGACATCAAAAGGAGGAGTGATCCCATTAAAGTGCAGCTGTATAATCACTTGTTAAACCTGGCTCCTAGCAACCAGCAGAGACTCATGTCTGCTTTTGATGTGAGTGAAGGCAAAATGATAATGAGCCACTTCATGCCCACAACTCTGCATCCTCAGTCCACCTCAGACTATCTAAGAACCAACATGGAGGTTCTTGCCAAAGACATACACCCTATGGATAAGATTGAATTACATAAGCAAACTGGTGAAATGGTGTATGCCTCCCTGGCAGATGAGACATTGGAGAACTACAAACTAAAGAGCAGCCTGGATAACACAGCCTCTCAGCTGGAATTAGAAAGAGCATCATCACAAGCCAAGGACAATAGGATCAAGTCCTTGGAAGAGGTAATTATAGATATAGGACATGATCCTAAAGATGTCAAAGGCATCCAAGAACTCCTGAAGATAAGGGATGCAGACATGGCAGCCCTAAGAAAGAAAATCAAGCTCCCAGCCACCATCCATCCACAAACAGATGAAGTTGCCCAACAAAGGCAAGAAAAGGATACTACAGACCTGCTGGTATCCCTATACAAAGAGCTGGTTAGGATTCAAGACCAGCTAGGACAAACTGAAACTGCAAAGGCAGCACTACAAGAAGCGCTGAAGCAAAGAGAAGAGGGCCAACCCTCCCAGCCTCCTCCTGTGATAATAAATCTTGAGGAAGTCCCTCCAACAACTACTCCTCCTCCTCAGCAAACAGAAGCTACAGCACCAACTACAGCGCCATCCACAGCAACAACTACACCAACACCAGAACAGACTCCTAGTCTGGACATGCAGAAGCTGTAAGCTGAGATCCAAGTCCTTGAATCTCAAATGAAGGAGCTTGATGAGGTCAAGAAAACTTTGGCTAAGGTAAATGAAAAGTTTGACAAGAGCAAACAGAATGAGGCAGCAAAGGAGAGAGAGGTAAGAGCTCTCAAAAGAAGAATAACTGAACTGGAAAAAGAGCTGGCACTAGAAAAGGTGACAGCAGAAATGAAAGCAGTGCTCTGGAGTAACATTGGGCGGTCCATTGCCAACCAATGGCAATATATTGAGACTATGGATGAGCAAATGGTGCTCATCACCAAAGCAAACAGAGAAATACAGAGAGCCAGGGCAAGCCTTGGACACATGCCAGATGCTGCCAGCAGGATGGTTAATGTTTTAAATAACAAAACTAGCTCTCAACTGGCTGCCATGGGAATCACTAACAGGACTGAAACAATCTCAGTAGTTAAACGAGTCCTAACACTAAGAAGTCTAGTTGGAACACTGGAGAGGAGAACACAGGAGATGCAGACTGAAATCAACAAATTCCTGGAAAAATTCTTGGCATTACAGAACAGAGGCCTCCCCAGCATTTTAAGCAGTGTAGGAAGACTGCTCACCCTAGACAATTACAATAAAAGGATTGATGCCCATGCAGGAGCAGAGATTGCAAAACCGCCCAGTACTTCAGCAGACGCAGGGCCAGCCACAGGGCAGACTATGTATGATAGGGTGGATAACCTATTTTTCATTATGAATGAAATTGAGCATCTGTTTGATACACCGCCTAACTTCTTCAAGTTCACAGAAGCAGATGAAACTTTAGGGGCAATCTTAGCACACCAACTGCCCACACAGGATGTCTGGAGGAATTTGACACAGACAATTTTGTCAGGCCAGAACCAGTAGCGCCAATTCTCCAGGCGAATAAGCAGACATGCGCAGGCACAGTTTTGATGAAAAATATCTACAAGGAATAGGCAGAGGCTGAGCCAACTCAGCAGAACCATTGACTCAACACAAGCAGCAGTCACAATCACAGGTGACAAACCCGAAATACAACGTACAAGCCATAAAGTCAGGTTCTCCAGCATTTACTCAAAGTATCTCAACCGACTCAGCAGATCCCAAAGGCTAAAATATCTTCTGACAGAACATTAAGGCGCATTTATTTTGAATTCAATGCTGTAATAAATTTCTGGTCATAATATCTTAAGAGTTGGTGAGAATGTTAAATCTGAGATAACTCAGAACTCAGATATTTTGTAAACCACCGCAAGTATATATACACCCTTCACAGACGCTGAAGGGGTTGTTGTAATTTTCTTTTGAAGACTCTCACTTGCTGTAATATTTTCAGAGAAGTAATACAAAGGAAGAATGGAATTTCCAAGGCTTGGTGTACTTTGATGTATTGTGGTGAAAGATGAATGTTACAGGATTCCAGGGTGTTGCATAAAACAATAAGTATTCTCAAATCTCTTTGTTATGTGTTTTCGAGTCTTTTGTTCTCTTTTGTTGTTTAAATGTTTTACACTTAATAGCAAGGTAAAAGAATGGTTCAAGGACTTAATCCAGGATTACCCTGAACTCAAACTGAGCTATTATACATGTTTTCCTCAGATACAATAACAGAATTGTAATTCTTAATTGCTGCATTTCAAAACTGTGTCTTTTGCTGTGATAGACATTCCCAGGGAATCAAGTTTGCCCCTGAGACATCTGTCCCTTTCTTTCAAAACTGTTTGTTGGAAATATTTAAACAATAAGTGAAAATTCTTGAATGCTTTCACTGTTTGTGTTACCTGTTTCCTGTCATTTAATCAAAAAATCTGTTCTATTAAACACTCAAATGGCCCTGTAAGTTCCTCCTTTCATCTCAAAGTTTCAAACACATATAGCCACAGACTCCATTGCCCAATGGTATTCAACCTCTTTGAAAACACATCACTGAAATCTAAAAGGAGTTTCATCAACCAAAAACATAAACATAACCTGTGCTCAATACCTAGCCTAAAACACTATCATTGAAGATACAAAATCATAAAGAGAGAGCCCTCTCTGATCACAGTTTGGCTAGAAACAGTGATTAAAAGATTGGTTAGTGGTTACCCCGGCCGTATTGCCTTGGGAGTCATAGGGAACAACCTGGGTGTTAACATAATTGGCGACTCCACTGGGGACATTAAGATTTTGCAATTACTATCTATCTTCCAAAGCTACCATCAAGCCTGAAACTAGCCAAGAGGCCTTAGGACTGTTTCTCTAATACAGGAACAGCTTTAGGGAAGAGCTAACTAGGGAAACTTCATCCTAGCTTTGAAACCTATATAGTCATTCCAGAATGCTTGTTCAGTCCTTGAACATATAAAACTTCTGTATAAAGTTCTAAAAGAATACTTAGAAGCTGGCTCCCAAAAAAAATCCAAGGCACACTAGGGCAAACCCTCACCCTAATCAACCCATCATTGTTGATAACCCAAATATCATTCCAAAGAACATAAGGAGACAGCAAAAATAGGAGAAGCCTGCTGATTCAAATATAAGTTCAGACCAACCTATCCTCATTCCCACTCCTTGCAAAGTTCTTTTCCGTTCCACACCCAATTCCCCTAGTTCGTCATCAACCCCTCAAAGTCCTCTCCTTCCATCTTCACCATCTGCACATACTCTTTCAACCAGTTCCCCACTTGTTACCCATCCTGTTAACCCTGTTACACCCATAATCCCAGCTGTCCCATTCGTTCTTATTAACCCTATAAACCCCGTAAACATGGCCAACAGGTATGCACCTCTGCAGATACCAGCCAATGCTCCAGCTCTACCTCAAGATTACCAAACCAAAATCTCATTTTTTGACTCCCAGGGCCCTTTGACAGCTGTCCAGCATGCTAAAAAGATGCAAGACCACTTTGAGACCTATGAAATATATGATGACAGTGTCAGGATGAGAATTTTTGTTCAAAGCTTAACTGGGGATGTCAGAACTTGGTTTAGATCCCTGAATGCAAATTCCATTGCAACCCCTGAGGTCCTGTACCAAGAGTTTACCAACAGATGGGAGAAAAAGAAAGATCCACTCCACATACTTGGTGAATATAACACTATCAAAAGAGGTCCCCAAGAAACAGTTTTGGAATATTGTGCTAGGTTCAACAATGTATATAATGCTATCCCCCAGAACCTAAGGCCCCCCCCTGATTTGGCCCTGTATAACTTCCCTGACGGTTTTGATTCTGATATGGCCTATCAGTTGAAAGAAAGAGATCCTCCAACCCTTGCAGAAGCTCAAAGAGTTGCAGTCACCGTAGAGGCTAACCTAATTGCCAAGAGAAACCGGGCCAGACTGGAAAAGAAAACTGGCTTCAAAGAAGAACCCTCGGGCTTCGATCAAAAGTTGGATGCAATACTAAACAGCATGAAGAGACTAGGTGAAAGAGTGGAATCAGTTGAAAGAAAATCATCATGGGAGGCATCACAAAGCAACCCTCCTAGAAATCCAAATTTTAGGAGAAATCAAAACCCAAACATAGGAAAAACAAGTGCAGACCAAGATATCAGACCCCCTTTTCAAGAAAACTATGCAGAAACTTCCTCAGCCAATCAGCTCAATGAAGATCCTGAAATCAACTTAATATGTCTGGATGGTAAAAGCCATGTTTTTTTAACACAGGAGGACCATGAGGAGGATGAAAGCAAAACATTCCAAACTCAATCAGGAGAATCCTTTGATTTTAAACAAGGATATGATACTGCTGTCTATGAAGTCCATAAACAATACAAACTAAGGAGTAGGACTGTGAATGTGAATCAGCCCGAAAAGATAAAAGAGAAACAGCAATCCGAAGAAACCTTAGTCACTAAACCAAATGACAAAACAAACTTGCCTGCAAAAGAAGTAGTGGTTGAGGAGGTCACTGAATTACTGTCCCCATTAAAACAGCCCATGGCAACCTCGTCCTCTCACCCTAACCCAAACATTACCCCTCAAAACATGAGTACAAGGGGCCGGTGCCAAAATCAAGATGAAACTCAACAAGAAGACCTAATGCATAGAGAAACAACTGCTACCCGTGACTCCAAAACCCAAGTTGACAAACCCTTTGACCTAGGAGTAGAGATTGGCAAGTTAAAGGTAGCAATTCCCCTTTCAGAGCTAGCCAAGCATGACATATATAAGCAACAGATCAAAAAATCCCTTCAGCTCACCAATAGCAAAGATGATGTAAATGTGCTAGATGACACCCCAGAATTGCTGTTTGGCCCTGAGGTAGATGGAAACGCAGTAGTCACGGGGGTTTTACCGTTTTATGTCAGCTTACACATACATGACAAAATACTGCACAATGCAATGTTTGACTCAGGTGCCTCTCACAACCTGATGCCAAAAGCAGTCATGGAAAGACTAAACTTGGATATAACAAGACCATACAAAGACTTATTTTCCTTTGATTCCAGTCAAGTCAAATGTCTGGGCCTAATAAAGGATTTATGTGTCTCCCTGGTTCAATTTCCCAACAAAACCATTCTAATGGATGTTGTAGTTGCTGATATCCCACCCAAATATGGGATGCTGTTATCAAGATCATGGGGAGCCAAGCTCCAAGGCTCCCTACAATTAGATATGTCATATGCAACTATATCTGTTTTTGGGCAGCCAAAAAGACTTTATAGGGAAACACTCATGAAGTATATGGTCAGCAGTGAAGAAAAGCCTCAAAATTTCCCAATATATGCTGTTCATTCGGACATAGACTCCTTCATCCTCTTCAATGACAGCGCGGGCCTCTCAAACAGTGACATTAAGACCGAAACAATCATACAACAACAAAGCATTGATCAAACAAGTAGCACTTGCCAAACTTCAATCAACTCAAAAATGCACACTAGCCCTCCTCTAGTTGCCAAAGATTGTCAAGCAAATGATGAAATTATCCTAGAAAACAAATGGGAAAAGAAACCCCAACTCATGCTCACACTGCCATCCCATGAACGGAATTTGAAATCTCCTGTTCAGCAAGATATCCGGTGGATCCTAGAATTTGATGGCTCAGTTAACAAGTTAGGGGCAGGAGCTGGAGTATGGATACATAATAAAGAGAAAGACTATGCAGAAGGCAGGGCTTACAGATTGAACTTTAAATGCACTAATAACATGGCAGAATATGAAGCTCTATTACTAGGCCTCAAGATTGCTAAATTATTGCAAACACATAGCCTCTCAATCATGGGGGACTCTGATCTAGTAATTCAACAAGTAAAAGGAAATTTTGTCACCAATGACAAAAGGCTGAGGTCTTACAGATCCGCTGTAATTGAAATACTAGAGACCTTTCCTGAGTTTGTTATCACAAAAATTCCAAGGGGCCACAATCTCCATGCCCACAGCTTGGCAACATTTGCCAGCACCTTCAAATTTCCATTGGAACCCAACAATTGTTTCATGGCCGAGGTCAGATACAGACCCTCTATTCCAAACAACGTCAGAGAATGGAAAGTATTTGAGGATGACATGCAAATAAACAATTTTTTAACCTTACAACAAGAGTTCACAGGATTAAATATTGATATTGAGTCAGCATGTCAATCACAAATGCTTGAGACAGCAAGTCAATCACAAATATTTGATGGAGCATGTCCATCACAAATACAGTTTCAACAATCTGCTCACCCAATGTCACCTAGGACAGCAAAACAACTACTCAGTCCAACCATTTTTAACAATGAAAACATTCAGCAAATTAACCAAATTGACTGTGAAGAGATGAGTAACGTTGAAACTGAAATCATACAACTCAAAGACAATTTCCTTCCAGCAGGCCTTACCCCACTAGAGGATATTTTTGACTCAAATGACATCCCTAGGAAGCCAAAGATGCAACCATTAGATGCAACAGTTGAAGAATGCAATATTGGTACTAGTGACAAGCCTAAGATAGTAAAGCTATCTGCCTCTTTACCCCCTGATCAAAAGCCCAAGTACATTGATCTCTTTAAAGAGTTTCAAGATGTCTTTGCTTGGGGCTATGAAGATCTAAAGTCCTATGATACGTCTGTCATCCAGCATACCATCCCCCTCAAGCCTAATCAAAAACCATTCAAACAGAAATTGAGAAGGATCAATCCTGTGCTCCTTCCTTCCATTGAAAAATAGTTGCATAAAATGTTCAAAGCTGGTATCATAGCACCAATCAGGTTCTCTGAGTGGATTTCAAATTTGGTCCCTACAAGAAAGAAAACTGGTGAGATCAGACTTTGTGTAGACTTAAGGAATCTAAATCAAGTATCACTCAAAGATAACTACCCTTTACCCAAGATGGATCACATCCTTCAGAGGGTAGTAGGGGCTTCGAGGATATCACTGCTTGATGGATTCTCAGGCTTCAATCAAATCTTAGTGCACCCTGATGATCAAGACAAAACTGCGTTTACAACCCCATGGGGAACTTTCAAGTATGTGAAAATGCCCTTTGGATTGAAAAATGCAGGGGCAACGTTTCAAAGAGCAATGGACATTGCTTTTGCAAAAGAGATTCATGACTTCTTGGTCATTTACTTAGATGATCTAACACCCTTTTCAAAATCTGACCAAGAACACTTGAAACATTTGAGACAGATTTTCATAACATGCAGAAAATATGGCATTTCCTTAAACCCCAAGAAGTCATTATTTGGTTTGGAAGAAGGGAAACTTTTAGGACACATCATTTCGAAAGATGGCATAAGAATTGATCCAGATAGGATACAAGCTATCCTACAAATGCCTCACCCTAGGAATGTCAAGGAACTGCAAGGATTCTTAGGAAAAATCAACTTTTTAAGAAGGTTTATCCCAAATTTAGCAGAATTAATCAGATTACTAAACAACATGCTAAAGAAGGATTCAAAGGTCAAATGGACTGTTGAACCAAAGCAAGCCTTTGAAAGTATAAAATTGGCCTTGACTCAAACCCCAGTGTTAACTAATCCTCAGTTTGACAGAAACTTTATTATTTTTTCTTTTGCCTCCCAGCATACTATTGCTGCTGTATTATTACAGAAAGATGACCAAGGGAATGAAAAGCCCATTGCTTTTTTCAGCAGAGCTCTTAGAGATGCTCCTCTAAAGTACCAAATAATGGAAAAACAAGCCTATGCCTTGATCAAAGCTATTAAAGACTTTAGGATTTATATCCTTTACTCCCATGTAGTGGCTTATGTACCAAGTCCTATTGTCAAAGACATTCTCACCCAAGAAAACCTAGAGGGTAGAAGAGGGAAATGGATTGCAAACATACTAGAATTTGACATTGAAATAAAACCTACAAAGCTGATAAAAGGGCAAGGTTTGGCCAAATTAATGACAGAAGAAAATTTCCAAGCCTTAGATATCAATCAACTGGACAGTGAAACAGAGCTGGCGACTCCAAAGATCAATGTAGCCTTCGAACAATCTCCTTGGTACTCTGATATCTGTTATGTGTTACAAAACCTGTGTGCTCCCCCAGGACTGTCCAGAACTAAGTCTAGGTTCCTAAAAATGAAAACATCTAAATTTTGTGTGATGGATGAGAATCTACTCTGGAAAAACCATGAAGGCATTTTGCTGCACTGTCTTATTGAGAGTGAAACTGACAATATCATGCAAGAATTCCATGCTGGAGACTGTGGTGGACATTTGTACTGGAAATCCACTGTGGACAAGATATTAAGGGCTGGTTATTACTGGCCCACTATGTTCTCTGATGTGAAGAAATTCACAACATCATGCCACAAGTGCCAACTGTTTGAAGGCAAAAGACAGTTGCTGCCACTTCCTTTGAAGCCCATTTCAACAGAGAGACCTTTTCAACAATGGGGCTTGGATTTCATTGGAGAAATTCATCCCTCATCTTCAGGGCAGCACAGATGGATTCTGACAGCAACAGACTACTTCACCAAGTGGATTGAAGCTGCCCCATGCAGACAAGCAAAGGATTCAGTAATCATTCAATTTTTGGAAAACAATATACTGGCTAGATTTGGCTGCCCGGACAAGATAATAACAGACAATGCTGCTGCCTTCAGATCCAAGAAAATGGTAAACTTCTGCCATAAATTTCACATTACTTTGGGCCATTCTACAGCTTACTATCCTCAGGGAAATGGTCTTGCTGAATCATCAAACAAAAGCTTGATAAACATCATAAAGAAAGTGCTGGAAGAGAACAAAAAGAACTGGCATAAGAAACTAGTAAATGCTTTATGGGCAGACAGATTAACCACTAAAAGATCAATTGGGACCAGCCCATATGAGTTAGTCTATGGATTAGAAGCCAGATTTCCTTCATCACTAGGGGTGCCGGTTATGAAACTTCTACAAGAAAGTCAAGCAGAGCCAAATGATATGCAAAGAAGGATTAACCAGATAATCTGTTTACAGCAGACCAGAGAACAAGTGTTCAGCAGAGTGCAGATACTACAAGAGAAACTGAAAAAGGCTTTTGACAGAAGAACCAAAGCAGAAGATTTCAATGTAGGGGACAAAGTTTTAAAGTGGGATGCAAGAAGAGAAGAGAAAGGAAAACATGGGAAGTTTGACTCTTTATGGAAAGGACCATTTGCTGTCCAAGCAGTACAAGGTAATAACACCTACTTCCTAAAAAGTTTGACTGTAACTGAACTGGATGAAGGTCCTGTCAATGGCAGGATGCTGAAGCACTACTTTGACTGTTCACTATGAGTGAAATCCAAGGGTTCATTGTAAATATGCAGATGTACATATCCTTTTCTGTTTTAAATTGTAAAAAGAGGTTTTTCCAAGCGCTGCACCTAGCAGCAACAGGCAGATAGAATCAGAGGTTCTCCAAGAAATGGCACACAATTTTGACAAGTTATATGCAGCAGATTTCAAAGATTAAGATGGGTAGTCAAGGAACAAGGCAATCTAACCTGCTGTTCTTGGTCTTTCAAAAGAAAAACCATCCCCATGTGGAGCCACTGTTGGATACCTATAGTAATAGGTTTCATATTTCATGATTGACCATAGAAAATCCAAATATGCTCTGCTTTGGTACTACAAAGATCCCATATTTCCCAGGAAATCAGAGGTGTGTGAAGTGTTCCAAATGTTGAGGGCCTCATTTCAAATTTTGTGGATGATTCAACAGTCTAAACTGGATCATGCCATGTTTCAATTTTGAGTTATAGAATAGAGAAACAAGTCTGTCCAAACAGCTTAATCTTGGCAGACAAGTAGTTCAGGTAGAGAAGCAAAGGTTCCCAAAAGTTTAATCTGGGACCTTGGAAGAGATAAGGGTAGATGTAGATAGAAAGAAAAAGGAAAAAGCCAAAGAAAAGAAAAGGCAATTGAGGGTTGCAAGTCCAAGTGCCCCTCCAAGAAGAAACAAAAAATGCTAGGCAAAATAGCTGGGTAGGCAGTTGTGGTTGCAGAAAGGATATGATCACCATTACACAGTTGTCAAAAGGTGTTTTGCCAAGGCAAAAAATCTATCAGCAAACAAAGTGGTTAATTCCATGAAGTCACAGCAAAGAGCATCACTAACCTCCCTCTTTCCCTCTCTAATCCATTACTAACATCCCCTTTCTGTTAGCTGAGATTTATGAAGAATGATCATGGTTGTATGGTGGTTCTAGTTCATTCAGAATGCACATTTTGATCTGAAGTCTTTTCATTTTGATCTACTCTTAAATCCCCCTCCTTCACTCATATTAACTACTAATTCTACTATATAACCCCCTATTTTACCCTTTCCCCTAATAATACTAACACTAAGGTGTATAAAGCCCCAAATCTTATATATATCCCCTCCCCTAGGCATAATAGCCATGTATCTTTCAGAAGGGACCATAATGGCATCTGGCCACTTTGGTGAACCTACTCCACCCCATTTCCCCTTTGCTGCAATTTAATTTTCCCCTCAAACCACCTCTGCATGCATAAAACCCCTATCAAAACCCCTTTGGCCTATGAAATCCTTTGCAAAGGTTACAAAAATCAAAACCCGCCTTTGGCACATTCCCAAATACTACCACATGACTGGTTAAACGAAAATATTTGAAAAAACCAATAAAAACCCACAAATTGTAATGTTTTCCGCCCGCATTAAGCAGCGCGCATCTTCCTCCTCCGCCTGCCGTCGGATCAAGCTCCTCAGATCCGACGGTCCACATCAATATCGGAGCGCATCCTGTGGCGGTACGTTAAGTCCCGAGAAGATGACGTTGCGACATGTCACGCCTCCTCCACGCGTCAGGCGCTCACCTATCTCGGAGCCGGGCCTGACAACCTCCGCGCCGTACCCAAACCGCCCCGAGAAACCGTGGCGGTTAAGGCTTTAACCGTGACCGCTACGGTTTGACTGCCACCTGTTTGCCGCTGACCCACCGCCACGTCCTTGTCCGCTCGTACCTGCCTCTGCGATTCGTCCACCTCACCGCTGACTTGGTTGCCACCTCATCGCCCCCTTTGACCAGTCATCCACTGCCACGTCGCCCGATGACGACAGCTGACGTCACCTCACCGTGACCCACCATTGACGTCATGCTGACGTCATTACAAAAAAGCGCCAAGTTGGTAAAAAACCCATATTTACCAAAAATTCCCGTGTTTTTCTCATTTTTACCATTGTTGCTAGTGGTCGCTCTGCATGACCGTTTGCACCCAAATTTTCGCCAACCTGTTGATTTAGCCCGGGCGACCTCCTCAGCAGCAACTGTGCACCTCTGTTCAACCTCTGCTCATCGAATTACAGGTATTTACACTGTTTCGCCCTCCATACGACTGTCATTAAACTTGCAAATTGCTCAGAGGGATAATGGACCATTAAAAACGATATTTGCACCGTTCATTTCCAGTTACTCGTCCACCATTGTAGTTGTGAAAGCCAACAAGTACCTGCCGAGCTTTAAAAACCTGTAATTCACGTAAAACCACTGTAATTCTGTGTTTCCCGGCAGATTTCCTGGTAGACACAATTCACCCGCTCCAAGAGTTCAGTTAGACCACAGAGAAGTTTTATCACTAAACTCCAATAGTATTTCAATTGCTATTTGGTGAATTCCCCTCTGATACTCTAAAAATCCACTGTTTTCCACAGAGAACCACCTACAGTCTGTGTTTCTACCATTTTTACTTGTCCACCTGCAATTCTTGCAACTTGAAGAACTATGGAGACCCCTATTGCTCTAAATATTAAGCCCCTCAATGCTCCTCACCAGGAATTAGCATGGAAACCCCTGGGAGACATGGACTATCAAATGCTGGACTGGTTCCCTATGGGAACCAAATACAATGTCCAAATGATGAATGAGTTAAAAGCCCAGCACCTGAGTGGGGCAGATATCTTGGGGATTTGGGATTCAAATTTGCCCATATACAACCTTCCCCAAGTCAACCCTATGCCAGAACTTATTTACAGCTGCCAAGAATGCTATGACCCCAGCCAAAGAGCAGTCATCAGCCCCACAGGCCTAGTCCTGTTCCAGATTACCCCAGAAAGCATAAATCAAATGCTGCGCTTCAATACAGCCAAGCAACTGACCCCTCTATCTATGCAGAATTTGATAAACAGAGGGAGCAAGTTGTCCAGTGACCAGATTGTCAAAATCAACCAACTATTTGTCACACCAGGCTCTGAAACAGTCAGAACCCCTCCTATTGGGTATCAATATCTGAATGACTTGGGCAGAATGTTGGTGGATTTAATTGGCTATGTCCTAGGATTCAGGGGAATGGAGGATGTAGATGACAGCATCATGGCAATGCTGTCTATATTTGCCCCTGGTAAGCCTCCAGCTGTGCAGTATGATTATGCAACTTACATAGCAGAGAAAATCCATGAGCAGTTCATGAATTTGAGGAGGGAGAGACTTTTCAGGTACACCTCCTATATATACCACTTATTCCTGTTTTACCAGCCAGCCACCTTCTCTGTTCCTTTGAGGCCACTCAATGCCCAAGGAAGTCCAAGATCAGTTGTTTTCTGGACCTCTATTTTTCATTGTACCTCAGTGTCACCCTATACATACTGTGAGTTTATTGATTTATTTGTTCATCCAGCCCTAACAGTGCTGCAAGGTGCCCCTCCTCCTAGACTAACCGATGATATGAGGAGAATTCTCCACTTGAATAAGGTCTACAACATTGGCAATTGGTACTTCTACCAGAATCACACAGTCATTAGGATATATGGCTGTGAATTGAACCCATTTAGGTTGCCAAGGTATGTCCCCATGAGGCTTTTTGCCTTGGAATATTTCAGGCAGTTTGGGAACTCAGACTACCTTAATTTTCAGAGCAAGAACAAGAAGTCACAATTGAAGGTAAGGAGCCAGCTAGGTCCCTTCCTATATAACAAAAGCAAGGAAGGGTGGAAAGAGGCAGACAGGATCCTGGAGGGCCTCAGACTGCAAACCAGTTTTGAGTGGATTCCCTATGACCCCAATCACTCTATCTCCCTCAAGAGGATTAGATACAAATTGGGCAACTATGCACATAAAAGACAACCTGAAATTGAAAAGTATGCCAATGCACCAGATTGGGAAGAGGGTACACTAGTAGAACAAGTCACTAATGAAGAATTACTTGAGAAAGAGGCTAGGAATGTGCAAAAGGAAGCTGACTTGGAAACTTGTGGACAGGTGCCCCTCTCCTACAGAAAGCAAATTGGAGCAGCTACTACATCCTCAGCAGCACAGCAACAAAGTGCCGAAAAGACACCACAGACAGCAAGCAAAGATAAAGGGAAGCAGGTGGAACAGCCACCTCCATTGACAGAAGAAGAAGTGGATACACTGCTGCAGCAGCAAGAGGAGATGGAACAGCAAGAACTGGGGCAGCAACAAGAAGAGGAACAGTCTAGTGAACAGCAGCCCTTGCAGCAAGAAAAGGGGACTGATTTACCAAGCTCCACTGAGCAGCAGCCTCAAACAGTGGTGCCTCCCAGGACAGAAACCAGTGTTGACATCTCAGTCCTCCAAACACCACAGAAGGAGGATTTGACTAGGAAAAGGGAGAGAGAGACCCCCCAGACCTCATCCTTCAATTGAGGAGAGAAGAGACAAAGACTGAATGACTCCCAAGAGGAGGATATAGCAGTAAGGCAAGCCATGGGCATGGGCCCACCCAGTGGAGAAGTTTCAGCTAGTTCATTTCAACATGAACATGATAGAGCTACAGGAGGAGAGGTTAGCTCCTCCGGTCAACATAGAGAAGGGCAGTCAAGTATAAAACAACAATTCATTGACATCAAAAGGAGGAGTGATCCCATTAAAGTGCAGCTGTATAATCACTTGTTAAACCTGGCTCCTAGCAACCAGCAGAGACTCATGTCTGCTTTTGATGTGAGTGAAGGCAAAATGATAATGAGCCACTTCATGCCCACAACTCTGCATCCTCAGTCCACCTCGGACTATCTAAGAACCAACATGGAGGTTCTTGCCAAATACATACACCCTATGGATAAGATTGAATTACATAAGCAAACTGGTGAAATGGTGTATGCCTCCCTGGCAGATGAGACATTGGAGAACTACAAACTAAAGAGCAGCCTGGATAACACAGCCTCTCAGCTGGAATTAGAAAGAGCATCATCACAAGCCAAGGACAATAAGATCAAGTCCTTGGAAGAGGTAATTATAGATATAGGACATGATCCTAAAGATGTCAAAGGCATCCAAGAACTCCTGAAGATAAGGGATGCAGACATGGCAGCCCTAAGAAAGAAAATCAAGCTCCCAGCCACCATCCATCCACAAACAGATGAAGTTGCCCAGCAAAGGCAAGAAAAGGATACTACAGACCTGCTGGTATCCCTATACAAAGAGCTGGTTAGGATTCAAGACCAGCTAGGACAAACTGAAACTGCAAAGGCAGCACTACAAGAAGCGCTGAAGCAAAGAGAAGAGGGCCAACCCTCCCAGCCTCCTCCTGTGATAATAAATCTTGAGGAAGTCCCTCCAACAACTACTCCTCCTCCTCAGCAAACAGAAGCTACAGCGCCATCCACAGCAACAACTACACCAACGGAACAGACTCCTAGTCTAGACATGCAGAAGCTGCAAGCTGAGATCCAAGTCCTTGAATCTCAAATGAAGGAGCTTGATGAGGTCAAGAAAACTTTGGCTAAGGTAAATGAAAAGTTTGACAAGAGCAAATAGAATGAGGCAGCAAAGGAGAGAGAGGTAAGAGCTCTCAAAAGAAGAATAGTTGAACTGGAAAAAGAGCTGGCACTAGAAAAGGTGACAGCAGAAATGAAAGCAGTGCTCTGGAGTAACATTGGGCGGTCCATTGCCAACCAATGGCAATATATTGAGACTATGGATGAGCAAATGGTGCTCATCACCAAAGCAAACAGAGAAATACAGAGAGCCAGGGTAAGCCTTGGACACATGCCAGATGCTGCCAGCAGGATGGTTAATGTTTTAAATAACAAAACTAGCTCTCAACTGGCTGCCATGGGAATCACTAACAGGACTGAAACAATCTCAGTAGTTAAACGAGTCCTAACACTAAGAAGTCTAGTTGGAACACTGGAGAGGAGAACACAGGACATGCAGACTGAAATCAACAAATTCCTGGAAAAATTCTTGGCATTACAGAACAGAGGCCTCCCCAGCATTTTAAGCAGTGTAGGAAGACTGCTCACCCTAGACAATTACAATAAAAGGATTGATGCCCATGCAGGAGCAGAGATTGCAAAACCGCCCAGTACTTCAGCGGACGCAGGGCCAGCCACAGGGCAGACTATGTATGATAGGGTGGATAACCTATTTTTCATTATGAATGAAATTGAGCATCTGTTTGATACACCGCCTAACTTCTTCAAGTTCACAGAAGCAGATGAAACTTTAGGGGCAATCTTAGCACACCAACTGCCCACACAGGATGTCTGGAGGAATTTGACACAGACAATTTTGTCAGGCCAGAACCAGTAGCGCCAATTCTCCAGGCGAATAAGCAGACATGCGCAGGCACAATTTTGATGAAAAATATCTACAAGGAATAGGCAGAGGCTGAGCCAACTCAGCAGAACCATTGACTCAACACAAGCAGCAGTCACAATCACAGGTGACAAACCCGAAATACAGCGTACAAGCCATAAAGTCAGGTTCTCCAGCATTTACTCAAAGTATCTCAACCGACTCAGCAGATCCCAAAGGCTAAAATATCTTCTGACAGAACATTAAGGCGCATTTATTTTGAATTCAATGCTGTAATAAATTTCTGGTCATAATATCTTAAGAGTTGGTGAGAATGTTAAATCTGAGATAACTCAGAACTCAGATATTTTGTAAACCACCGCAAGTATATAGACACCCTTCACAGACGCTGAAGGGGTTGTTGTAATTTTCTTTTGAAGACTCTCACTTGCTGTAATATTTTCAGAGAAGTAATACAAAGGAAGAATGGAATTTCCAAGGCTTGGTGTACTTTGATGTATTGTGGTGAAAGATGAATGGTACAGGATTCCAGGGTGTTGCATAAAACAATAAGTATTCTCAAATCTCTTTGTTATGTGTTTTCGAGTCTTTTGTTCTCTTTTGTTGTTTAAATGTTTTACACTTAATAGCAAGGTAAAAGAATGGTTCCAGGACTTAATCCATGATTACCCTGAACTCAAACTGAGCTATTATACATGTTTTCCTCAGATACAGTAACAGAATTGTAATTCTTAATTGCTGCATTTCAAAACTGTGTCTTTTGCTGTGATAGACATTCCCAGGGAATCAAGTTTGCCCCTGAGACATCTGTCCCTTTCTTTCAAAACTGTTTGTTGGAAATATTTAAACAATAAGTTAAAATTCTTGAATGCTTTCACTGTTTGTGTTACCTGTTTCCTGTCATTTAATCAAAAAATCTGTTCTATTAAACACTCAAATGGCCCTGTAAGTTCCGCCTTTCATCTCAAAGTTTCAAACACATATAGCCACAGACTCCATTGCCCAATGGTATTCAACCTCTTTGAAAACACATCACTGAAATCTAAAAGGAGTTTCATCAACCAAAAACATAAACATAACCTGTGCTCAATACCTAGCCTAAAACACTATCATTGAAGATACAAAATCATAAAGAGAGAGCCCTCTCTGATCACAGTTTGGCTAGAAACAGTGATTAAAAGATTGGTTAGTGGTTACCCCGGCCGTATTCCCTTGGGAGTCATAGGGAACAACCTGGGTGTTAACACATCCTGCAAATTCTGCAAAAATTCGATAGCCACAGTTTCATGGGGTTGCTATAGTCGTGTAAAATATGCGATCCATCTAGCCCTTACTAAAATTTCTTGTGCAGCATCAGAAACTGCTAGTACCTGTGGCTCGTTATGTACTGATCATCCTCCCATTTCATCTAAGTTCTGCACACTGTTATTTTTACACAGCAATACACAGAGATAACAATGGAAGAACAAACTGTGCATATCGGATAATAACCTTTTTTTAACATCAATACTATTAAAATTTGCTATTAAGGGATCTGATGCAGCCTAGTACACCCAAATAAAAGACTGACACGTATGCAGGAGTATTTTGGAAGTCACCCGCGCCCCCATGAAAAATGATAGGTCATCCTTGACTACTTAAATGGAGGAGCGACGTACTAGATAGTAATCGTACAGTGTAAAAAGGGCAAGGTGTACATATTCATGAAAAGATCACAAAAAGTATCGAGTTGCTAAAATTGAGGCTTAAGATGAAAATCATGAATAAATATGGAGATGCTATGGAGTGATGTGAAAAAGGGAAAAGGACAGCTAACGTAGGTAAAATTCTATGCGGTCATTATTTCACTTAAACTGTTATGATTGAATTTTTTAAACGATATTTCATGCATAAAAGGTTCAAAGGGAATTGGGAACATAATCTCTTTTGAAATAAAGATAAAGAAATAAGAAAAGGGTTTATAATTACTATTGATGTTGAAAAATATGACTCCAATACCATCAGCAGAGCTCTGTTGCCCATAGGTGTTTATAACCTTGACAAAGTTGCTTTTTCACCCTTTGGAACCATAATCCTTTATGTATGCCTAGGAAAGTGCCTTGTGATGTCAGAATGGAGGCCATTGTGCTGGCTTGGTAACCAGATGAATCACAATGCCATTCACCGAGAAAGAGTGAAAGGTGGATAGGCTGGCTCATGATGAGACCTCCTGTTCCAACGACTTTTATTTTTCTAATGTGTCCATTGGACCATATCCCTGGTGTGGTGGCCATAGTGGGAATGCCACATCACTGCTTCCTTATGATCATGGTAGGCTAGCTCTTGATGATACCCCCTATCCTCCATCTGACAAATCATAGAATTGTTAGTAATTATATATATATATATATATATATATATATATATATATATATATATATATATATAGATATATAGATATATATATATATATATATAGAACTTCCTATTTATATATAGACGATGGCTCAACACTCCTTAAGAGTAGGGATGGGGGAAGAAGTCTGAACATCTCAATAGAAGAAAATATGCCCTTATTCTTATTCAATAATAGTAATCAAAGAAAATTATGAAAATTAGGGAAGAAACAACATGATAAAAATAATCAATCAATTTGAGTTTTAGTGAAAATAAGGACAACAAAGTGATATAGATAGTTGTATCCTTTCCTTTTTCTTATCAATACAAAGAAATCTCATTAAAGATGATAATTTTTCTTTGAATTGCTTATTTTAGTAAACTCTAGTTTTTGTGTCCTTACACAAATTTGTATTCTTGCTTTCAAAAGATCATGAAGAGTGAAAAATTATTCACAAAAAAAAGTGTTGTTCTTTAAGAGGAACAAAAATAAAAAAAATAAAAAAAATGCACTCAAAAAGTGTTGCTCCTTAGATGGAACAACTGTTGTTCCTTAAGAGGAACAGTAAAAAGATAGCTGCACACAAAACTACGGTTCCTTTAAGAGGAACGAAAAAAATAAAAAAATAAAATAAAAAAATAAATAAAATTTCACACGAAACTGTTGTTCCTTAAGAGGAACAACAACTATTCCTTAGGTAGAACAACAACTAAAACAGACGCAAAATAAAGTGCTGATCCTTTGGTGGAATAGCCTAAAAAACACTCCAAATCGAAATTGTTGTTCCTTAGAAGGAATGACAGAAAGTAAAAAAAATAGCGAAACTATTGTTCCTTTAAAAGGAATGACAATTGTTCCTTAAGAGGAACAGCGCAAATGTAAGCAGGCGATATTGTTGTTCCTTAAATGGAACGGCTGCTGTTCCTTAAGAGGAACAACAACTGTTCCTTAAATGGAACAACAAAAATAAAATACACGTGGATTACTGTTCCTTAAGAGGAACAACAAAATATGAACACACAGAGTTGTTGTTCCTTAAGAGGAACAACAAAAATAGAAACACGCGAAAATGATGTTCCTTAAGAGGAATGGTTGCTGTTCCTTAAGAGGAACGACTGCTGTTCCTTAAGAGGAACAATGAAAAATAGAAACATGCGAAGGTGATGTTCCTTAAGAGGAACGACTGCTACTCCTTAAGAGGAACAACAAAAATAGAAACATGTAGAAGTGTTGTTCCTTAAGAGGAATGGCTGCTGTTCCTTAAGAGGAATGGTTGTTGTTCCTTAAGAGGAATGACTGCTATTCCTTAAGAGGAACAACAATTGTTCCTTAAGAGGAACAACAAAAATAGAAACACACAGAAGTGTTATTCCTTAAGAGGAATAACAAAAATAAAGCGTCAAACGACTGTTCCTTAAGAGGAATAGTTGCCGTTCCTTACGAGGAACATCAGTTGTTCCCTAGGAGGAACAACAAAAATATATGAACATGCAAAGATGTTGTTCCTTAAGAGGAACGACTGCTATTCCTTAAGAGGAACAATAGCTATTCCTTAAGAGAAACTACAAAAATATGATCACGTAAGATTGTTGTTCCTTAAGAGGAACGAATGTTGTTCCTTAAGAGGAACAATAGTTGTTCCTTAAGAGGAACAGAACAAAAATTAAATAAAGAAACCTCTGTTGTTCCTTAAAAGGAATGGCTAGTGTTCCTTAAGAGGAACATCCATTGTTCCTTAAATGGAACAACACTAAAATCTGTACAAAAAAATAGTTTATACAAGTAAAATTAAAGAGAAATGTTTATATACAAAATTAAAAAACAAAGGAAATGTTCAATGAATTAATGTCGAGGAGGGGTTATCTTCCTCAGTAAGAATTTTCATAGTGGAATCTTCCCGTAATTGCTGGTAAAAGGATTCCTTGGTAAGCAGTGTGTGATAAAGTCGCACTCAATGACCATTCGCTTTGAAAGAATGTCTAGACCCATCAATGGTTGTCAATGTAATGGTGCCATTGTCATGCACTTTATGTATCTCATAAGGTCTAAGCCATCATGTCTGGAGTTTCCCGGGGAAATCCTGGAACCTTGAATCATATAGGAGTGCCATTTTTCTCTCTGTTGTTGAATTAATGCAGCGTGCTGAAGAGCTAAGAGCCTAATTTCATCTAACTCATTGATTTGCTATAATATATTGATCTGGGTTTCATTTAAATTCAAACCCACCTCCTACACTGTTCTTAATGTTTGAATTTTGAATTCGATTAGGAAGATGGGTTCTTTTCCAAATAATAATTGATATGGTGAATACCCGGTGGTGTTTCTCCATTTTGTGCGGTATGCCTACAAGGCTTCTGGCAATCTTGAATCCTAGTCACGTCTGTGTGATGCAACTGTTTTTGTAAGTATTGCCTCAATCACTTTATTAGTGTTTTCTACTTGGCCATTTTCCTATGGGTGGTATGGAGTTGTAATTTTGTGCAGAATGTGGTAATTTTTTAAAGTTGCAGCAATCTTATTACCTACAAATTGCGGTCCTCCATCTGTAATTATGTCCCTTGGGAGGCCATATCACACAAATAATTGGAAAAGAAAATGTATCACTGAATCCTCTATAGCTCTTGGCAGTGCCTCTGCTTCAACCCATTTAGTAACATACTCTGTTGCAACCAGTATGCATGTTTTATGATTTGATGATGGGTTAATAGGACCAATAAAATCGAGTGCCCATCGCTCAAATGGCTCGATTACTAATTGTGGGTTCAGAGGCATCTCATTCGATTGTCTAGGGTGTCCCGCCCTCTAGTAGCTATCATAGGCTTGAAAAAAATTTGTAGCATATTTAAAGATAGTGGGCCATTAATAGTCTGTTTGTAAAAATTTATGACCGGTCCTACGGTCTGCAAAATGTCCACCACATGGCCCATCGTTGCATGCTTTCAGAATGTCAAATACTTCATCTTCTCAGAAGCATCTTCTGATGTGCATATCTACCCCTGTATGAAATAAGTAGCCCCCAATCCAATAAAATTAGGTATTGCACTGCACTATCTGTTTTCGTTCATTAGGAGTTATATGCTTGGGTAATTTTCCTATTGCTAAGTAATTTGCAACGTCAGCATACCATGGTGTTCTGACAGTGACAACAAAGAAATTTTCATCCAGAAATTGATCTTCAACTGCTGCTGTATCTGCTGGCTTTGGCATTCGTGAGAGAAAATCAGCTACAAGATTCTCTTTTCCAGGTCGATCCTTTATTGTGATATCAAATTCCTACAAGAGAATCAACCATTTTTTCACTCTTCCATTTGTAACTAGTTTATTTGCTAAATACTTAATGGTAGAGTGATCTATATATAAAACTATAGGATACTCAGTTATATAATGTCTAAATTTATTTATAGCATATATTACAGTTAAAAATTATTTTTAAGTCACAGTATAGTTTAATTCAGCAGAAGATAGAATTTTGCTGATATAATATATTGCATGTGTCTTTTTATCTTCTTCCTGTCCAAGAACTAGTCCAATTGTTGTGTCTGAAGAATCAGATGAAATTTGGAATGGCAAATCCCAATTTGGGCCCCTTAGCACTGGGGCTGTTAATACAAGCTTTTTTAGATCCTCAAAAGCATGGTCACTTATATGTCCAAATAAAATCAATATTTCCTGTTAGTGTGTATAAAGGTGCAACAATCTGAGAAAGATGCTTTATAAATCTTCTATAATAACCAGAAAATCCCAAAAAAATGCGTACTTCTGTTTGTGTGGTAGGAGTACGTATTAACAAAATTATCTGAATTTTAGCCGGATCTACCTGTATTCTAGCTACTGAGATATAATGACCTAAGATGAGTCCCTCGGTCATCATGATATGACACTTTTCATGGCTCAAACAGAGCCTGGTGGCAATGCATCTTTGCAACACTTTTTCTAATGTTTGTAATGCTAGCTCAAAGCCATCCTCGTAAGGTGTGAAGTCATCCATATATACTTCGAGCCCTTCATTTATTAAATCTAAAAAAATGCTGATTACAGCCCTCTGAAATGTGGAAGGGGCATTGCATAGCCCAAAGGGTAAGACCCTGCATTTATTAAATCTGAAAAAATGCTGATTACAACCCTCTGAAATGTGGAAGGGGCATTGCATAGCCCAAAAGGTAAGACCCTGTAAGAAAATGTTCCCCAAGGACAGGTAAAAGTAGTTTTATGTTGTTCTTCAGGGGCAATCTGAATCTGATTGTATCCACTGAAGCCATCTAGGAAAGAAAAGAATTTCTTTCCTGCTAATGTGTCTAATTCCTGATCAATGAATGGAACGGGGAAGTGGTATTTCTAGGTTGCTTTGTTCAATTTTCTGTAGTCTACACATACCCAACACTTTCCATTCTTCTTTGGCACCACTACTAATGGAGAGACCCACTTGCTATCAGATATTGGGTAAATAAAGTTTACATCTAAAAGTTTTTGCAATTGATCTTTCACAATATCCTTAAGATGGGGATTTAATCTCTGTTGGGGTTGGCGAATAGGTCTAGCATCCTTTTCTGTATAGATGTGGTGCATACACAACTGGGGATCAATTCCTTTCATGTCTGGGTAATCCCATGAAAAAGCTTCCTTATATTTTCTCAATAGTTGGACCAGCTTTTCTTCTTGTTCAACAATCAGGTTTTTGTTAATGTTCAAATTTTTTCCTGGCTCAATCTCTATGGTTTTGCTGTTATAAACAATGGTGGTTGGTATTGATTGATCATGAGTATCTTTTAGGGGATCTTCTTCTACTTCATTATCAAATGCTACCTCGATCATGTGACATTGTAGATGGGATTTGGTTTTTGGTTGGTTAATGAAGCTATTAATGATGTCGTCCTCTGTTTGGTCTTTAAATTCAAGGGCATCTTCTATGGTTAGCGGTGATCTAATGTTTTCAATTAGGTATGATACAGGTTTTTTTTTTGTTTTGATTATTGTTAAGCTTGGCTGGGCTGGAGGTTATAAGGCTAAATTCTTTACATTTCTCCCTCTTGCTATAGTCATGCTTCCTTGTCGACAACCAATGTAAGTGTCAGCAATTGCTAGCCAAGGTCTACCTAGAATTAAAGGGTGTCCATCCAGTCGGTTTTTGGGATTAATGATCAGAAAGTCTGCAGTATACTCCTAGGAGTCTATAGATACCATTACATCATGTTGTGTGCCTTCCAGTCTAACTTTTGATCGGTCAGCCAACTCCAATAAGGTTGTGGTTGGGTCTAACGATGTAATGCCAGGCTTTTGACAAGTGGTGGTTGTTAGAATATTGATTGCAACTCCTAAATCAACTAAGGCATTGGGGAAGGAGCATCCATTGATTTGCACCGTGACTATAGGATTTCATGGGTCCTCATATTTTACAGGTGCTTCCCTTCCTGATAGTAAGTTAGATAGGGTACCGACTACTTGGACAGTTGGATTAGTTGCTATTTTCCTTTTTGGCATTTTTATACATAATTATTTGATGGTTTTTGCGTAAATTGGGATGTCTTGGATAGCTTGGAGGAGTGGAATTTTTATACAAATTTTTTTTAGTTCTCCCAGAAGATCAAAATCAAGATGTTCTATTGGGCGAAGTATGATCAGTCGTTTTGGGAATGGTGGAGAAGAGGTGGTTGCTTGTTCATGAGTTTGTTGTCTAACCAAATTCTCTTCTTGTGGTGTTTGTTCTAAAGGTAACGAATTTTCAACTTGAACATTTTTATCTCCCTCTGATTCTATTATACGCCCAGATCTTAATTGAAGGTCGTTGCACTCCCTTAACTTGGTTTCTAGTTCTCGTCCTTCGATTATTTGTACAGATTGAACTGGTCTATTGTTGGGGTTCGGGTTGGATTGAACTGGGAGCTGTGGTCTTAAGTTGGTTTGGGGATTTTGTTGCAATGTATAAGGTGCTGGAAGTGTAGGTTGAGGGAGAGGAATCATTCCAGTTGGCTGATTCATAGGTCTTTGCCAGTTCTACTGCCAGGCTTGACTCTACGAGGTGGAGGGTGACCATTGCGTTGAATATGCATTATTTTGCTAAAATGGTGGATAGTAAGGAAAGTTCGGCGAATTGGTTTGATTTGTTTGATTTTTCCATGGTGATATGGGGAATGGCTGTTGTGACCAACTAGGAAAAGGTGGCCGACTCTGCCACATTCCATTATATTGCTGAGAATTATACCGAGGAGACTAAAAAGAAGAGGATGGATCAACAGGCATCCCTGTTTTTCATGGCTACGACTGGCGGTGCTGATTTAGTAGGTAAACTGGTTCTATTTCTTCTTCTTCTTCTTTATAGTCTACTTTCAATCCTGGGAGTGAGGGGTAGCTTTCTGTGGAGTGATCTTTCGTGTAGATAGTGCATACTTGGACTGTATCCAGTGGGAACTCTTTGTGGCTATGTTTCTTTCTACATAGGGCAGAATATCACCAAATTTTGTTCTGATTCTGCTTGCTTTTGTTTAGCTTGCATAATGTCAAGCTGCATTGTCAGAGTCTCTAGAATATTAGTTTTGAAATCTTCTAGTAGATTGCTAATTTCTACATGGGTTATACCTCCACCAGAGATCTTGTTATCCCTTGTGATCATGTCACGTTCTACTGGCTTCAGTCTCGTGCTACCTCTTGAACTTCTGATACACAAATCAATGATGTCAGAAAAATTTTCCTTATATATGTCACCTTTGCCCATAATGTATAATGTTTCAACCCATTGTTCTTTCATCCCCTTAATTAGTGTAGTTTTTAACACATTGTTAGGCAAGGGTAAAGATGCATAAGGAGATATTTGGAGATTGTATTGAAAGCGTTCTATATATTCCTCCAGTGTTTCACTAGGTCTTGTTGACATTTGAAATATTTCATCCTTTAATTCTCTGGATCTACAAAAATCCTGATATTTATTTAGAAAAGTAGTTTTCATCTCATCCCAGTCGTTTATAACACCTCCACCTAACCCCATAAACCATCATAAAGCTACTGCTTTTAATGTGGAGGGAAATAATTTTAGTTTTTGGGGATCAGTGGTATAGTCATACCCCCAACATAATATATCAAACTCAAACAGAAATGCATCTGGATCCTCTGATGTTAAGCTAGCGAATGTAGGAATATTCTGGAGAGGAATGGCCTTCATAGATGCATTAACTGTAGTGTCCACGATGGGATATTGCAGTGTGGAGGTTTGAGGTGTTTGCTAGTTCTGGGCCATTTGATCAAATATGTGCCAATACCCTTCTGGGATTTCTAGGAAGTTATTCCTATGATGACTAGAAGGAGTAGGAATGAGCTTAACAACACTTGGTCTGAGATAATGAGTGTTCCTTGTTGAACCACTATATGGGGGGATCTTGGCTCTTTAGGTTCTTCTGTTTTGTTTTGGATGATCTTGAAAGCACTCCCCTTATCTGGGCTACTGAGTGTTTGAACTATTTTGAGAGGGGATATTTTCTCTTCTGTTTCCCCTATTTCTCCTCCTCCTTCGCGGAGATTACTAGAATTCCCTTCTTGTAAAGAAATTGGGCGAGAATTCTCAATTTCTTGAAAATCTTGCTCAGTCTCTTCTGTTTTGTTATGCAACTCAGAAAAGGCTACATATGGTGAGCCGGTGGCCCTAAGGGAGCCAATAGGTTGTCTAGAAGCAACATTTTTAGGGCCCACTAATGGCTAAGATTCAACTTGCTTAATGATATCATCTATGAAGGTTGATCGACCAAGGGTCACCGGTCCCTTAGCTTTGTCAGGTTTGGGTAGTGGTTTTGGATTATTTTCAAGTTTTTTCTTCTTAGTCATACACACAACTCAAATATTTATTTCTAACAAAAAAAATTAACAATTCTGCTGGAAAGCAGGTGGGGGAGTAGGGCTTTTACATGCTCCATATGTAGGTTCTTACCTTCCATTTTTAATACCCAATTCTCTCCTAACAGGCACTCATCAAATGCACACTACTCTTATAAAAAAAAAATGGCTACACTCTCCCCAGCAACGGCGCCAAAATGTTGAGTGATAAAAGGTGTATTTTTAACTCCTATTTATCCTACATTAATTATCAATCTGGGTAAGATTTTCTATTTCAAGAGTGTACACAGTATGTGGCAGAAATTTCTTCAAGAGTAATGTTTCTAAATTGTAGTACAATGCTTTCAAATACAAGAGTAAACGAATGCTTGAAATAAAACTTACTTGCAAATTAAAATAAACTCAATGCTCTGAAACTAAATTATTCCCTCAGGAAATTAACAACAATTATCAGTTAAGGATACAGTAGTAATAACTCTTTCCTCTTTTAACTGATGTAAATGAAATCAAACATAAATAAGATCCTCAATCTGAGAACTCTGACAGTAATAGCCAATGTCCTTTACAGTTGTTGATCTCACACTCCACACTAAATGACCGATTGGAAATGACAATGAATTAAATCAATAATGCTGCTGATAGAAATGGAATAACTATGCTAACTATAACAATGCTGAAAGACAAAACCAAATGCTTGCAGAAAGGAAATGAACAACAATGCTATTTAGTAGAAATGAACAATGGAACTTATGAAACTGTAATGAACAACAAAGTTAGTTTACTGGAATGAACAACGAAGCTCTGTAATTGAAATGAATAGCATAACAATATAGTTGTAGAGAATAATAATCTTATTATGACGAGAAGGAACAACAATGTAATTTAGTTACAACACATAGAATGGAGCAATTCATTAAATCTAGAAACAAGAAACAATAAAGAAATGTGATTCCAATAAACAAAGATCAAACCAAACCATCACACAATAGATATTGTAAAGGAATGGTACAGAATATTAAGTGGATCTATCAGGGTTGGGCCCTTAGCTGCTAGTGAAGTACTGCCAGACTGCTTCAGTATAGAAGAAATAACAACAACCGGATTATGTATTAATCATATGAAAAAATGGTCATAGCCAGTCGTACTCTGTTTTAATCAAGGAGAGTCGATGATCAAAGGTAAAATACAACAATAAGTTCTAAATAATGATGATGAATCCCCAGTATTTACATGTGTTGTCCCTTTTACAATGGCCAGGTGGATAAAATAGGAATAATAGATAGACTAGTAACAACGATGCCTCAGGATCAATAGATCCTCAGGGATCCGCTTAATCTTCTAACTCTAGTTAACTCTTTGTCTTTTGTGTTGATGCTGTGATCTTCTCTGTTCTTATCCTTAACTGCACGCTCCAATCTTGACCTGCTGTCTGGATATGGCTTCCTGGTGAAGGAACAACAGTTACTTTGTTTTGTCTTTTCCTGCGGAATGGTAATTTTCCATTTCCTCTCTTTCCTGCATGAGAAAAGACAATAATTAACTAAATTGCAATAATCAATAACTCCCTAGTTTTCGCTAGAATTCTTTGATATATTATAATCATATAATATAAAGGAGATATGATTAAGGAGAAAGATAAGGAAATAAATGTCAAATTCATACCTTTTTCATAGCTCAACACGAGGAAGTCCAATTGTCAAGCACATATAAATGGAATTGAAATTCCAAACACATTGATTGACTTAGGGGTAGCAATAAACATTATGAGTAGACAAACTATGGAGCAGCTTAAACTTCCTAACCTTCTTTACACACCTACCTTACTGCAACTTGCAAACAGATCAATACCAAATGGTGTGCTAGAAGACATTTCAGTATCCTTAGATTCTTGGGAATATCCTATTTATTTCATGATTTTAATTCCCAAGAATAATCTAGGGGGACACCCACTCATATTAGGAAGACCTTGGCTAGTCACAATTGAAGCTTTTATTAGTTGTAGATCTGGTGACATGTATATTTATGATGGTAATTCAACAAAGAAATTTACTTTGTATCCCCCAGAAAAAGTAATCACAGAAATAGATGACAAGGAATGGATTGATGATGAAGACGATATTTAACCTCTCTTTACTATATTAGAAATTAGTGAAGATAGTCAAATTTTGAACACATTGGAAAATTTTGAAACATCTTCAGAATATGATCATGCAAAATTCCAAGAAAAATCTAATGTTGAATACTTGTCATCTAGGCAGATGTCTCTATATTCTATGGAAGAGTTTACTAGCTCTACAATTGAAATTTTTCTACTTAGGGCATCGAACATAAACAAAAACTTGGAGAAACTACAACAAGAAGAGCTAACCAAAACATTACAAAAACATTCTGTTACATTTGCATGGGAATACATCGACATGAAAGGTATTGATCCTAAGACTTGTATCCATCATATCTATATTGAGGAAAACAGTAGACCAACGAGACAATCTCAGAGAAGGATGAATCCAAATCTTAGGGAAATTGTGAAAGAAGAGCTCCAAAAATTACTCAATGTAAACTTCATTTACCCAATTTCAGATAGCTATTGCACAAAATATTGTCACCATGACATTCTGCAATCAGTGTGAGTCTATCACCACTCATGCTTTCCTCCTATGCAAGTCTTAAACCTCAGATCTTCATGTTAAGCCTTGAAAAATGAGAGAAAGTCCTTAAAAATCTCTAAAACTTTGGTCCTGCACTTTCTCTTAGCATTACCTGCGGTCTCGCACCTCTTGGTCATGTCCCCTGCGGACCTGCCCGCTCTGTTTCTATGTAAAGGGTGCGGACCCCTGTAAAAGTAAAAAAGGCACAAGTATATTCTTAAAAACTCACTTTGGGTTATTTCTGGAAGCTTGTAGAGGCAATTTTGAGGTGGCAAGTTCGCTCCTTGGTGGTTCATGCATCCCATAATTAAAGGAGCTAACCCCTTGATGTGAGGAGCTTATCCATTTGAAGGAGGACTCTATCCCTTCATAGGTGGACCTGGTAACTTCCTTCATCTGCACTATAATATGATGATCTGGATTTAAACTGGAACACAATAAAATATAGAGATAACCACAAAGATAGATATGCAGCGAAAATAATACTTCATTTCATTAATGGGAAATACTGAAATATGCTTACAAATAGAAATAGAAATAAACTAGCTAGGGTGATGGTAGCTTATCTCTGAGAAGAGATGTGTCGGCTACATGCCTCTGAACTGTTCCGAACTGTGTTTACAATGAGGCTCGAAGGCCTATTTATTATTGAGAAACAATGGAAAACCCTTCACATTCCAAAACCTAACCCTAGAAGATGAAACGCTAAATTGTGGGCCCCGTTTTGGGGTGAGTTGGATAGCCAACTTCCCGGGGTCGTGATTTGGTGGTATTATCTCCGTTTGACGTGCATGATAGCCCGTTGGAAAGATATCTCTGAGGAATACGACGAAAAAGATGAATTTTATCCAGAAAATTGCTGGCGGTAGATTTCCCAAAAAACATCGTTTAGGGCCTCAAAATAGCTACGGAAGTTTAGGACCCGAAAAATTGCTAAAAATAGTAAATTGTGCTATAATTAAGGAAACTAAAAAACTGAAGGAGACAGTTGTGGGGGTCCAAATGGGATAGGTGGGTGGCCACCAACATCCACCTGGATCATTCCTCCCCCCTTAGGAAGCAATGGTCCCCATTGCGTTGAGTTCCTCCTTGAGATGAGGAAGCTTCTGCTGAGCTGGGTCTCTGGTGAGCTGTTTTGTAATCTCTAATGTGTCTAGTAATGGTGGGAAGCATGGTAGGCGATGGTCCACACTGAAAAATCGGTGCAAGCGAAGGAATGGAGGAATGCTGTGCTTCAAAGCATTGTTTCCCACAACCTTGTTACTGGTGTAAGGACCATGTCGAAGTGGTCTGAATTTCTGATGGGTTCTGGTAAGGCGTTCTCTCTGCAGATGTAACCAAACTTTGTCACCCACCTGAAACTTGTGTGGTACCCCTCTGGGTAAGGAGAAGTTGTTCTTGTGTTCTGTCATGACTGTATCCCTATGTTGCTGCTGCTGCGTGGAGGAACCCTTTGCGGGGGTCGTGGATGTAGCAACGATCTTCCCCTTACTTTGGGAGCGAACCACACAGAAAATAAATTTTCTCGTCTGTGAGATGAGCTTGCTGCCTTTCTTAGCAGTGATCAAAGAGGTGGTGGTAGGTGGAGCTACCTCTGGTATCCTATATAATGAATTATCCAAAGAAATAATGACAGCGCGAGGCCTTGACTCATATATAGCATGTCGCCTCCACAAGTATGGCTGGCCTAATAGTACATCACAAACATCCAGAGGTGTAACATCACAAAATACCTCATCTGTGAAGGGCTTGATGCTGTAGGGAAGGCGGCACTGCTGGCGAACTTTGAGATCTCGTCCTTCGTGAAGCCACACGATACTGTACGGTTGTGGGTGTGGCGTAGTTGGTAGGCCCAACCGCTTCACGACCTTTGCTGAAACGAGGTTCTTTTGGCTGCCACAGTCGACAATGAATTGCAGCGGCGAACCCTTCACCCACATCTGTGAGTGGAAAATACGTTCCCCCTCCTCTGGCTCTTTGGGCTCATTCTTCTGGATCTTGGCAGTGGTAACAGTGGCACTAGGATCTGCATCAATGATTTGCTTCCCTTTGCCATCCCCCTTGTCAGGTTCTGGCTTAGAGTCGGAACATGCATCTGATTCGGAAGCCTTCAACTCGGCCACCAGTGACTGCTTGGTCCGACACTCACTTGTGTTATGAGTGGGACTCTTGTGGAACTCACACCACTTTCCTGTGTCCTTCTTCGGCTTCGTGCTGTTTTTCTTTTCTTGCAGCTTCAAGGGGTTGTCTTGGGTCACCCCGCCTTGGCTTTGTCCTTTGGGCTTCGGATTTGCAGATCCAAAGTCTCACTTCTTCTGTTTGAACTTTTGCTCGATTTTGACAGCGTATCGGTATGCTGTGCCGAGTGAGGAGATGTTCAAGAACTCCATCTCTTCCTAGATGTATCTATGTAGGCAGCCACGGTATTTGAGTACCAGATGTAGCTCAGAATCTTTGATACCCAACTGTGTGTGAAGGGTATGAAAAATATTTGTGAACTCTGGCACATCTTGGTCTCGTCCCTGCCGCAGTTTGGCCCATTTGATGTATTTGTCCTCATAGCTTTTGACAGGGTAGTATTGCTCCTTGATGGCATCCTGGAAGTCATTCCAAGTGGGGGCGACTGAAAACAGTGAGCCTGTACTTTCATTCTTCTACTCACAGTATGTTTCCCACCAGTCCTTGATGTGGGGGCCTGCTTTGAGAAGAGCGAAAACAATCTTTTCCCGACTTGAAAATTCATGAACAAAAAAATACCCATCTAGTAGATTTAACCATTTATCTACGGTATTGGCGTCTATTTGACCCTTGAAGATGGGGATTTCAAAATTAACTTGTACCTTAAACGGTGTGGCGTTTCCAGAGTAGCTGTTGGAAGTCGATGCGTCGCCTCTGGGTAGCCGCTGAAGGATCTGTGCAAAGCTATCCATCATCGCGTTCCTTTGCCACTCGAGGGCTTCTTCGAGTAAGATTCTGATAGGATCTCTTGCCCCCTCGTCTTTCTTCTCATCCGCCATGGGAGGTCGTCGAGATTTACGAGGCTGGTCTTGCAAAGGTTTGACCAATTCAAGCCCTAACTCCTTATATCCCGACCTCGTTAGCGACATGCAAAGATAAAATAGAGAAAAAGCAGACCACTCTGATACCACTGATCCGGATTTAAACAGGAACACAATAAGATATAGAGATAACCATAAACACAGATATGCAGCGGAAATAATACTTCATTTCATTAATGGGAAATACTGAAATATGCTTACAAATAGAAATAGAAATAACCCAGCTAGGGCGATGGTAGCTTATCTTTGAGAAGAGATGTGTCGGCTACATGCCTCTGAACTGTTCCGAACTGTGTTTACAATGAGGCTCGAAGGCCTATTTATTATTGAGAAACAATGGAAAACCCTTCACATTCCAAAACCTAACCCTAGAAGATGAAACGCCAAATTGTGGGCCCCGTTTTGGGGTGAGTTGGACAGCCAACTTCCCGGGGTCGCGAATTGGTCGTATTATCTCCGTTTGACGCGCATGATAGCCCGTTGGAAATATCTCTCCGAGGACTATGACGGAAAAGATGATTTTTATCAAAAAAACCGCTGGCGGTAGATTTCCAAAAAAACATCGTTTAGGGCCTCAAAACGGCTCCGGAAGTTTAGGACCCGAAAAACTGCTAAAAATAGTAAACTGCGCTATAATTAAGGAAACTGAAAAACTGAAGGAGACAGTTGTGGGGGTCCAAATGGGATTGGTGGGTGGCCACCAACAACCACCTGGATCATTCCTCCCCCCTTAGGAAGCAATGGTCGCCATTGTGTTGAGTTCCTCCTTGAGATGAGGAAGCTTCTGCTGAGCTGGGTCTCTGGTGAGCTGTTCTGCAATCTCTAATGTGTCCAGAAATGGTGGGAAGCATGGTAGGCGATGGTCCACATTGAAAAATCGGTGCAAGCGAAGGAATGGAGGAATGCTGTGCTTCAAAGCATTGTTGCCCACAACCTTGTTACTAGTGTAAGGACCATGTCGAAGTGGTCTGAATTTTTGATGGGTTCTGGTAAGGCGTTCTCTCTGCAGATGTAACCAAACTTTGTCGCCCACCTGAAACTTGTGTGGTACCCCTCTAGGTAAGGAGAAGTTGTTCCTGTGTTCTGTCATGACTGTATCCCTATGTTGCTGCTGCTGCGTGGAGGAACCCTTTGCGGGGGTCGTGGATGTAGCAACGATCTTCCCCTTACTTTGGGAGTGAACCAGACAAAAAATAAATTTCCTAGTCTGTGAGATGAGCTTGCTGCCTTTCTTAGCAGTGATCAAAGAGGTGGTGGTAGGTGGAGCTATCTATGGTATCCTGTATAATGAATTATCCAAAGAAATAATGATAGCGCGAGGCCTTGACTCATATTCAGCATGTCGCCTCCACAAGTATGGCTGGCCTAATAGTACATCACAAACATCCAGAGGTGTAACATCACAAAATACCTCATCTGTGAAGGGCTTGATGCTGTAGGGAAGGCGGCACTGCTGGCGAACTTTGAGATCTCGTCCTTCGTGAAGCCACCCGATGCTGTATGGTTGTGGGAGTGGCGTAGTTGGTAGGACCAATCGCTTCACAACCTCTGCTAAAACAAGGTTCTTTTGGCTGCCACTGTTGACAATGAATTGTAGCGGCGAACCCTTCACCCACATCTGTGAGTGGAAAAGACGTTCCCCCTCCTCTGGCTGTTCGGGCTCATTCTTCTGGATATTGGCAGTGGCAATAGTGGCACTAGGATCCGCATCAATGATTTGCTTCCCTTTGCCATCCCCCTTGTCGGGTTCTGTCTCAGAGTCGGAACATGCATCTGATTTGGAAGCCTTCAACTCGACCACCAGCGACTGTTTGGTCCGACACTCACTTGTGTTATGAGTGCGACTCTTGTGGAACTCACACCACTTTCCTGTGTCCTTCTTCGGCTTCATGCTGTTGTTCTTTTCTTACAGCTTCGAGGGGTTGTCTTGGGTCACCCCGCCTTGGCTTTGTCCTTTGGGCTTCGGATTTGCAGATCCAAAGTCTCACTTCTTCTGTTTGAACTTTTGCTCGATTTTGACCGCGTATCGGTATGCTGTGCCAAGTGAGGAGATGTTCAAGAACTCCATCTCTTCCTGGATGTATCTATGTAGGCAGCCGCAGTATTTGAGTACCAGATGTAGCTCAGAATATTTGATACCCAACTGTGTGCGAAGGGTATGAAAAATATTTGTGAACTCTGGCACATCTTGGTCTTGTCCCTGCCGCAGTGTGGTCCATTTGATGTATTTGTCCTCATAGCTTTTGACAGGGTAGTACTGCTCCTTGATGGCATCCTGGAAGTCATTCCAAGTGGGGGCGGCTGAAAACAGTGAGCCTATACTTTCATCCTTTTGCTCGCAGTATGTTTCCCACCGGTCCTTGACGTGGGGGCCTGCTTTGAGAAGAGCGAAAACAATCTTTTCCCGACTTGAAAATTCATGAACATAAATATACCCATCTAACAGATTTAACCATTTATCTATGGCATTTGCGTCTATTTGACCCTCGAAGATGGGGATTTCAAAATTAACTTGTACCTTAAATGGTGTGGCATTTCCAGAGTAGCTGTTGGAAGTTGATGCGTCGCCTCTGGGTAGCCGCTGAAGGATCTGTGAAAAGCTATCCATCATCGCGTTCCTTTGCTGCTCGAGGGCTTCTTCGAGAAAGATTCTGATAGGATCTCCTACCCCCTCGTCTTTCTTCTCATCCGCCATGGGAGGTCGTCGAGATTTGCGAGGCTGGTCTTGCAAAGGTTCGACCAATTCAAGCCCTAACTCTTTATATCCCGATCTCGTTGGGGACATGCAAAGAAAAAATAGAGAAAAAGCAGACTGCTCTGATACCACTGATCTAGATTTAAACATGAATGCAATAAAATATAGAGATAACCATAAACATAGATATGCAGTGGAAATAATACTTCATTTCATTAATGGGAAATACTGAAATATGCTTACAAATAGAAATAGAAATAACCCAGCTAGGGCGATGGTAGCTTATCTCTCAGAAGAGATTTTTCGGCTACATGCCTTTGAACTATTCTGTACTGTGTTTACAATGAGGCTCAAAGGCCTATTTATTATTGAGAAACAATGGAAAACCCTTCACATTCCAAAACCTAACCCTAGAAGATGAAACTCCAAATTATGGGCCCCGTTTTGGGGTGAGTTGGACAGCCAACTTCCCGGGGTCACGAATTGGTTGTATTATCTCCGTTTGACGTGCATGATAGCCCGTTGGAAAGATCTCTCCGAGGACTACGACAGAAAAGATGATTTTTATTAGCAAAATTGCTGGCGGTAGATTTCCCAAAAAACGTCGTTTAGGGCCTCAAAACGGCTCCGGAAGTTTAGGACCCGAAAAACTGCTAAAAATAGTAAACTGCGCTATAATTAAGGAAACTGAAAAACCGAAGGAGACAGTGGTGGGGGTCCAAATGGGATAGGTGGGTGGACACCAACATCCACCTGGATCATATGAGGCATTGGGCTGGTTACTAAGGAGGTTGAAAGCTGAATATTTTTTAGGGTAAATGTTGTTGGAATTTAGACTTCCTAATTGAGGTTAACAGGACAGATTACATACCTTTTGATCTCATTGGGAAGAGTGTGAAGCTTGTCAAAGTAGAGGAGATTCTTGCTTGGACCCTGGGAGGAGCTTGTACAACATCAAGGCACCAAGGTTGTAAAGTTATTCTTTGTTTAAAGTTAATACAATCAAGTTTATTTTTCTCAATAAACTGTCTCTTATGGTTTATTTCATGGATTCCTTGATCACCATGATGAATATGATTTATTATATTAGCTATGCAGGTGTTATTTGATGTGTGCTTGTTTGTGTTTGCAGGTTCTCAAAAGGAAACTCATTTGGACGGTCGAAGCGTGGCTGCCACAAACTAGCATTGGACTTAAGGTAGGGTCTAAAACACCTCTTAACTTTTATTTATAAATCACAATATTTAGAGAAAGGTAGAATTTGCTTGTCTTGCTTGTCGCTAGATATCAGTTGATACTAGGGAGATCGGTCTTGTCGGATAGAACGTTTTGTCAGCCAGATAAATCGTTCTTTCCGACAAGACCGATCTCCCTAGTATCAACTGATATCTAGCGACAAGCAAGACAAGCAAATTCTACCTTTCTCTAAATATTGCGATTTATAAATAAAAGCTAAGAGGTGTTTTAGACCCTACCTTAAGTGCAATGCTAGTTTGTGGCAGCCACGCTTCGACCATCCAAATGAGTTTCCTTTTGAGAACCTGCAAACACAAACAAGCACACATCAAATAACACCTGCATAGCCAATATAATAAATCATATTCATCATGGTGATCAAGGAATCCATGAAATAAACCATAAGAGGCAGTTTATTGAGAGAAATAAACTTGATTGTATTAAATTTAAACAAAGAAGAACTTTACAACCTTGGTGCCTTAATGTTGTACGAGCTCCTCCCAGGGTCCAAGCAAGAATCTCCTCTACTTTGACAAGCTTCACACTATTCCCAATGAGATCAAAAGGTATGTCATCTCTCCTCTCAAGCTCAATTAGGAAGTCTAAATTCTAACAGCATTTACCCTAAAAACTATTCAGCTTTCAATCTCCTTAGTAAGCAACCCAATGCCTCATTTTATAGTGCAGAGGAAGGAAGTTACCAGGTCCACCTATGAAGGGATAGAGTCCTCCTTCAAAGGGATAAGCTCCTCACATCAAGGGTTAGCTCCTTTAGTTATGGGATGCATGAACCACCAAAGAGTGAACTTTCCACCTCAATATTTCCTCTAGAAGCTTCCATAAATAACCCAAAGTGAGTTTTTAAGAATATACTTGCGTCTTTTTGACTTTTACAGGGGTCCGCACCCTTTACACAAAAACAGAGCAGGCAGGTCCGCAGGGGACATGACCAAGAGGTGCGGGACCACAGGTAATGCTAAGAGAAAGTGCGGAACCAGAGTTTTAGAGATTTTTAAGGACTTTCTCTCATTTTTCAAGGCTTGACATAAAGAACTAAGGCTTAAGACTTGCATAGGAGGAAAGTATGAGTGGTGATAGACTCACACTGATTGTAGAATGTCATGGTGACAATATTTTGTGCAACAATAGCCAATGGGTTTCTCCTTTGATAATTGTGCCTAAAAAGAATGGTAAATGGAGGGTATGCATTGATTACCAAGAATTGAATAAAGCAACCTTGAAAGATCACTTTCCGTTACCCTTTATAGATCAATTGTTAGATACATTAGCAGGTAAGAAGCATTTCTGGTTCTTGGATGGTTTTAGTGGTTATAATCAAATTCAGGTAGCACCTTAGGATCAGGATAAAACCACATTTACTTGTCCATGGGAAACCTTTTCCTACCAAGTACTTCCTTTTGGGTTATGTAATGCACCTGAAACATTCCAAAGAGCAGTACTAGGAATTCTTTCTGATCTAATTCATGATTTTGTAGAGCTATATATGGATGATTTTACAGTCCATGGAAACTCATTTGAAGAAGCTTTAGAAAATTTGGAAAAAGTCCTTAAAAGAAGTAAAGAAACAAACCTTTCACTAAGCCATGAAAAATGCTTTATGATGTTTACAGAAGGTCTTGTTTTAGGACATCACATTTTAGGAGATGGGATTAAAGTTGAAAAATCTAAATATGAAGTCATCTCTAAGTTATCAATTCCAAGTTTTCAAAAGGATGTTAGAAGTTTCCTAGGATTTACAGGATATTATAGAAGGTTTATAGAAAACTTCACTAAAATAGCATCTCCACTCTTCAAATTGGTTACAAAAGAATGTGAATTCATTTGGAATCCGGTTCCAGGTGGACATTGGTGGCCACACACCTATCCCACTTGGACCCCTGCAACTGTCTCTTTCAGCTTTTCAGCTTCCTTATTTGTAGCACAATTTACTATTTTTAGCAGTTTTTTGGGTCCTGAATTTCCAGAGCCGTTTTGAGGCCTTAAATGACATTTTTTGGCAAGTCTGGGAGCAACATGGGTCATGGACCCATGGACCCATGCTGTTGTTCCCAAAGTTGTAGTGCTTCGACAGATATTTCTAAGAGCTATTGTACGTGTCAAACGGAGATCGGGTGCCAAAGTTACGACCCCAGGAAGTTGATGTACCAACTTACCCAAAATGGGGCCCATAATTTGGTGTTTCATCTTCTAGGATTAGGTTTTGGGATGTTAAGGGTTTTCCATTGTTTCTCAACAATAAATAGGCCTTTGAGCCTCATTGTAACACAGTTTAAAGGCATGTAGCTGCCACATCTCTTCTCAGAGATAAGCTATCATCGCCCTAGTTGATTTATTTCCATTTCTGTTTGTAAGCATATTTCAATATTTTACAGTAATGAAATGAAGTATTATTTCCCTTGCATCTCTGTATTTATGGTTATCTCATCTCTGTATTTATGGTTAGCTCCATAATTTGTTGCATTCTTGTTTAAAATCCAGATCAAACCCTGATTTCCAGTTAGCATTCGAAACCTTTAATGTAAAAATTTCTGAAGCACCTATTTTAAGAGGACCAAATTGGAAACTTCCTTTCCATATTTCTATATATGCTTTAGATACAGCTCTGGGAGATATATTGGGACAAAAAGATTTGATTCCTTATGCCATTTACTATACAAGTAAGAATTTGACTCCCACTAAGTTGAATTATGCTGTGAGTGAAAAAGAATTCTTAGTTGTTGTTCATGCAATTAACAAGTTCTTACATTATATAACAGGCTATGAAACCTTTGTTCATACAAATCACTCTGCAATTAGATATTTGATGGCAGAGTTACAATATGGCTTTTACTTTTGCAAGAATTCAACATTATGTGCTAGATAGACTTGGAAAACAAAACACAATTGTTGATTTCTTGTCCAAGATTCAGAATATCAAAGAAGACTCTTCGGTTGAAGATAAGTTTCCTGATGAATATCTGTTTGCAGTAACTACTCAAACTCCTTGGTTTGTAGATTTTGCTAATTAGTTGGTTACAGAGAAGTTACCTTCACATTTGTTTCCTAGATAGAAAAGAAAGATTATTCAAGAAAGTGAAAGATATTCATGGATCACTAACGAGTTGTATAAAACAGGGCTAGATCTTATGGTCAGAAGGTGTGTTAGGGAAGATGAGATGCCTGATATTCTCAAAGCATGTCATGATGAGCCGTGTGGTGGACACTTTGTTGACAAGAGGACAGCCTATAAAATCCTTTCTTTAGGATATTATTGGCCATCCATCTTTAAAGATGCTAAAGAATATGTCAAGAGATGCGACAGCTGCCAAAGGGTAGGGAAACCTGCTCCCTCAAATAAGATTCCATTACAATCTCAGGTACTTATTGAACCCTTTGAAAAATGGGCTTTAGACTTTATTGGACCAATTAATCCTCCATCTAAGCAGAAAAAGTATATATTGGTATGCACTAATTATGTCACAAAATGGGTAGAAGCCAAAGCATTGCTTTTTGCTAACAAAAAATCTATATTTAGTTTTCTTTTTTAGGACATATTTACTCTCTTTGGTGTTCCAAGAGAAATTGTGACAGATCAAGGATCTCAATTCACATCCAACATGATGGAAAGGCTTATGGAGGAGTACAAAATCAAGCATAGGAAATCTAATCCTTATCATCCATAAGTAAATGGTCAAGTGGAGTCTACAAATAAAGTGATTGAAGGAATCCTCACCAAGACTGTGCATCTACATAGAAGAGATTGGGCAGAAAGGCTTCCTGAAGCCTTATGGGCCTATAGAACTACATGGAGGAACACAACGGGACATACACCCTATGAACTTGTTTATGGGAAACAAGTCCTGTTCCCTATAGAGTTCCAAGTCAAAACTTTCAAGATGGAAGTCCAGTTGGGGATGGATTTATCAGAAGCTCAAAGACATAGACTGGAGAAATTAAATGAAATTGATGAAATTAGACAAGAGGTAGTTCAAAGGACTAGTCTAGTCCAACAATAGAGGGCTACATGGAATGACAAATACATCAAGGACAAGAAGTTTCAAGAGGGAGATTAGGCACTATTATTTAATTCAAAGTTTAAAGATTTTCAAGGGAAATTTCAACTCATTGGCTTGGGCCATATGAGATTGAAAAAGTTTTTGGTAATGGAGCAGTGAGGATCCAAACAATAGATGAAAGTCAAACTCCTCTTCTTGTGAATGGTCATAGATTGAAAATATATCAAAAACCAATCTCAAAGGAGGAGTTCATCAAGATCTTCCAGAACAATTCTGAAATGAAGTTGGTGAAGAAGAATCCTTCTTCTCCACCAATGTAGTCTTTGTTTTTCTCATCTAAAATAATAATAATAATAATAAATTGTATAAGGTTGAAAACCAATCACTGATTGGCATGCTTATACAAAAAATATAGGGTGAAAATCAGAATCTTCTGACACCCTATATTTTCCATTTCTTTTTTGAAAAAAATGGTGACTCACTCTGCATTCTGCAAAATTCATTGTCTCATTTCATTTCATTCTGTTTTAGTTTTACAGTTTCACTTCATTCCATTGCCATATTTCACCAATAAATTTTTCCTTTTTCAAAATTTCTTTCATCTCCATTCTCATTTATCATCTTGTCATATTTTCACTCACACAACCATTTCCATTTTATTCATTCACAAGCCATATTTTACTCTTTGTTTTACATTTTGCTGCTAGTCTCGTTCCGTAGCTGATCCTATTTTGCAGCTAATCTGATTCTGTAGAAACAGTTTGATTATCAGTCCAATCACAAAGAGGCCAATTCATAATAAAATCTTATATGTAGGTAATTGAAGAGAAAACAACTTTGAAGACCAATCACGCCTAAAGCACCCGTGGAAGCAAACATCAAAATATTAGCAAGCGGAAGGTAAGGTTCCAAAGGTAAAAACAAAAACTTATTTCAAAAAGAAATTCAAAAACATAAGCTTGTATAACATGAATAATCACATGTCTCTTTGATTGATCATTATGTGATTTGACTGCCATGATGTCGCACCATATCTCCCGTCTTTAATGCCGAACGGTGCAATCATGCCTTCATAACTAATCTCCATTTTAAACTCCATGACTCATACTTAACTGGACTTCTACAATGACACCTATTAACGGTTAGATTAATGACATAACCTATCTATGTACAACTCTTAAAACCCTGATTGTTCATTTATTACACTATTTTTTTCTCTCATACTTACGCAGCCTCTTTGTGCATATAGTCACTCTGTTTTCAAATACTTTGTGCATACAGCCATTCTATTTTCCATACAGTTTACGTATATATCTACTTTGTTTCCATATTCCATATATACAGTCATTTTATTTCTTATTCACAGTCATCCTGCTTCCATATATTCTGTCATCCCATTTCCATATCCATAATTGTTCTGTTTCCATATACCCAGTTGCTCCATTTTCGTATACACAGTCCTCTTGATGCGGTCATTCCATTTCTCAGACAATGAGAGGAAGTTTGAAGAATAGTCGAGAACAGAAGTTATGGGGCTCATTGTTAGAACTAATCCCATAGGGCTGAAGTACATAGAGGGTTATCTGCAGCTTAAGGGAATGTTACAGAAGGCTGGTTGGTTGTGTTTCATTGAAAAATTCAATGGTTACCCTAAGGAAATCACTAAATCCTTTGCCAGGTCATTTGATGGAATGGAAGTGGAAATAGGTGACATCAAATTTGTAGTTACCGAGTCCTTTATAGCTGAAGCAACAGAACTCCCAAGGCTAGGAGAAAGGTGGTTTAAGAACAAAAAGTTTCATGATGAATCTTGGAAGGTCATTCTTAAAAATCCAGGTATGGACACTTCAATTTTTAGAAAAGGGATTCCAATCTCTGCACTTAAAAACAAATGGAGTAGCATGTTGTTAATTTTGGAAAAGTTTGTTACATGCGAAGGGAGGTTTGGTTCTATGTATGTGTATCATATATGACTGTTAATGAATTTTCTAGAGAATGGAACCCTCAATCTTCCATTTTCCTTATTGAATAGTTTGAGAAGAATGGAAACTAATGTTCAAAATAAAGTTGAATCAATAGAAACCACTCTATATCACCATGGACTAGTGAAGATTTTATTTGAATTTCATTTAAGAAGTGTAGGGGATACATGGGAGGAATTTTTGGTAATGAATTTCTTCCAAGATGCTCTAGATTTGCCTAAGGGAAGTCTTGTTAAAAAAAGTAGGAGAAGGAAGACCAATCTCACCATTAAAAGCACCCTTGAAACTTCGGTACAGAAAATTGATGAAGAAGAACCAATCTCTGAGAAATTAACAGAGATCAGAAAGCAGACTAAGTAGAGGAGAAAAATAAAAGAAAATGTTGAAGAAATCCACAGGGATATTCCTGAACCTTCATCACCTAAAGAGGATGAACAACTTCTTTCTGAAAGACTAACCAAAATTAGAGAACAGATCAAGAAATATAAAGAGAAAGGAAAAAGGATACAGAAGAAGAAACCTTAGGCTTCCAAAACTTGAGGAGGAGTTCTAGGCTCAACAGCAAAGTGAAGAAGACAAAATCAAAAGAGGCCCAGTTTATAAATTTGGAGGAAGAAACTCCAACTCAGTCCCGTAACAATATTCCATATGAACAAAGCCCACATAACTCTCTTCCACAAAACTTTGAGGGCAGCCCAAGAAGAGTTTCTCCTTGAATTGATCCAATCCAACAACAAATCTATGACTACATAGAGTCATTGGAGAAAAAGAGTACATCAGTAGAACTAGGGACTTCAGCTAACCCAAAGCAACCTGCCACCTCAGAAGAAACTCTAACTAGCTCCCTTAAATAGGAGATCTATGAGCTAGAAGTTCTAAACATGCACATCCAAAGAGAAAATGAAGCCTTAAAAGAACATAATAAGTTGGATAAGATTATCTATGACAATGCCATGCTTCACTTGGGTTTATGGCACAAGAAGAATAGAAAACTAAAAAGAAAGAATAAGAAGCTAAACAGGGCACTTACTAACCTCAAGAACAGATTTCTCATGAGGAAGCCAAGGATGGCAGTTGGTTCAAAGAAAAGCAAGAAGAGGAGGTTGGATGTTTTGGCTGAAGTATTAGAACAAATGCAATAGGAGGAGGAAGTTCACAATTTTGATTGCATGGGGACATGCAATAGTCTTGCAGTGGGGGTATGTTGAGTCCCAAAACTACCCTTTCCTTAGCAACTTTTCTCATCCCTCTTTCTTTGTTTTTCCATGAAGAAATGCATTCTTATCATCAATAACCATTATAAATTGCCTTAAGGAGAACATTTTAGTGACTTACATGTTATACTTTTATGTTTGCTATTTGAATAAGTTTTTGTCTTTTAGCTATGGAACACAGCCTATTTTTTAGCTAATCGGCTGTTTCGTAGCTACTTCCATGCTTTACCAGGTTCTAGGTGTCAGAACGAGGAAATGACTACATGGGCAGCTTGGAAAACATCATGGCATGGATCATGTCCTATTCATATAGCCCAAGTCGACAAGGAAGAATCCGGTCAAAGGGAAGTCAAACATAGAGACCTAAGGCAAACATGACTATGTTTTTCACATGTTTCACCGTGATGGGATCCAAAACAACTTCCTAATGCCATGGACTTCATCAGCCATCTGTGCAAACTAAATCCAACAGCCATCACCTTAGATTTATGTTATGAAACCAGCTCAAGAAAAAGATAGAAAAGATAGATCAACGCCTTAGAATTTAGCCTCTTCGAGGGGGAAACCTCCTTTACATTACATAAATGAACAATTCTTGGATGATTCAAATGAAAAAACCTCCTTTCTATATATAGGATTCTAAGGAGTCACAATATAACCCAGCTGACCTAACAATAATAATATGAAGCCACAAAAATAACAATAGAGGGATTCTATGGGGCATAGTAATAACAATATGGGGACAGCAGGGGCACAACAATATTAATAAGGGATACAACTACAATAGTAATGAGGTAATCACTAGTATTATAGGGACCCAAAATGCCCCTCTCCTTCAAAAAATCATTGTCCTCAATGCTTGAGTAGTTCTGGATGCTTCTGTATAAAATTCTCATCCTGCGATGTGGAATCTTCAGTGGATAAGTTCTTCCACTTGATAAGATACTCCAAAATTGATCCTGTTGAGTTCTTGTTTCTGTCACTGCTTCCGGTTCCAATATAATTTTTACTTCCTCGTCAAGTTCTGGTAATATTGTTTGAACTGGGAGCTTGTCGCCTATAACCTTCTTTTAACATGAAACATGGAAAATTGAGTGCAATCGAGAAGCTACAGGAAGCTCCAATTTGTATGCCATAGTACCAACCTTTTGCAACACCTTGTACAGACCATAATACTTTGGTAATAATTTATTATCCTTCTTAGCTTGCTTTAGAGACATTTTCTTATATGGTTGTAGCCATAGGAATACCCAATCACCTACGTCAAAACTTCTTTCACTGCGATGTTGATCTGCCTGTTGTTTCATTCTATTCTGTGCCAACACGAGGTTATCCTTTAAGAGTTGGAGGGCTTGTTGTTGATGTTCGATGTGATGTTCCACTACTTGAACCTTAGAACTTTCTCTTAAATATGATGTGATGGATGGTGGCTAATATCCACAAAATGCCATAAATGGGGTCATTTTTGTTGCTATATGGAAGGAAGTGTTATACCACCATTCAGCCAGAGGCAACCATTTGACCCATTGTGTCTGTTTATCATATATAAAGTAATGAAGATATCCTTCCAAACATTTGTTTACTATCTCAGTTTGCCCATCAGATTGAGGATGATAAGATGAGCTATGAGCTAACTGAGTACTAAGACAAGAAAATAATTATGTCCAAACATTTCCAGTGAAAATGGGCTCTCTATCACTTATAATAATCTTTGGGTTTCCATGTATCTTTTGAATTATTTCCATAAATGTAGTAGAAGCTGCATTGGCTTTAAATGGATGTGATAATGCACAAAAGTGTGCATACTTGGTAAGTCTGTCAACTACCACCATGATGACACTCTTTCCCTCAGAATTGGGTAAACTTGTGATAAAATCCATTGAAACCTCCTCCCAAAATTGGCTTGGAATGGATAAAGGTTGTAATAGACCTGGTGTCTTAATTGTTTCAGCTTTATTTTGTTGGCAAACCAAACATTCTGCCTCAAACTTTTGAATATCCAATTTAAGGCCATCCCCCAAAAATTCCTTCTTAACCCTGTGATAAGTTTTTAAAAATCCCGAGTGCCCTCCTAAGGGAGAAGTGTGCAATTCCATAAGAATATTTTGTTTTAGCTAGGAATTCTTACAGAGGTATGAGTGATATTTGTACCACAACGAATCATTTTACTAGCTAAATGTATCAGACGTACTGGAATCTTGTTGTAAATTTCAAATAAGTGCCCACCCTTCTTCATCATTCTTCCATTCCACCCTTGCTTCGTTTATCCAATTTGGTTGGATAATAGAAATGGCACACAACAATGCTTCCACATCCTCATCCTTTCTTGAGAGTGCATCTGCCACCACATTTTGTTCTCTTATTTTTAGATGATTTCAAAGTCATAACCCAACATCTTTGTGACCCACTTTTGTTGCTCTTCAAAGGATAATCTTTGTTCTAAAAAGTATTTAAGGCTATCATGATCCATTTTTACCTTGAAGTGTCTTCCCATTAGGTAGGGTTGCCATTTCTTAAGTGCATGGAGTATTGCCAACATTTCCTTCTCATAAATAGCTTTGTGTAAAAACTTTCCCTTGATTGGATGACTATGGGTCTTTCATCTTGCATTAAAATAGCACCAATTCCATTTTCTGAAGCATCACATTCCACAATAAAGGTTTTTGTGAAGTCCAGTATAGCTAAGACTGGTGCTTGGCACATTACCTCTTGAAGATGTTCGAAGGCTTTTGTTGCTTCTGGAGTCCATGAAAATGCATCTTTCTTCAATAATGTTGTTAGAGGTGCTGTTATTCTCCCATAATTCTTAACAAAATTGCAATAATACCCTAGGATTTTCCATTCCTTAATGGCTTTAATTTTTCTAGGGTCTACCTTAACTCCTTCATGAGATACAATATAACCTAGATATTCCACCTCTTGTACTCCAAAGAAACATTTGGATCTTTTTGCATATAATTTTTTCTCCTCCAAGAGTTGTAGCACCCTGTCAACATGTTCAACATGATCCTTCCAAGACTTGCTATAGATTAGTATATCATCAAAAAATACTAACACAAATTTTCTAAGGAATGGTTTGAAAATGGAATTCATCAAACCTTGAAATGTTGAAGGTGCATTGGTAAGGCCAAAAGGCATGATCAAAAATTCATAATGACCCTCATGAGTTCTAAATGTTGTTTTTAGAATGTCTTTATTCTGATTTGATGGTATCCTGAACGAAGATCCAACTTGGTGAAGTAAATTGATCCATGCAATTCATCCAGTAATTCATCAATGGCAGGAATGGGAAACTTATCTTTAATAGTGATCTTGTTGAGCTCCCTATAATTCAGACACAAGCACCATGATCCATCCTTCTTGTGCACCAATACTACTGGAGCAGAGAAATAACTTTGACTCGGTTGAATTATACCAGCCTCTAGCATTTCTGCAACCATATGCTCAATTTCACTCTTTCGGGCATAGGGATATCTGTATGGCCTGATGTTTGGAGGAACACTTCCTGGAATCAAATGAATAGCATGATCATGATCACGAATAGGTGGGAGACCTTTGGGAGTCTAAAATACCTTGGAATGATTGTCTAGGACTTTTTGGAGATCTGGAGAAATAGATGATTCCAATGTGGAAACATCTAGTGAACATAATTGTGCAATTACACCTCTTTGTTCCTTTTTTAGAAGCTTTTGTCATACCGTTAGAGCTGATTATCTTTCTTGGTTTCCCTGCAATACCCCTTAATTCAACATCCTTTCCTTCCACAAAAAAATTCATGAAAAGTTCTTGAAAATTAAAAGCTATTGTACCCATGGATTGTAGCCATTGGACTCCTAGTACAACATTAGCACCTCCCATTGGAATGGAAAGGATTGGGCTAGTCAATACATATTCTCCCATGGATAGCTTGATATTATGGCACTTTCCAGAGCAATTTATTGTTTCTTCATTTGCAACCATCACTTGACACTCTGGTGCTGGATATAAGAAGCAATTCAATTCTTTTGCTACCTTACAATGAATAAAATTGTGGGTACTTCTTGAATCAATCAACACTATTATCTTTTTCTTCTTTATTTGTCCTTCTATCTTAATTGTTTGAGGAGTGGTAATTCCTGCCAATGCATTACAAGATATGGTCAGATTCATTTTTTCTTTATCTAGGATTTGTTCCTGGAGTATATCCTCTTCTTTTGACATTTCTTGCTCCTTTTCTTCTTCCTCTTCACAATCTATGTAGCATAATTTCTTCTCAACACACTTATGACCTTTAGTGTATTTGCTATCACAGCTGTAACAAAGCCCTTTTGCGCTTTTTTCTTCCAATTGTTGTGATGTCAACCTTATAGGTTGTGGAATACTAGGGGCAACAACACTTCCATCTTTATAGTTGTGAGTGGTATGCTTCCTGGTTGCCATAATTTTTCTTTCCATTTTTCTTTCTAACCTGAATGCCTTCTCTGATGAATCAAGTTCCCAAAGGCAAACATCATGTTGGATATTATCCTTTAAAGTCCCTATGAACACATCAATCCTATGCTCCTCTGGAATATTTTACCCTTATGTTCAACTTTTGGAACTCCTCAATGTGCTCCATTATTGAGCCCTTTTGTTTGAGACTTATCAATTGGCTAAAAAAAGTGTTGCTTTTTGTATCCTCATAATGTGCTGTCAATTCTTCCGTAAAAATTGCCCAAGCGATAATTTGTTTACGAGAGTAAAGCAATTGATACCATAAAAATTAATTTGGTTGCAAATATAAAGTTTCAATACATGCCTTTTGTGTGTTTTGCACATTATTGAGATCGAAAAATTGCTCCATCTGTAATATCCATGTTGCAGGATCCTTGCCATCAAACTTCCTCATATCGATTTTTGGAATATGGTGGGTCTTCAATCCCACATTAGAGTCTATGAAATCATGACTGGCATTTCTTTTGTTCGGATCATGAGTTTCCTTTACTACCTTTTCACCATTAGTAAGTATTTCTTGTATAAATTTGTCAAATTTATCTTCAAATCTGTCTTCAAATCTGCCATATCTCTCTTCAAATCTGTCTTCAAATCTATATTCAAATTGTCCATCTTAGCTTCCACGCCCTTTATCTTAGATTCCACGCCATTTATCTTAGCTTCTGTTAGCTTTTGTGGAAGTGACACTTGTTGCACTTGGTCTTGTAATTTTGATATATCATGTAGCATTTCTTCCTCTTCTTCATGAGTCATGCTAGATATTTCAGGTTGCTTACTAGGTGTTTGCATTTTCTTTCCTTGGGGCATCAGTTACCTATAGTAATGCTCTACTATGCCCTTTGAATTCCTTCAAAATAAATTTTCAAACCAAGCTTAAGTAAAAATTTAAAAAATTCTACACACCTTTTTTCACTTTGTAGGAGCTCGATATTGCCTCTGATGTATCTCTGTACTTTCAGATCATCCAGTTCTGAAATTGCAACCTACAGTAGCCCTCTGTGTCTTCTTTCCAATGCTACCATTCTGATCGAAATTAGATTCTCCACGGAAGAGTTATGCGAAATCTCCCACAGTGACATGATTATAGACTAGTTCAGTAGAGCAAACTTGTACAACGTGCCACGAGTCACTGTTTCGACCTTTGGCTTTGAAAAATATATGCAAGAAACTATAGTCCATCCTCTTTCCGTACCTTCTTACGAAATTTCAATTTGATGCTTAGAGAGAAATTTATGATGACTTTCCCCAGGTCACCTGTTTGGAATGTAATTAAGGAGTCTCCAAAAATACCAACTTCCTCATATCATATCTTCGCAAATGTAGCGTGAAAAGCTCTGAAATTTGGTCCCGAGGTTCAGCGCGATTTCTTCTCAAATGGGTTTTTGTTTCAACTTCTGAAACATCACAAAAAAAAAGTTATAGCGAAAATTCCACAATGACCTATTTGGAGCAGGGAAACCCTAGAATCCAAAGCTTTGATACCAAATGTTATTAAACCATCTCAAGAATAGGATAGAAAAGATAGATCAACGCCTTAGAATTCAGCCTCTTCGAGGGGAAAACCTCTTTTACATTACATAAATGAATAATTCTTGGATGATTCAAATGACGAAACCTCCTTTCTATATATAGGAGTCTAAGGAATCACAATATAACCCAACCGATCTAACAATAATAATATAAAACCACAAAAGTAACAATAGAGGGATTCTATGGGGCACAGTAATAACAATATGGGGACAATAGGGACACAACAATATTAATAAGGGATACAACTACAATAGTAATGGGGTAATCACTAGTATTATAGGGACCCAACAATTTATGTCTCCAGCAACCAAAGAAGAGAATTCCGTGTGCTTGTATGCCTACATGTTTTGTTGTAGCTTATTTTTCTCCATAAAACAGTTGTATAATTTATCTATAAATACCTATGTGAAGAATGCAGAACCAGTTCGAATTTTCTCATGTGTTAAGTTCAGATTACCGCTCTGTAATTTTGAGAACTCATTCTCTATTTTTAATATGAATACGTGTGTTTCATGGATACCTGAAAGCGTTTGTTGGAGTGTTGATTAAGTACATTTAACCGGAGCAGTTACAGAGGGCCCCTGTGCTGGCTAAGGTTACATTTCATTTTTTTGTTTGTCTTTCATAGTTGAACTATAAATTCACTGTGTTTTTCCATGATGTTTATAACCATTTTCTAACCTTGTTCATAATGCAGTCTTTTACATTTTCCTACTAACGCAGAATAGCTTATTTCAGTATAGAATAGTTCTTTTGGTTTAATTTCTTTCTAGTTCCTTATCAGTAGCTTGAAGTTGAGTTCAGTAGTGTAGAGTAATTTATTTCATTTGCTGTTTCATTAGTCTTTAGGTTTTTAATTAAAACTGATCAGTGCCTTTACTGTCTTGTCATTTTATTACTAGTTTAGTGACTCATATTGTAAGTGAATGTTTCTAGAAAGCCCTTCTAGTTGATGGTTCATCTTAAACCAAGTGGTTGAATACTTCATTTATGTAATGAGTCTTTTCTGCATTTTTGTATTTATTTTCTCTTAGAATGATGAAGTACAGAATTCCTCAAAATGTTATCACAAGGAGGTTGTTCTCCCAAAATTGTGAAGCAAAGTAACTAAACACTTCATTTAGCTTCCATAGTACATTAGTTGCAATTTCATTTTCTGTCTTAGTCTTTCATTTAGTTTTGTTGCAATTTCATTTTCAATTTTTCATTAAGTATTGATTCTACAATAGAATAAACAATAGTTATAATCTCATTTTTAGTTTCAGTATTTCATTTTAGTTTTATTTCCATCTTAGATAGCTACAATTTCAATTTTAGTTTTAATATTTCATTTAGCCTTGATTTTGTAATTGATTAGATAGTAGTTGCAATTTCACTCTTAAGTTCTTTTAGTTCATAATTTGGAAACAATAATCAGAGAAGAAATAGAAACTCTGTTTTCATTTTCTCGGTTAACTTTACATCCAAATTTGACTTAAAGCACTTTTAGTCTTCATTTCATTTCTTTAGCAGAAGTAGATTTAAGATTGTTGTTAAGTGCATTTTTGTAAATCATTAGGGATTAAAGGATCAAAACCCCAAAGAAACATAAAACTCAAAAACACTAAAGTAAGAAGGGTCATCTAGCACATATAGTGCACTACACTTCATCATTTTATGATACCCAGATTGATAATTTATGTAGAGAAATTTAGGACACTAAATTGACCAAACAATACCCACATCTAGAACCTTCATAATACTTCTCAAATCAATAAAAACTGTAAACTCTAGAGCCATCAATGTAGTTCCTCGAACAATTCTGAATTTGGAAGTGCTCGTTCACAAACAACTTATTCAGAAAAAACTATTGTCTTTCTGGCTACAATTGGGGCTCCTACTAGTACAGTTTGTGGCTCATGCTCTCTTGTGGATCATTGACTCAGGAAAACCGCTGGATTTAGTTTCTAGGTTTCTTGAACTTCAATAACTAATCACCGTAATACACTAGAACCCAAATCAAAACTTGAGGATTAGGTGTCTAACAAAAGTTATGATGTGCAAATATTGTTAGCTTAGTTTAAAGGAACGAGGACATAAATGACTTGAAGTTTGAAAGATACTCCATTGATGTATTAATGAATCAAATAAATCAATAAATCAAATCAATCAATAAATCAGGAATCAATATAACACATCAAAAATAATCACAGTTAAATTGTCAACTCAAAAGAATGACATTCTTTATAATGAAAATTACGGAATCAAATCACGAAGACTCTAATTGTACTAATGCCCAAAATCGATATCATTCTTAGAATTCGAATTACTAAATAATGATACAATTGATATAAACCATGAGTTAACAAAATTTAAAGGAGATGCAGGATAATCTACTATTCGTTCATGGAATTAAATTACCGAACAAAAATAAACAACCATCACCAAACTTTAAGAGATAAAACTACAAAAAAACTTTGATAAGGGAACATTAAAATGATCATGAAAAAAAAATTATGAGCTTGCATTAATCGAGTAAAATAAAAAAACCACTTCCTTACAAATTGTCTCCATAATCATTCAAACGCAACATTTCCTTCCTCCTACATTAAATATTGATCCTCCTATTCTACAAATCACAAATTTGTTTCCTTATACTACCACCAATCTTATTTCCAATGCTAACTCGTCCTCCTTTAGTTTATTTCCTTTATAAGCTTGGAAGAGTTTCTCTTCATGGTTTGGATTTGATTTTCCTCCATATCTTTAAGACCTCAAATCTTCCATTTTTACCAGCTAAACAAATCACAAGATATTATAAGCTAAAAAATATTTAAAAGATCAAACTTAACAATAATCTACATCTAATAAAATAAAAAATTAAAATAATATTAATACAAATCTAACCAAAATAAAACTATATATATACATATATATATAGATATATAAATTAAAACTAAAATTGTTATATTTATACTAAACATAATTATATAACAACCAACCAATATAACCTTAATTGTATCTTAAATAAAATAAAAAATTACAAGTTTTAAATTAAATAAAAAAGTATCATTTAAAACTATAACGAAACCATAAAAATAAAAATAAAAATGATTTCAAAATAGTTATGTTGTAACAAGGCACACATGTCCAAAAATGGATACCAAGGAACCATGAGGATCTCCCAATCGGCACATCAAATCCTGAATAGTTTTCACAGGGAAACTAATTAGGCCAATTGCCGAAAATATCCATGTTCCATATTTTGGAGATTCGTCCTAGTTTGGATAGGATTTGAGTTGGAAAAAGATCATTTTTTACAATTTCACCGCAATTCGTTTTCCTATTGCTTGTCAAAAATTCAGTGAAAGATCATATCTGCAACAAGGAGAAAGGGAAATTAGTATTGAGGATCATGAATCAAACAAATAAAACAATTTGCAATAGTTTCAATGAAGAAAAATTATGAAAAAGAACCATGTTTTCCCTATTCTTACAACTTCAAGTTTTGCAACAACATTATAAATTTCACTAGTTTTCTAAAAAAATGGAAAAATGGTGACACACAATCTAATTCTAAATTTCCTGAAACTCACCTACAATCACAAACCAAACCAAAATCATTGAAAATGGCAGATCTAATCTTAAAGAATCTCGTGGAAAGATAAATTTTGGATTTTTTGGAGTCACTGTTGTAAAACACACGAAACTGGAAACCAAATTAAATGTATGTTAATTGATCTCAAACAATGATGTACAATGTGTACATACTAATACATACAGGAAATAGTTGAATTAATTCCTGGGAGTTCTTGGAGTCCAATAACTACCCAAACTAACCCAAAGTTAATCTCGAGGATTAGCTATCTAAGAGTGCTCCCTTAATCCGAAGGGATATACCAAAGTCGAAAAATGAGAGTTCAAAATGAAAAAATGCATCTTAGCCAAGAGCTGAATGTCTCTCAAGAAATGGTTTTTAAGGATAACCACAAATCAAGATGGGAGAACTCAATGTCTCAAACAACACCAATTCTGGAACCTTCATAGCAATTCTCAGAGCAATAAAAAATGTGGTTTAAAGTGACCACAGAATTTGGAACTATCATAACAGTTCCTCGAACAATTCCAAACATGGAAGTGTTCAATAAAATCAATCAACTCAAATATGACTCGGGCTCACTTGACATCTCGATCTTGAACTTGTAGCACATCATCAACAATTACCCCCTTGTCAGATTCAGGGTGAGAAGTACTCTTCATCACTATGTGACTGGTCATCGCTCTGGAATGTATTCTTCGATATGACCTGTAAATCTTCTTAGTTATTTTCGTCCAATCCCAGGAAGCAATCCATTTGAAATTTACCTTCTCTCTTACAATAGCCTTCTTTCTGGTACATCTATTTGTGTGATGATTTCGTTTTCCACAATGATCACATGGGTGAAGATCAAAACATTAGCCTTTCACATGTCCAATTCTGTTATACAATTGGCATTTATCAACTTGTTCTGAAAAAACACCGTCCAAAAATCTAGCACTTCAGTATTCTATATGTTTAACAAAATTTGGAATGTGAAAAGATACATCTAGAATATCTTCCCATGGTCTTATGAAAGTTTTGGGAATAACATGCTTCTCATAATAACTTTTAGTTGCATCCAAATTTGCTTTTAAAATCACTGCATTACTCTGATCATTTTCTGACTGGTGATCGAGCTCAAACAAACTATTATCAAAATTCTTCTTTTGCAGTTCTTCTCACTGAAACTGGGACTCTAGCTCCAAGAATTCAAATTTTCTTTTGACATTTTGCAAATATCTTTGGACGTCAAAGAGAGTATCCTTGCTGACTTGGACACTGTTATGAACACTGGATGACATTAAACTACATAATAACTACAACAAACATTGACTTTGGCCATTTTCTTTAGCAATCAACTTTGAAAAAAGGGTGTTAGCTACCACAAAAAATGCACCCAATACAAATAAATTTACGATCACTGGGTGTTGGGTTCAACCGATCATGCACCCATCTACAACATAACTTTAACTTCGAACCTTCAATTCAGACTTTGACTTTTCAACCTTAACAACCTTTGTAGTTTAAAAAAAAAGAAAAAAAATTATTCAAAAATTATTTGTCAAGCTCGACTTTCACTTGACAATTTTAAAAAATTTTGTGATAAAGCACAAAAAAATTCTAAAATTATCTTGTCAAAGATTTGAACCTGTGACCTTCAATCCACCAAATAACTATATAAATTTCACCAACCACAACACCTTCTCTACAACTTCAATTTCAAACCCAAATATCCATATCCCAAATATTCACCACATATCCCAAATATCCATAAACTTCATATCGAAAAAATAACTACGCATAATAACTCTTATGCTTTCCACTCTTCGAATTTTCAAATTTATTTGAATTTTCTTAAGCTCTCGGTCAACATGTATTTGTGAGAAAGATTGGTCAACGTGTATTTGTGAGAAAGATGAAGACCTGCCTTAAATCCTCCATGCCATGAAATATTCGAAACATAAATCTCACATTGATAACAGATCCAACAAAGCATGTGCACGCTTATTCCAATGAATATCTTTTTTAGTTAGAAATTATACCTCTTATGCTCTCAAGAAATTGCAAGCCTGTGACTTTGGCATTACGAACTTCAACACACTTCTAGAAGGAATTCATACTCTAAAAACAACATTTCTCAGTCTTTATCACAGTGGCAGATCTTCCTTTTTGATGTTATTGTTCTTATACGCCACAGAAGATGTAAAAAATGAACTCTGAGACGCTTCACTGCCGGTCAACGAATTTCATCAAGGCTTCTCCAAAGTTTTGGACTCTCAATTCTTTAAAGCACTGCAAACTTTTATTGACAAGTCAGTGACGTTGATCATTCACTCTCCGTTTTTTCAGTTACCATCCTTGAAAATGTTTGACAAATCCACCGTTTATTGGTTCTTCTATGACAACATTGGTCTCTTTACATAAATATTACGGTGTTTCTATTATATATCTATGAGAGAAGTTCTCGCTCGGAAAGTCATGTTCTTCCTTCCTTTCTTCAGCACCAACTAGATCTACGCTCTCACACCAACATGATCAGAAGTCCAAGTAGTAATATCAATCAAAGTATGAATACTCTATGATTTGCTACAGTGTGATTAATAACGAAAGAAACCAGGTCATATGAAAAAAATGAAAAGAAAATTCCTCCATGGAGACATCGAGGCAACGACCCCCTTCAAATGTTAAATATTTCAAATATTCAAATATATCTACAGGTAGCTCTTACAAGCAGCATAACATAGTCTTTCGCAAGTGCAACACGATGGAGGTCTTTTAACAAGCTTTATGTTATCCCAATAGGCACACTATGAACCTCTGGTACATAAAATCCAATGATGATGGTCTCACCATGTTCGCCAGGCTCCAACACTCTTGGTGGGTCAGAGGATCTCCCTCAGGTTCATAACTTGTCCACCATCTCTTTATCTTGGTTATAGCAGTGCACATAACCATCATTTTCAGTCACATTGTCCTAAAAAAACAAATACTGATTTACTTGCCAAATGATCTGATTCACTTGCTACAAGATCTTTTGCATTGAGGTGGAACTTAGGTAAAATTATCCTCTTAGATAAAATTCTCCTCTTGCCCAATGCTCTGGATGGCCACAAAACTAGTGGTTCACATTCAACAGAGAAGATCAACCATGCTCTGATACCACTATAAAACACATGTAACTGGAAACCAAATCAAATGTATATTAATTGATCTCAAACAATGATGTACAATATGTACATATTAATACATACAGGATACAGTTGAATTAGTTCAAGGAGTTATTTGACTCCAATAACTACCCAAACTGACCCAAGGTTAATCCTGAGGATTAGCTATCTAACAATTGTAAAATTAGTTTCAGAAGAACCGTGATTTTCTCCTATTTGGCCCAACAATTCGTTGAAATCTTGCGAGTGAACCTAAATGGGGGCGTTGGGAGAAAAACTCGTGTTTCAGCTTTGTGAAATTCGGCTGAGAACAAACGTTGAAAATCAGGTGGTGTTTTTCAATTAGTTTTCTGGTTCATTTGCTAAAAAAAATAAATATTTGCATGTTTGGGAATAAATCCCACATACAATGCATGAAATAACTTAAAGTTATTTTTAAAAGTTGGTGGTTAGGCCTTAGATTAAGCAACATTCAAGTAAATATTGAGCCTCTGACACAAAAATGGTAATATATTTGTTGGCTTAATGGCTTGGTTGATAAATTACAATGTAAATTAAATACAATATAATCACTTCTAAAAATATTATAAATACAATATAATATACATAAATTACAATATACATTTAATACACTTCTAAAAATATTATAAATACAACATAATACACAAAATATTATAAATACAACATAATACACAAATATAAGTATATATCATTTATTTTATTAAATTTTATATTCACATAATATATATTGTTTCAAAGAATATATATATATATATAACCAAGCCAAACCAAAAATAAAAATATTTTTTATAAAATACAACATAATACACAAAATTAAGTATATACCATTTATTTTATTAAATTTTATATTCACATAATATATATTGTTTCAAAGAATATATATATATATATATATATATATATAACCAAGCCAAACCAAAAATAAAAATATTTTTTATAAAATACAACATAATACACAAAAGTAAGTATATACCATTTATTTTATTAAATTTTATATTCACATAATATATATTGTTTCAAAGAATATATATATATATATAACCAAGCCAAACCAAAAATAAAAATATTTTTTATAAAATACAACATAATACACAAAAGTAAGTATATACCATTTATTTTATTAAATTTTATGTTCACATAGTATATATTGTTTCAAAGAATATATATATATATATATATATATATATATATATAACCAAGCCAAACCAAAAATAAAAATATTTTTTATAAAATACAACATAATACACAAAAGTAAAAATATTTTTTATAAATACAATATAATACACAAAAGTAAGTGTGTGTATATATATATATATTACCAAGACAAACCAAACCAAAAAGATAAATAAAAGAAGGAAATGGTTAAACCTCGAAAATGTCACAGTGTCATCAATCAAGAAAAGTCAACAAACCACTATGAGAAAAGCAGTCAAAGCCAAAATTCCAATGATAAAAGAATCGAAAGAAATCATGACCAAAACTCAAAAGGGCAAAGTATAATAATCAATAATGAGGGGAAAACCATGAATCACATTAGGACTCACAATTTGATCAAGGAATATGAATGATAATGTTCATAAAGACCTTACAGTATGTGAAAGGTATCATAGAGGTCTGCTACAAAATGAAAGATTATGTAGCAGACCTTTACAATTTCAAATCCCCATTCATAAATTTTTTGCAATAACCCCAAGAAACATGACCATGATGATGCAATTGAATGAAAAATTGATCAATGGAATCAAGCAGCCAATATAATAAAATTACTCAGATACCTTGAAGTCCATAATCCACCAATAAAACTTGTCCATTAAGCTCATTCTATTCAAATCCAAACAAATGGAAAAACAGTAAAAAATTCAAAGAGGGGCCCTTTATTTTTCTAGAAAAAATCAAGGGAGTAGGTTGGCTTGCCAACAATACCTATGCCATAAAACCTTGCATTTCACTTCTCTCAATAACATTCAAATCAACAATAAGAAGATTGACATATATAGTATCCCCACCTTGGCAACATAACCATGAAGTTTTTGTATTTTACAACATTATTTTACTATGCAAGCCTAATTTTTTTTTTGTAAAATTAGTTGATCCAAGAAACATCATATGCACCATTTGTAAATCCTTTCAAAACTAGGATTGGCTATTGGACGAGTTGAACTAAGGGTCCTCACCATTAGTTTCATTTTACACAATGATATGATAATATGGAAAGAATGTTGTGCCTTGCATTGTTTCTCAAACTGTCGATGAAGGTAAATCCTAGTCCTACCGGAAAGATCCAAGCGACAAATACTAGGAAATCCACTCACTTTCACCTCAGTGGCATTTCATCACACTTCTAGGTTGATAGGAATATCTCCTAGACCTATGGCAGAAATCCATTAGAGAATTTTTGAGGTTTAAAATGGGCATCCTAAGGAATATTATAAAATAACATTGGAAACAATAAAATAAGATTAGATTACATCATCAAATTTTAGAGGGAAAAAAAAAAAATACTTTTTTGAACTCATATTTTCAACTTATCTCCCTAGAATTTTACTCAAATTTCGAGCGGGAACACTTGTTGGATGCAAAATTTAATTCCTCATCCAAAGAGTACCCATGTTGCATAATTTCGATGGACCCTGCTATATGAAAAATGAGAAATACATGAAAAAACATGATTGAAATCACGTTTTTCATTTATTTCTCATTTTTCATATAGAAAGGTGCATCAAAAGTATGCATCATGGGTAGTCCTTGGATGATGAATCAATTTTCGCATCCAAGGAGTGCACTTGCTCGAACTTTGATTAAAACCATAGGGAGGTAAGTGGAAAATACAAGTTGAAAAAGTAGTTTTTTAATTATTTTTTAATATTTTCATTTTTTTTACTCTAAAAATGGTGAATCATGCCCAATGGTTGGCATCATCATATTTAATCATATTGGTTCTTATAAAGTTGATTTTGGTTGTATATTTTTGCTTTAGGACCCTAATGAATAAATAATTAAACTAGGTCAAAATCACTTTGGAGACACAAAGGGAAATAGAGATTCATCTAGGCTTACAAACAATGAAGTTAATCCAAAACCCAAAGGCAAAGGAATATAGAGAGAAGGTGAGAAAGATAAACCTGGTGCAGTATGTGAAAGGTATCATAGAGGTATGCTACAAAATGAAAGATTATGTAGCAGAACTTTACAATTTCAAATCCCCATTCATAAATTATTTGCAATAACCCCAAGAAACATGACCATGATGATGCAATTGAATGAAAAATTAGAATCAAGTAGCCACTATAATAAAATCACTCAGATACCTTGAAGTCCATAATCCACCAATAAAACTTGTCCATTAATCTCATTCTATTCAAATCCAAACAAATGGAAAAATAGTAAAAAAATCAAAGAGGGGCCCTTTATTTTTCTATAAAAAATCAAGGGAGTAGGTTGGCTTGCCAACAATACCTATGCCATAAAACCTTGCATTTCACTTCTCTCAATAACATTCAAATCAACAATAAGAAGATTGACATATATAGTATCCCCACCTTGGAAACATAACCATGAAGTTTTTGTATTTTACAACATTATTTTACTATGCAAGCCTAATTTTTTTTTGTAAAATTAGTTGATCCAAGAAACATCATATGCACCATTTGTAAATCCTTTCAAAACTAGGATTGGCTATTGGACGAGTTGAACTAAGGGTTCTCACCATTAGTTTCATTTTACACAATGATATGATAATATGGAAAGAATGTTGTGCCTTGCATTGTTTCTCAAACTGTCGATGAAGGTAAATCCTAGTCCTACCGGAAAGATCCAAGCGACAACTACTAGGAAATCCACTCACTTTCACCTCAGTGGCATTTCATCTCACTTCTAGGTTGATAGGAATATCTCCTAGACCTATGGCAGAAATCCATTAGAGAATTCTTGAGGTTTAAAATGGGCATCCTAAGGAATATTATAAAATAACATTGGAAACAATAAAATAAGATTAGATTACATCATCAAATTTTAGAGGGAAAAAAATAAAAAATACCTTTTTGAACTCATATTTTCAACTTATCTCCCTAGAATTTTACTTAAATTTCAAGCGGGAACACTTGTTGGATGCAAAATTTAATTCCGCATCCAAAGAGTACCCATGTTGCATACTTTCGATGGACCCTGCTATATGAAAAATGAGAAATACATGAAAAAACATGATTTAAATCACGTTTTTCATTTATTTCTCATTTTTCATATAGAAAGGTCCATCAAAAGTATGCATCATGGGTAGTCCTTGGATGATGAATCAATTTTCGCATCCAAGGAGTGCACTTGCTCGAACTTTGATTAAAACCATAGGGAGGTAAGTGGAAAATACAAGTTGAAAAAGTAGTTTTTTAATTATTTTTTAATATTTTCATTTTTTTTACTCTAAAAATGGTGAATCATGCCCAATGGTTGGCATCATCATATTTAATCATATTGGTTCTTATAAAGTTGATTTTGGTTGTATATTTTTGCTTTAGGACCCGAATTTTACTAATGAATAAATAGTTAAACTAGGTCAAAATCACTTTGGAGACACAAAGGGAAATAGAGATTCATCTAGGCTTACAAACAATGAAGTTAATCCAAAACCCAAAGGCAAAGGAATATAGAGAGAAGGTGAGAAAGATAAACCTGGTGCAAAGATTTCTTATTCCACATAACTTATACTATAACAAGCCTAGATCCATCTAACATTGGATCTATCATGCGCTGACAGGGATCAAATCCCTCGAGGTGAAAACTTCTTTTTTTTTTTAGTGTAAAACTGTTGAAAATTGCAACAAGAAAATCCTAATTTAATTTTGTCTTTGAATTAAATTGTAATTCTAATTCTCATAACAACTTGTAATAGTTAACTAGGTTAATTCTACTTAGTTGGCTCAGTTAATTCGAGTTGGGAGTCTATTTAGAGTCATGTAGATTGGTTCCTAAATTTTAAGGGCCCAAGTTGAGTTCTTTTGAGTTGTAATTATTTAATTAAGTTTAACTAAGTTAAACTCAATTAAACTAGTTCCAACTGATGGAGGAATTAGTGGGAGCTCTAGTAGTGGGGTGTAACTAGTGTTGCTCAACCAGTAAACTAAATATTCTCTCATAATTAACTCATGCATGCCATAACAGAGAAAGACCCAGTTGAGATTGGAGTTCAGGGATAATGTACTATCTGTTGTAAAACCATCTAAATTAAATTGATGGTGCATGCAATTAGAGGAAGGCCTATTGATGGATTGCATAGTTATGGATGAGGAATTTCCCAATTACAATATAGGCTAATTCCCTAGGTAATTGCGCAAGGAAATAAGACCTTGGAAGTTAAAATATTTGGATAAGTATTGGCTGGAGCTTGTTTGTGAAGTAGTGAGATAGATTGAGATAGTACAAAGGTTGCTCGGGCTTGAGTAAAGAATTGTAATCTTCTTCGATTTTCTGATTAATACAATATGTAGATAGCAGGGGCTTTTAGTTGTTTCTTTCCTCAGAAAATTATTGTGTTATGTGTGATTACTTTTTTTTTCTTTTATGCTTCATGAGTTCATAATCATTTATTCTTTCTGCTGATGAGCATAGTAGATTCAAGTCAAATGTTGTAGCATATTACAATCTTTAGTTTGAATCTACAAGGAATTTCTACATGGTAATACAGCTGAAATCACTATAGAAGAGGAGAATACAAGTTTGTCTTTTGTAGGAGAAATCGAATTCGCAGTATCTGTGAGGCTCCCTCCTAGGGTCCTCTAACATAAATAAATTTTCTAATTTCAAATACAATAAAACGAGAAATAATTTATTTCTAACTAAACATTTAAAATTTATTTCTTACAATTAAATAATGAGAATTCCATTTCAATAACTTACATGAGTAATCTATAAATAGAGGAATACATGTTCCAATAGCTTGGTTGATATGCCCCTGAGCTCCTGATCCTGCTGGAATGCTCCTCTTGACCACCAAATGGATTTACCTCCCATCCAACTAAGAAGTATTTCCTAACACAGGAAACCTCCACAGGTTCCCTAGCCCTCTGAGCCCAAGTCCAACCAGATGTAGTGTGTCCAAGATAAACATTACTCTCCTTCTCTCCCTCCTCTCTTCCCCACCTTACTCTCAAACAAATCCTCCAAAACCACAACCAAACCAAAACTAAAAGCAAGACCAAGTATCCCCCCTCTCCACCCCTCATCCTTCCCCTTTTATGCCCCTTTCTCTTCTCCACCTCAACCACCTCTCACTAATATCATAACTACCCCCACATCCTTACATTTGACTTATCTTCTCCTAAGTAAATTTGAGAGGAAATTTTGGGGATGAGATATGAATATATAATTTGGTAATTAATTGGAGAGGACCATGTCTTCTCCCAAGTAAATTTGAGAGGATGTTTTGGGGATGAGATATGAATATATAATTTGGTAATTAATTAGAAAGGACCATGTCTTCTCCCAAGTAAATTTGAGAGGACATTTCGGGGATGAGATATGAATATATAATTCGGTAATTAATTAGAGAGGACTATGTCTTCACCCAAGTAACTTTGAGAAGACATTTTTGGGATGAGATATGAATATATAATTTGGTAATTAATTGGAGAGGACCATGTCTTCTCCCAAGTAATTTTGAGAGGACATTTTGGGGATGAGATATAAATATCTAAATTGGAATAAATGGAAGGAGAACATATCCTATCAAAATTCAAATTTGAGGAGGTAAGCTGGGAATTGAATAATAACAAAATTTATATCACTAATAAATTTACAGTTTCACCAATGTAGGTATGTACCAATATTTCTTGATAATTATAAGTCAATATTTTAAGGTAATTTAAACACTAGTAAAATTTGCAAGTAGGGCATTACATACTCTCCTCCTTCAGAAATCTTCGTCCCGAAGTTAGAGTGTAAAAGATACAAGGATTTCGAAGTAGTTTGGCAATAAGGCATGACAAAATAGAGAGAGAGAGTTATAATAGTAAAATTTGATAAGTTAGCGAATGACATCACGTTCCATCAAGAGTCTCCAACTGATCTATATCCTCCTATCCTTCCTGACCTACTTCCGTTCTCACCCTATCCATCCTCTGCTGCTATATATGGTGGCATCAGATATACCAATCTAACCACTGATAAAACCAATATGGTGGAAGCATCCACTATAGCGGCCTAACTTCCCTAGCAGGCAACTGGCAATTGTCATCACATGTCTAGGGGAGTGTGTCCACCACTGCCCTCCCACGATTCTAGGTTTGGAGGTTACACAGTGGGAAGTACGTCCACCCCTCCTCACAACTAGGGTCAACACCCTAATATGGACCACACTACAAAGTTGGTTGTATACTTTTCATCGAATAATTCAGTCAGGTAGTCTTGTCACCTGTCATTCACATTTTACCCATGTTATAAGAGCGCATATCTAGTAGATACCAAATGTAATAGAACAATGTACATTATACCTTTCCCTATGAGATGTCTCAACCTTTCCCTAATGGAAGAGTATATCTTAGCGGGTTAGCTCTCATTCACGCATTTATATAACAAGAAGATATATATATATAGATAAGTGATATTTAAACATCATGTTATTAAGTCTAGTATCCACGTGTCAATCTTGCAATTCATACTGGAAATAAATCATAATTTCAGTAAGTCATTCATTAAATAAATCATATCCACTTGAGTCATACATGAAACAACAATAATTCTGATAAGTCACGCACTAGATAATTCATCACTAAGTGAGTCATACATTAGGCCATACATCAAAGATTTCCATCGTTAATACCAAATCCATTTAATGATTTATATAAGTAGTTTCACGTGTCCAACTAAATTCATCAATATTACATAATGTTCATAAATAAATAACATGGAACTGCAAAATAGAACCTCAGTGTAGGTAGTAATCTAAGTAAAAAATGGGCATCACAGATGCTCAAAAAGTGAGGGGTAGTCACGGCATATAATTTCTGCATCATCCCAGGTAGTAGATCCTGGGCTATACTTGTCCCATTGGACCTTAACTTGGTCCACCATGCGACATTTGAGTTGTCGAATCCTATGGTCCAATATGTGTAATGGTTCAACCATTATGGTTCCCATGTCTAAAACCTGCAATTACCTCCAATACAGTTTGTGAGATTCATTAGAAACATAATGTCGTAAAATAAATACATGAAAAACATCATGAGTTTTATGTGAATGGGGTGGCAGTACAAGACGAGAGGCAATTGGTCCAATCTTCTCCTTGATCCTAAAAGGTCCTACGAATTGAGGTGACAACTTTATCCCCTTCCCAAACCAAATGGTGCTTTTGTTGGGTTGGATACGAATAAAAACTTGGTCCCCTACTTCATAACTACGATCAATCCTATGTGAATCAACATAACTCTTATGTCTATCTTGTGCTTCCATTAACCTTTGTCGAATCTGATTTACCTATTCCTCCATTTCTTGAACTAATTCTGGCCCAACTATTGCTTGGTCCTCCAACTTTTCTCAACTCAACAAGGTCGTACATGGCCTTCCATATAGATCTTGATAAGGAGGCATCCCGATTGAACTGTGGTAATTGTTATTATAGGCAAAATATACCAATGATAAGTACCTTTCCCATTGAGTCTGATTATCCATGACGTACATCCTAAGCATGTCTTCCATAACCTGATTTACTCTTTCAGACTACCCATCTATTTCTGGATGATATGCAGTGCTAAGGTTCAACTGAGTCCCTAGTGCTGACTGCAAACTTGTCCAAAACCTATATGTAAATTGAGAGTCTCTATTAGAAATGATCTTTGTGGGTAACTCGTGTAATCCAATAACTTCACTTATAAACACTCATGCCATATCAGTAACATCGTAAGTGTCTCTTATTGGAATAAAATGAGCACTTTTGGTCAATTTATCAACTATAACCAATATAACATTATGCCTTTGTGAAGTGAGTGGCAAACCCACAACAAAATCCATGGAAATTACCTTCCATTTAGACATAGGTATGTCATGAGGTTGTAGGAGTCCTGTTGGATGGCAATGATCAGCCTTCACTCGTTGAAATTCAAGACATTTGGCGACAAACTGGACTATGTCGTGCTTCATGCCTGCCCAGAAGAAGAGTTTCTTCATGTCTACGTACATATTCTTTACTCCAGGATGTGCACAATATAGTTCTCTATGTGACTCTTCGACGATGGTCCTTCTTATACCCCCTTAGGTATGTACATTCTACCTTGAAATCTCAATAGCCTATTTGGTTCAAGGACATATCCCTCAAACTTTGGTTCTATCTGCTTCCCACTCTGGAGTGTTGAGATGACCTTTAGATACTAACTATCTTCAAAGAGTTTCTCCAACACCCGTTCCCTTAAATTTACCTTTAAGGCTATTAGGGAGTAGGTTCGTGGTCTCCTGCTTAGTGCATCAACCACCACATTCTCCTTTCCCTTGATGTATGAGATCTCAAAATGATACTCACTCATGAATTTTCTCCACCGCCTTTGTCTAACATTCAAATCCCTTTGAGTGAAGAGATGCTTCAGGCTTTGATGATCCGTTCTTAACTCAAATCTTCTCCCAATGAGGTAGTGTCTCCATAGTTTCAAGGCTAACATCACTGCTGCTAATTCTAAGTCATGGGTAGCATACAACTCTTCATGTTTCTTCAATTTTCTAGATGCATAAGCTATTACTCTACCTTCTTGCATCAATACTGCACCTAATCCTTGTGTCGAAGCATCGATGTAGACAGTGAAGTCTTTTTCCATGTCTGGTACTCGAAGGATTGATGCACTAGTTAGTAAAATCTTTAGTTCTATGAATGCAGTGTCACATTCATATGCCCATTCATACCTAACCCCCTTTCACTGTAATGTGGTGATGGGTTTTGCAATCCTTGAAAAACCTTCCACAAACCTGCGATAATACCCTACTAGCCCCATAAAACTATGTATCTCATGAGAATTTTTTGATACTGGCCAATTCATTACGGCCTTCACCTTTTCTGGGTCAACTGAAATCCCTTCTCCTAAAATGATGTGCCCAAGGTAATGACCTTTCTTCTGAAAGAAGGAACATTTTGACAATTTTCCATACAATTAATTTTCCCTTAAGAAAGTCAATAAAACCCTTAGGTGCTTTTCATTCTCCTTTTCATTCTTGGAATACACAAGAATGTCATCCAGAAAGACTTGCACAAATTGGTCCAAATACTTCCTGAACACACCATTCATGAGGCTCATGAATACTACTAGTGCATTGGTCAAACAAAATGGAACAACTATGAACTCATAGTGCCCAAACCAAGTTCGAAATGCAATTTTTGAGATGTCCTCTTCCTTAACCCTCAATTGGTGGTATCTAGATGTAGATTGATCTTTGAGAAAATCACTTCTCCCTTCATTTGATCAAATAGGTCATCTATTTGAGGTATTCAGTACCTATTATTTATTGTGGCTCTATTCAAGTCCCTATAATCTATGCATATCTGCAAGGAACCATCATTCTTCTTGAAAAAAATCATTGGTGCACCCCAAGGTGAAATACTAGGTATGATAAATCCCAAGTCTAAGAGCTCTTTTAACTACATTTGCAACTCACAAAGTTCTGGAGTTGTCATCCTCTAGGGTGTCTTAGATATTGGTTCTATACCATGTTTTAGGTCGATTGTGAAATCAATCTCCCTTATAGGAGGTAATCCAGGCAATTCCTTAGGAAAAACATCCTTGAATTCTGACAAAATTGGGTGCTGATCCAGGGAGGGTCCTTCCTGGTCACTTACAGCCTTGACCACATATAGCTTACAATATTGTCAAAGACAAAATTTTACCTTCATCATGTATATAAATCGTAGTGACACTCCTCTCTTGATTCTGTTAGAGCCTAGATTTACCTAAGCAAAAAAGGTAAGATTCTAGGTCCACATCAAACCACGCTCAACCTGGTAGCTAGCCCTACCAGGTCAGGAGAGGGCTTTCTCTGGGTCTATCTCAGCAAATTGTATTCACTAAAGGCTTGAGATGACTGATTTAATTACTGATTTTAGGCTAGGTATATGTGTGCAAGAGGTTTTTTGAATGAATTGATGAGTTGTTGGCTCAGATGAGAAGGAAAATTTTGGGTGTGGGGAATGAGGCATAGTCCTGCAGGGATCTCGATGGGGCAAGGTAGGAAACTGAATTTGGCACTCTAAATCAAGTGAGATGGATGGATTCAGACAGAGGAGGAGTTGAAGAGGGAAAGAGAAACCATGGATCCTCTCCAAATAGTGGAAAACATCAAAAGACTAAAGCAAATTTCAAGTAGGGCACTGCACTTTTCAATGTATTCTACTTACACTCTTGTTTGTTTAGCTGAGAAGAAATAAAGAGAAATGATACATATAACACATGAATAAATTCACAAAGACATAAGAAAGCACTGTACCAAAACAAATGCCACAGGGATCCCAAAGAGTACTGCAAATCCTGGTCTCAATTCCTTAGCCAAAATACTGATATGAGTGTACAATGAAGCTCAAGGCTTTCTCAAGAGTCCAACCATGCCAATGACTGAAAAAACACAAAATATAGAAAAAGCATAGCTCATCCTTGCCTCTAGGGGTCGAGCTCACATGTTTAGGAGCTGATCCAATTGATTCTAAACTAGGAACTAGAAATCAGGCAATGAAACAACATGCCTCTAGAAACAAGGGAACTGATTCATTCAGTTTCAAACAACTTTTTAACTAATGAATCTACCTAACCAAGTGAAAATTTGACATATTTACATCATGATCCATAAATTTGCATGAAATTACATCATAATTTGACAATAAGATAGTGAAAAAGTCAAACTAGCCAAAACTGGGCGAAAAACAAAGCAAAACTTGGTCAAACTGGCAAAATTTCCTCTATGTGCCGTGCCAAATTCTCTATGCATAGCGCCTGTTTGGACCCACTTTTGGAGGCCTTACCGATGTCCAAATTCACTCCAAGTGTACTTTTTGGAAATTTCTGCCTGTCTACCTTCCAACCCAAGTGGAATGTTTCAATTTGGCCTCCATTTTCCCCTCCAAAATTCAGTTCTCCCAACACTGCTTCCTGTGTGTCAAAATAGGGGCAGTAAGGTCACTTTTTGAGTGTTTTTGACCTTTCTGAGGGCTCAAAACCTCCCCAAATTTCTTGGCCATAGGTAGGTAAGTATAATTTTCCATGAAAAATCTAAAAATGCTGAGGTTTTGTGATTTGGAGGCTCCTAGCAAAAGCGAGCGCCACGTGTCGTGGCGCACAGGGTAGACTTTTCTGTGTTAAAAATTTCTATTCGTAGCACCTTTAGCAGACCAGTTTTAAGGGCTTTCCCAGTGTCCAAATTGGGTGAAAAATATCTCTTTGGAAAAATTATTGAGTCTAATTTCCAACCCAATTGGAATTTTTCAATTTGGAGTTCATTTTCCCTGTCTAAAATCAAATCGCCCAAGACTGGTCAAAATGTGCAAAATGAGGCTGCCTAAAGGCAGAGTGCTGTTGTAGTCAACTTTTGAAGGTCTTCCTCAACTCCAAATTGAGATAATGATAGCTCATTGGAAAGAAATGTGTGTCTAGATATAATTTTACTCATCAATCAAGTCATTTGGCCAACCAAGATAGGAGAAAACTTGATTTTCCCCAAGGTCACTTTAGAGGTGCATCAATTCTCCTGAGGCAACTATATTTTTGACATTTCTCTAAAACCATGACACTTGTTTAAAATGTGAAGGAGTTTTTATTCCTTGACATATTTTGGACAAAAATATCTCTTAGTTTTCGAAAATTAATCTTTTCTTGCCCAGAAACATCATTGGAGTAAAACCTATCCCGATGTGTGGAACAGGGGATTTGTCAAAATGAAGTGAAATGAAGGGGATAAAGGGCTTCTAAATTCTTGAGAAAATTTTCAAAAGTAGGGAGGGATGTTATGAAGTAGGGCAAAGTGGAATTTCAAAGGTTGAGTGAGGGGAAGGGGTCCAAAAAGGAAAAACACAGGCCTAGCTTAGAAAATTGTCAAGTTGTAGCAAGAAAATAGGGTTTGTGCGAAAATGAGGAATTTGAGGGATATCAATGATGGGAAGTGTTTAATAAGGTACATTAAGGATAGGAGAAGGTATATGAACATCAGGATACAAGTTTTGCTGATGATTTGACCATCCAAGAGAAATTGCCTTCAAAACCCTAGGAGAGGGAAATGAACCTTACCTAGGCACAACTGAAGCATGAACAAGGTGTAAAATGAACCATTGGAACCTGAATGATGATGAAAACCCTCTGAATGATGGTACACTCAGTTGAATAGTGATATGAAGCTCTTGGGACAACAATTATGGTTTGGGAATTTTTAACTAGAATTGGGAAAATGGGATTTGGGGATAGGGATGAATGATTTGTAGGGATATGGGAGTTAGGGAATGGGTGAATAAGCTAGGAAAATAAATGGAGGAGTGAAATAGTGAGGGTATGGTAGAATGAACTTGGCAGTCGAAATAACCAAAGCAAACCTAAGCAATAGTTTCTTGAGAAAATGGCAAGGAAGTAGGGTTTGATTGTTCTTTTACATAACCACCATAAATTGTATGAAAAACCCCTTCACTAGCAAGGAAGAGGGCTTAACTTACTTCCAAACTAGAAGACTTGAGTGATTTTGGCAATTTGAGGGAATTTTTAAGCAAATCAGGCTTGGCAACTCTATGTGCTGTGCCTCAAGCCCAATGCACCGCGCCAGTGCAAATTAAGACTGAGGAGAGCGGCTCTATGCACTGCGCCGCTTGTATGCACCACGCCACTTGTATGCACCACGCCTCTCACCCAATGCACCACGCCTCCAAAATTGCAACTCTTTGCTGCAATTTTGCTTTCTTTCTCCAACATGACCTTCACTTTGCTCAATCTTTTTTCTTTGAGTGCCAATGAGCTTTTGAATCGTAGAGATGATTTATATACAAGAACTTTTGATTTTTCCTTCATAAAATCCACTTTTATAATGTTTGCAATGTGACTTTACTTGTCAACTCTGTTTTTTGAGCTCTTTGCTGAACTGAATGACTTGATTTGTGTTTTCTTTGCAGGGGATGGATCTACTGAGGCTTGGCAAGGTGACCAGGGTTGCCACTGAAGTGATTTACATACGAGGAACTAAAAGTACATGAATTTATACAATAAAAGCCTAAAATACTCCGTTTTTTCCTCGAAACAGAGTTTTGAGGAAAAATACATCTCTGAACACTTGATTATAAAATTTATTGATGCTGGAACCTCCTCATGTGCTTGCTGGTTATTATTGGACATTTTGAAACCCTTTTTTATGAAACCCTAATGAAACCCTAGAAAAGACTTTTGCAATATTTAAGACAAAAAGGTGACTGTATACAATTTTTAATGAATAAACATGAACCAGTAGGTAAATGACATGAGGGAAACTGTAGGAGAAGCCACTACCGTCAGATGGTCCATGCTCCTAATGGAATGCAGCTGACTGGGCGGGACACCTAATATGTAATGCAACAAGAGGATTTTATCTTTGAAAGAGGGATGAAGATACCGACACTAACATTGGTTCCAATGGGGATGGTAGCTCCTTGGAGGTGCCAAGAACTACAGATCTTTGGGAAAGCAGGCAGTGCCTTCGTCCATTGGGCTATGGGGTCAATAACTTTGACAAACCGAAACCAAACTCTTGACTCAAAACTGGACTCAATTACATGACTGAAAACTGACTCAAAACTGACTTAACACTTAAACACAACCGACAAACTGGAAATGATGCTCAAAGTAGAGCTTATTCATCATAACCTACTCTAACAGTTTCATTCATCACCTGATCAAGTGAAATGAAACAACCAATGCAACCAAGTAAGTATTCCTGTTGCTGTTTGAATTCTCCACAAGTGCTTGCTTATGAACAACAAGAGAGAACTACTGAAAGGCAACTCCCATGAAAAATTGTGAATAGATTTGTTGAATACTATGGATTCTCTATCTGCCTCCAAAAACACTGCATAAGGATCTTGAAGTTCATGCACACTGGGAATTAGCTCATCCAATGGATTACTTCTCTTCTCCTCATACCATGAATGCAAACTTTGTTTTGAGTTTTGTGACGAGACTCCTGCTAAAAATGACAAAGAAACCAACTGCTGGATCAAATTTATATCAGCACAAGTTTCAAGCTTACATGTAGTCAATGGAGAAGGACTTGGACTGCAGACATCATCCAACACATCAGTTATTGGATCATGAAAAAATTGAAAAGACTGCTGCAACCCATTTTCTATTGGTTCTGATGAGATTCTATGATTTCCTACAAGCTGCTCATTTGAAGATATACTATGCAATTTACCCTTTAAAAACTGAAATGATTCAAAACAAAATGGTACAGAATCATCTTGTATCGTTTGATCATATGTGCCAACTTCCATGTCTTCATCTGCAACTTGACAATCAATGGCATTCGGGGGCTGCAAATATGGATATGAGAAGTCTTGAACAAGGTTTTCATTGTCCTCAAGATGGTTCAGATCAAGACTTGTCGATAGTTGATTTCTGATTGCATGAATATTGTCTTTGATGAATTGAAATGAAGCAAAACAAAAAGGAAAAGACCCTTCACTTACTTCAAAATTTGCTACACTTTCCTTGTCACTGTCATAGCTAATATGCATCGGCTGAAGAACTTCCTCCTTCCACAAACTAGCTACTGATTTATTTGCAAGACTAGCTTCTGTTTGGAGAATATAATCATCATCATACTGATCAAACTGAGGAAAATCATCAGTATAAAACACATCATCAATCATACATGTCATATCAACAGATCTCTCTTCTCCAAGATGAATACAAAACAATCACTATCAGATCTATGAGAACTAGGATAAGAAAGAAGATGTTTTACTTGTTCTTCTTCAATCAGCAAGCCATGGGCTTGAACATCATAATTGTTCCTTGTGGCGATATTTTGCATCATCTCTTCCACTGCACTTGCCAAAATGTGAAGCTTTACCTTTAAAGATGCCGATTCCTCTAGATCTATGTTTTTCATCTCTTCTTCCTTCAACGTTTCCCTTCGGATCAGAAATGAGCCTCTACATCTACTGCACTATTCTGCATCTCTTCAAGTGTTGCAAGGTTCCTTTCCCTCAGCTGAAATTCCATTTCCAGATCAAAGGCACCTAGGTAGTGCAAGAGAGAGGATCCAAGAGGAGTTGTTATAGACATTTTTGTGCCTTACAGCTCTAAGCATGAAATGTCCATAATCCAAGGGATCCAAAGTCCCTAAACATGTTGTTCCTACCCCTAGAGGAACAAGGCCAACAAACCACAACAATTCACAGAAGTTCTCCACCAGAAACTGCTAAAAAAAAAGTCAAATCAGGATCATTTCAGTGGCTCCACTGGCCTCCTGCGTTGCAAAGCACCCCAGTACACTAGCTAGGTGCGTTGCAACGCACCCAAATGCACTACCAGGGTGCGTTGAGCGGGAAATGACAAATGGCAGGGTCCTTTGTGCGAGGTGTAAAGACTGTGGAAGCTTCTAGAATCTTCCTCCATGACACTTGCCTTGCTGAGTTCGATTAAGTGATGAGTAAGGAGCTCTTAGTCTCCAAGTGGAAGCAAGAACTGACAAAGAGAGAGGACACTAGTCAGATCTCAAGCTGACTCATCCTCTCTCCAAACATCTATATATGGATCTCTCCTCCATGAGATCTAAAGGCTAGAATTGGGATATTGAAAAGAATTGCTGTTGGTTTGAGATTGGAATCATTGGGTGCTTTATGCTTTGAAGGGAGGTGAAGAAAGGATTTCATTCACTGGGAGGTAGATGCTGGATTGGAAATCTCTTGGTTGTATCTCCTCCTGAACCTTGTTATTTCATCAATAAATCTATTTGAGTTTCCCCTACATGCTGATGTGTCTTTGATGTATGATTGCATTAGTATGTTTAATTTATTTCTAATCCTGAACTAGTTATGAATATGAATCTATGTCTTTGTGTAGTGTTCCCTTCTTGTGATCTTGTAGGAACTTGGTGAAGCTGGGCGAGCGAGAAGGCAAGTAGCTGGGAGCTCTCAACGAGAAGAGAAACCGGATCGAGGGACAAACGGAAGACACCGGTTAGTCCATCCATCTCTCTTCATTCTTAATTCATAAAGGAAGAATACTAGAATAGCTGTTTCTGTTTGTTGCTAAGGCACTGTCACACCTTAGGTGGATAGGATCGTCCTGCATAGACATTTTTCCCCACAACAAATTGGCGACTCCACTGGGGAGATCTGTTTAGTCATTTTATTTGTGTTTCTATCATTGTTTGTTTCATATACTCAAGAGCAGCAATCGAACTTCATCTGCTATTTTCAGATGCAAAGTAGATAGCTGCTGCTGTGATCCAATCACTGGATTTGTCTATGATCTGAACAATGGAATCACAAATGATTTGATGATCCTTTGTGATAGATCTTAGCCCTCCTTCAAATCATCCCTTTGATTGTACCTTGCTTGTTGCTTTTATTTGGCCTGAAACTGTAGATTAAATTGAAAACCGTGACCCAGAACTCGGAGAGAACTCTCGTTTCTGCTCCAGCGCAGGCTCTGTGAAGAGACTCTGCATTTCAACGTAGGTCCCGAGAGGGCTACCTGCGCTGCAATTCAGTTTCTCTGTTATACAGGTGCGTTGATCCAGCCTATGCCTTGTGCAGCTGGGGTTCTTTCCTCTGTTTTGCCTTGTTTTGATCTCTGATTTTTGCAGCCTGTAACCAGCATAGGTACCTGTCTGATAACCCCTTTTCTCTGCCTTAATTCCGCCTCCTTTTGTACAAAAAGACTGTGAGTGTTTTTATGTGTTTGTGGCGTCATTTACAGTTTTCCATTGCAAGAGTGAAATAGTCATACTGTAGCCCTTGATTCAGATCTGTTGATTGTGGTCTTAGGAGAGAGTTCATTGGCTGTTTACAGTTGGTTATACATTTACTTTTGCTTTTGGTTTGAGTTTGTCTCTTTTAAGTGTCGAAACAAGTGTTCATTTCGAAAATCGTAAAGTGTTGTATTCTCTTCTACCCTTTTTGATTTCGAAAAAGTAAACTTGTTTGTAGTTGTCATTTAAAAGCAAATTCAAAGTTGTGCAAAAACTTTCTTTTTAGGCATCAATATTAAGAAAGCGGAAAACAAACACTTGCATTGTGCATTTGCATGTTGATAGTTTGTATGCTTGATTTAGGAAAAGTGCATTTAGAGTGTGTTGATTGCTCTTTGAGAAAAGATGGTGTCTTTCTTTTCCCTTTGTAGCTAGGATTTTCATTGTTGAAAAGAGAGATAAGGATTTGCTTATCATCTTTTAGATTGCATTTAGGAAGTTGTATCTACATCACATGGTGAACCTCAAAAGGAAAACTTCTAAGAAAGATCAACATAAAATAAACTGAATGAACTTAATAACACTTTGTAACATAACGCACAAAATAGAGGTCTAGGCTAGAGACGTGTTCCGGCGTCGTAAAACCTAGTATCTGTTGGCCTCACTGATGGTTGGGTGATTCCTCCTGAGAGACCAAAAGTGCCAGTACGGATTGTACTCCCACGTACCGTCGCATATATATTGGGAGAGCCTTATAGGCTTAAAACCTTTATCCTTAGGAAGCCATGTTGACCGCCCTACTGATCGCAATGCACTGAACACAGCATTCGGGAAGATTGACTGCCGTACCGTAAAACGTATTCTGCAGTTTTGTGATTGGTTTGGCACACCCTCTACCTAGATCTCCAGAGCAGTTCCTTTTGGCCTTTTTCAGACTCTATAATGGAAAAAGTCCATCCGAGCATTTGTCACTTTGGGCTCGTTAAAACATCGAAGGTGACTAGAGTCATCTTTTGTTTTTTCTTGACTCTTTAAAATTGAGAAAACAAGTTGTGTCTAAAGCGTCGTTAAAATTTATTTTAAACGTAATAATCATCACCCTTATTCCCGCGTTGATCTTTCAGTTGAGAAAATGGAGCCCTCCAACCAAGGAATTCCCCTTGGTGGAAGTCCTAGTCCCTTCTCCTCTTGGGGAGATGTTGGAGCGCCCCATATGGCTACATTGTCACTTCCAGGACTCACATTCGGCTTGCCTGTCTGGCTCTTCTCAACTAATTTTGTTCAAAACACCACTATTCCTGAACAATCGAATCAGCAGTTAGACCAGTCCAGAGTTGCCCACCAACCTTACACTTCCTCTAATTCTTCCTCTCCTCCTTCCTGTCCTCTTGATGGAGCTGGCAAAGCCAAAAGCCAAGCTCCTAAGGAGAAGAAGGAAAAGAAGAAGAAAGAGAAGAAGAAGAAGGAGCCAAAGGCGACTGGGGGCAAACGAATGGCGTCTAACGAAAATCCACACACTGCACTTACCAGGCCTAAATCGCCATGTGTCATATGCAAGGGAGACCACTTTCACAAAGATTGTCCTTGCATCCCTCGGATACTAAGGGACTGGTCTCCCCGCTTGCACAATTCGGTGGCATCAACCTCTGATAGCCATGTTGACAGCACACCGTCAACTAGTGAAAGTGAAGCCATAGGACAGAGAGGGAAAGCTAGATTTCCCTGCAAACTGTATGAAGGCGACCATGCGATCCACCGTTGTCCCTTCTTAGACGAGGCTAAAAGAGTTTTGGAATATCGCCCGGTTTTACCAGCGCGACTTCCTCCTGGATATCAAAAACTCCTGCCAAGTCCTTCACCAGTTGAGAACCCGGTTGGCCCGCCCAGGTGGTCAGCCGAAGCACCTATAATTGAGGATAAACCGTCTGAATCCATGCCTGACGAAAGTCAAAAGGTCGAGGTGGAAGTTGACCCGGTCTTGCCTTCAGAAGTTCTATCTTCGAATGATACCATCACAGAAGGGAATAAAGACGACACCGTCCAAATTCTCTTCATCAACACAGACTCCGACGAACAAGGGGGCAGTTTGCCCATTCCTTTATCGCAGGAAGGAACTTCGTCAGAGCCATACCCGGCCGTCTACTCGGTCCCACCTCCAAGCAACCTAGTTTTATCCTTTGACTGGAATCAACTAGGCAGACCCCACTTACCAGCAAGCATACCATTCAGAATTATCGTCCAAATATATAGAATGGTCATGGCTGGTACCATCATTGATGAGGGGGCTTTTGTGAGTATCCTTTCCTCTACTGCTTGGAAAGTGCTTGGTTCGCCATCGCTTTTGCCTGAAATGAGAAATCTGACAGGCTTTGATAAAGGAACCAGTCGACCTTTAGGGATTCTTCCCAATGTGCCCATTACATTGAAAAGGAAGACCGTTCAAATGAACGTGATGGTCATTCAAGGACCCTTGGATTATAACCTACTCCTTGGACGAGACTATATTTATTGCATGGAAGCCATCGTCTCCTCACTCTTTAGAGTAATGTGTTTTCCGCATGAAGGAAGAATGGTCAAGCTCGTGGACCAACTTTCATTTCTCGGATCACGCATCGCAAATAGTCATATACCATCCCTAAATGGTATCTTCAATCAAGAAATGTCTCAACCCACGGTACGTCCTCCCGATGAGCGCGAGTAATCCGGAAGGATATGACTGGAACCCAGGGGGCATGCGTCCTGGTCTGCTTTGGTAGGAAAACTTTGGGTATAAGGTAGGTTTCCGCGGGAGAATATGACTAGTCTGTACCCCGTCCATCTTGGAAGAGGGGTTATTCTAGAATAAGATTCTCTTGTCAAAGTTATGTGTTTGGCACTAAGGTCATTCACCTTTGTCTATCTCGGTAGACACCGCCGAACAAGTGTTTTGTTTGAAAGATTAACAGAACAATCTTTGGGTAACCTGAAAGAGGTAGGCCTTTCCCGATAAAACAAATGTTTTGTCTGCAAATTGAGGGGTAACCTTGAAATCATATTTTATACCTGGGGGCATGCAAACCTTTTGGAGTGCAAGCAAGGGCAGCTATTTATGTTTTTAAACCCGTAGTTCTAACCCTTTAAACTCGTAGGATTAGTCGTTTCTGAACTTGCATAAAGAAAGGATCCAGGGGAAAAGCTTTGTAAGATGAAGCTCCATAAAAAATAACATCTTCAATGAGACATTCTTATCATATGACTGGATTAATCGAGCAGTTTTAGCACACAGTTCATGCTCGTTAAAAAATAAACGCAAGATTCGAGCAGTTTTAGCACACAGTTCATGCTCGTTAAAAAATAAATGCAAGATCCGAGCAGTTTTAGCACATAGTTCATGCTCGTTAAAAAATAAAGATAAGATCGAGCAAATGTTTTCACCCGCGTTTAAGCTCGTTAAAAAATGAACTATTCCGGTAAATAACCACCGTGAATGTAGCATCATCAGCCATTAAAGCCTTGGTCGTGTTTGCCCATCACCTCCACTTTTCCATTGGCCAATCATTCACCTCCATATGATTGTTTACCCATTTTGAGGAACAACTGCGAAGAGTGATTTCACTAGCCATCCTTGTGACACTGCCGTGATTTGGAAATTCCAATCCTTCCCTGGAATCAACTGCTACCCTTTTTATCACTCGTTCCTCAAAAGACGAGTCTTCTTTAAGCTCTTTTCATCTGACTCGTAAAATATGAAAAGATTGCCGAGTTTTGGCCTTCCATCTCGTTAAAGTGACTGGAAGAGCTATCCCTCCTCTAGATTTTAATCTTTTTGGACCTGAGGGATTATTGCACAAAAAGATCGAGCGCTTGTTTTGTTCGGCTCGTTAAAGATATCGAAAATTCATCCCTTCTGTATTGTTTTATACTTTTTCGGACTTAAGGGATTAGATGATGAAAAAGGACTTTTGGAGTTAACTTTATGTACCTTTTCAGACTCTCTAAAAATGAAAAGGACCGATTTATCCTTGTCGTTAGACTCGTTAAAATGCATGAAATAGCGACAAACTTGTCTTTAGACGAGAACGAGTTTCACTATCGCTAGGCTCGTTAAAACATAGCGATGGGTTTGCTCGAAGGGAAAATTATAGAACAAGCATATGTTATCCTCCTCAAGCTTGACAAAAATAAAGAGGTACTGGTTAGCAATGACTGGGGAAAAATTGGGAGAAACTCAAAGAAACTTTGATGGTAGCAAGTCGCTCTTGAACATGACACTTTTCCTCCGTACCACAATCGGGTTGGGTTGTTCCATTCACCGGTCATATCACCATGGTCTCGCCATACCATCCATATCTGGGGTAAATGCTACCAATCCATCGCATAAGTGTCGCCATATGTTCAAGAGAAGTCGTTCAGAGAAGTCACCTGTGTCCCATCCACTACCATACATTATACTCTTTCATGACCGCCACCCTGAATCATATGTCATCAGATCGTTTTCACCTCCATCAAAATCATTAGCTCTGTTCCGTGTCATTGATGTGGGATTCATCAAGGCCCTCCTTTGACGGATCGCTTCTTGTCGACATCAGCTCATTATCCAAGAAGTTGATCTAGGAACACCCCCTTCAGTACTTTGAAGCTTGCATGCCTCAATGGCAAGTTTCTCACTTTCGGCGACAGGTATACATCAATGACCTTCGACCGAAAGATTTTGTGTGGTGTTCGACGCCAAATCCTCTATTCACACCACGTGAATTGTACTGCAGTACCTTGAGGGTCATCATCATTATCGGTGATTCCTCTCGCGCTTGTTAACAATTTACATCATTGACTGGTAATCAAGCGATGTCTTTCCATGTTCGACTTTAGAGCAATCCTCACATGGATCGACTTGTACTTAGAGTGAAGATTGGATGAGATTGAAGACCCCGGATCTAGTTTCATCCATCCGGGTTGCGATATATATTCAGAAAATAAAGACATGGAACTGTACAACTTTGCAGCACAGATAATCATCCTACCAAAAGGATGATGGCTCTATCAGAATCATCAGTCTATCATCAGACGATTGTCTGTTATATGTACATGAAAATGAATTTATAAAGCTGAGCATGGGAATGCCTGCCTCAGCTAGATCATGAAAAAGTATGAAAATAATGTATTGTATTGTATTGTATTACAGGTCTCCTCCCAGCATTGAAATAACTTCGGATCCTCCTAATAAAGCATTTCACCCGATAAACGGCCTCATACTTTAGGGGGGAAATTTTATAGACATTTTTGTGCCTTACAGCTCTAAGCATGAAATGTCCATAATCCAAGGGATCCAAAGTCCCTAAACATGTTGTTCCTACCCCTAGAGGAACAAGGCCAGCAAACCACAGCAAACCACAGCAATTCACAGAAGTTCTCCACCAGAAACTGCTCAAAAACAAGTCAAATCAGGATCATTTCAGTGGCTCCACTGGCCACCTGCGTTGCAAAGCACCCCAGTACACTAGATAGGTGCGTTGCAATGCACCCAAATGCACTACCAGGGTGCATTGAGCGAGAAATGACAAATGGCAGGGTCCTTTGTGCGAGGTGTAAAGACTGTGGAAGCTTCCAGAATCTTCCTCCATGACACTTGCCTTGCTGAGTTCGATTAAGTAATGAGTAAGGAGCTCTTAGTCTCCAAGTGGAAGCAAGAACTGACAGAGAGAGAGGACACTAGTTAGATCTCAAGCTGACTCATCCTCTCTCCAAACATCTATATATGGATCTCTCCTCCATGAGATCTAAAGGCTGGAATTGGGATATTGCAAAGAATTGCTGTTGGTTTGAGATTGGAATCATTGGGTGCTTTATGCTTTGAAGGGAGGTGAAGAAAGGATTTCATTCACTGGGAGGTAGATGCTAGATTGGAACTCTCTTGGTTGTATCTCCTCCTGAACCTTGTTATTTCATCAATAAAGCTATTTGAGTTTCCCCTACATGCTGATGTGTCTTTGATGTATGATTGCATTAGTATGTTTAGTTTATTTCTAATCCTGAACTAGTTATGAATATGAATCTATGTCTTTGTGTAGTGTTCCCTTCTTGTGATCTTGCAGGAACTTGGTGAAGCTGGGCGAGCGAGAAGGCAAGTAGCTGGGAGCTCTCAAAGAGAAGAGAAACCGGATCGAGGGACAAACGGAAGACATCGGTTAGTCCATCCATCTCTCTTCATTCTTAATTCATAAAGGAAGAATACTTGAATAACTGTTTCTGTTTGTTGCTAAGGCACTGTCACACCTTAGGTGGATAGGATCGTCCTGCATAGGCATTTTTCCCCACAACAGGGGTTCTTCTATTAATAGGCATCGAATAATAAACTTGGTTAAATCTTGCAGAAAACTGTTGTACTATCTCTCTTGGTTGTCTTTTTAGTTGGTTATACTCTTCTATAATCAAGAAAGGGTTTTGTCTGACCACCCACCTATCGAGGAAAACTTTGATGAACTGTTGTAAATTTGAGATGCTCGCAGCAGGCAAGGTTTTGAACCAACTCTTGACTTTTCCTTGCAAAGAAAGAGAAAAAAGCCTAATACTAACATCTTCTTTATCAACTTCGAAAAGGTCAAGAAAGGACTCAAAATTCAATACTTGTCTCTCAGCAGTGATATTTTCACGTTCACCATCAAATATTGGTAGATATAGATCGTGATTATTAAGGAAAGCATGGAATAGGAGGTAAAATCAAAGGCTTGTATTGATCTAGAATTTTACAAGGTATAGGGGTATTTACAGAAGTATAGAATCAATCATGGTCTCTTGAGGCTCATTATTTTGAAGACGGTCATCACAAGATTCAGAAAAAGGGTCTTGATCAAGCTCAAAGGCATGCAAATCTTTGGTGTTTACAATCTTCAAAGGGAAGGAATCAAATGCGGGCCGAGGATCTCTTCTCAAACATAGTATACTTTGCAAAGCCTTCTTGACATTCTCGGGAAAAGAGAAGAAATAATTTCTGACAAAGAAAAAATGTCTTGGATGAAATTCCAACTTGAATACCTGATTTTTCCATATTGTCCTTTCATGTTTCTGCTGGTCAGGTTCATCCCCCAGTGGAGTCTTTGGATCTGATCTCGAAAATGATTTAGAATCGCCAGGTGAATTGTTTCAGCCTTACCGTGTCTAATCGTTGTCCACCATCAATAATCATATTTGAACTTGATTACATTCTGCTGAGGAAACCAGATGTTCAGTTTATAAACTAGACCGGAGATTGATTGAAGCAACATTTATCTACTTTTGCTAATGCAAAGAAAAAGCATTTCGAAGGCTACCTGGCTAACTTCAGGCTCTGTTTGTAGTTTATAAAGCAAGAACACTAACAAACAAATAAACCTTTGATCCCCAGTAGAGTCGTCACTATGTTAGAGCCTAGATTTACCTCAGGCTGAAAAGGTAAGATTCTAGGTCCACATCAAACCACGCTCAACTTGGTAGCTAGCCCTACCAGGTCAGGAGAGGGCTCTCTCCGGGTCTATCTCAGCAAATTGTATTCACTAAAGGCTTGAGATGATTGATTTGATTACTGATTTTAGGCTAGGTATATGTGTGCAGGAGGCTTTTGAATGAATTGATGAGTTGTTGGCTCAGATGAGAAGGCAAAGTTTGGGTGCGGGGAATGAGGCACAGTCCTGCAGGGATCTCGATGGGGAAAAGTGGGCAACTGAGTTTGGCACTCTAAATCAAGTGAGATGGATGGATTCATACAGGGGAGGAGTTGAATAGGGCAAGAAAAACCATGGATCCTCTCCAAACAGTGGAAAACATCAAAATACTAAAGCAAACTTCAAGTAGAGCACTACACTTTTCAATGTATTCTACTTACACTCTTGTTTGTTTAGCTGAGAAGAAATAAAGAGAAATGACACATATAACACATGAATAAATTCACAAATACATAAGAAATCACTGTACCAAAAAAAATTCCACAGGGATCCCAAAGAGTACTGCAAATCCTGGTCTCAATTCCTTAGCCAAAATACTGATATGAGTGTACAATGAAGCTCAAGGCTTTCTCAAGAGTCTAACCATGCCAATGACTGACAAAACACATAATATAGACAAAGCATAGCTCATCCTTGCCTCTAGGGGTCGAGCTCACATGTTTAGGAGCTGATCCAACTGATTCTAAACTAGGAACTAGAAATCAGGCAATGAAACAGCATGCCTCTAGAAACAAGGGAACTGATTCATTCAGTTTCAAACAACTTTTTAACTGATGAATCTACCTAACCAAGTGAAAATTTGACATATTTACATCATGATCCATCAATGTACATGAAATTACATCATAATTTGACAATAAGAAAGTGAAAAATTCAAACTCGCCAAAACTGGGCGAAAAACAGAGTAAAACTTGGTCAAACTCGCAAAATTTCCTTTATGGGCCGCGCCAAATTCTCTATGTGTAGCGCCTGTTTGGAACCACTTTTAGAGGCCTTCCCGATGTAAAAATTCACTCCAAGTTTGATTTTTGGAAAGGTCTACCTGTCTACTTTCCAACCTAATTAAAGTTTTTCAATTTGGCCTCCATTTGCCCCTCCAAAATTCAGTTCTCCCAAAACTGCTTCCTGTGTGTCAAAATAGGGGCAGTAAGGTCATTTTTTGAGTGTTTTTGACCTTTTTGAGGGCTCAAAACCTGCCCAAATTTCTTGGCCATAGGTAGCCAGGCATATGTTTCCATCCCAAATCCAAAAATGCTGAGTTTTTTTGATTTGGAGGCTCCTAGCAAAAGCGAGTGCCACGTGGCGAGACGCATAGGGCAGACTTTTCTGTGTTAAAAATTTCTATGCGTAGCACCTTTTTGCATACCAGTTTTAAGGGCTTTCCCGGTGTACAAATTGGGTGCATAATAGCTATTTGGAAATATTATTGAGTCTAATTTCCAACTCAATTGGAATTTTTCAATTTGGAGTTCATTTGCCCTATCAAAAAGCAAATCTCCCAATACTGGTCAAAATGTGCAAAAATGAGGCTGCCTAAAGGCAGAGCGCCGTTGTAGTCAACTTTTGAAGGTCTTTCTCAACTTCAAATTGAGCTCATGATAGCTCATTTGAAATATATTTGTGTCTAGTTATAACTTTACCCATCAACCTAGTCATTTGGCCAACCAAGATAGGAGAAAACTTGATTTTCCCCAAGGTCACTTCAGAGGTGCATCAATTTTCCTGAGGCAACTGTATTTTTGAAATTTCTCTAAAAACATGACACCTGTGTAAAAAGTGAAGGATTTTTTTCTTCCTTGACATATTTTGGACAAAACCCTCTCTCAGTTTTCCCAAATTCATCTTTTCTTGCCCAGAAACATCATTGGAGTAAAACCTATCCCGATGTGTGGAACAGTGGATTTGTCGAAATGAAGTGAAATGAAGGGGATAAAGGGCTTCTAAATTCTTGAGAAAATTTTCAAAAGTAGGGAGGGATGTTAGGAAGTAGGGGAAAGTGGAATTTCAAATATTGAGTGAGGGGAAGGGGTCCAAAAAGGCAAAACATAGGCCTAGCCTAGAAAATTGTCAAGTTGTAGCAAGAAACTAGGGTTTGTGCGAAAATGAGGAATTTGAGGGATATCAGTGATGGGAAGTGTTTAATAAGGTACATTAAGGATAAGGGAAGGTGTATGAACATCAAGATAGAAGTTTTGCTGATGATTTGACCATCCAAGAGAAATTGCCTTCAAAACCCTAGGAGAGGGAAATGAACCTTACCTAGGCACAACTGAAGCATGAACAAGGTGTAAAATGACCCATTGGAACTTGAAATGATGATGAAAACCCTCTGAATGATGGTACACTCAGCTGAATAGTGATATGAAGCTCTTGGGACAATAATTAGGGTTTGGGAATTTTTAACTAGAATTGGGAAAATGGGAGTTGGGGATAGGGATGAATGATTTTTAGGGATATGGGAGTTAGGGAATGGGTGAATAAGTTGGGAAAATAAATGGAGGAGTGAAATAGTGAGGATGTGGTAGAATGAACTTGGTAGCCAAAATAACCAATGCAAACCCTAAGCAATAGTTTATTGAGAAATGGCAAGGAAGTAGGGTTTGATTTTTCTTTTGCATAACCACCATAAATTGTATGAAAAACCCCTTCACTAGCAAGGAAGAAGGCTTAACTTACTTGCAACTAGACGACTTGAGTGATTTTGGCAATTTGAGGGAATTTTTAAGCAAATCGGGCTTTGCAGCTCTATGTGTCGTGCTTCAAGCCCAATGTGCTGCGCCTCCTGTATGTGCCGCGCCAGTGCAAATTAACACTGAGGAGAGTGGCTCTATGCGCCGCGCCGCATGTATGCACTGCACTTCTCACCCAATGCACCTGCCTCCAAAACTGCAACTCTTTGTTGTGATTTTTCTTTCTTTCTCCAACATGACCTTCACTTTTCTCAATCTTTCTTCTTTGAGTGCCATTGAGTTTTTGAATTGTAGAGATGATTTATAGACAAGATATTTTGATTTTTCCTTCGTAAAACCCACTTTTATAATGTTTGCAATGTGACTTTACTTGTCAACTCTGTTTTTTGAGCTCTTTGTTGAATTGAATGACTTGATTTGTGTTTGCTTTGTAGGGGATGGAGCTACTGAGGCTTGGCAAGGTGACCAAGGTTGCCACTGAAGTGATTTACATACAAGGAACTGAATGTACATGAATTTATACAATAAAAGCCTAAAATACTCTATTTTTTCCTCAAAACAGAGTTTTGAGGAAAAATACATCTCTGAACACTTGATTATAAAATTTATTGATGCTGGAACCCCCTCATGTGCTTGATGGTTATTATTGGACATTTTGAAACCATTTTTGATGAAACCCTAATGAAACCCTAGACCTAAATGAAAATGAAACCCTAGAAAAGACTTTTGCAATCTTTAAGACAGAAGGATGACTGTATATAATTTTTAATGGATAAACATGAGCCAACAAGTAAATGACATGAGGGAAACTGTAGGAGAAGCCACTACCATTAGATGATCCATGCTCCTAATGGAATGCAACTAACAGGGCGGGACACCTAATATGCAATGAAACAAGAGGATTTGATCTCTGACGGAGGGATGAAGATACCGACACTAACAGATTCCAAAAATATTAATTGGCCTACCTTCATCATCTAAAGAAATCACCTTCTTCTTGAAAAAGTCTACCAAAGCTCGATGAGCTTCTAGCTAGTCCATTCCAACAATTATGTCATGTGTCCCCAATTCGGTGGCATATGCCTTCAACTTAGTCATACACACCTCGAGGTTTATCTGACATTTTTCAACACTTGGTCCTATTGCTTGTTTTATCCCAGAAGCCATCTCAAATTGCTTAAAGTCATCGTGCTCATAGACTTCCAACCCACATTTTTCTAATGCAATTGGTGAAATGAAACTATCTGTAGCACCAGAATCAAACAAAATTTTAACTTTTACTTTGTTTATCATACCTGAGGTTTCTACCACAATAGGCTGGTGTTCAACTTGCTAGTTATCAACTGCTGCATAGATTCGATGGTGGCTGCTTCCCCCCCATTAGTGCTTTTCCTTCTCTATGGTTGTTACCAGCTTGTAACTTAGGGTGATCACATTGGTAATGAGGTCCCCCACATCCCCAACAAGTGATGCGTGGTAGACCTTGAACTGAATTTTGGGGACTTCTTTGGAAAGAGTTCCTTCCCTTGGGACCCCTGCCCCTACTTGTATCTCCTCGCGTATGACCTTCATTTGCACGTGCCCTTGAAGATGCAGGTGAAGCTGCACTAGTAACCATTGAAATCCCCACTGTCGGTGCTCTGGGTACCACTTTGTTTCCATATGGTGGTGGCCTCAAACTGCCTCCGCTGTGGAAGGTACGAGGGGCCTTCCCCATAAACCTTGGTTGGCGTGGAAAAATGGTTTTGTTTTAATGCTTTAAGTCTAAGTGTTCTTCGACATCACGAGCCTGTTCCATAGCTTTTGCAACTCAGGATGGTTTCCACATTCGAACCATTGCCCTAATCTTAGGGTTCAATCCATAAATAAAACGATCTGCTTGGCACTGGTCAATATCCATGTAGGAGACATACTTGACCAATTCCATGAATCTAATTTCATATTCTTCTACAGTACGATTTCCCTATACTAGGGCATGGAAGGCTCCTACCTGTTGTTCTTGATAATATGCTTATTGGTACTTTTTCTTGAATCTCTCCTCAAATAATTCCCAAGTAACTATGTCTGGAGTGAGGTGTAGTTGACGCTCTAAGTTACCCTACCAATTCAGATCACTATCTTTGAGTTGGAATATTGCTATTTTAGCTTTTGAATTGGAATTATAATCCTTTAGTGTGAAGCACCTTCTCATTCCTTCTAATCAGGCTTTTGCATGTTCACTGGCATGAGCTCCAGCAAACTTCGGGAGCTTAATATTTTGGAGCTCCTTAGTAATGTCCTTGATTGGAGGTACTCTATCAGAGTCTCTTGATCGCTCGAGATTTCCTAACCTTGAGGGAGGGTGCTCCACTTCCACTTCATTTGTTTGGCGCCCTTTTAAAGTCTCATTAGTTGCTTCTAGGGAACACAAGATGAGAGTCAATTCTGGTGAAGGTAATGGGTTATTTGTAGGAGGTCCTTGTGATGAATCTCCCTGGCCTTGATTTCTTCGTGTCCTCACCATTTTGAATTTTCCAAATATCTAACTGATGTGCAAGACTCATTAATCCCTCTTCGCTGACTCACATAGATGTGTATAACGATAGTCATAAGTTTTCCTTTTACTATGCTCATAAACAAGCATTATTAGTATTGAGAAAATTCCCAATGATCCACCAAATCCTCTCATGTGTGAGTTCTACATAACTTACAAATTTTCTCTTGAGACTCATTAGGGTACTGGTGCAATGTACTTGTAAGTCACACTCTAACACAAATTGTTTTCTTTAGTACCATAGCTATAATTTAATATTGAGCTAATTAATAACTTGGTTTAATATATTCAAATAATCAAGTCAAATACTAATGTGAATAATACCCTCTTTAGTCATGTGTTACTTCTATGGCCATTAGTTGTTCCTTCCCACCCTTTTATATTATTTTTTTAAAATCCTTTATGTCCATTTTATGAATCTTGGGACCCCCTATAGGACATATAAACAATTAGTCTCACCTCTTGAAGAGGCAGTCTCTTTGAAGAAAGGTTCCTAAGCAATTATCCACACACATACACACACACAGATATATATATATATATATATATATATATATATATATATATATATATATATATATATATATATATATATTTGCAATAATTAGTTTAAAGAAGAAAAATTACATTGCCAAAATAAATGTGACTTCTTACTAGCTTCATAGACAAAATCTAAAATATTGTGGGATGAAAGAATGCCACTTTGTGATATTAATAGAATGGAGAATGAAAATTAATATCACTTATATACTTGCAAAACACATAAATCTCAATTTCAAAATGTATTTAACATATAATTTTCATAACTTCTTAACTCATCAAACTAATGGAATTGAGAGAAGCTTTTAGGTCAATATTTGTGATTTAATTTTGATAGATTTAGAGATTTTATTTTTATTTTTATTTTTAGTTTTTTGAGATGGTTGTGAGGTTGCAAGATTGAGCCATATCTTGAATGAGTGGTGTAGCTTTGGTATTCACAAAATGAGTTTAATCCATGCCTAGAGCAATGTGTTTCATACCCAAACATTGTCAGACATGTTTTCAATCTTCAAGGATCGAAGTTTTCAAAGACTCAGAAACATAGAAGGCAGTTTTGTGAAAAAAAAAAATAACAACGAAGACCAAAAGAGGCCTGCACAGATTCAAATATTCCAAGGGATGGCTAGTTAAAGACTCTTTCAAAATACTGGAAATATTGTTTTCCACCCAACAAAATCATTCTGATGGGAAAAGTGCAGAAATAAAATCTGCTATGGAGTCTCTTTTTCCATACGAACTTATTTAATAAATTCTAGATAATCAACCTAAAAAGGTATAACTTGAGATATGAAATTTAATACTTATGTTAGAGCCTAGATTTACCTCAGGCTGAAAAGGAAAGATTCTAGGTCCACATCAAACCACGCTCAGCCTGGTAGCTAGCCCTACTAGGTCAGGAGAGGGCTCTCTTCGGGTCAATCTCAACAAAGTATTTTCACTAAAGGCTCGAGATGACTATTTTAGCTACTGATCTTAGGCTAGGTATAGATGTAAAAGAGTTTGTTTGATAAAATGATGTTTTTGTGGGCTCTAAGGGAAAGGCAGATTTTGGGTGCAGGGAATGAGGCACAGTCTTGCAGGGATTTCGATGGGGCAAGGTAGGCAACTGTATTTGGCACTATAAATCAAGTGAGGTGGATGGATCAGACTGAGGAGGAGTTGAATAGGGCAAGGGAAACCATGGATCCTCTCCAAACAATGGAAAACATCAAGAAGCTAAAGCAAACTTCAAGTAGAGCACTGCACTTTTCAATGTATTCTACATACACTCTTGTTTGTTTAGATGAGAAGAAATAAGAGAGAAATGATACACATAACATATGAATAAGTTCAAAAATACATAAGAAAGCATTGTACCAAAACAAATTCCACAGGGATCCCAAAGAATGCTGCAAATCCTGGTCTCAATTCCTTAGCCAAAATACTGATGTGAGTGTACAATGAAGCTCTAGGTTTTCTCAAGAGTCCAACCATGCTAATGACTGAAAAACAACATAATATAGACAAACATAGCTCATCCTTGCCTCTAGGGGTCGAGCTCACATGTTTAGGAGCTGATCCAACTGATCCTAAACTGAGAACTAGAAACTAGGCAACATAACAACATGCCTCTAGAAACAAGGAAACTGATTCGTTCAATTTCAAACAACCTCCAAACTGATGAATCTACCTCTACAAATAAAAATCTAACATATTTACATCATGATCCATCAATTTTCATCAAATTACATCATAAATTTTCCATTAGGAAAGTGAAAAAGTCAAACTAGGCAAAGCTGGGTGAAAAATAGAGCAAAACTTGGTCAAACTCGCAATTTTTCCTCTATGCGTTGCGCTTGATTCTCTATGCGCTGTGCCTGTTTAGACCCACTTTTGGAGGCCTTCCCGATGTCCAAATCAGTTCCAAGTAGGCTTGTTGGAAAGGCCTGCTTGTTCCAACCCAAGTGGAATTTTTCAATTTGGCCTTCATTTGCCTTGTCAAAAATCAAATCTCCCAAGGCTGCTTCTTGTGTGTCAAAAATAGGGCCATTGAGGTCATTTTTTGAGTGTTTTTCACTTCTTTGAGGGCTCAAAACCTGTCCAAATCTCTTGGCCATAGGTAAGCATAACTTTTCATGAAAAATCTAGAAATGCAAAGTTTTTGTGATTTGGAGCCCTCTAGCAAAAGCGAGTGCCACATGGCACGACGCATAGGGAGGAAAACTCTGTTTTTTGAACAAAAAATTTCCAAAATGAAAAAATTGCTCCAAATTTTTTGAAATTTGGGTTGGACCTTCTTTATCAAGAGCTATGTTGAGCCAGGGATGCCTCAGCCAATATCCAAATTCGATCATGCTCCTTTTGCTTCTTTTTCCTCTTTGATGCCTTCCTTAATTTTGCCTTTAAACTCCTTATTCGCGCCTTGCAAAATTTATTCCTTGCCATGTAATGACAAGCCATGTGTCTCAGTAATGCCTTGTCCCTGTCGGTCTTGTCTAGCAGTCTCTCTATGTGGATGTTGACTCTCTCAAGCCAAGACTCCCGATCATCGTTGATCTCTTACTCAAGTGAAGTAAACTCCACCCTCCTCCTTTAGGCAGCTTGGCGATTGTCCCGAATGTTTTGTCACTCCATAATCACCTGTTGATCTTAAAGCTACTTATTCCTTTGCTCCAAGTATTTTATAATCCACTTAGCCCTCTCCAAGTTGAGGGACAAGGCTTTGATTTCTATCTGCTGCTCTTGGATGATCTGTTTGAGATTTGTGCTTTACGGGCCCATGTTTGCATCATCATCCTCAATAAGAATAAATTACCACTCACTTGAAGGCCCCTCATCCTGTATTGGCCTCCTACATTTGTCCTGAACTTGTGGTGCTGATGCTGGAAGCGAGGCCCCTTCCACCCCAAGTGGAGATAACACTTGCTTTTCTGTTGCGAACCACTGCCTAGTGCCCTTATGATAAGTAATAAAAATTGGCACACTAGCGACCTGTGTCTCATGACCTTCATGCTGATAAGAAGGTCCACTTGTCTCGTGCAAAGTCTCTGAAGGTCCCTGAGGAGCTCTGAAAAACTCATGAGAGATGAAGTCATCCCAAGTGATGCCCTGCAATCCAAGCTGATGAATAACCACAATTTTAATAAGAGAAAAATGATAAATACTGTTAAACTGCTACTGAGGGGTCTTGTGCTGCACTAGAGTGGTCATCCTTTTAATATTTCGGCACATGAAGTAAGGGATGTTCATCATCCATACCCGAGTAAAATGCATCAGCAGCCTGATATGATAAGCATACAAACAGGAGAACCGGCCCTCACAACTGAAATACTTCATGATCAATTTCATTAAAGGATCATATTCATCTCTGAGGTACTGAAAAGGAAACACTCTCTTGAGATTCCTCAAGAAGCCGAGCTTAATATATGGTTCATAATGCTGCTGGTCAATTTTCTGCCTCTTGTTCCATGGCTCTCCAATGTTAGGTATGCCGGTTGCTATTGAAATGGATTCTAGTGTTAATGTGAAAGTGACACCAGCGAGAGTGGCTTGATCACCATGTAAATGTAATACAAGCAAACGATCCAACTCATGATGAAACTGAATGCTAGCAACCTTCTCACAAAATTCATAACATGACTGATGTCGGAAACAAGAGATGGCAAGTGGGCAGGCCTGCAATTCAGCAAGGGTGGTTGGTTCTTCTCTGATATGTTTGCCATTCTATGAGGCCTCCTGGGTGCATGTACTTGTGTAGGTGAGCCACTTTGGGTCTCCTCTTCATAATCATATGAAGGATCAGATGCCAAGTCTACTGGTAGATAAACTGTCTTGGAGAAATAGGTGCTAATATGTCAAATTGTCTTGGACTGCCTTTGATGATGTGTTTGACCTTTGCTACCAAGGGAAAATAGTGAAATGAGGGACTATAAGGGGAAGGAAAAATAGTGGGGGGTTTAGGGACTATTGGGATAGATTTTAGTTAGGGAAATATGGGATGTTTTGGGAGTTTTGTATAGGATTAGGGTTTAGGGATTTACAATTGGGATTTTGGGAAAGGAAACTTGGGATAGAGGATTAGTGAATTTAGGGGGTAGGGGAACTTAGGGAATAATGAAATCAAGGGACATATGGGATAAGGGAATGATGGAGGAAAGATAAACTTGGTAGCAAAATAGTTACTCAAACCCTAGGCAACAAGTTTCTTTGAGTAATTTCAAATGGTAGGGTTCGATTTTTATAAACACTCACCATGAAACAAGCATCAAATCTGGATGGAAAATACTATTAGGGGCTCTACCTACTTGTATCAAGACCGATCCATGCGATTTGGGGCGATTGGAGCAAGATTGGGCAGTGTTTGGGCTCTCTGGCTGTGTGCGCTGCGCATACAACCCAATGCACTGCACCCTTCCAATGCACCGCGCCCGTGTTAAAATGAACTGCAGACTAAGGCCCAGTGCACCACGCTTCCTGCCTAGTGCGCCATGTCGGCAACTTACAATGATTTTCACCCAAACTTCACACTCACTCACCAAAATCATTTTGCCTTGCTTCTCTTTGCTCTTGGAGTACAAATGAACTTCAAACATTTGGAGAAATGATTTATACATGAGTTTTTAAATTTTATTTTTGCCAAACCCACTTTCATAATGTTTTGCAAATGACTTTATTTCAAACTCTGTTTTTGGACTTTTTCACTTCCTTTTGGGTTTTGTGATGCACTAAATGATCTGAGCTTTGCTTGTTTTGCAGGTGTTGGAGCTTCTGGGCTAAGGAAAGAAACCAGGGTGCAGATGAAGGAATTTACAATGAGGAAAAGAAAATTTTCATGATTTTTGTACAATAAAAGCTAAATACTCTGTTTTTTCCTCAAAATAGAGTTTTGAGGAAAAACACAATTTTGAACACTTGGTGATGAAATTTATTGATGTTGAAACCTCCTCATGGCCTACTGGTTGCTTATTAGACACTTTGACACATTTTTTGACGAAACCCTAATGAAACCCTAGACCTAATTGACAATGAAACCCTAAAAGACTTTTACAACCTTTAATACAAAAAGAGGACTATATATGTTTTTTTTGATGAGCAAACATGAACTAGCATGTAAATGACATGAGGGAAACTGTAGGAAAGCCACTCGCGTCAGATGATCCATGCGCCTAATGGAATGAAAATGACTGGGCGAGACACCTAATATGAAATGCAACAAGAGGATTTGATCTCTGACAGAGGGATGAACATACCGACACTAACAACTTACATGGAAAAGCTCTCCAATTTTGTTTTGAGATGATATAAAGATGCTCACAAATGGTATATATATATAATTTTATCTAATATTATAAATTAATATACATTTTATAATAAAAATATTTTATATTGTTTTCTTTTATATATAATGTTTATATATAAATGAGAGAATTTTATCTATAGACAAATGTTGTGATTTAGGAACAGGAAAATTACACAGTGGAAGTTTGTAAAAAAACTTCTAGTTATGATTGCTTAACTAGAACTTAGTTGTTTAAAAGAATGAGAATAATTTTTTTTAACGAAAATACCATATTTCATTAAATTATCTGGCCATGGTGAGGAGGCACTGGAACTGTTTTGCAAAATTAATGAAATTAGGAAAGTGGAAAAACACTAGACAAGACGATGCAACTAGATTGAAGTCAAGTGATAGGAAATTTTAAGAAAATTTAAAGCCAAAATTTATGAAAATGGTAGGTAAGATTCTATTGCAAATCAATTTTAGATTTGTATCAGATAGTCTTGAAAGGTAATGTAGAAAGAGTGTGCAGAGGTTACATAGTAAAGTAAGATAGAATATGGAAGATGGTTTCTATGATATCGCAATCAAATTGTTTTATTTCGAAGCACTTTTGATTCATTCTCTTGGATATAAATGTACAGTCGACACCAACAGAGTTGTTTCAAATAACTAAAAAGAATGTAAACTTTGAAACGGGAACTATAAACTCAAAACGGGAACTCTGGCCAAAAAACCCCCAAAAAACATTAAAAATAGTGCTCAAAATGAAAAGTGTGTATATTGGAACGATATTTTTATTTTTTAGGCGTCAATTTTGAACATGTTTTAAAAATGGCAGTGACAACAAAATTTACTATGAAATTTTCATGCAAAATATAGTTTCAAAATGAAAGTGATGACACTGGAATAATGACTTTTTTTTTTTAGGGTCAATTTTCAAAATTAAAAAAAAAATGCTAATAAAACCAAATTTTTATGTGTCAAACAAAGTTGTTTATGAGGGAAAAAACACACTGAATTTTTTTGGTAGAATATCATTTTTCTTTCCTAAGTATAAATTTAACATGTTTTCAACCATAACATGCTAGATACAAAAAAATTTGAAATTTTTTCAACTATAAAATTAAAAAACCATGACATTATGAACAAATTACATCACTAAATGAATTCAAAAGTCATTATTTGTATATTGAATAAAACATACATTATATCTCTAATTTAATATTGCATTGTAGATATTTTAAACAATAAAATTTATCATAATTAAGACATATAATCCAACAACATAAAAATGCCTCATAACTTCTCATTTAACACCATACGGAAAACATTAATTTTATTTGAAGATACAATGCATACATCAGTTATATAAACTGTCTTAAACAATTATTCAAAATCACTCCTATTTTCTGTCACACCATCAGAATTCACATCTTCAGATGAGTGACTGGATGCTGACGAAGATGTTCTATATTCTTCTCTTTCATCAACTAGTGCCCCATTTGAGTCCACATGCATGCCCAACATTTCAGGTTTGAAAATTCTTCTAGATCTACGACTGCTTTCAGGTGACTCCCATGTCAACACTATTTCTTCTGGTAACAACGTTTTCAGAATCTCTATCGTCTTGAAGCTAAGAGTTCATCTCTTTGTTAAATTGAAGTCATAAACAAGTATGTCTACATCCTCCAATCTTAATATGTTTGTGCGGTGGCGATTTACATTTGTACCCTTTCTTTTTCTTTTTCCACCATTTTTTTTGTCAACTACCATCTCTGGCTTATACACACCATTGAATGGGTGTGTATTTGTGGCATACCAATGTACTTCAACACTTGTAACATCCTCATTTTCTGTAAAGACCTTTATAACTTTAGCAACCCAAAATGCATAGCCATTGGGATCTCCATCTGCTAACACGACAATCATGCAACCCTCCTTAATATCCTATACTGAACCCCTATAAAGGTCTTCCATGGCTTCACGTTGTGCACAAGATCTTTTGGAACCAATATACATCTCTCTTTCCGTAGCCTGTGAAGAATTAATAATACCTTAAGATTGTTGCTATTCAACAATGTTTACTTCCTCATGTTCATTCGACACATTTTGTGGCCAAATAAATGGATTTTTCAAAGGTATATCTTCATTTGTTGTTGTCGAAATGATATCACTTTGATTATTGAAAAATGACTCCCAGCAAACTGAATCAGCAATGTCAAAGTACTCATATGTATATCTAATACATTTTTTAATTTCTTCCAGGCAATCAGAATAATTTATAGCCCTATTCTGTCTGCATGCATTCTGAACTTCACCAACTGATTGTAATAACAATATTTTTGATGCAAATATTGGATGATCTGAAATGAACTTCAAAAATTGCAAACCTGATGACGGTGCCCATTCTGTAGTAGTTGAATACTTCTTGCCCCATATTAGTGTTTTCCCATCAATTTTTTTGATACGAAATTGATGTTGGAAGCTAATGTCATTAAGTTGTTCAATGCATTTCCCCTCACCATATGATCCCAGAATAAACCTTCGCATGTCAACAGTTTCTTCCAACACATCAAAAGTAGGCTTTGGCATGTATGATTTCTTAATACATTCAATTAGTGATGGCAAGCTCCCAACTTCCTTCCTCCTCAATGTGACTGAAAAATGACTGAACATCTGATCAATATGGTCATGAGTGTGCCCAACAAGAAGTAAACCAACCTTTACCTTTTGAAAAATTCTCAATTCAACAAGCATGTTTAGATATCCAAAAACAACCTGATTTTTGTTTTCACGGCAAGTGTTGTCCAATTGTAGATACAAAACTTCAGGAAGATTACCAGACCAATGAGAAATCACATCATGAATTATGGTTATGGTCAGATTTGCATCATTATGAATATTTGGAGCTGTGAAGTACACCCTTGGCAACATTTTCCCATTGAAGACCATACAACCGACCAAGTGAAATTGAATAAAGTTTTCCTCTTGTAAATTTTTGGGTGTGCGAACAAAATGTGGTAAAAGTGTTTTCTTCTGGTCCATACGATCAATTATCAAACCCAAATATTTATTCGGATTATCATAACACTTCTTTCGATGCTTGTACAAATTCTTCCTTTCATTTGTTTGTTGTTTGCGATGCTCTTAAAGTTCTTTGACAATTAAATCTACACAACATAAAAGAGATTCATTAAGAAATATGTTTTCATAGTTGATGACTATACAATTTTAAAAGTTAAAGTTATTAATGCTTACCTCTTTCTGAGCCTTCACATTTTTCCCTTTTTGATTTAAGAGAAGCACATGTACTGCAAATCCCCATCCTTGTCTTCTTAGGAATACGGACATTGTTGAATTCTTTCTTCCATACCTTCACAAAATATTGATATGTAATAAACTGGCCATGTCCCTCAACACCTTCTGCATATTCTTTGTATAAGTTGTAGATTTCTCGTCTTGAAAAATTATCTGGAATATGTATTGCCTCTCTATTTAGCATACACTCTCCATGCTTTGAAAAGAAATCTTTCATCCATGACATTGCAGTATTTGATAATGGACCAAACTGTCTTTTATGACGTACTTCTGAATAAAATGTGGGATCCTTTTCCAAATTTTCTTGAATTCTCGAGAGATGAAAATCCCCAATCGAATGAAACATTTTGAAACCTTTTCTACAGATAAAAAAAGTCCCAATATGATAATCATAACCTAACAATGTAGATTGCATGCACCTAACTAAATATGAATTTTGCATGCTTTTATTCATTGACAAATATCTCTTCCTGCTTTCTAATGCAAATTTGAAATCCATATGTTTCAAGCAATCTTTTTGGCAACATTCACTTGAAATGAGAGAACTGATAGAACTTCTTCTCGTCAGATATTCTTCTCTACCCCTTGTATAACTAGAACAACTTGCATTGATATGAAAAGGTCTGCTCCTACTCCTTGATACAATATTTCTTGGCAACATCTCCATCATTACATCATCATTTGTATAAGGCTTTTCATCATCATTAAGAGGAATGTTATCCACACTATGATCAGCTCTGCTTTTCAAATATTGACTTGGAGGATATTCTTCATCTTCCGCTTCTTCAGTGCTACTGTCATAGTCCTTAGAATTCGAACTGAATGGAAAATCTTACTCGATGTTTAATGGATATTCTTCCTCACATGCATTGCCAATGCTACTCTCATAGTCCATAGAATTAGGACTACGTTGAAAATGTGACTATTTACTTATTGAAGATGCTACATCCCATCCTTTGTCACTGCTACCTTTATACTCATTAGAATTAGGACTAAATGCATCATCCTGTCCTTCATCACTGCTGCTCTCATAGTCCTTAGAATTAGGACTAAGAGGACACAATGACACTCCATTCTTTTGAAATTCATCATCACGCTCTTCATAACTATTGCTCTCATAGTCCGTAGAATTAGGAGTAAGTGGACACTGCGGTACTCCAATCTTTTGAAATTCATCATCCCACTCTTCATCACTGTTGCTCTCATAGTCCTTAGAATTAGGACTAACTGGACACCATGACACTCCATACTTTTGAAAATCAACATCATGCTTTTCATCACTACTGCTCTCATAGTCCTTAGAATTAGGACTAAGTGGACACTTTGACACTCCATACTTTTGAAAATCAACATCATGCTTTTCATCACAGTTGCTCTCATAGTCTTCAGAATTAGGACTAAGTGGACAATGTGACACTCCATTCTTTTGAAATTTTCCATCGTGCGCTTCAAAATTGTTGCTCTCATAGTCCTCAGAATTAGGACTAAGTGGACACTATGACACTCCATTCTTTTGAACTTCACCATCATGCTCTTCAAAACTGCTGCTCTCACAGCCCTCAGAATTAGGACTAAGTGGACATCGTGACACTCCATCCTTTTGAACTTCACCATCATGCTCTTCAAAACTGTTGCTCTCATAGTCCTCAGAATTAGGACTAAGTGGACATCATGGCACTCCGTTCTTTTGAACTTCACCATCATGCTCTTCATCACTGCGGCTTTCATAGTCCTTAGAAGTAGGACTAAGTGGAATCTGTGACTCTTTATTTATTTGAAATTCTCCATCCCCTCTTTCATTAGTGCTGCTCTCATAGTCCTTAGAATCAGGACTAAGTGGAAGAATTGACTTTGTATTCATAATGGAAGAATTCCCGCTATATTCATCAATATGAATAGATTTGTTACGTGATGAAGAAGTTGTTGGTGTATAAATTGAAACTTCACTATCAAAACAATCCACCCTTTCAAATAGAAGATGTTGAATGATACAAATGGAGAGTCTCCTAAATATATTATATAGCTTAAAGAATGAAATTTTCCCTTCAAAATTTTTCCCTCCAAAAAGTTTCGCGAAAATATTTCCCTCCAAAAAGTTTCGCAAAAATATTTCCCTCCAAAAAGTCTGTCAAATTTATTTACCTTCATTATTTTGTTCTACAATTTATTAAAAAATGTAAACTAATTTTTTTTATGAAATCAAAATTAAAATTGTACACCACAACTTCTACATTAATTATTTTAATAGTTAAACTATATAATATTCGCTTTACAATACTACAATATTCGCTTTATAATATTTTAAAACAAATTATCCCACATTCAACCCATTGTAAAACAAATCTATAATATTGTCAAACAAATTATCCCATATTAACCGTACAGTAAAACATCTCCGTAACTTCACTTATATATTAAAATTTCATTATCACTATTACTCACATCACATCCAGGCTTTCTGAAAATTGTTGAAAGACTCGTGAATTTGTGGAGTAGCTAAGTCGTTATCAACGACATATTCAATGAAAAATTCTCGCAATTGAAAGGTAAGTTAAATTTTTTTCCTTGAAAACTTTTATATTAAATTAGTTTAATGAAAAAGAATTTTTTTTTTTCAAATTAATAATTTTCCTGAGCCAAAATAACAATTACATCCATCGTAAGCATGGTGGGCCCGATCAACCTCATTTGATTAATACCCGTGGGTGCGCCCCCCTGACCAACCCCCTTCCCCCTCGGGCTCACCCCGCCCACCCTCCCTCGGCCCTGCCACCCAAGCCGCTCGCGCCCGCGCATGGCAGGCGGCAGGGCGATTCCGAGAATCGCCCTGCCGCATGCCGGGTGAGGGCATGGGTGGCTCGGGTGGCGGGGCTGAGGGCTGCCCGCCCCACCCCTCCGAACGCCCTCACCCGCTCGCCGCACCTCTCCGGGTGCCTTCCCTACCCCCCCGTCACCCGCCCACCCGCCCCAACTCCCCACCCCTTCGCCCGCCCCACCCCTCCCAGCGCCCTCACCCGCCCGCCCCACCCCTTCTGGTGCCCTCACCCGCCCCACCCCTCCTAGCGTCCTCATCCACCCCACCCCTCTTGGCACCCTCACCCGCCCGCCCTCACCCACCCACTTGCCCCACCCCTCAGGGCGCCTTCCCTACCCCCCCCTCACCCGCCTGCCCCACCCTTCCTGGCGCCCTCACCTGCCTGCCCCACCCCTTAGGGCGCCTTCCCTACCCCCCCCCTCACCCGCCCGCCCGGCCCGGGCACCCTCACTTGCCACCCCTCCGGGCGCCCTCGCCCGCCCGCCTACCCACCCCACCCCTCCGGGCGCCCTCACTCATCCCCCAGCCCGATTCCCTCACCCACTCGCTCGCCCCACCCCTTCGGGCTCCCCCCACCCTGAACCCCTCCGCCCAGGCGCCCCACCCACCCTCCCTCGGCCCCACCACCCAGAACGCCTGCACCCCCGCCCGGTAGGCGGTAGGGGCACCGGCGGCCCGGGTGGCGCCTGCACGAGGTGCCCTCATGCAGGCGCCACCCGGGCCGCCCGCACCCTCGCCCAGCAGGCGGCAGGGCGATTCTGGGAATCGCCTTACCACCTGTCGGGCAGGGGCGCGGGTGGCCTGGGTGGCGCCTGCATGAGGCGCCCTCGTGTAGGGGCCACCCATGCCCCTGCCCGGCAGGCGGCAGGGTGATTCCGGGAATCGACTTGCCGCCTGCCGGGCAGGGGCGCAGGCGGCCCGGGTGGCGAGGCCAAGGGAGGGTGGGTGGGGCACCCGGGCGGAGGGAGGGTGGGTGGGTGGAGGGGGGTTGGGGTGGGGCGGGCTAGTGGGTGAGAGCGCCGGGCGGGGGGGCGGGTGAGGGCGCCCAGAGGGGTGGGGTGGGCGGGTGAGGGCGCTGGGAGGGGTGAGGGCGCCGGGAGGGTTGGGGCGGACGGGTGGGGGGGGGCTAGGGAGGGTGCCTGGAGGGGTGGGGCGGGTGGCTGAGGGCGCCGGAGGGGTGGGGCGGGTGGGTGGGTGAGGGCGCCCGGAGGGGTGGGGTGGGCGGGTGGATGTGGGCACCGGGCGGGGGGGTGGGTGAGGGTGCCCGGAGGGATGGGGCAGGCAGGCGGGCGAGCGAGGGCGCCTGGAGGGGTGGCGGGTGAGGGGCGGTAGTGAGGGCACCAAGAGGGGTGGGGCGGGTGGGTAAGGGCACCGGAAGGGGTAAGGCGGGCGAGTGAGGGCGTCTGGAGGGGTGGGGCGGGTGGGTGGGTGAGGGAACCTGGAGGGGTGGGGCAGGCAGGTGAGGGTGCCGGGAGGGGTGGGGCGGGTGAGGGTGCTAAAAGAGGTGGCGGGTGAGGGTGCTGGGGCCGAGTGGGAAGGCGGGTGGGTGAGGGCGCCCGGAGGGGTGGGGCGGGTGGGTGAGGGCGCTGGGTGGGGTGGGGTAGCTGAGGGCGCTTGGGTCAGCCAGGTGGGCGGGCAGGGGGGGGGTGGGGATGCTTGTGCGGGGTGGGTGGGTGAGGGCGCTCGTGCCATACGGGGGGGGGGGGGGTTGGGTGAGGGCGCCCGGGCAAAATGTTTTATTCATTATTTACTTTTTTTACACTAGAATGTTAATGCATGCCCTTTTGGAATGTGAGGGGCAGTGGGTGGGGCGATCGTTGATTAAAATTTATGATATATTTTCATTGTTAATTTAAGTTGATATGTTTTTATTATTTATTGATTTTTGTGTTTCTATTTTTCAGGAAAATGGCATCAAAGAGAATTTCAGTGAATCTTTCTGGACCAAAGACTCTTAAAGGTGCATCTAAAAGAAACATTGGTGAACGAACTCCACCTGAGCTCATGACTACGAATCTTTCAAGTGCCTCAAGTGATAAGAAGATGATTTCAGCTTGGAAGAATTCGAAAGAGGTGAAATTTCCATCAAGAATGTGGTATGTCAAAGAAAGATAAAGCACAAATGTGAATATATATCTATATACCGAATGATAATGGAATTTTTGAGGTGATGGGAAGAGTCGTAGATATGTGTTCGGTACCGAATACCAAAGTTGTTTATGTACTTACAAAAGCTCCCAAGTCACATGAAAGGGTTAAATACCAACTATCATATTCATTGTATGACACGAGAGAGGTATCTACAAAGTTGTGTAGTCAAATCGTAAATGAGATGACACAAAACATAGTAAGTATTGTTATTTATATTTGTATTTTGAGTTTTTGAAAGTGTCTCGCTATATTTTTTAACTTTGTTTTTTATTGACATATGATATTTTGTTTGGCAGAATTTCATTGAAAGTTGTTCAATTAGGTTGGGAGGCATTCATTTCATTGAGCATGATATCATGAAAGTTGTCAGCAGTTTTTACTCAGTGTCAGAAGAAGATATGGAAAATAGGCAAAATGAAGTAATTGATAATGCTACAAAACTACATCCAAAGAATCAGAAAAAAAGGTCTCTGGTGGATAAATCTAGCAAGGGTAAACAAGTTACTTTTGAGAACGATGAAGTTGAAATTGACATTAAAACATATGTTGTCATTACTGAAGATGACATTGGCATTGAGAGTGCCATAAAAATCCAAAAGTAACAATGCCCAAGAATAACTCTATTGGGAATGTTATGACCAAGAAAAGTAAAGTTGATGATTTTGAAGCAGTCATTACCAGCAGTCAAGAACCTAGTGAAACTTCAAAAGAAAGCAGAGAAATCATTACATCAGGAGCTAATTTAGAAGATGGCATTATCAAAACAAAACAAAATGTCATTCGAGAGAATTTGACAAAGAGAAACTTAATTGATGGTGGTCACACATTTCAGCTTAATGTTAGGAAAACCTATAAAGCAAGTGAAGGACAATGTCAATATCAAGTTAGAAAGCCACATCATCTACATGTTCACAACTTGAAGACATTGATGAGGTACAATCCATATGCTCATGTGGTTAGTTATGTGCTTCTTGTTGATCCACTTCAAGTTCCCAACAAAGAAGCATTTGATAAGTCAAAATGTTTTGAATACAATTATTATGTGCTTGGGGGGAACCATTCTGTAGAAGCTCAAAGACAATTGATGGAGGAATATCCTAATAACCCACGTTTTGAAACAATGAAATGTATCATTTACGCTGGTTTATCTGATACAGAAGCAAAGTTAGTGGCATGGAATCATAATTTAGATAATGAATATAGGATGTCTATGACTTTCATCCAAAGGGTTAGATTTATTCATAGTGAATTTGAAGAAAAATGTGGTGGGGATAGGACAAATGTTACTGCAAATTTCTGAAAGGAATGTTGTATGGAAATAGGATATCAAATTGAAGAGAAAACCAATTCAAAAGGTGGAAAAGGCAGCAAACATAGTGATTTATTCAGAGGTGTTGATAACATTTTCCAATTGGCATTTAGAACTGGAGATGTTTGGAGGTTGATTGATGAGATTTTTAGCATGTGGGAGGACATTTCCATTAAAAACCAGAAGGTCAAAAAGTCTAAGCCATTGATATGTGGCAACAGTAAATTAGCTCCTGAAATGAAGCATCTTCTAGACGATATGACTATCACACCTTGGAGGGCGATGCAAGGAGTGAAAGATGAAAAAATTGTCAAAACAATATTATCTTGTGTGAGGTCAGGGGAATTATCATTGGAGGAAATGTTTGAAGAATTTCAAAAGTAAGTTTGTTGAAATATTTTTATTTATTTCCAGATTAGAATTATATTTTAAATAAAACATGTTGTTCTTGGTAGTATTTGTTATACATATCATTATATTAGCTTTTTGTTACTTTATCTATGCAGTCACAAAGTTTATATGAAAATTCAAGAATAAATAGTTAGATTGTTGAATGAAGATAGTTGAGATGATGTTGTACGCAAATATCCAGATTCAAGTTCTACATCAACATTAAAAGCTTTTTATCTTGCATTTAAAAAGGTATCTTGATTTATACATTCATTTTTATTCACCTGTGTACTATTTTTAATTTATAACTTACACATATATTTGTTTATTTTATAAAAGATGAGGAAGGATGATAGTGGAGTGGCAGATAGTTTCAAAACCTTTATTGAAAAAATAAAGATCGAAAGACTGAGGAAGCAACGTATTAAGGATGTTCAACTTGATCCAACTCTTAATCATTTCATTCGGAATGGGCTAGACACTATTCAATATCAAGTAATACAAGGCGACTGTGAATACATTTTTAAACTCATACCTAAAAGGGATTATGCCCTAGTCATTGCAGATATTCCCCATGGTTTCAATATTCCAAACATTGACTATGATAGTGACCCTTATACTTATCAAGCTTCTAGTAAGGTGGTTGCGGGATTTGTAGAAGTCATGTCATCACCATTATGGAGATTTGTGACATTTCATTCAGACACACAATTGGCAATGATATTGTCAAGCTTCAAGGGGAAAACAAATTCAAGGATGCATCTTACATGGTAAGACGTTTAAAATGTATATTTGATTAATGTTGAAAAATTTATTTATGTACAAGTTAATTGAACTTTTACTATTTCATGTTAAAGGAAAAAGTCAAATCTTCTTCACAATGAAGATCAATAATTTATAAATGATTGTGAGTTCATTCATATTGATAGTTAGGCAAAAGATGATAGCCATATGTCTATTATTTTTAATCGGGTAGACGGAAAGAGTCATAGCCAAATACTGACAAATGATGTTGTTGTGAGAAAACTAACATATGAAGACAAAGAAGCAAAGGGAGAGAGAGTTAACATTTATAAAAAACCACAATTATTGATTAACTATCTTATAGACATTTGTTCAAATGAAGGAGATTGGGTTCTGGATTTATTTTCTAGCTCAGTTAAGTTTTATTATATGGAATTGAATTTCAATATGTTATTTTTTTAATTAATATGTCATTGTACTAATTTAGTTCATTATTTCTTTTTTGCTTGATAATTAGGTACAACACTAGCATGTTGCCTTCAAAAAGGAAGAAATTGTATTGCAATTGAAAAAGATTCAGTACAGTGCAATTTCATTCAGAAAAGAATTAATGCTTTTCAATTACATGGAACCCCAACCACCATTACATGGAATTTTTGGAAAGACATACATTGGGAGATTCGTAGACATCAAAGACCCATTAGAAGAGGAAAATGAGCAAAATGAAACAGAAAATATTTTGGAAGAAGACAATGATGAAACTCTAGAGGACGAAGAGTTTGGATTACATGACATTGTTGATTAAATTTAAGTTATGCTTGTAAATCAAGCTTTGCAATGTTTTGACTTTGACATTTTATGAGAAGAATAAACACTCAATTAGGGTTGTTATACGTTCAATATTTGTAATATGTGATTTTTGCATTGATTTTTAAGTTAATCATTATTTTTTGAAAAAAAAAGTGATTTTTATTATTTTTTTGACATGAAATTCATAAAAAAAGCTATTATTTAACCATTGTTAGTTAAAATTATCGTATAAAAATTGTGATTTTGACATGTCAATTCTAGCAAAAAATTATCAAAATGTGTAGTTTTTTAGTGATATTTATGTTAAAGATGGTTATTTTTATGTCCATTGTTAAAAAATATTGTTTTTTAGAAACAATTATTTCATGTGGATTGAAAAATTAATTAAGGATGTATAAATATGTAGAATATCGAAAAGTATAAATATCGACCTTCTAATTGAAAAATGCAAAACAATAAAAACCTCACGAAAAAAAATTAGAATTAAAATAAAAAAAACAAGAAAATGTGAAGAAAACGACCACTTCAAAAATTATCAAATTTACAAAATAATTATTTACATTTTATACATTAAAAAATTTAAAGCCAAAAAACAGGGCTTTTAAAAAACGGGTGTGATGCAGAATACTCACTTTTTTAAATCAGCATGAAAATCACTACCATTCTAAAGTGTGTTGTACATAAAAAAATTTAAAGTGCCAAAAACTATGCTCTAAAAAAACATGTGTGTTCTACATCACCCCTTTTCAAAATCAGGTCACTTTTTTGCTATCTCTACGAAATGGGTAACAGTATCAGTTCCCGTTTCAAAGTTTACATTGTTTGAATCAAATAAATCATATTTCAATATCTTTCCTAGCATCGTAATATCAATAATTTGAAGCAACATGGTGGTGGTCAGTAGAGATGGTTCCAAGAAACAAGGTGCAAGTTTAAGGCTTGTCAACTGTCCTCTCCATTTTTTACGTTTTTGCATAAACAATTGCACTTCAAATAATATGCTTTTCTCCCCACTTTTTGCACTATGATGACCAAGAGAGAGGACTAATGGCTCGTTGTCTCATTATTCGATTCCAAAATATATCCTTATATTAGGCCCTAATTTCGTTTTCTCTCCATTTGTCATCATCGGAAAGTTGTTAAAGCTTCGGAAAATCCCTCAACTTCTAACCGATTATGGTAATTGGGAATAGACAAGAACCCAAATTAGTGAGTCCATCCGTAACTTCTGAGTTTCCAGACTCACTGTCTGTTTCCACATTAGGGTTGACGGAAAAATAAATAAAGGTTTTCATATTAATAAAATGTAGGGTTTTAAATTTGAATGACGCCCAGATGTTAAACCAATCTAATATTTCAAAATAATCATGACTGTCGAGTCTAGAACTACATAAAAAATTTTCTTGGCATCTATTATTGATTGTTTTTAGAAAATATATCATGTAGGTTAAGCACCCTATCTCAGCCTAGTAACAACGTTTTTCTTGTAGAGATGAGCATTATTTTTCATCATGTTTAATGGAGATAAATAGGCCTCCATTGGTCTGGCTAACAAAGAAGGCACTTACAACCTCTCAAATCAGTTTTATGTTTACATGGACAGAGATATTTTGAAACATTGTTGTATTAATATAGACGCCAGGTTGAAATGTATTCACTTTAAACATTTGTGATTTATACTGCCGCAACCATTAAACTAACCTGAAACCTATAGTGGATCTCATGAGCAACAACAAGTCAAATGATTGTAAATGGCTCAAATTTTAACATTCAAGGATGAAAAATCGATTTCACATCTAATCCGCTCATCATTTTTGTCAAACATACAAACTTCATCATTAAACACAAATAAGAACTTGTGGAGCAAAAAAAATAGCAGAGAAAGAGCAGAGGAGACAAAAGGATCAGAAACCTCGACTTCCTAAGAGAACTGGAAACAACTAGGAGACGTGAAAGGCCTATTGTCTCTCCTATTTATAACAAGGGATACAATGTCACAGGACTATTATTCACTCTAGATTTGTATTGAACTTCTTTGTAGGCAGCGCACATATGGACATCTATGTCAAGTGCAGTAGCATAGAGGATGCCTGCAAACTATTTGATCAAATGCCAAAGCGTGGTGAGGTTTCGTGGAATGTGATGGTCATAGGGTATTTGTGGGATGGGCAGGTTGAGGAATCCTTGAATCCTTTTTAGCAATCATAGAGCATATCTTTTGATTTGTCTCAATTTGAATTTTCGAGCATTCTCAGTGCTTGCACTAGCTTATAGGCTTTCAAGCAGGGGAAACAGCTTCATGCTCTGGTTATCAGAGTTGTTGTCGAGTCAAATGGCATTGTTGGGAATGCTCTTATCGACATGTATGCTAAATGTGCTAGCATAGAGGATGCATATCAGATGTTTGACAAAATTCCCAACAGAAACTCGATTTCTTGGACTGCTATAATCACAGGATATTCGCAGGCGAGATGTGGCGAGGGAGCTTTGGATTTGTTTTCTCAAATGTAGAAGACAGTTGTGAATCCCCATCAAGCAACCTTTGCTAGTGTTCTTAGAGCTTGTGCAAGCCTAGCAGCATTGGAACAGGGCAAGAAAATCCATGACTACATGATTAAAACTGGTTATGAGTCGAGCATTTTTTTTCTTCAGCAAGTGCTCTATTGGACATGTATGCCAAATGTAGAAGCATAGATGATGCTGATAAATTTTTCGGTGTGATGCCTGAGCGGAATTTAGTCTCATGGAATGCCATGATATCAGCATATGCCCAAAATGGTTATGGCATGGAGGCACTTCAACTCTTTGAACAAATGCTACAGGAAGGCACAAATCTAGATCATGTCAGTTTAATTTGATTGCATGACAAAAGATTATTGTGTTACGCCGAGAGCAGAACACTATTCTTGCATGGTTGACCTTCTTGCTCGCACCGGGAACTTGAATGATGCAGAAAACTTCATCAATAATATCCCCCTCGAACCTAATGCTAGAATGTGGATGGCTTTGCTCGGTGCTTGTAGAACCTATGGAAATATAGAGCTAGGAGAACACGCAGCAAAACGCCTTTTGAATTGGAACCAGAGATGCTATGACATATGTGGTCATGTCAACCATCTACACTGCAGCTGGCAAGTGGGATGATGCTGCAAGGATTAAGAAGATGATGAAAGACAAAGGAATTAAAAAGGAGCCTGGCTACAACTGGATCGAGGTAAATAACAGGTCATATGCATTTGTTGCTGATGATAGATCACATGCTCAAACAGAGGAAATTTATGCAACATTGGAGAAACTGGCTGAACAGATGAAGATAGCAGGGTATGTACCAGATACAAACTTTGACCTACATGATGCGTTGAACAGACCACCGACCCCACTATGGGATCTTCTTTGGATGTGTCGGGTTTAGGTTATGCATAATACTTTAATAATGGAATAATTGACGGTTATGACTGTAGATATTATATATCACATAAATTCTCATTTTTTGGAATAGCCAAGGGCACTTAATATAGTGTAGGATGTTTGTATATATTTTTGAAAATAGCAGGAAATATTAGGGCAATATAATTGTATATATTTCCACAATTTGAGAACTCTAGTGTAGTAATGTTTCCACAATCCACTTTATTGTTTTCTATCGTGCAACAAAATTTAGAATTTAATGATTGAGTATAGTCGTATGGACATCCAAAACATATGCAAAGCCCATAAGGTCCCAAAGAGTGTAAACCTGCTTTGATACCACGTGTGAAGCTCCCTCTTAGGGTCCTCTAACAGAACTAAATTCTCTAATTTCAAATACAATAAAAGAGGAAATAATTTATTTCTAACTAAACATTTAAAATTTATTTCTTACAGTTAAATAGTGAGCATTTCATTTCAGTCACTTACATGAGTAATCTATAAATAGAGGAATACCTATTCCAATAGCTTGGTTGAGATTCCCCTAAGCTCCTGATCCTACTGGAATGCTCCTCTTGACCATTGACTAGATTTACCTCCCAGCCAACTAGGAAGTATTTCCTAGCCCAGGAAACCTCCATAGGTTCCCTAGCCCTCCAATCCCAAGTCCAAGATAAACATTACACTCCTTCTCTCCCTTCTCTCTTCAATACAAGAAAAAATGTCATTGGTGAGGGTCATGCCTGTGACAGACCTTTAAGGTCTGTCACCAATGTCACATATGGTGACGATCTTTAAAAAAGCATTGTTGTAAGTGTATATAGTGATGGTCCTTTAAGGTTTGTCACCAAAGCCATTTTCAATGACACTTTTGGTGAGGGCCGTTAAAGGCCCATCACTAATTCTCTCTTTGGTGACACTTTTGGTGAGGGTCGTTAAAGGCCCATCACTAATTCTCTCTTTGGTAACACTTCCAGTGACGATCTTTTATTGACCGTCACCAATGATCTTTTTGGTTACTTTTGGTGACGGTCAATAAATGTTCATCATCATTGATCATTCCAACGAGTTTTTGATGACGCTTTATGCCTATGATGGACCTTTAAGCACCATCACCAATGTCGCATATGGTGACGATATTTAAAAAATCATTGTTGTAAATGTATATAGTGATGGTCCTTCAAGGTTTGTCGTGAAAGCCATTTTCAATGACACTTTTGGTAAGGGTCGTTAAAGGCCCTTCACTAATTCTCTATAGGGTGACACTTTTTTTGAGCATCATTAAAGGCTCATCACTAATTCTCTCTTTGGTGACACTTCTAGTGACAATCTTTTATTGACACTCACTGATGCTATTTTTGGTTACTTTTGGTGATGGTAAAAAAATGGTCATCATCATTGATCATTCCAATGAGTTTTTGATGACACTATGTACCTATTACTATATTTTCTATCAAAAGATAACGATTTAAGGCCATTGTTGTGGAGTCTTTTTCATTATGTGTCCAAGGTCATAGTGGTTATAATAGTTAGTCACTTTTTTAAGAAGTAATTAGTGTGTATCGTTTCCCTCAAGTCATAAGAATATAGTTTTCCTATGAGTCAACACATGATTCATCTCTATTAGGTTTATTATCTAGCAAATTTCATTTAAATAAAGTTCCACTAGTGTGTGTAGGAACTATATTATTTAATACATAATAAATCTCTATCAGTTATATTAATGAGAGAGACTTAGCACTCCTCAAAACCCATGGCACACCTTAACATGGTTTGGAATAGTACACTAACATTCCTTGGCACCTTGCATGTCTTGGAACATCTTTGTGCCTAGAACATCTTTATACCTAGAACATCTTACCATGAGTAGGATGCCCAAGCACATGTTGGCATGGCCTATCATAGCACAACACTCCCCTATCATGTGTTGGCATGCCCTGTAGTCGCTAGCATGTCCCAGAACACCTTGGACTAATATTTCATTGACAAACATTAGCTCTTGGCATGCATTGGCACTTGGCATGTATTGGAACATATTATTAGTGTGCCTAGCATGCCCCTTTTGAAAAAGATAAAGTCCCAACTTATTAATTACCCTCTTATGTGTTCATTTCCTTGCATTTTAGCTTGGTTATTCCTTTTTTTCCTTGAAATTCCTTGACACATATTGGCATAGTTTGGCACCATGCACATCCTATCATGTCTTAGCACCTTGCCGCATGCCTTAGCACTATTTGGCACATATTAGCACACCCCGAAACTACCTAACACACTCTAGAACTTGTTGACATTCCTTGATATTCCCTAGCATGCCTTACCTATGCTTAGCATATCTTGTCACTCCCTCCTTGGAATGATAGCTAACACCCATTGACACTCCCAAATATACCTTCATATTCATTCACTTCCATGCATTTTGACCTAGTGCTCTCTTGTGTTGTCCTAATACTCCCTAACACTCCTCAACATGCATTGGCACTCTTTAGCACACCTTAGCACTCTTCAATATGCTCTTCCACTTCATAGCATGCATCACACTCCCTGATGCACATTGGCACTTGGCAAGTCTTAGCATGTTTGGCATGCTTTGAGATGACTTGGTATTCTTTGGAATGGTTTAATATTAAAGTTATTTGAGATCAATTATTTGAAACTAGATGATAAGAAACAAAGGAAGATTTGGCACTTAGAATATATTGACACTTGGCACTTGGCACTTGACATCTATTGGCACCTAGTGTTGGTGTGCCTAGCATGCCCCTCATGGAAAAGGTAAATTGATGACTTGTTAACCCTATAATGTGCTCATTTCCTTGTAATTTAAATTGTTCCTCCATTTTGTTGCCTTGACCATCCCTGGCATGCATTTTCACACCCTTGTACATCTTGGCATGCCTTAGCACTTCGCACATCTTAGCTTGTTTGACATGTCTTCGTACTATTTGGCACATGTTCGCATGCCATAGAATTCCATAACACACCTTGGCAGTCATGAACTCACAACTAGCATTACATTTTTCCATGACATGGGAACCTTACATTAACTAGAACACCTTGGCACTCCCTAGTTGTCATGCCCTCTGTTATACTCCATAATGTCCCAGGCTGATGAGGAGATCGACGGAGGTAACCACAGACCAAGCTTTTAGTTTGGTAGCTAGCCCTACCAAACCAGAAAGGGCTCTCTCTATGAAATCATAGCTAAGAGATGACTAGAATGTAAAGTATTTTATGCTAGACATCGAAGCTCAGGTGGGTTTCAGAAAATTTAGAGTTTTGTTGCTGGATAAGGGAGAAAAACCAGGTAGCTAGGTTAGAGGATCAACGGGTTGCAACATAAAATATATAAAGGAGCAAGGTAGCATTAATTTTGTGATGTATCTTAGATTTTTTTGGTGTAGTGTAGTGTTTAGAAGAAGCAAAAGGTCTTAATGAGCATGAAACATGAATTCATTGAGCAAGAAAGAAAGTAACACATAATGATTTTTCCACCAAAATAGAGCTTTATGCAAAGAATTTTGTTTATAAAATGTAAGGAAAACCATTCAAGAATTGATGAATGGAAAGAGAATATGAATATATTTCATATAAAGCTATAATAGAGAAAAAATAACATCACAAACTTACTACACATGAATTCCTAGATAATAGTTGCAAATTGTGTCCTTTGATTTCCAGAAAATGTCCAATTACAAGCTACAATAGTTCTCTCCTCTGAAATCCAACCCATTATATCATTGAGAAACTGATACATATAGAAAAAAACAACATCTCCCCACTCTTCGGGGTCGAATCCATGACTCTAGGAACTATTCCATGAGGTGTTCTAACCAAACCCTAATGTCTAGGGAAGCTAAAAACAACTTCTACAATTAACTTTGACTTCAACCTCTCTCATAAATGAGGTCAAATTTACATCAAAATAGCTTACAAAGACTAACCACCCATTATTTACTTTTAAGTTTACCCCTCACATTCATCTACTTCACCCTTTTGACTTTTACCAAAGTCAAACTAGGAATTACAAAAAATTACACAATGAAAAATTTACAAGAATCTCAGAAATTTCTAGGTGTGTAGTGAGTTGTTGGAGGCCATTTTTGAGTGCTTTTTTGAAGTCCAAATCCCTATCTAAAGCATTTTCTAGAAATATGGGAGGGTTTAGATGTCTTTAGAGTATTGTTTCACTCAAAATGACCCATTTTTGGCTGATATATGGCCATTCTCCCAAGGTGTCTCCAGGTGCGAAAGGAAATGGAAAAAGAGGCGCATAAAGGTGATTTTTGGCCTCTTTTTTACAATTTTCTCAAAAACTGAGCCACAGACTAGGAAACTAAGAAAATGGGTTTTTAAAATGGGCTCATAATATTTCAAAAAATTCTGATCTTCCATAATTTGGATCCCTGAGGAAGAAGCGTAATGTGAGCTTGCTATGCTCTGAGACAGAAAATTACCCAAAAAATGAAAGTCTGCACCAAAACACAAAATTTTCTCCAAATCCTCCCAAAATTTTCTAGATATGCCTGATGTGGTATGTTATGCAAACATGGATGCATCAACAAGGAAATCTAACTTACCCTTATCCTCTTGGCTGATTAGGGTTTCCTTGAGTTTTTCCTTCAACTGCTTGATTTTGACCTTAGCAACCTGATTCCTTGTGTAATAATGGATGGCCATTTTATTTTGAAACTTGTTATCCCTATTGGCCTTGTCAAGGAGATTCTCAAGGTGGAAATTGACTTTTTCAAGCCAAAAATCCCTGTCCTCATTTATTTCCATGGCAATCCTCTCTTCAAAGGTCAATTCTTCCATTGGTGGCTTTTGTTCTCTTTCGCTCTGAAGTGAATTCATAAGACCCATTGTCCTTGGTCTCTTCCTTGCCACATTTCCTTCATGCTTCTCAGTGTCCTCATGGTCCACCGTTGCCTTGGCTTTCATCTCTTGTTTCTTGGCTTTGAATTTTTCTTTCTCCATGACTAGTTGTTTTGCCTTAAGTTGATTGTTTTCTTGCTCAAGGAATGAAATGATGAATTTGGCCCTTCCAAAATTTTCATTGAGCTCCATGATTTGAGAATCGTTCTCTTTGATGAATTGTTGCAGGTTTTGATGCTCATCATATGCCTCCAAGTCAACTAGGTCAAACTCATTCTCAATGTGCTCCTCATCATGCAAAGAAGCCTCATGATGTGATGGTGATCCCTATTCTACTGATGTAGTAGGCTTGGCCCCTTCCTTAATTTGAGAAGAAAACACAAGGCTTTTGCCTCTCTGTTACATCTAGGTCACCTCAGGCCTAAGTGCCTTGGAAACCTCATTATGTTTGCTTGATGACCCCACCTCTATGGGTTGTACTAACATCATGGTTTGGTGCTGGCTTGGTGAAGTGGTTATATGCATTTTCAAGGTTGTCTCAATGAAGGTGTCCCATGTCATGATCTTCTCTTTCAACTGATGGAGTATTATAACCTTTATCAGGCTATGGTGACATAGATTGGGATAATGTACTTTTCCTTTCAATTGTGCCCTTTCAGACATTTTGGTTAGGCTCCTATACAAGTAGCTGGAAAAATTTAGAGACTTGGTAGATGTAAAGTGCGTGAGCAATCTTATGTGGTATTGCTATAGCTTAGAAAATATTCCCTCACATGTGAAAAAATTCATGACAACCTTCTCAATGGTGAATATCTCTCCAACAAGTGTTTGATGGGAAAACATGTGAGTGATCTCATTTGTATTGTCTTCCCATTTGTGAGTGATCCCTGCAATGGTGATCTTGTCTTCCTTCAAGGTGAGGGAAAATATGCCTGTGAGATGCTGGCAACCAACCACTAACTGCACTCTTTGACAAAACCCTAAACAATTGACATCTTCAAGTAGGCATTTATGTGAAAGGTAGGTAGGTGTATTCTTTCCTAGAATGCGGTGTATTCTGAATCGTATTGGCAAAGCTCCTCAGCGGTATAGTTCATAGTGGTACCAAAAGTAAGAAGATTTCAACAGGAAGTGTGATCGAACGCAGGTGCTGTATCTATGCCCATACAAGAAGCTCTATGTGAAGCCCTTCCATCCAATCAATACAATGTTGTAAGTGAAAGTAAGGTGCAGGTAGTAAATCTAGGTTGGTGAAGTAGGGGTGGCATTTCATGACAAATGAGGAGGAGGTGAATTCATTACAATTATAGGGCTCAAACCTTAGTATCTTTCCCCCCTTGTTGTACTTCCTCTTCTCTGATGGTGATGAGTCATGCTCCATACTTCAAATCCTAGGTGAAAGGCAAGCAAAAACAGTGAAATTTGCTATAGTGAGGGAATGAGGTGGTATGATAGACTTAGGAGTTGCCTAAATTTGTAAGGAAATTTAGTAGGGTGGGGGATGATGTCAGTGAGTAGGGGAAAAAGGAATTTTGGGAAATGAGTGAGGGGAGGGAGTGGAAAAGTCCAAAACACGGGCCTATACTAGAAAAAGATAGGGTAGACTAGTGTTTAGAGGAAAGTGATAGAAAATGAGGGGATAAGGATTTGTGATGGATGGAAATGGTATATTAGCTACAAAAAAATGTGTAGGGACAATGAATCTAGGGTTTAGGGTAGCAACTCATCATTTGAGGATAAAAACCATGAAAATCATGTAAACCCTAAAAGAAGTATTTGATCATTTTCTTGACATATGAGGCAAAGGAGGGCATGAAAATGATTAAACGTACTTGTTATAGATCCTAGAGGATGAAATGACTAAAGATGAGCTTTGAAAAATGAATTTTGGTGGTCAAACAACAATTTTGGACAACTCTGCCCCGTGCGCAAAGAAGCCTTCCTGTGTGTAGCGTGTTGTCCAGGTGTGCAACAAAGGCTCTCTATGCGTACTGAGAGTAAATTTTTGCTGGTGAGGGCTATGGAATCACAATTTTTTTCAAATGAGAGGGAGGAGCTTGATGCTAGGATGGTATACAAGTGAAAATGAGTGTGAATGAGCTCCTCCATGTGCTTTTATAATTTTATTTTGGTGTCTAAGTGATTAATGAGGTAGGATGGCCCACCTCACCAATTCACTTTCTTTTTTAGTTTTGTAGCCTTAGGACCTATTCTTGTAACTTTATAACCTTAGGAACATTATTACATCTAAAAACATAAATTACATTTGAAATCAAGTGTTATTGAACAATTTTACCTATTGCTACTCCTCAATTGCCAGATTTATATATGAAATGACTGATTTTGTGACCTTAACCCTAATGACCTAATGGTGACACTGAGCCAAATGGAGACCATGATGATGTGACTGAAGTGATATTAATCATGTTTTAATGATGGTAGACTCAACTGAGTGATGAAAGTGACTGGCATATGAAATTCTTGAGAGAGTGGAAATGGCCCTAGACACACTAGCTAGTGACCAAATTTTTATTTGAAGACTTACTGAAATGACAAAAATTTGATTTAACACCCTAACAACACCTTATAACACTAACACCCTCACAGATAACCTTACTTTTTTTTCGACTTGGGAACCCAACCAATTCATTAGCAAAACAATATTGTAACCAACCCAAAGTCTCCCTTTCTCTGAAATTTCTTTGTCCGTGCCTTATCACAACCATAGGATTGCCTCCTGCAAGTCCTATTCTTAACTTCTCCTAAACCACTCCATCCTCGGGACACCTGGAATTCACTGACACTCCTTGGCACACACTCTTATTTGTTCATTTCCAAGAATTTTGACATAGTTCTCCCTTGTGTTCCTCTGACTCTCCCTAACACTTCTCACCATCCATTAACACTCTTTGCCATGTGTCAGCACACATTTTCATTCCTTGGCATGCCCTGGCACTCCTTAGCTATCATTCCCTCACAACCACCCTTACTTTTTTTTAGACTTGGTCAGAACCGAACCAAGTCTTGCCCCAACTACAACAACTTAACCAAGTTATAGTTACTACAATTAGACTATGCCTTGTTCACCTAAGAGCTGCCTATAGCACATCTTAGGGCACTCATGTCCAATCTTAACTCATCCCACTTAACAAGTTACCAATTCAAGGCTCACGTCTGTCGAGCAGTAAAAAGGGTCTTTTTCACCTCTATTTAGCTACATTAATTATCAATCCAGGAATGATTTGTTATCTCAAAGAGTGTACTTAGTTTGAGGCGGTCATTTGTCAAAGTAATGCTAGTAGTATAGTGCTTCAAAAGTAACTAAATTCTGGAAACAAACTTCTAATGTAATGGCAAGAATTAGAAGTTATTGTAACTAAATCATTCAATGAAAAAAACTACAGTACTTCATCAGTCAAGGGTTCAGTAATAATAACTCTTCCTTTTGTAAACTGATAATTAAAAATCAATCAAAGAAAAGATCATCAACTTGGGAACTGGACACAATAGTCAATGTTCACTACAATTTCAGATCATTCTGCACACCAAAGCAACAATGATTCAAATAACAAGAAATGGAACAACAACTAATCTATTTAACAAGATTGACCAGCAAAACCTTAACCTATAGAAATGAATGAGACAGTAACTATATTCTACAGGAATTAGGCAACAATCTCTACTTTAGAAATGATTCAAGCAACAACCAGAAATGAGATAGCAAACTCAAGGTAGCTATGAAATATTGAACAACAACCTGGACCAAATTTAAATGCACAAAAAACCTAATCGAATATTACACACATCACTTCTATATTGAAAGGAACAGTAATCTAAGTTTCGATACAACAATTGTTAATCACGGTTATAAAGAAACAACAATTGTGATCACAGAGGAACAACAGTCCCAAATGAATAGTAATCACATTTAGAATTAAACTGTAGATAAATACACAGGAATACCGATTTATGAATGTACATCACTATTACTCTGTAAATGAACAACAATGGCAATCTGGAAGGAACAGCAATGTCATATGATAATATCAGTTTATTAAAGGAACAATGATGTGATATAAATTTAGAATGAATAGCATAACATTCCTGTTGCAGAGAATAACTTTACTTATTCAAATAGAAATTAAATATAACAAAATCGATATGTGAAATAATAAGGAACAATAGAATACTGAACAGAGCGAATAAGAGAAATCAAACCACACATGAATCGGAAAATAATGGTACAGGAGCAAGTGATCCACTAGGGCTAGGCCCTTAGCCTCCAAGGACGAACTGCTTAAGATTACTCCAGAATCAAAGACGAAATAACAACCAAAGTTTATATATTAAACATCAAAACAGAGTTATAGCAACTGCTATTTTAAAAAGAGTCGATGATCAAAGTTTCAAGTACAATAGTAAATTTCATAAAAACAACTATAGTTCATCCCTTGGGCTAGCAATGCTACTCCTTATAGTAGTCGAGTAGAGATATCAATGATACAGAGAATTGTTAAGGTAGTGATCCCTCAGGATCAAAGGATCCTGAGGGATTTGCCATATTGTTAGCTCTCAATTATCTTCTTGTTCTCTTGCGCTGATTCGGTATCTCCTCTTCCTTTTCTTGGCTTATACACTCCAATTTGGATTGCCTCATTTGGATGTGGTTCCCTGTCAAAGGGACAATAGTTAACCTTGTCTTGTCTTTTCCTTTAGAATGGCAATCTTCTGTTTTCTCCTTTTTCTGCATAGGAAAAGGGTAATTATTAGTCATTTTAAGTTGCACACAAATCTTCTAGACTTTATCATAATATTTCACCATATAAATATTTTATAATGTAAAGAAGTTATGAATTTAAGGAAAAGATGACAAAATAAGTGGTAATTACATACCTTCTCTAGTGCTCAACACACCCCCCTTCTTACCCTTTTTCATGCCCTCTCGAAAACATTATAATTGACATGCAAGGTAGTTAAGGAATAGGCTAGAGAAGGGATCTCATGAGGTGGTCTACAACCATGATTGCTAGCTAGGAATTCAAAGAAATGTCATGTCTGTCCTTCATGCATTTCATATAAGGCTTGATATCCTGGTTCAGGTGGTGAGCCCCAGTATTGCAAAAATAATGCGGCAACTCCTGGGACTCCCTTCTTTAATTTTATCAGCCCAGTAGTTCGTAACAAACTTGAAAGTGATGGTGCTGTATGCACAAGTACTAGCTCATGCCGCAGCTGTCACTTGGTCAGCTGGCACAAGTCCGCTAGGAGCTTAAGCCAACTTCTATGAGCTCTTAGAAGAATCTTTTTAAGTGATGGATGAAAGCTAACTCAAAGGAAGCTAATCTACTTGTGGAAAGAAACTGAAATCCAAAAAGAAACACAAACCTTAGCAAACCCTAATTCTACCAGCTAGTCCTTTTGATGCAAAGAAGAGGATGCAAGCTATTGAAAGGAATTCCATTGACTTCTAGGAAGGTAAAATACATGTTTCTAAGTTATCACTATCTGAAAAAAACATCTTTTTGTATTTTTGAATAAGTTGTTAGAATTATCATGCATGTGCTTTTAACTGTTTTTGACTGTGCAGAGGTGGATTGGCGAGAGGAAATGCTTGGAGGAGGTTGGGAAGGTTCAGAGAGGGCTTAAGGGGTCCCTAACACCTTTCCAAAGAGTTTCACAGAGTTTGGTTATCAAGAAACCTCATTCATGAGCTTCTACAGGAAGTCTGCAGGGGTTCTACACGATGTTCTGGAATTTCTACAGGATGTTCTGTGATTTTCTACAGGATGTTCAGAAATGGGATTTTGGAGCATGGATGGAGGGAAAAATATGGAGGAATGAGTATGGAGGTGAAATAGGGGTGTAGGGGAGTTCAAGACTTGGAGGATGGATTTGAGGAGTGGCGAAGATGGTTAGATTTGTTCAAGGAGGGATGAAACGATGTTCCACAAGAAGATGAGAATCATGGCAAAGTAAGCGAATGAGGCAAATGCAAGGTAAGGGTTCTAAGTGAAGGATGAAACAGGTAGGTTGGATGGAGTATGTGTAGGTAAGGAAGGGTAACAGGTACTCTGCAAGTGGTTTTTCAAACTGAACAAACAAACACTTATAAAACTATGACCTAGTTACTTTACTCTATTCTGACCTAAGTATTAGCAAAAGGAAATGAATAGCAGTTTATTAGAAATGCAATGCATGAAATAACTTATGCCACTAAGCAACCATCAATTGAAGCATTTAAACACTACTAATATCAGCATCTGCAAAAGAGGATTCCAACACTAAGAATTGCATGACAAAGCAAAACAACGTTTTTGTTGGCAGCAAAGTCACATTGGTCCCAGCTCATGATTCCACTGAGGGGGAGGTGAGATCCAAGGTGCTTGGTAGCCTTTTTCTGAAGATCTTCCCTGTGATTAACCTATCAAGTGAATCTGAACATGAAAAACCTTTTTAATCATCAAAAGCAACCTAAATAACAACACAATATTTAAATCTAAATAGCAGATTTTATTCTAAGAATGCAACAAAGACACATGAAAGTAAAATAAGGAGGTACTGGGCACTTGAGATGGGCGCAACCCTAAGAGCTACAGCCTCCTAAGAGAGATTAGAGCTGGTGTAAAGCTGGATTCGTCTTTATTGATCAAGAAAAGAAGAGTTACATCAAAAATTGTCCACAAGGGAAAGCTTGAAAATGTGCTGAAATGCAAAGCTAATCTACTGACTAAAATCGAACTACAAACTAGCTAACTTCTGCCTACAAAGTGACTACAAAATGACTAACTAAATTGAGGCCCTAAGCCCTCTTATTTATAAAAATTGAAGGCCCCAATAGTCCTCCTAAACTTTAGGGACTCGGCTGCCCAAAACTTGCAGTTAACAGTAGCCCTACTTGACTTGCTTGGCTACCCTTGTGATAATCGATTTGGTGGCCCTTGAACTCCAAGCTGATGGTGGAGAATTCGAGGTAAGGGCCCATAAATGAAGTGGACACCTTCCTACAAATCCTCTCCCTTCTTCTCCCACGAATTTGGCTGCCAAGTGCTAATTAAAACCTTTGATTTTGTCTCAAAATTGACTAAAAATCTGCACAAAGCACCCATTAGACTTGTTGGCATAATGACTAACTCAATTCACTCTATTAGCATAAATATAATCAAAAACATGAAATAAACTAATGAGAATGGTGGATTAAGTCGAATTAGGAGGTTGAATGAGCCCATATAATTATCCATTTTTGGGGCTCATCATCACCCCCTACTGAAAGTGTTGCTCATCCTCTGAGAAACCAATCTAGTTCCTCATCTTTGATGGCCTTTGTGGCCTCCCTGTCATGCCAAGCTTCTGAAGTGATGTCCTCTTCTCGGTCATGAAACCATGCTTTTTCTCTTTGCTTCTTCCCACTGCCTATGCTCCTTTTCCTAGAGAATTCTCAGCTTCCTGTAGAACTATCTTAGTATCCTGTAGAGAGGTATTTGTGTCCAACATTTTCATTCTTTCTCTCCAGGTGGATGTCTACGGGCTTCCCTGTTCATAGGTGATAGATGCCTTGGAGGGAGACATCTCCTTTGGTGTGGTAGGGGTGTCAACAATTGTGATTGGTTCTTTGGACGGTGGTTGGGGTCTGCCAGTTTTAATCCTCACACTTCTTCTCGCCTTAAAATATAGTGGAAGCTCCCTCTTTCACTTCTCCTTCTGCTTGGGGGATGTGCTTAGGGTGGCCAGCACAGCTGCTGCCTCCCTAGCCAAAATATTGGTTGATTTCTCTTTCTGTTGCCCTTTCCCCAGACTTCCTATAGAAATTCCTGTAGTGGCAGTTTTCTGGCTTCCTGTAGAAGCAGTTTTCTGGCTTCCTGTAGAAACAGTCTGCTGGCTTCTTGTAGAACCAATTTTCTCTAATTTGGCTTGCTTGGCTAGGGGTGCCTTCTCTTTGACTTGTGCTATGGTTTCCTTGGGTGTGCCCTTACTTGTTTGGACTTTTTTAATCCTCTTTTCCCGAGTTTGTAACCGCTTCTCCCTTGGCGTTTGTGTTTTTACTTCACCCACGACTTTGGCCTCAGCAACTTGTCCTTTTTCTTGCTTTTCCTCTTGCTTTTCTTGTGGCTTTTCTTGTGATGGTCTACCCTGGGTTTTCTTACCCTCAGCTTCCTTACCCTTAGTTTTCCTCTCTGCCTCAATTTGCTCCTTTTCCTCACTGCTGGATGAAGTGAGTTCCTCGGCCAAAATTCGGATATAATGCTCTGTTTTGGCTTGTGCTCTGATCAGAAGGGGAATTCTGTGTATGGTTTCCTCCCCAGAACTTTGAAGACAGTATCCCTTAGGTGTATATATTCCACTTTGCACCAAATCCCTAGTTAGAATGTTGTTGCTGCCCAAACTTGACTAACAAAAGGGAATTAGGCTCTCTCAGACAGGGTGCAGAGCTTGATTTTTATTCCCAACCACATAACAGTCACAATTTTTTACACAGGTAAGCCTTACAGTGGTTTATCGTTATCATAGGGAGATTTGGTTAATAGGAACCTTGGAGGAGAATGTGATGCATCACTATTTGAAAGAAATTCCACGTATCACACAGGCAGACCACCATTCTTGACCCACAGGCAGGCTTGTTTTAATTTTCCCTACTCCCACCAGTTTAATTCACCACCTTTCGAAATATCAAGCATGGGAATGGTGTGTTCGAGCCTACCTCTCTTCGAAACTTCCAATTCTGACGCAGAAGATACGGGTTTCTCTGATCTGGGAGGTTACGTTGTGCTTCCTGTGGAGCTCCTTCCTGTAGAGAGCTTTTACTATTTCTGGAGGATGTCACGACACTTCTGGGCAAGCTTGGGATGCGGGAAGATTTTGAACCAGGCCGAGAAACTTAGGTTAATGAACTGCAGAGGAGGAGGACGCGTACATTGCTAAAAACTAGTTGCAAGTGTAAATGAATAGCAGTTTGTGAATTTCAGCCGAGCCTTCTTTAACTACTGCGTGATTTGTGGTGAGGTGGCAAAAACGTGTGCTGTCTTTATTCTAACTACAGTGATGTTATGAATTGTATGTTCTCTTCTATCTGTTAATCATTTGATGTCCTGTGCACTGGAGTTCAACACGTCTACCACTACCTGTGTTTTTCAAATTTCACGTGAATGACCATACACATATGCTGTGTGATTTTTTCCTGAGCGCTGGAGAATTGGATGAGGGTGGCCCTTTCTAGATTCGTGGCTTAATCCCACCATTCCATTCGTTCATGTAGTTTTTAAATTAGATTTATGCAATAGAGGAACGAGTTTTAGTCACATACCTAGAAGTTGAATAGCTGTTGTGAGGTGTTGTTTGCTGCTGCATGCATTTGTTTCGGTGGTTGCATGATGTCTTGCTTACTGATTCATGGCTGTTTTCTTGTGCAGGTATCCTCTAGTCGGATCCACACTGTAGGGGCTGGCTTCCACATTCAGATCTGCACCCTCAAGCTGCTGCTGTTTGAATTTTCATAGGACCGAAACTTGTGTTTGCCATTGCTCCCAAACAATAGATCGGATCGATCTGAAACTTTGCTGAACATGTTCCTATCATCATTATGCACCTCCCATAGCAAAAGTGCGATCAATGGATGCACAAATATCGAGAAAAATGGAAAATGGTTGAAGATTATAGAGATCAGTTTCTCGGAAACCATGTGTTGGAATCGGCTAAAACTACTTGGGTAGGCTACTATCACTCATGTGCATCTCCCCATGAAACATGTTTTGAAATGGATACACGAATATGGAGAAAATGCAAAAATGGCTGAAGGTGATGGAGGCTAGTTTCTTGGAAATCGTGCACCAAAATTGGCTAAAACTGCTCGGGCATGTTTCCATCATCCTTGTACAATTCCCCGTAAAACGGTTTTTCAAATGGATGCATGGTTTTCAAGTTAGGGCAAAAACAAATTATGTTCTATGTATTTTTTCTTCAAAGCATTCTGCAAGTTTTTGCATGGTAAAAAAAATGAGCTTGGGCTGTGATGCAGGCATGGAGATGATGGAGGAGGAGTTTTAAGATTGCAGGAGGACTTCTAAACCCTTGCAGAAGCTATCATGTTCACCAAACCACCTTTTTGAAATCCATTTCTAGCTTCCTGTATAAATCCTGTAATTTCTACAAGAACTTCCTATAGAACACACATTTGTGAGGAAAGATGCACAATGATATGGAAAAAATGATGGAGAAGGGTGAGGGATGGAAACATGGATGCTTGCAGGCCTCATGGACAGATTCCCAGCCTTCAGGTCCTCTTTAGAGATCAATTTTGGCTTGTTTGTAGGCTTCCTATAGAAGACACCTAACTTCCTGTAGAAAACACAGAACTTCCTGTAGAAGGCACATAAATTCCTTTGTCTTTGTTTTGAGCGATCCTCCTGACCTGCAATGTCCTTACTGCAACCTGAAATTATTCAATGGAAATTAGGTTTATTTTTCTTTTTCTTTTTCTCTTTTTTTTTTTGAAAAATAACTTGGGCGTCTCGTGGAGGTTTTCACCCTAATTGCCTGCCCTAGGTGCCTCCAAGGGAGGTTTTCACCTAGGGTTCTTATTCCCTTTTTATTTTCTCTTCTTTTCAACCCATTGACCACCTGATGGAGGTTTTCAATCAATGAGCCAATCTAAGGCACCTCCGAGGAGGTTTTCACCTTAGATTTTTATTTTCTTCTTATTTTCATTTTTTCTCTTGTTTCTCTTTTTTCTCTACCCTACACTACTTGAAAAACAAAATCATTTTCAAGTATAAGAATACTTCCAATGGAGCCATGTGCACATCAAGATTAGAGACAAGATGATGTGAAGGCTCGAAATGCATGCTTTGACAGGTATCCGGATTTTAGAGACCAAATGATCTGACTTTGAAGGGATCAAACATAGCCGAGGAAGAGAGTACCGCTGTGACTTAGTGACCGTCTGAAACCATATCTCAATATAGCTCTGATATCCTTGGTCCTTTTGCTGATCTGGATCATTCTCCATATCTTCTTCTATCATGACCTTCACATCTTCCTCTTTGTGCTAATTTTTCTCTTGACTACATGGAGGGTTTGATGGTAACCATGAGGGAGCTTCCTTGATTTCTGCTTCTGATGTTTTCTCTTCATCAAGTGCAGCCCGTGGTGCTTTGATCTCCCCTTTGGAATCTTCTTTTGCCTTTGGTACTTCAATGTTGTCAATATCATCTCTGTTTTGAAATACTCTTCCTGAGCTATGGTGAAGATCATTGAGCTCAAGAGGAGTCATTTGGACATGTTGTGCCACAGCTTTGCAATTGGGTTGAGCTATTCCAATGTGTGGGTTTGGAAAAGGTGGTATGGGTAGTTGAGTGGGGGTGAATTTTTGAGATGGATGTGGATGGGTTTGTGATTGGGCAGGTGGTCGAGGCAAATGAGTGGGAGGAGAGTTGTACTGTGGCCTCCACTCCTGATGAGGTGCATTCCACTGAGGCTGTGGCTGAGCATAAGAGTGAAACGAATGAGCAACTGGTTGGGCATAATATGGATCTTTGAAGGAACAAGGAAGAGGCGTGAACCAGGAAGGATGAGCAGGGGGACCCCAAGAAGGCATGAAAGTGGCTTGATAGGGGTCATAATAGGTCTCGGATGTCCCTTGTAGTTCCTGCTAGTAAGATCTAGGTCCATGTGGCCTCCTTTGGTTCATATAATAAAGTGATTCAATGCCTCCTTTGGTTCTCTGATATGCAGATTTAAGTCCAGGCAATGAAGGGCACTGATTCATAGGATGGTATTCTTCACAGATGAAACACACTTCTAGAGAGTGCATTGGACATTCGTTCCTAGGATGCTTTCTAGTGCACCTGGGACAAAAGATGGCCAAAGCCCTCTTGGCTTCCTCTTGCTTCCTTTAGATCTGCAAGGTATCCAGTTGCATGGCAAGAAACTGCCTCATATCACTCTTGAAATTTTCCATCTGATCTGCAAAATCGTTTTTGGATAAGATATTGCTCCCAACATTTCTGTTTGCAGCTATTTGCTCCAGAGGAATGCTTTCTTCTTCTTCTTCCCTTGAGGTTCTTCAAATATGTCTTGCTATCCACTTAAGGGTTCTTTAATCACAGCGATCGAAGAAGAGAGAAGGTTGGCTGTGTGAAGCAGTGGGGGTGTTGTGTAATCATTTTTCTAACTTATCTCTACTCCTACAAGGCAGGAAAGGAAATCTTTTTGGTTAATTTTTGCTTTTTTTCTACTTGTACCTACAAAACTAAAATAGATTAAATTGCAACTAACTATCTTGCTGAAATGAAAATGTGGAATTGAAATGAAAGCAGGAAAGGACTAATCTATTTTGCTCAAATGAAATTGCAGGAATGAAATGCTAGTCTACGCTTACAGAATTGAAATTGCGGAATTGAAATGCTAATCTATGAAAGCAGGAAATATCTACTCTACTTTTGTAGAAATGAAATGAAATAAGATCTAGGTCCATGTGGCCTCCTTTGGTTCATATAATAGAGTGATTCAGTGCCTCCTTTGGTTCTCTGATATGCAGCTTTAAGTCCAGGCAATGAAGGGCACTGATTCATAGGATGGTATTCTTCACAGATGAAACACACTTCTAGAGAGTGCATTGGACATTCGTTCCTAGGATGCTTTCTAGTGCACCTGGGACAAAAGATGGCCAAATCCCTCTTGGCTTCCTCTTGCTTCCTTTAGATCTGCAAGGTATCCAGTTGCATGGCAAGAAACTGCCTCATATCACTCTTAAAATTTTCCATCTGATCTGCAAATTCGTTTTTGGATAAGATATTGCTCCCAACATTTCTGTTTGCAGCTATTTGCTCCAGAGGAATGTTTTCTTCTTCTTCTTCCCTTGAGGTTCTTCAAATATGTCTTGCTATCCACTTAAGGGTTCTTTAATCACAGCGATCGAAGAAGAGAGAAGGTTGGTTGTGTGAAGCAGTGGGGGTGTTGTGTAATCATTTTTCTAACTTATCTCTACTCCTACAAGGCAGGAAAGGAAATCTTTTTGGTTAATTTTTGCTTTTTTTCTACTTGTACCTACAAAACTAAAATAGATTAAATTGCAACTAACTATCTTGCTGAAATGAAAATGTGGAATTGAAATGAAAGCAGGAAAGGACTAATCTATTTTGCTCAAATGAAATTGCAGGAATGAAATGCTAGTCTACGCTTACAGAATTGAAATTGCGGAATTGAAATGCTAATCTATGAAAGCAGGAAATATCTACTCTACTTTTGTAGAAATGAAATGAAATAAACTACTTAGCAGAAGGTTGTAGTGGAAAATAGAAGAAAAGCAGAAATCACCAATACTCTGACGCTTCCTCAGCAACGGTGCCAAAAAGATGGTGAGCCCCAGTATTGCAGCAATAATGCGGCAACTCCTGGGACTCCCTTCTTTTATTTTATCAACCCGGTAGTTCGTAACAAACTTGGAAGCGATAGTGTTGTATGCACAAGTACTAGCTCTTGCCGCAGCTGTCACTTCGTCAGCTGGCACAAGTCCGCTAGGGGCTTAAGCCAACTTCTATGAGCTCTTAGAAGAAGATTTTTAACTGATGGATGAAAGCTAACTCAAAGGAAGCTAATGTACTTGCGGAAAGAAACTGAAAGCCAAAAAGAAACGCAAACCCTAGCAAACCCTAATTCTACCAGCTAGTCCTACTGATGGAAGGAAGAGGATGCAAGCTATTGAAAGTAATGCCATTGACTTCTAGGAAGGTAAAATGCATGTGTCTAAGTTATCACTATCTGAAGAAAACATCTTTTTGTATTTTTGAATAAGTTGTTAGAATTATCATGCATGTGCTTTTAACTGTTTTTGACTGTGCAGAGGTGGATTGGCGAGAGGAAACGCTTGGAGGAGGTTAGGAAGGTTCTGAGAGGGCCTAAGGGGTCCTTAACTCCCTTCTAGAGAGTTTCACAGAGTTTGGCTATCAAGAAACCTCATTCATGAGCTTCTACAGGAGGTCTGCAAGGGTTCTACAGGATGTTCTGGAATTTCTACAAGATGTTCTGTGATTTTCTACAGGATGTTCAGAAATGGGATTTTGGAGCATGGATGGAGGGAAAAAGATGGATGAATGAGTATGGAGGTGAAATAGGGGTGTATGGGAGTTCAATACATGGAGTATGGATTTGAGGAGTGGTGCAGATGGTTAGATTTGTTCAAGGAGGGATGAAACGATGTTCCACAGGAAGATGAGAATCATGGCAAAATAAGCAAATGAGGCAAATGCAAGGTAAGGGTTCTAAGTGAAGGATGAAACAGGTAGGTTCGATGGAGTATGTGCAGGTAAGGAAGGGTAACAGGTACTCTGCAAGTGGTTTTTCAAACTGAACAAACAAACACTTATAAAACTATGACCTAGTTACTTTACTCTATTCTGAACTAAGTAACAGCGAAAGGAAATGAAAATTAGTTTATTCGAAATGAAATGCATGAAATAACTTATGCCACTAAGCAATCATCAACTGAAGCATTTAAAAACTACTAATATCAGCATCTGCAAAAGAGGATTCCAACACTAAGAATTGCATGACAAAACAAAACAGCGTTTTTGTTGGCAACAAAGTCACATTGGTCCCAGCTCATGATTCCACTGAGGGGGAGGTGAGATCCAAGGTGCTTGGTAGCCTTTTTCTGAAGATATTCCCTGTGATTAACCTATCAAGTGAATCTGAACATGAAAAACCTTTTAAATCATCAAAAGCAACCTAAATAATAACACAATATTTAAATCTAAATAGCAGATTTTATTCTAAGAATGCAGCAAAGACACATGAAAGTAAACAAAGGAGGTACTGGGCACTTGAGATGGGCTCAACCCCAAGAGCTACAGCCTCCTAAGAGAGATTAGAGATTGTGCAAATCTGGATTCATCTTTACTGATCAATAAAAGAAGAGTTACATCAAAAACTGTCCACAAGGGAAAGCTTGAAAATGTGTTGAAATGCAAAGCCAATGTACTGACTAAAATTGAACTATAAACTAGCTAACTTCTGCCTACAAAGTGACTACAAAATGACTAACTAAAATGAGGCCGTAAGCCCTCTTATTTATACAAATTGAGGGCCCCAACAGTCCTCCTAAACTTTAGGGACTCGACTGCCCAAAACTTGCAGTTAACAACCGTCCTACTTGACTTGCTTGGCTACCCTTGTGCTAATCGATTTGGTGGCCCTTGAACTCCGAGCAGATGGTGGAGAATTCGAGGCAAGGGCCCATAAATGAAGGGGACACCTTCCTATAAATCCTCTCCCTTGTTCTCCCACGAATTTGGTTGCCAAGTGCTCATTAAAACCTTTGATTTTGTCTCAAAATTGACTAAAACTCTGCACAAAGCACCCATTATACTTGTTGGCATAATGACTAACCCAATTCACTCTATTAGCATAAAGATAATAAAAAACATGCAATAAACTAATGAGAATGGTGGATTAAGTCGAATTAGGAGGTTGAATGGGCCCATATAATTATCCATTTTTGGGGCTCATCAGCAGGGTTCCAAATAATTGGACTTACGAACCTATAACCTAACCAAGATGGGCCTTCTCTCAAAAAAAGGTCACCATAGATACCTAAGCAGTCAGCAGCTAGCTTAAAGTTCTCATAATTAAATGGTTCTCAGTTTTGGAAGTTCGGATTAGGAGTCTGGTATCAAAATTTGGCTGATGCTATGGAAAGTTATTTGATGGTAAAGAAGTATTCTATCCCTTGCCGAATGACTATTGTATGAATAGGTCCCAATGCTTCAATCACTCCCTGAGTTCTCATTAGGCTCCTATATTTATTCCATAATTGTTGTGGGTCTCTAGGTTCTCCTCTCACCCATAAATCTAATCCATTCTCCTGTCTTTGAAAGACATTGTAGGCTTTAAGCCACTTATTTGATTAATAACAAAAGAAATAAATTCCTGCAATTGGACATCACCCACAAAAGGGCTAGGGTTCCGATCTATTTCTCCATCTAATAAAAGATTGTGGAAATAGAATTCACATAACAGTTGCTAAATTTTCTCCTCGTAATGCTTACAACAATTTATGAAGTCATCAATGGTGTTTATCTCTATAGGTACTCCTGCTTTGATAGCTTTAATTTTCAATTGTAAATATCTTTCCATTAAAAACAAAGCATAATTCCTAGCAGGTGCCCTACATGCTAGAACGTCAGTATACAAAGAGCATAAGATATCCATTTGTTTGATGACTATGTCTAGTCTATGAGTTACCTTTTTTACTCTTTCTTTTGCCTTACGCCATCCTTCAAAGGCCTGGCTTTCAGATAAGTTAACTTTCCTCAGCACCTGTTGTAATTTCTCATATTTTTCTCGAGAGACAGTCTGCTCTATAAGTTTCTCTATTGCTTGCTGAGCTTGTACCAAATGCTTTCGTAGAGTTATTGTCCTCAGGTCATTATCCAACATAGTAGTTGTAGGCAGGAGATCTACTTGGATCTTCTTATCATAGCATCTCATCTTTATGGTCCGAGTGTCCTTAGAGGATGGTGCCTCTGTTTGAATTTCCTTGTCACCAGCCGATACGTTCTCTATTTGTACTTCGACATGGACAACAACCAAATGTTGTTCCTTTCGGTTTTGAATGGCAGGTTGGACTTGAGTCCTCTTGATCTTTTTCTTAAGGGGTTTTGTCTTAGCATTTGCATGCTTCACCACAGAAGTTCCTTTTGACTTCTTCCCCATTTTCAAAACCCTTATCTATTGTCGAGCTTGCTTAATCACGTTAAGCAGTCTCTGTTGTTCCTTTCACAATTTTTTAATTTCTTATGTTTTCTTAGAAGGAACAGTTGTTTGTTTACTCGAGCTTGGACTTTGTACCTCAAGTGTTGTGCCTTTGTCTTGGCCAAATTCCTTATTTTCTTCTCAAGGTGCCTCTCTAGTGCTATGCTGATCCGGTTGTTCAGGGGTAGAAACCCTATCTTGCTCTACTGTTTCCTGAGAAACTTCTTCCACTACCTCCTCTTCATCGTGAAATTCTTCTGGTGTATTCTAACTAGGAATAGATTGTTCCTCTTCTTCATTCTTGTAACTCTTCTTCCCGGATACACTCTCATCATGAGCAGAGTGATCCTCTTCTCCTTCCTCTTCGTCACATAAATCTTCTGATGCACTTTTGTCATGAGCAGAGTGCTCTTGCTTTCCTTCTTCTTCATCACACATGTTATATACCTAGGGTGGATAATATGGGGTACAAAGGGAGGTACCCAAGGTAATAATGTAATAATGGGATGGGCCTTAGTAATAAATAAGGTGGTTAACCCATATCATGTAAGGGACCACAAGTAGTTAGTAATAATGTAAGGGGCCCATGGTATTAGTTTGATGGTATGAGGGAACCATGGTAATGACCCATGGTATTGTATGTATGAGGCCTATATAGAGGCTAGAGACTCCATGTCAAGGAATAGTCAAGGATTATTGTATGAACAAGCATATGGCTTGTGGAGTGTTCTTCTTCCTTAAGGAGTGAATGTATGGTGTTGCCCTACCTTAAGGGTTTGATCAATAAAGAAGAATTTCTATATATTTATATCTTTTTATTCTTGGGTATATTAATATTTTGGTATCAAATCTATAACAAGTGGTATCAGAGCACTTTCTTGGGCAAAAAAAGTGGAGATTTTTTTTTTTTTTGTAGGATTTTGGGGGCGGCGAGTTTGCAGATCAGATCTGTATGTTTTTGTGCAAGATCTACAAAATCTAATTGTAGATATAGATTATATGTAAAAAAGATACCTGATTTCAAAAAAGAAAATCGGTCGAATCGGAGTCCGGATGAAGGAGATATTGCTGATTTAAAAATCAGTGGGGTTGCAGACAATTTTTTGGGGTAGCGAATTTGCGGCGCATATCTAGACGTCTTGGTGCAAGTTCTACAAAATCTAATTGTAGATCTGGATTCTTTGTGAAAATATACTCAATTTAAAAAAAAAATCAGTCGAATCAGAGTCCAGATGAGGGAGATATCGCTGATTTAAAATCAGCTCTTTTTCAGAAATTTTGGTAATGGCGGGAGAGTAGCAGCGCAGATCTGAAATTCTAGTGCCTGGATCAGGATTTCTATCATATGAGAAGATGCAGAATGGTTGTTCCATTTCCAAAAACAGGTCATAATAGGGATTCTGAGCAATATTGACGGAATTGTGACCATTTCAAATTTTCACCCTTTTTTTGTGATGGCGGACTTGTATAAATTTGATGGCTCTCATCCAGCCAAATGGCTAGCACGAATGGAGAAACTTTTAGATTGAATTACATCATGGATGAGGAGACTCAGCTGAGTGTGGGAAAAATGTACTTGGACAATGAAAGAAGGCAATGGTGGCAATGGCATCAACGTTGCTATCCAAGGCCCTTGACTTGGGACATATTCACAAAAGCCCTTATGGACCACTTTGACTGTAAAAATAATCTTGTGGATAAGCTCACACAAACAGACACATAGCCTAGAAAAGATTGTATGTTTACAGGAAAGAAGGAAACCAAGGAACCTAAAGGTTTATTTTCTGCTTGTATCTCCTTTTTGCAGGTTCATGGATTGATTCAGAAAGAGAAGATCATTGTTTTTATAAATCCTAGTTGCAAGAATAATTTTACCAATGTTAATTTGGCAAAAAAATTGTAAATTCCTGCAAAACATATTGAAAACACACAGGTGGACGATGAGGATGTTCAAGTGTATAAGGAATATTGTATGAACAGGCATATGGCTTGTGGAGTGTTCTCCTTCCTTAAGGAGTGAATGTATGGTGTTGCCATACCATAAGGGTTGATATCAATAAAGAATCATTTCATATTTATTTCTGGGTTTATTTGCATTCTCTTATATTTTCATATTAGATTTATAATATTTCCGGGTTAGATCTATAACAAGTGGAATCAGAGCTATAACAAGTGTATAAGGATTTGAAGATTTCTATGGATAAGTATGTGTTGAATGGTGATTTTTATACTTTAGAGATGGATAATATGGATGTTGTTTTGGGATATCCTTGGATGGAATTAGTGGGTACTATCAATATTAATGTACAGAAGAAATTCTTGAAGCTCTGGTATAAAAAGAAGAAAATTACATTACAGGATTTTTCCATCAATAAACAAGTAGAGTACATGGAGGCTGAAGCAAAAGATGTTCCAGGGACTGACATATCAGATGATAAGCCTTTGATGATCAACAATCAAACACAAATATAGGCTGAAGCAGAAAATGTTACAGGTGCTGGTACATCAGGTGCGGGCTCAGTGGTTGAAGTCATATTGGAAAACAAGACACCACAACAGGCACCACAACGGGGTGAATTAAAGAAAAAGACACCATGGGTTAAAACTTCAACATATCATCACCCACATCACCCCGCAAGACAACCATCAAGATGGCAACCAATTAACCACAAGGACAACAACTCCCGCAGGACAGATAGAGAGGAGAGCAGATCCAACTACTACACATCAACACAGAAGAGCTACTATGGTCAACTTCCATCTCAAGTGAGCAAGGCACCAACGAGAATGAGGGTTCACCTTTCTCTTGGATGGCTAGATGCACGTGCATGGTACTAGTGGACTACTCTTTTGAGTAGATCTTATTATTTGTGTTCTTCCCATGTTTCGGGGACGAAACATGCTAAGGGGGGTGGAATGTTATATACCTAGGGGGATAATATGGCGTACAAAGGGAGGTACCCAAGGTAATAATGTAATAATGGGATGGGCCATAGTAATAAATAAGGTGGTTAACCCATATCATGTAAGGGACCAGAAGTAATTAGTAATAATGTAAGGGGCCCATGGTATTAGTTTAATGGTATGAGGGAACCATGGTAATGACCCATGGTATTGTATGTATGAGGCCTATATAGAGGCTAGAGACTCCATGTCAAGGAATAGTCAAGGATTATTGTATGAATAGGCATATGGCTTGTGGAGTGTTCTCCTTCCTTAAGGAGTGAATGTATAGTGTTGCCCTACCTTAAGGGTTTGATCAATAAAGAAGCATTTCTATATATTTCTATCTTGTTATTCTTGGGTATATTTATATTTTGGTATCAGATCTATAACAACACAGTTCTTCGGATGAACTTTTGTCATGAACAAAGTGCTCTTGCAGTCCTTCTTCTTCATCACATAGTTATTTGGATGCACTTTTGTCATTAATAGAGTGCTCTTGCGGTCCTTCTTCTGTGTGAGGGTTAAGTGGGATATGAGCTTGGGAATATTCACCCATATTGGCCAAAATCTGTGCCAACTCATCTTCTTGCAACGGTTTTTGCAGTGGACTTCCACTGCATTGCTCTGCTTCCTCTTCCTCCTGACTGGATTGCTCAATCTCTTCCTCTAGTTCTCCTTTATCATTTTCCTCCAATTCTTTTTCATTCTCCCCACCATCCAATTGTGGGGGTCCTTCGTCTCCTAAATCGTGTATCTCTATAGGCTAACCACTGTCTTGCTAGTGATTCCTCAGCATTCCCCTGATCCTTGCCAATCTAACAGATTTCCTTCATTTCAGAGGTCTGCTTGATGTACAGGAAACATGTTTTCGTTTTGGGGCTGGCAAAGCCAGTCCCCCGTCTATTGCGAAAATCAGTTCTTCCCAACTGCTCTGTTGTTGGGTAAGGATGTGGCTGACTATCAGTCATATTAAGCCATGGTGGGTTACTACTAACTCTAAATGGCAAGATTTCTTCATACTTCGAGCAACATCATGTAATAAAGAATTTAAAACACGGGCAAATTCACAACACACTTTTTCTTTAACATAGCTAAAAGTTTAAGATATCGTGCTCTTACCACATCTTTCCTGCCATCACAAGTGATGTAGCTCTGGATGATTCTTGCCAATTCCACCCATGACTCTCCCAAGGTTGCCGGTAAAACTCCCTTCCCTTTTATAGTCAGGTTCTATCTGTTAGCCTCCTATTGAAATAGGTGTCATTTTTCATGATTGACATTGGAAGTGCCAAATATGTTCATCCTTTCCATTGCTGCAAAGGTTCCATATTTCCAAGAAATCAGAAGTTTTGTTACAGTTAAAGGAGGGCCAAACATTTTTATCTTGGCCTTCCTAGGTTTAAATTTCATGTTTTAGAAGATAGATAATAAAGATCTGTCCAAACTATTTAATCTTGGCAGATTGTTAGATAGGTAGAGAATCAAGGGTACTCAATAGCTTAATTTGAGCCCCTGGCAGAAATAAGGGTAGCTTTAGATAGGAGGATAGCCAAAGGAAAAGATGAAAAGCTGGGTTTGCTAGTTCAAGTGCACCCAAACAAAAAGAAGAGAAAATGCTAGGTAAGTAGGCCGGGTAGGTAGTTCTGAAGTGGCAGAATAAGGAATTTTGATCCGTTTTATGTTTTCAAGTGTTAAATCTATTCAAATCACAATTGCAAGGCAAAAATCCCTTGGCGGATCTGAAGCAAGGCATGTCTAACTTCCCATTGTTCCTCTTCCCCAAAACATTCACTAACTTCCCCTAAAGATGTTAAGATCTGCTTGACATCACCAAAACTCATCATATTCCATAAACATTTGCCTAAGTAAAGATCTTCTTTACTTAGGAGTGCTCATATTTCTTCTATAAATCATTTTTCCCCTTTGTAGCCTAAGATTTCCATCCTTAGCGCTTTCTGATCAAATCTCATATTAACTTCTAAAATTATTATGTAAATCCCTATCTGTTTCCCCTCCCCCTACTAAAAAATATGTTAAATAGCCCCTCTATGTGCATATCCCCTCCCTCTGGTTGAAAAATAACCATAAGTATGCTTGGGAATTACTAAGTTTGCCTAAAGCTTAGTAAGAACCCTTAGTTTTGCTTCTTAAACCATATTCTAAATGCATTTGGACTCCTTCCAATGCATAAAAGCCTTTATCACTTCATAAAAACCTTCCAAATGCTTTTGGACCCCTTCCTAAGCATATAATCCCCCTTCAAAGGCTATCAGACCCCTTCTGATGCGTTGAAAACCCCTTCAAAAGCATGAAAATCCACCTCCGATCTCATATTTTCCTCCTCCGATTATATAAGTCTTCCCCCGATCGCATTAGGCCTTGGCTGATTAGCAAAACATTCTTCCGATCACTTCCCCCCCCCCTCTGACGCAATATTGCTATCAGAGGTCGCACCAGACATGCATTTGCCCATATATATGCAGCTCCGATGGAAAACCACCAATCGCGACTTCGCAATCGGCGGTCGCAAGTCCTATGTCACATTCCATATTCTCTGACCCCTCCGCTGATGCGATATCGCCATCGCACACGACAGCGATATCGCTATCACAATCCATTCATTGCCACAATAGCCCTTTCACCGCATATCTTTGCTTCCCTGCATAACCCTGTTTTATCGTTAATTTGCGTTTATCGCAAAAATCCATATTTAATGATTAAGCCGCGCTCTATCGCTAATCCAAGCATTTCGCTATCGCTCCATCGTGTGTACAAAGGCCCGCACCCATGGACCTCCGCCGATGCGATATGCCAATCGCTCGGCAACCATCAGATCAAGCCCCCAGATCTAACGGCCCATATTAAGTCGCAGCCCCCATATATCAGATCACTTATATTATATGGGCACCACCCATTCCACCCCGATAGGCAATCACTGATGCAATATCGGCGATCGCTATATCGCTAAACACACACACACACACACATATATATATATATATATATATATATATATATATATATATATATATATGATAACACTCCGCCCCTGCTCCCTGTCGATTGCGATATTGTGATATTTATCGCTGCCATTGGATCTGCCTTCGCGCGATCCATCGGCCCAGATTGGTTTTCGGCTTCAGTGAATTGCTCCCGCCTCTTTTTCGCCAAATTTCACGGTTTACGTGGTTTTTTGCCTTATAGGCAGAAAGGGTTTTTCTTATGTTTTATTGCATCGCTCCTCTGCGCTCCTTCTCTAAAATCAGCCCAGATCATTTCCTCAGCAATTTTCAGTCGCTTCTGCCCAGTTCAGCTCCAAAATGCAGGGTCTCAGCCTAAGCAACCTATCAGTCCACAAATACTCCTTTTTTGCAGCATTTCTTCAGATTCTAGCACTATTTTTGATCGGCCAATCGCTGAAACTCCTTCAAAGCCTCCAGAAGCCCGCAAAAAGCATTGCAGCATCTATTTTTTCCATAAAGTGGCAGAAAAGGGGCGATTTGACAGTTTAAAGTGTATCAGTGGGAGGAAAGAGGCCGGATTCAAGTTAAAGTGTATCAGTTAAAGTTGAAGGCGTTTTGAGCATTAAAGAGGACCAAACAAAGTCAATGAATACCAGAACAGAGTTAAAGCCATTTAAAGTCGAATCATATCAGATTTAATAGGAATCAGAGCCAGCTAAGAGCGACAGGGCCAAATAAAAGCAACAGATAAGAGATTAAAGGCACAATTATTGCAGATTGGACAGCAAAGCTGCCAAAGGACGCCCCATATCCTCATTTTTTATGCTGCTGCCTCCAGCGTAGCATTAGATGGATGTATTTGTTTTACTTGCATTAGAAGTTAGGTTTCTAGATATTTTCCTTTAGATCTGTCTCAGATCTTGTTTGTACACATGTTTTTTCTATTTATACCTCCCCAAACAATGTTTCAAGGGTTGGTTGGTGGATTTACTCATTCTAGACTTGTGTTGTAAGCCTGAGAGCTTCTATAATCAAAGATTGCTGGAATGTTTGCTTCTGAACTGGCTGGTTGTGGTTTTGATGGCTAAAGAACATAATATGGAATTCCTGTGCTTCCTCATGGTTCAATAAGTCTTCCTCACCTCTATTTTTAGTTTATATGTGTCTGTATCATCTATATATCATAATCTAAGTTGCAGAAAAAAAGAATAGCTTAGAATTTGCCTTGCAGCACTCTGTGCTCAATTCCTGTAAGTTTTCTATGTTTTCCTCTGAATTAGTGATGAATATGCATACTTAATTGATCATGTTTAAGCTATTTCTCTCATCCCTGAATGCTGTCTAGGAATTCTTCATTGCTCCTATATAGTCTTCATTCACTTTCCCTTTGTTGGCTGAATGAGAGATTCTTGACTGCCTTTCATTCCCTGACCTCCACTTCATCTCATTTCCAACTTTAAAGATTGTTCCATGTGTAGCTATCATGCTCTATATTCCTCTATTTTGCCAAAGAAAACACACCCATCAGTTCAAATTCATTGACTCCATGCCCAATGGTCCGAATTTCTCATCCTTTGCATGCCAACTCTCTCTGAAGCATCAGCCATCCCACCAAACTTAAAAAAAAAACCATGCTCGTCATAACTAGCCTAAAATCACCTCTAAACAGAGCTAAATCATAAAGAGAGAGCCCTCTCTGATTGCAGGTAGGCTAGGACCTACAATCCAAAGCTTGGTCTATGGTTACCTCGGCCGTATTCCCTTAGGAGTCAAAGGGAACAACCTGAGTGATAACATCATTGGCGACTTCGCTGGGGAACTGAATCATTTGTTTATTTCTGTGAAATCCAATGTTTGATCAATTTGCCTCTTGAATAAATCTAAAAGTTGTCTAAAAAATCCCAAAAAATCATAAAAATCTCTGAAAATCTCAAAAAATCTTGTTTCCTGGAGAAAATACCCCTTTTTCTTCATACTTATTTCATGTTTAGTTCTGATCTGTGACGGTGGACAGAGATCAGACACTTCAAAATTAATTCATCCACCTGGCGACTCCACAACATCGTCATAATAAAGACTCCACTGGAGAAATGAACCCAAAACAAATGTATGAGCAGATCAGGCTTCTGACCTGTAGTATTGTCCAAGAGATCATGTTCTTTCTCATCCATAAAATTTTGTTGTGTATATTATATTTTAGAGATGATTTTTATAATTTTCCTTTGTAAAAAGTTGTTGAAAAGCCTCCTTATACATCTGAACAGCAGCCTTCTAAATCTGTTTAAGATCATCATGCAGCCAAGGAGGAAACAAAAATCAAAGCCAATCATCCTATCCCTCTTCAAATCAAGCCCAATCAGCCAATCCCTGTACATATTCCCGTGCTTCGCAAAGTTCCTGATAGATATAAGCCACTTGTTTTGCCTCCCGTGCTCAATCCTTTGCCTAAAGATCATCCTAAGTATCTCCCAAGATTTGATGGAGAGAATGGAATATCTGCCCAAAAGCATATCCAAGCCTTTGAAGACTATCTTAACATATTTGAAGTGGAGGATGAGGATGTTAGTATTAGGCTTTTCGCCCTTTCTTTGCAAAGCGAAGTTAGGACTTGGTTTAAGTCCTTGCCAGAGGCTAGCATTCCAAATCTTCAGCAGTTTTCCAAGCTTTTCCTTGATAGGTGGATGATAAAAATTAATTTCCTCATGCTTATTGAAGAATACAATCAGTTAAAAAGGCTTCCAGGTGAATCGATTTAGCAATTTTCTGATCGATTCAATCAAGTTTATCATTCTATGCCATTGAATATAAGACCTCCCCCTGATTTAGCTCTATTGCATTATCCAAGAGCTTTTGATTCAGAAACTGAATTTCGTTTGAGAGAAAGAAGCTCGTCCACTATGAAACAAATGCAGGACATAGCAGTGGACGTGGAGGCAAATCTGAAGATGAGAGAGGAACAACGCAAGGCAGAGCAAGAGCAGAAGCTTCATAGTTTGATAAAAAATCAGAAGATATGATGCAGATGACCACACTGAAAGTTGAATTTCTAGAGCACCAGAGCACATTTGTTTTACAAAGGGATGAAATTGATATTCATGAGCCCATTTCCCCCAAATCAGATGACCTATTCACAGAGCAATACGCGGAGGAGTCTCCTGATTTATTATGTGAATATAATCACTTTTCTTCTTTTAGCTGTTTTCCCAAATATGATCAATACAATGAAGATTATGTGCCTCAAATCCAAATCAACCTTGTAGAGGAATTAGAGCCTATTTTGGAAGAAAGTGGTGTTCAGGTTCAGCAACCCGAATACAGTGATCAGCTTGCTCATTTCAGCTATGAAGAGAGAGAGGAAAATGGAGTAAATTTTGATTTCAACGAAGGAACTTTGCCGTTGTGTTTTAATTCTTTTCAGTTTATTGAGGATAGCTATCACACAATTTGTGATCAAGTGTCAATAAATATTGATGTTGACCATCTAGAGGACAATCATATTTCTTCTCTTAATGTATCGGTTGTATTTTTGTAGTCCCAAAGTGCCGTTGAATGTCAGATTGAAGAAAAAGACGTAGAAGCAACAACTTATGATCAAATGATCCAAGTTGATTCTCTGCCACTTTGTTTTGAATCTTCTGAATTTTTTAAAGAAAAGGAGGAGCAGCCTGTGCAGATCTATCAAGTGCCATTTGAGCCTATTTGTAATGAATTGCAGGTATCAGTCCAAGTTCTGTATAATCCATCTGCTGACAGGCCGTATGATGGAATAAGTTAGCTCTCTTCTCCATTGGCAGGCTGTAAGGCTCAGTATCAAGATGTTGGTGATGTCCCAATTTAAAGGCATGATAGTTGTCCTAAACCTTTGTACAGTTCTTTGAATTAGCTTAGCAATAATGTATATATGTTGTAGGACCCATTTGTACAATGTTTAGATTCAGCAAAGGATATCAGTACTTTCCTTATCTCGTCAAAGGTTAACAAAGTTATATCAGATTGCAAGATCTCCAATTCAAGCACCAGCAAGCAGAAGCAGCAAAGCTCACTGATGTTTATAATGATTAAGTGGCTGCATTGGCTATTTCATTTCACCTAACAACAAAGAAGGTGTTGATTAGAGTAGGTAGGTAGGATTTCAGTTTTCTGTTTTCATAGTAAGCTTGCTGCAATTGAAGCCTGAAGAGAAGGCCCTAAGCTCTTCAAGCATGCTGTCATATACATAAATAAGCAACCAGCAAAGGGAAGTTTTCAAATTACAGCAACAATTGAAGACTAAGGCATTCTGACCCGCTGTTCTTAACTTTTCGCAAGGAAAAGCCATCCCCAAGTGGAGCCACTGTTAGCCTCCTATTGAAATAGGTGTCATTTTTCATGATTGACTTTGGAAGTGCCAAATATGTTCATCCTTTCCATTGTTGCAAAGGTTCCATATTTCCAAGCAATCAGTAGTTTTGTTACAGTTAAGGGAGGGCCAAACAGTTTAATCTTGGCCTCCCTAGTTTTAAATTTCATGTTTTAGAAGATAGAGAATAAAGATCTGTCCAAACTGTTTAATCTTGGCAGATTGTTATATAGGTAGAGAATCAAGGGTGCTCAACAGCTTAATCTGAGCCCCTAGCAGAAATAAGGGTAGCTTTAGATAGGAGGATAGCCAAAGGAAAAGATGAAAAGCCGGGTTTGCTAGTTCAAGTGCACCCAAACAAAAAGAAGAGAAAATGCTAGGTAAGTAGGCCGGGTAGGTAGTTCTGAAGTGGCAGAATAAGGATTTGTGATCTGTTTTATGTTTTCAAGTGTCAAATCTATTCAAATCACAATTGCAAGGCAAAAATCCCTTGGCGAAGCTGAAGCGAGGCATGTCTAACTTCCCCTTCTTCCTCTTCCCCAAAACATTCACTAACTTCCCCTAGAGATGTTAAGATTTGCTTGACATCACCAAAACTCATCATATTCCATAAACATTTGCCTAAGTAAAGATCTGCTTTACTTAGGAGTGCTCATATTTCTTCTATAAATCGTTTTTCCCCTTTATGGCCTAAGATTTCCGTCCTTAGCACTTTCTGATCAAATCTCATATTAACTTCTAAACTTGTTATGTAAATCCCTATCTGTTTCCCCTCCCCCTACTAAAAAATATGTTAAATAGCCCCTCTATGTGCATATCCCCTCCCTCTGGTTGAAAAATAATCATAAGTATGCTTGGGAATTACTAAGTTTTCCTGAAACTTAGTAAGAACCCTCAGTTTTTCTTCTCAAACCATCTTCTAAATGCATTTGGACTCCTTCCAATGCATAAAGTCCTTTATCACTTCATAAAAACCTTCCAAATGCTTTTGGACCCCTTCCTAAGCATATAATCCCCCTTCAAAGGCTATCAGACCCCTTCCGATGTGTTGAAAACCCCTTCAAAAGCATGAAAATCCACCTCTGATCTCATATTTTCCTCCTCTGATTATATAAGTCTTCCCCCGATTGCATTAGGCCTTGGCCGATTAGCAAAACATTCTTCTGATCGCTTCCCCCTCCCCTCCGACGCGATATCGCTGTCGGAGGTCGCACCAGACATGCATTGGCCCATATATATGCAGCTCCGATGGAAAACCGCCGATCGCGACTTCGCAATCGGCGGTCGCAAGAGTCCTATGTCACATTCCATATTCTTTGACCCCTCCGCCGATGCGATATCCCCATCGCACCCGACAGTGATATCGCTATCACAATCCATTCATTGCTGCAATAGCCCTTTCACTGCATATCTCTGCTTCCCCGCATAACCCTGTTTTATCATTAATTTGCATTTATCACAAAAATCCATATTTAATGATTAAGCCGTGCTCTATCGCTAATCCAAGCGTTTCGCTATCGCTCCATTGTGTGTACAAAGGCCCGCACCCATGGACCTCCGCCGATGCGATATGCCAATCGCTCGGTAGCCGTCGGATCAAGCCCCCAAATCTAACAGCCCATATTAAGTCGCAACCCCCATATATCGCATCGCTTATATATTATATGGCCATCGCCCATTCCGCCCCGATAGGCGATCGCCGATGCGATATCGGCGATCGCTGTATCGCTAAACACATATATATGATAACACTCTGCCCCCGCTCCCCGCCGATTGTGATATTACGATATTCATCGCTGTCATTGGATCTGCCTTCGCGCGATCCAACAGCCCATATTGGTTCTCAGCTTCAGTGAATTTCTCTTGCTTGTTTTTCGCCAAATTTCACGGTTTACGTGGTTTTTTGCCTTATAGGCAAAAAGGGCTTTTCTTATGTTTTATTGCATCGCTCCTCTGCGCTCCTTCTCCAAAGGCGGCCCAAATCATTTCCTCAGCAATTTTCAGTCGCTTTTGCCCAGTTCAGCTCCAAAATGTAGGATCTCAGCCTCAACAACCTATCAGTCCACAAATCCTCCCTTTTTGCAGCATTTCTTTAGATTCTAGCACTATTTTTGATCGGCCAAGCGCCGAAACTCATCCAAAGCCTCCAGAAGCCCGCGGAAAGCATTACAGCATCTATTTTTGCCATAAAGTGGCAGAAAAGGGGCGATTTGACAGTTTAAAGTGTATCAGTGGGAGGAAAGAGGCCCGATTCAAGTTAAAGTGTATCAGTTAAAGCTGAAGGCGTTTTGAGCATTAAAGAGGCACAAACAAAGTCAATGAATACCAGAACAGAGTTAAAGCCATTTAAAGCTGAATCATATCAGATTTAATAGGAATCAGAGCTAGCTAAGAGTGGCAGGGCCGAATAAAAGTAGCAGATAAGAGATTAAAGGAACAATTATTGCAGATTGGACAACAGAGCTGCCAAAGGACGCCCCATAGCCTCATTTTTTATGTTGCTGCCTCCAGCGCAGCATTTGATGGATGTATTTGTTTTACTTGCATTAGAAGTTAGGTTTTTAGATATTTTCCTTCAGATATGTCTCAGATCTTGTTTTTACACATGTTTTTTCTATTTATACCTCCCCAAACAATGTTTCAAGGGTTGGTTGGTTGATTTACTCATTCTAGACTTGCGTTGTAAGCCTGAGAGCTTCTATAATCAAAGATTGCTGGAATGTTTGCTTCTGAACTGGCTGGTTGTGGTTTTGATGGCCGAAGAACATAATATGGAATTCCTGTGCTTCCTCATGGTTCAATAAGTCTTCCTCACCTCTGTTTTCAGTTTATATGTGTCTGTATCATCTATATATCGTAATCTAAGTTGCAGAAAAGAAGAATAGCTTAGAATTTTCCTTGTATAACTCTGTGCTTAATTACTGTAACTTTTCTATATTTTCCTCTGAATTAGTGATGAATATGCATACTTAATTGATCATGTTTAAGCTATTTCTCTCATCCCCGAATGCTGTCTAGGAATTCTTCATTGCTCCTATATAGTCTTCATTCACTTTCCCTCTGTTGGCTGAATGAGAGATTCTTAACTGCCTTTCATTCCCTGACCTCCACTTCATCTCATTTCCAGCTTTAAAGATTGTTCCATGTGTAGCTATCCTGCTCTATATTCTTCTCTTTTGCCAAAGAAAACACACCCATCAGTTCAGATTCATTGACTCCATGCCCAATGGTCTGAATTTCTCATCCTTTGCATGCCAACTCTGTCTGAAACATCATCCATCCAACCAAACTTAAAAACAAACCCATGCTCGTCATAACTAGCCTAAAATCACCCCTAAACAATGCTAAATCATAAAGAGAGAGCCCTCTCTGATTGCAGGTAGGCTAGAACCTGCAATCCAAAGCTTGGTCTGTGGTTACCTCGGCCGTATTCCCTTAGGAGTCAAATTGAACAACCTGAGTGATAACACTATCCTTCATCCTGGAATATTTTCATGGCATCTCATAGTCTCACCTTTTTTAGAGTCCACACAGGTCCAGTGGCTGGCAGTCCCAAAACCCCTGTAATTATGTTCTCAACTACTGCTATCTGTCTGCCTCTTACCATGGAATGATGTTCATGCAAGTTCTATAAAAATTCAATTGCCACCATCTTGTTGGATTGTTGTAGACAGTTAAGATAAACTATCCATCTTTCACTCACCAGGATATATCGCGCAGCATCCGAGACCATCAACACTTGTGACTCACTGCGAATTGATCTTCTTCCCATGCTTAGCACACTGTAAAAATGTAGAGACGATAATGGAACAACAGGCTGTTAAAATTTTAGCTGACTGTTAGGAAAACACAGAGAAGATGTTAGAATAGCAAGCTATTCGAATTTCAAAATTACTGCTAATTTTTGCAGTTTAAAACACGGAAAGAACTTTGGAACAGCAAGCCATGCATATTGGGAAACAAAATACTGTTAAGCATTCCTATTCCCGAGTCATTAATTCTTCTGAATGATGAGCTGACACGTATGTCAGTGAATTATGGGATTACCTATGCCCCCCTGCAATGTGATAGGTCGTCCTCGGCCATCAAATGAAGGAGAAATGTGCTGAACTTCCATAGTACAGAGTCATTAAGGAACAGCGTGTACAAAAATTCCATGTTTACAATGATGAGCAGATTACCAAAATCAAGGCATAGAATAGAATCACTTAATAAATAAGGAAATGCCATGATATGATGCGAGAATTAGAGGATAGGACAGCTGACGTGAATAAAAGGTCATATGGCGTCATTATCAACTTTTACCGTCATAATTGATTTGTAATTGATTTTCATGTATCAAAGGTTCGGAAGGGTTATATACATAATCTCATTTGAATGATTTATAAAGATATAAGAAGAAGGGTTTTATAGTTGATATTGGTGTATAAGAAATATGACTTCAATACCATCAATAGAGCTCTATTGCCCACAGGTGTCCATAACCTTGACAGAGTTGTTTATTTCACCCTTGGAACTATAATCCTTTGTGTATTCCTAGGAAAGTGCTATGCAGTGTCAGAATGGAGGCCATTATGTTGGCTTGGTAACCAGATGAATCATAATGCCATTCACCAGGAAGGAGTGAAAGGTGGGTAGGCCAGCTCGTGATGAGACCTCCTGTTCCAAGGACTTTTTATTTTTCTGATGTGCCTCTTGCATCATATCCCTGGTGTGGTGGCCATAGTGGGAATGCCAGTTCACTTTCTTCCTTATGATCATGGTAGGCTAGCTCTTGATTAGACCCCCTATCCTTCATCTAACAAACCATGTTAGCAATCATATAAACATTTTTCTTATTTCTTCTTTTTTTCTTTTATATAGCACTTTTCCTATTTATCTACAGAGGGTGGTTCAACACTCCTTAAGAGTATGGATGGTGAAAGAATTCTTAACATCTCAATAGAGAAAAATATACCCTTATTCTTATTTAATAATAATGATCAAAGAGAATTATAGGGATTTAGAAAGAACCATCATGATAAAAAACAATCAATCATATCAGTATTAGTAAAATAATGACAGCAAGGTGATCAATAGTTGTGTCCATTCCTCTTTTCTCTTATCAATTCAAAGCAATTTCTTGTAAAGATAACGTTTTTTTATGTAATTTGCTAATTCCAGTATCCTTTAGTTTCTGTATTCATTGCATAAATGTATAGTTGTGCTTTAAATGACCATGACTCTCAAAAAATGATCTAAATGGTAAAACACACAAAGAAGAAAATGCACTCTACAAATGCTATTCTCAATATAGAACAACTACAGTACACAAAACCACAAGAAAAAGGAAAATATACTCAAAATTGTTGTTTATTAAGAGGAACAACAGCTGTCCCTTAATTGGAACACCAAAGAAAACAAACATAAACAAAAAAATGTGAAAATGTTGCTCCTTTGGAAGGGAACAACAAAAAAATGAAGGTGTTGTTCCTTCGGAAAAGAACATCAAAAAATGCAAGTGATGTTCCTTTGGAAAGGAACAGTTGAAAATAAAAGTGTTATTCCTTCAAAAAGGAACAACAGAAAATAAAAGTGTTGTTCCTTCGGAAAGGAACAACAGAAAAATGAAAGTGTTGTTCCTTCGGAAAGGATAGCAGAAAACAAAAGCGTTGTTCCTTCGGAAAGGAACAATAGAAAAACGAAAGTGTTGTTCCTTCGAAAAGGAACAACAAAGATGTAGAAGTGTTGTTCCTGTTATCACAAAATCAAGCACTGAAAGGCTGCTGATCAGGTAGACTCTGTGTAACTATTTCAAACCAGACTTTTGACTAAGGCTTAGCCTCCTTAGCCTGAGAGGGCTCTCTCAAAGGTTATTAATTTTGACTAATGATAAGATGGCTAACTCTTGTGAAACACATGAACAAGTATGCTGGCTGGACAAACATTAAACTAATTCCCATTGGGCTTATGGAGTCAATCAAACCTCAGTAAATAATGATATTGTCTTGACATAGAAGTCAGGGCATGTGACATTTAAATGTTCAAAACACAACTCTTATAAAACCACAGTTCATAGATGAGTACAGGAAGTCAGAGCAGCATAAGTGAATTATGAGTGATTACTCATCTAAGCAACTGAAAAAAGACATGAAGGACAAAGTAAAATAACACATCTTGAACATAGAAATGCTTTATGAATCCTGAGAAGAAAAACATATAACTTATATTACTGAACTCTAGTTTTTACACAAGCCAAAACAGTCCTCTGTTTTATAAAATATCCAACCCCTTTTACCTAGATGTTCCAGCTATATATAGAGTGTTTATTCTAGCTGATTCGAGCCTCCTCCTCCAGCATGAGGGGAGCTCGATAACTACCTATGATGACACCTACTAACTTTTAACTAACTAATAATTACAGTTGACTACTAATTGATAGCGTTGGAATCCTAAAACAATTAAAATTCAGATTCTTCTAGATCTTCTAGACTTCTAAATCAAATAGGACTCAAATTCCATAACAGCCTTGATCTTCAATCCTTTTTGTTCTCTGACATCTGGAGTTTGGCTGAGATAGCTGTGATGAACCTTTAATGCTCCACGTTTGTCTTCAATGACACATCTTTTCTGTTACCCTGAAACATAGGCCCCTGTTTGTCGGTCTTTGATGTGCTGCTCCATTTTGGTCGTCCAACACTAGAAGGCAGATAACTGATATCCAGTTGTTAATTCTTCATGAGGGATATGCGCCTTGGTCTTAGCAAAACTGTTCTTCCAATAATATCCTCCAACTTCGCATAACCCAGCTATGCAAGAATACCTCTAACCTCTTCTACAACATACAAGAAAGAGTTAACCAAATCTCCAGGTATACCAGGAACCTTGCCCTAAATGCATCCAATGCTTTACTTCATGAAGATTGATGTTGTAAGCTTGAACAATCAATTATCCTTAAGGCCATCCCTTCGAAACAGTTCAATAAGGTACATAACCTATGGGTAGAAACAACAGAAGATGTGAAAACAATGGTCTGCTCCCCTTTCAAAAGCTGCAACAGTGCCACTAAATACAATGGCCTCAAGTTTGACTCACAAATCAATGTGTAAATTTTCAGTTGCTCAGGTGCTAAACTCCATATGCTTTTTATTTGCAAATAGTTTCGCTGTCTTTGGACTTCCTCTGTAAGACCTTTAATTACCAAAGAATGTAATTTGATAACTTGAGTAAATGGTATATAGATCAGTAGCTGCTCATCAGGCATCCTTCCCACTGCTACTTCAATTATACCTTTGCCAACACCTTGAACAAAACCCTCCATACCAGGAACCCAATCAATGACTTGAGGACGTTGGAGTAACCCTTCTGCATAATGCCAATGTATGATTCGCACCATAAAACACCATTTAGTATACAAGGAAGGCTCCTCACTGTTAGTAGCTGTTTGGGAAGAGTCAACTCCTTGATGTTGACCAGATACACCCAAGAGCATTTGCATGCTCTCTCTATTGTATAGTGTTGAAACAGTGCCATCATTTTGACAGGATTCATCTAGAACGCATTGGAAATAGTCTATAACATCCTTTGTCCACAACTCCACACGTTTGCCTGCGTCTTGTCTTGGCCTCCTGCAGAAATTCGAATTGACAGAGGACCAACCTGATTAAGATATGTAATTTTAATGAACCATGTTGCCCGTAACAGTGGAACAGTGTGCTTAATAAGTGCTTCGAAAAGTGTTTTCTTCCTATATCCATGTGGAGCATGTTCAGCTAAAGAACGCAATCCCTTATGCGGTTGTGAAAGATCCTCAATCCACTTCTTTTTGGGATCATCCTTGTACGTCTGCGGCTCTGGAAACAAACCGGATTTTCCTAACAGTGATCCTGACAAAGGCACGCCATGAACTTGTCCAGCCTTGCACTTTTGCACCCGAGCATCATTGATAGCCCTAAGCCGCTTCCAAATTGACCCTTTGTAGCGATTAATAAGGTTTGGCGACCAAGGAATATTTGTGGCAAGTGACATATTTGCGGTAAGTGTTAAAATTGTCTCTTTAGTTTCCTCAATGCCTTCAATTGCATCCTTGTATCCATTTTGAACAGCTTCACGAGTTAACGTCTCCAATTCGCTTAACAGCACGACTATCCATGTCAGAAGAGAATTCCTGATCTCTGAAAACTGTAAGTCCTTCCTTTAAACTTAATTGAAACCAATCCCGGCATGTTACCCTGTTACCAGTCCAGTTGTGGAAATACTCATGACCAATAACACCCAAGATAGCAGCATAGTCTGCATCCGTTGCAGTTTGTGGGGATGCCGAAACAAACCTTGAATTAAATATATTAAGGCTCTTGTTCTCCAGCATTCCCATGTTAAAATCACTGCCACGATGTTGAATAGATCAAGGTCATATTCCAGAACAAAGACATCCTCATCCCATTTCATGGCTGCCTTAAGGGAATACATGGCATGAGCAGTCTTTGATATATCATCTGCAGGAGTCCAAATGCGAAGTGAAACTTGGCGTCCTTATCGTGTAACGAATGTATCATTTCTACTGACTAATTGGCCAGCAACCAAAGTAAATAGATAACACGGCTTCTTGAAAAGATCTTCCCAGACAGCATAGTATCTGCCATCCTTCAGATCCTTCTGCTCAGCATAGTGTCTGCCATTATAATAGAGGAGACTGACTAAGAAAGGGCCTTCAATGTCATCACAAAAGTTGCTTCCTGAGAATGATCCCCGTCAAAACATATGCAGACAAAGGCAACCTTGACTTCCATTCGACTTCATAATAATTTATATTACCGCTATCCCCTTTGATGCCAACAGAGCCTGCACGTGTCAAGATCGACATGTAAGACTTTACACATGCTATTCCTGTAAAATTCTTGCAGAAAATATGACAGCTGGTGTGAGATGTGCTATGGATCAGCACGAATTCCCCATTTTGTAGCGCAGTTAGTGCAAAGTCGGTGTTTTTCGCTACGAAATCACCTAAACATGTTGCGCTGCGAAACTGCTAAAAGGATTTAGGCGCATCCAACTAATGTGAGCGGTTTTGAAATTTTGGCATTAGAATTTCCAGTGATAACAGTTCCTTCGGAAAGGAACAGTAAAACATAAAAGTGTTGTTCCTTCAAAAAGGAATAGTAAAATGTAAAAGTGTTGTTCCTTCGGAAAGGAACATCAAAAAGGTAGAAGTGCTGTTCCTTTGGAAAGGAACAACAAAAATGCAGAAATGTTGTTCCTTCAGAAAGGAACAACAAAACGTAAAAGTGTTATTCCTTCGGAAAGGAACAGAAAAATGGCAGAAATGTTGTTCCTTCGAAAAGGAACAACAAAATGCAGAAGTGTTGTTCGTTCAAAAAGGAACAGCAAAATGGTGAAGATGCTGTTCCATCCAAAAGGAACAACAAAATGAAAAAGTTGCAGAAATGAAAAAATATGTACAGAAAGTAATTTATAGAAAAAAAAAAAAAGAATTATGTACAAAATGTAAAAGAAATCAAATCACTTAATGAACCAAAGGTGAGGAAGATTTTTCTTCCTCAACCAGAATCTACATGTCGGAGTCTTTGCATAGTTGCTGGTAGAAGGATTCTCGAGTAAGTGGTTTGTGGTATAATCGAACTCAGTGGCCGTTTGCCTTAAAGGTATGTCCTGATCCATCAATAGTGGTTAAAGTAATGGTGCCATTATCATGTACCTTCTGTATTTCGTATTGTCTGAGCCAGTGAGTCTAGAGTTTCCCCGGAAAATCCTGAAACCTGGAATCATATAGGAGCGCCCAATCTCCTTCGCGGAAGAATTTATTTTTGATGAGGGCATCATGCCATTTGGCTCTTTTTTGTTGGATTAATGTGGTGTGTTGAAGGGCAGAGAGCCTGATTTAATCCAGCTCATTAATCTGCTGTATTCTATTAATCTGGGCCTCATTCAAATCTAGACCGACTTCTTGTGTTGTTCTCAAGGTCTGTATTTCGAATTCTATTGGAAAGATGGGTTCCTTTCCAAATACTAGCTGATATGGTGAATAACTAGTAGTGCTTCTCCATGCTTTTCTGTATGCCCACAAGGCTTTCGGCAATCTTGTAGCCCAATATTGTATGTGTGACGTAATTGTTTTTGTCAGTATTGCTTCTATTATTTTATTCGTGCTCTCTACTTGGCCATTTTCTTGTGGGTGGTAAGGAGAGGTAATTTTATGCTGAATATCATAGTTTTTCAATGTTGCAGCAATTTTATTACCAACAAACTGTGGTCCTCCATCTGTGATTATGTCTCTTGCGAGGCCATATCGCACAAATATGTGGAACAAGAACTGAATGATGAAATCCTCTATAGCTCTTGGCAATGCCTTTGCTTCAACCCATTTGGTGACATATTCTATTGTTACCAAAATATATGTTTTTTGGTTTGATGATGGGTTGATTGGGCCCACAAAATCGAGTGCCCAACATTCGAATGGTTCAATGACTAGATGTGGGTTCAGAGGCATCTCGTCTGACTTTCCAGGGCATCCTCCTCTTCGACAACTTCACAGGCTTGAACAAATTCCTTTGCATCTTTGAAGATTGTGGGCCAATAATACCCTGTTTGCAGAACTTTGTGACCAGTTCTTCGATCTGCGAAATGTCCACCACATGGTCCATCGTGACAGGCTTTCAAAATGTCAAAAATTCATCTTCACAGATGCATCTTCTAATGTGCATATCTACTGCTGTATGAAATAAGTAGCTCCCAATCCAAGAAAATCGGGTACTACGCTAGAAAATCTGCTTTAGTTCATTGGGAGTCAGATGTTTTGGTAATTTGCCTACTGCTAAATAATTCGCAACATTAGCATACCAGGGTGTTTTGACTATAACCATGAACAAATATTCATCTGGAAATTGATCTTCGACTGCTGCTGCATCCACTGGTTTTGGCATTCGTGGGAGAAAGTCAACTACAGGGTTTTATTTTCTAGGTCGGTCTTTTATTGCGATGTTGAATTCCTGCAATAAAATCAACCATCTTGTTACTCTACCATTTGTGATTGGTTTATTTGCTAAATATTTTATGGCAGAGTGATCTGTATATAAAACAATAGGATATCCAATGATGTAATGCCTAAATTTATTTACAGCATGTATTACAGTTAAAAATTCCTTTTCAGTAATAGTACAGTTCAACTCAGCAGGAGACAAATTCTTGCTAATATAATAAATTGCATATTGTTTTCTGTCTTCTTCCTGCCCAAGGACTGCTCCAATAGCTGTGTCTAAAGCATCTGATGAAATTTGAAATGGCAGGTCCCAATTTGGACCTCTGAGTACTGGTGTTGTTGACACAAGATTTTTCAGATCCTCAAAAGCACGGTCACATTTATTTGTCCAAACAAAGTCAACATTCCATGTTAGTGAATATAGAGGTGCAACAATGTGAGAAAAATGTTCAATAAATATTCTATAATAACCAGAAAATCCAAGAAAACTTCGTACCTCTGTCTGTGTGGTGGGAGTAGGTATTAACAAGATTGTTTGAATTTTGGCTGGATCTACCTGTATTCCAGTTGCTGAGATATAATGACCTAGTATGAGGCCCTTAGTCATCATCATATAGCATTTTTCATGGCTCAGGCAAAGCCTGGTAGCGATACATCATTGCAACACCTTTTCCAATGTGTCTAGTGTTGGGTTGAAATCATCTCTGTATGGTGTGAAATCATCCATATATACTTTGAGCCCTTCATTTATTAAATCTGAAAAGATGTTGACGATAGCCCTTTGAAATGTGGCAGGGGCATTGCATAGGCCAAAGGGTAAGACTCTGTAGATAAACGTTCCCCAAGGACAGGTAAAAGTAGTTTTGTCTTGGTCTTCAAGGGAAATCTGAATTTGATTGTATCCACTAAAGCCATCCAAGCAAGAAAATAATTTCTTTCCTGCTAATGTATCTAATACCTGGTCAATGAATGGAAGGGAAAAGTGGTCCTTTTGGGTTGCTTTATTTAATTCTCTGTAATCTACACAAATCCTCCACTTTCCATTCTTCTTCGGCACCACTATGGGCGAAGAGACCCATTTTATATTGGAGATAGGATAAATAAAGTTTACACCTAGAAGTTTTTGTAGTTCAGCGTTCACAATGTCTTTTAGATGAGGGTTAAGTCTTCTTTGGGATTGGCAAATAGGTCTTGCATCCTTTTCTGTATAAATATGGTGTGTACATAACTGGGGATCGATTCCTTTCATGTCCGGATAATCCCATGCAAATTCTTCCTTGTATTTTCTCAGTAGTTCGATCAACTTTTCTTCTTGTTTAGGAGTCAGGTTACTATTAATGTTTAAAGTTTTTCCTAGCTCAATCTCTACAGTTTTTCTATTTGAAACAGAGGTAGTAGGTATTGTTTGATCATGAGTGTCTTTGAGAGGATCTTCTTCCAATTCATTATCAAATGCTGCCTCTATCATGTGACATTGTATGTGGGATCTAGATTCAGCTTGTTTAATAATGTTGTTAATAACATCATCCTCTGTTTGATCTTTGAAATCGAGGGCATCTTCTATAGTTAATGGGGATCTAATATTTTCGGTAAGGTATGATACAAGAAGTTTGTTAGTTTTTATTATTGTGACACTTGGCTGGGTTGGAGGGTATAAGGCTAGATTTTTTATATTAGCCCCTCTAGTTATGGTCATACTACCGTGTCGGCAGCCAATGTAAGCATGAGCAGTTGCAAGCCAAGGTCTGCCTAAAATTAATGGGTGTCCATCAAGTCGGTTTTTGGGGTTTATTATCAAAAAGTCGACAGGATATTCCCAAGAATCAACAAATACCATGACACCATTTAGTGTGCCTTCTGGCCTAACCATCGATCGGTCAGCCAGTTCTAATAAAGTGCAAGTTGTTTCTACTAATGTAATGCCCAGTTTTTGACAAGTGGTGCTTGTTAAGATTGTTGGCATTTTGGCTCAGGTGTGGTGCTATGATACAGGTGTTGTCCTTGATGGCAACTCTCTTTGATGTCAGATCTCCGTTCAGACTACGAATGAAGAGAAATCTCATATACGCAGGTTAATTAAGTCAAAGTTGCGTATACACGCTGGTGATATGCATACTAAGTCGCGTATACGCAGGAGAGCTATATACGAAGGCGCGTATACACGCAGATGCATGAACAGAAAAGTGCGTATATGTCGGGAAGTTTCCTTTTGGTCCGTGGTAGTTAGTCCTCGGTACTTGTGCCCATGTCTTTGGACCAAAATACCTCGACATACGTGTAGATCTCTAGTTTTGAAGTTGATGGTTTTGGATTTCTATGGTTTTGGCTCTTGGTATTGAGCAAGGCCTAAGGTTATATAAGGAGAAGAAGATCATTAGGCAAAATCATCTTTGAAAAGGCTTGAATATCTGAAAAAGAAAGAGATCTGATATGCAGGTTCTGGGTTGCTAAGGAGAGATCACATCGGTTGATGGAAGACTAGATCTAAGAATAGATCGGGATCTAATGGTTTGAAATGCACTATTATGATATGGTTGATTATGCGTATTTCTAGATCTGCATACTGGCGCAATGTTATGTTCTGGGTCTAACTGATGTCTGGTACAGCTGCAAGTTGAGAGAATTTATTTTTAGATCTATACGCAGGTTGGCTTCGGTAAAAGCGCGTGTATACGCGGGTTTCGCTCATTGAAGTAGAGTATATCTTTTGAAGCTTGATTTTTGGGTTTACAGTTGGGTCTGACTGTTGTTGCAGAGTTCTGTAGTCTGCTCTGTGTTCTGGTAACTGGTGATTGACAGGGTTCAGTGGTTCAGTGATTCAAAGTTTGATGATGCTAGTATTGGTTGTTTTATGCTTCAATGATCTATTGTGAAAGTTGAATGAATTGTGGTCTTCAGATTGTAATGTTGTGCTTCAGGAATATCCAGTCTGAAAATGTATGAAAGGTGGTACCTGAAAGAAAGAAGATTGTAGGTCAACACCTACGTACTAGTATCTTGGCTAGTACAAGAGCAAAGGGGGTTGGAGCTCCCTTCCAAGGAAGTTTGGAGAACGAGAGAAGGTTGTAGCCTTCTGCAGGTTGTAGCCTGCGTACTGGTATAAGGCTGCACCAATACAAAAGGATTGTAAACTGAAGTTTCATATTAAAGAAAGATAGAGACGACTTGCAGCAGGTGGTTTTCACCCACATTGGGTTTCCACCTTATATCTTGGTGTTCATTTGTGTGGCTTTTGATCTGTTCTGTTATACTGCACCTGTTTACTGTTAATGTGGTGAATAATGTCCTGATGCACTTAACTGAAGAATAAGCTAACTAAATTACAAGTTTTCTTCTTATATGCTATTTTCTTTAGTCACAGTAGCGTGTACACGCTGGTTCACTTAACTGAAGTAGCGTATATGTTTCTGAGCATTGAAAAAGTTTGATTGATCTGATAATACTGATTCACCCCCCCTCTCAGTATTATTTCCAACAATTGGTATCAGAGCAGGTCCTTCAGAGAAGCTTGATCGCTTGAAGGTAGATCATTCATCATGAGCAACTACGAGAGAGAAGCATCAATCAGGCCACCGGTTTTTGATGGGACAAACTTCAATTATTGGAAGGTAAGAGTTACTGCATATCTTCAATCTCTTGGTACAGAAGTTTGGGACATTGTAGAAACAGGCTATGCTTTTCCTTCAGCTACTCCTACAGATCCAGCTGAGAAGAAGAAGTATGAAACAAATGCAAAAGCAGTCAGTACTCTATTAGGAAGTATATCCCAAACGGAATTCATGAAGGTAATGCACTTCAAATCTGCAAAAGAGATATGGGACAAAATGATCACGAGCTATGAAGGAGATGAACAGGTAAAGCGTGCTAAACTTCAAACTCTCAGGATTCAGTATGAGACTCTCAAGATGTATAATGATGAAAGTGTGGCTAATTATTTTCTTCGGGTATATGAGATTGTCAATTGTATGAAAAATTTGGGTGAAGAAATAAAAGAGGCTACAGTAATTGAAAAGGTTCTAAGATCATTGTCTCCCAAGTTTGAATCTAAAGTATCTGCAATAGAAGAAAAGGAAAATCTCTGAATTCTCACAATGTCTCAGCTACATGGAATTCTAACTGCTTATGAAATGAGAAAGGGAGGTCCATCAGATAGAAGGGAAGCTGCTTTCAAGGCATCAGGCAAAGATGATTATTATGAAGCAAGCCATGTTCCAGAAGAAGAGGAAGAAGAATCAAATTTTGTCAGAAATCTTCAAAGGGGTTCTGGAAGGTTCAGAGGTAAGCTACCTTTCAAATTCTTTGCTTGTGGAAGAGTAGGTCATTATGCTGCAAAATGTCCTTATAAGGATAAAGGAAAGGAACCTGTTAGATGGAACAAGAAACAAAGTGCAAATAAGAAAAGCTACTACACCCATGAAGATAGTGATGGTTTATCAAACAGTGATGAAGATGAACAAGGTAATAAATATAAGTTGTTAATGGCATTTGAAGATGATGATTATATGGATGCTGTAGATGTGGATAACCCTTATGATGAAATTACTAGACTCAAGAGATGTATAGAAGAAAAGAATGTGATCATTGATACTCTACAATTTCAAATTGATGAGAAGGAAAAACATCTTGAAAAATTAGAATGTGAGATTGTTTGTCTTAGAAAGGAGATTGAGAAAACCAAAGCAATCAATCTTAAGTTTGTTAAAGGATCTGAAACCTTGGATGAGATTATCAATGTGCAGCGATCTCCTCTGATCAAGATAGGTCTTGGATACAATGGAGAAACATCTCAAGCCTCTACCTCTAAAAGTTAACTTGATGCAGCAAGGAGAAGCGAGCAAAGGCCAAATAAAAGTCATCAGGTGAATCAGGACAATTTACCTCAAGAACAAATAAAGACCATCAAGAAATTCGGGGACAAACTGCCTTAAGGACAAACAGAAGCTACAATCAGCCACAGGTAAAATCTTCCCAATTTGCTCCAAGAATGAATAGAAGCTACAATCGGTTGGATGATAGATCTGATTATCGCAAAAGTTTCTTTAATGGCCAATGTTTTTCTTGCCATAACTTCGGTCACAAAGCAGCTCAATGTGTTGCCTACAAGACAATCATGACTAGAGAAGCTTAAAAGCAAGGGAGAATGACTGAAACCATGAAAAGGACTTATAACAACTTTTCGGTTCTTGAAAATGAAGTTGAATGCTCTATTTGTAATAACTTCGGTCATGAAGACTCTGAATGCAGGAGCAGGTTCCGGAAGACAACTCAACAAACCTCAAATGCCAGAACATGGAGAATAAAGGAACCACAACCAGAAAGATGTGGGATAGCCTTTTATGCAGAAGGACAAGAAAGTCTATGGTACATTGACAGCGGATGTTCGAAGCATATGACAGGGGACAAAGAAAAGCTTGAGTCATATACTGCATTAGAAAAGGGGAAGAAAGTCTCTTTTGGAAACGATATCTCTGCAGCCATAAAAGGAAAAGGTGTTGCTCCATTGAAAGAGAAGGTCAAAGCAGGAAATGTTTTATATGTTGATGGATTGAAGAATAATCTTCTGAGTGTCAGTCAGATGTGTGATCAAGGAATAGAGGTAACATTTAGATCAAATGGATGTTGTGTTCGCGATCTTGATACAGGTAAAACAGTGCTCAAGGGAAGAAGGACTCCAAATAATCTATATATCTTTGAAGAAAGACAACAATGCTACTTGAGCAAGGATGATGAACATTGGCTATGGCATCGAAGGTTGGGGCATCTAAGCTTTTCACAAATAAGAAAAGCATGCAAATATCAGGCAGTTCGTGGTCTTCCAGATATCAAAATTCCAGACAACACCATATGCAAATCTTGTCAGTTTGGAAAGCAAACCAGAACTAACTTTCCAGAGAAGGAAGGATCAACTAGCATGCCTCTTGAGCTAGTCCATACAGATGTATGTGGTCCTTTTAGGAAAAGGACACCTCGAGGAGAAGAATATCTGATATTATTCATTGATGATTTCTCAAGGTTTGTTTGGTTAGGGCTTATGAAGCACAAAGATGAAGCATTCGAAAAATTCAAATCCTTCAAAGCATTGGTTGAAAATGAATCAGGACACAAAATTAAGTGTCTCAGATCTGATAGAGGTGGGGAGTTCACCTCAAATGAATTTTTCGATTTCTGTGACGAACATGGGATAAGAAGAGAATTCTCTACAGCTAGAACTCCTCAGCAAAATGGGGTTGTGGAAAGAATGAACAGAACTATCCAACAAATGGCTCGTGCTATGCTCGATGAATCAGGTACTCCAGCAACCTTCTGGGGTGAAGCTGCACATGCTGCTGTTATTATTCTTAACAAAACAAATGTCCGAGTAAACAACACTCAAACACCTCATGAGCTCTGGAGTGGTAAGACTCCTTCGGTGAAGCACTTCAAAATCTTTGGGAGCAAATGTTATATTAAGAATACTGATGAGCAACTTGGAAAACTTGAACCAAGAGCAGATGAAGGTATTCTTCTTGGTTATTCTCCATATAGCAAAGCATACAAATGCTACAATAAAAGACTTGGGAGAATTGTGGATAGCATTGATGTAGTGGTTGATGAGAAGGGATACATTCCTAGGAAAATTCATCGTGAAGACGTTGAAGAAGATGAAGACTATCCTCAAAATCAGAATGATGAAGAAGAAGAACCTCAAGAAGAGGAAGAACCTCAAGAAGAACCAGAGGAGCAGACAAGAATAGAAGAGAAGACTCCATCCAGATATGTTCAAAAGAATCATCCAGAATCTCAGATTGTGGGGCAGAAAGAAGCAGGAATACAAACAAGAAGAACACTTGCAGAAGCTTCAAGCTATTTAGCGTTACTATCTTCCACTGAACCACAAAATGTGAAAGAAGCATGCAAAGATGAATGTTGGGTCAAAGCAATGGATGAAGAACTTGAGCAGATAGAAAAGAACAACACTTGGGAACTGGTCCCTAGACCAAAAGATAAGAATGTCATAGGGACAAAATGGGTCTTCAAAAATAAATTGAATGAAAATGGAGAAGTAATTAGAAACAAGGCCAGACTTGTTTGTAAAGGGTATGCGCAGCAAGAAGGAATAGATTTTGAAGAGACCTTTGCTCCTGTGGCAAGACTTGAGGCCATCCGAATGTTCCTTGCTCTCTCAAGCTTTCAAAACTTCAAGGTATTTCAAATGGACGTGAAATCAGCCTTTCTGAATGGAGACTTAGAAGAAGAAGTGTATATTGAGCAGCCAGATGGTTCCATTCTTGGGAATGATCCAAACCTTGTATGCAGATTGAAAAAGGCTCTCTATGGACTCAAACAAGCTCCAAGGGCTTGGTACTATCGGTTGGACAAATATCTTCACCAACAAGGCTTTTCAAAAGGATCAACAGATAACAATCTCTATATAAAAGTTGAAAATAACAAATTGCTAATTCTTGTTGTCTATGTAGATGATATTATCTTTGGCAGCAATGAAGAGACTATGAGTCAAAACTTTGCCTTGGTTATGCAGAAAGAATTCGAAATGTCACTACTTGGAGAATTGACATATTTTCTTGGATTGCAAATCCAACAAAATGAAGGAGGTATCTTCTTGTCTCAAACCAAATACCTCAAGCAGATCTTGAAGAAGTATGGCATGGAAGAGTCAAAGCCAGTATGTACTCCCATGGTTACAGGATGCGGCCTCAGTGCAAATGACGAATCAGCAGCAGTTCACCAACCCACTTATAGATCCATGATTGGGAGTTTGCTCTATTTGACAGGTACCCAACCAGATATTACACATGCAGTAGGAATTTTTGGAAGATTTCAAGCCAACCCAAAGGAAACTCATCTTCAGGCAGTCAAAAGAATCTTCGAGTATCTTCAAGGGACCCAAAACTATGGCTTATGGTATCCTAGAAATACAGATCTCACTCTTCATGCTTACACAAATACAGATTGGGCTGGAAGTGTGGATGATAGGAAAAACACAAGTGGTGGTGCTTTCTTCATGGGTTCCAGATTAGTATCTTGGTTCAGCAAGAAACAGAGTTCGATTGCCTTATCTACAGCTGAAGCAGAATATGTGGTTGCGGCATCTTGTTGCACATAACTTCTTTGGATGATGCAGACCTTGCAGGACTTTCAAATCACTTGCACTCCACCAGTCTCTATCTTATGTGATAATACAAGTGCAATCAGCATTTCAAAGAATCCAGTCATGCACTCAAAGACCAAGCACATACCAATCAAGTACCATTTTCTTCGGGAGCAAGTGCTTGAGCAGAAGGTCAAGTTGGAGTATGTTCCTTCTAAGGAACAAGTTGCTGATATTCTCACAAAACCACTGCCCAGGGAAACTTTTGAATATCTCAGACAAAAGCTGGGAGTAGTTGATGCTTCATCCTGCTGTTGAAGCATGTTTGTTCTACAGAAAAGTTGGTATACGCAAGTTACGTAAGGGATATCCACGTATATACGCCGTTTTATGCGAGGTAAGTCGCGTGTATGGTGTACGCCAGTTTTAGAAAGTATATCCGCGTACATACGCACATTTATGCAGGAGAAATCGTGTATATGAAGTTCTGAACAGCAAGGGCAATCTCTGGTTTGAAAAGGTCTGAGATGGGTATGTCAGAATTCTTCAGGCACAGTTTCAGGGGGTGCAGCAGGCACAGGTTCAGGGGAAGCAGCTTAAAAGTCTCATAAAGCATTGTTGGCATTTAGATGTTTTGGTTGTTGGTTTCAGGAGAAGGAGCTCAGACAGAAATCCTGGTTGCTGATCTAAAAAGATGTTTATCAGATGCTGCTGGTGACTTTCATAAGTCTCGGTCTAGATCTGTTGTCTCTATGTCATGTATCTCCTTTTTTGATATCTCTTTTATGGTGTCAAGGTCATGTAACGGCCTATGTTGGTTTCCCCACTACGCCTGGGATGAATGATGTAATATAATTGGTTGTTTCTGATATGTCCCCTCTTTGTAGGGAGTATGGATGTATGTATTGAGTCTTCTGGTGATAGGAAGGTCCCTTATGGTGAATAAGTCTTGGAACATCTTTTGCAGATCTTGCCTACAGTCAGGGGGAGCATGATTCAGCACAGCCAAGCAGAGGTATCAGCATGTCCTCAGGGGGAGCACAGCCCTTTGCCCTTGATGACAAAGGGGGAGAATGATTCTAAAGGATCTGAAGGTTGCCATCAAGTCCAAAGGGGGAGATTGTTGGCATTTTGGCTCAGGTGTGGCGCTATGATACAAGTGTTGTCCTTGATGGCAACTCTCTTTGATGTCAGATCTCCGTTCAGACTACGAATGAAGAGAAATCTCATATACGCAGGTTAATTAAGTCAAAGTTGCGTATACACGATGGTGATATGCATACTAAGTCGCATATACGCAGGAGAGCTATATATGAAGGCGCGTATACATGCAGATGCATGAACAAAAAAGTGTGTATATGTCGGGAAGTTTCCTTTTGGTCCATGGTAGTTAGTCCTCGGTACTTGTGCCCGTGTCTTTGGACCAAAATACCTCGACAGACGTGTAGATCTCTAGTTTTGAAGTTGATGGTTTTGGATTTCTATGGTTTTGGCTCTTGGTATTGAGCAAGGCCTAAGGCTATATAAGGAGAAGAAGATCATTAGGCAAAATCATCTTTGAAAAGGCTTGAATATCTGAAAAAGAAAGAGATCTGATATGCAGGTTCTGGGTTGCTAAGGAGAGATCACATCGGTTGATGGAAGACTAGATCTAAGAATAGATCGGGATCTAATGGTTTGAAATGCACTATTATGATATGGTTGATTATGCGTATTTCTAGATCTGCATACTGGCGCAATGTTATGTTCTGGGTCTAACTGATGTCTGGTACAGCTGCAAGTTGAGAGAATTTATTTTTAGATCTATACGCAGGTTGGCTTCAGTAAAAGCGCGTGTATACGCGGGTTTCGCTCATTGAAGTAGCGTATATCTTTTGAAGCTTGATTTTTGGGTTTACAGTTGGATCTGACTGTTGTTGCAGAGTTCTGTAGTCTGCTCTGTGTTCTGGTAACTGGTGATTGACAGGGTTCAGTGGTCCAGTGATTCAAAGTTTGATGATGCTAGTATTGGTTGTTTTATGCTTCAATGATCTGTTGTGAAAGTTGAATGAATTGTGGTCTTCAGATTGTAATGTTGTGCCTCAGGAATATCCAGTCTGAAAATGTATGAAAGGTGGTACCTGAAAGAAAGAAGATTGTAGGTCAGCACCTATGTACTAGTATCTTGGCTAGTACAAGAGCAAAGGGGGTTGGAGCTCCCTTCCAAGGAAGTTTGGAGAACGAGAGAAGGTTGTAGCCTTCTGCAGGTTGTAGCCTGCGTACTGGTATAAGGCTGCACCAGTACAAAAAGATTGTAAACTGAAGTTTCATATTAAAGAAAGATAGAGACGACTTTCAGCAGGCGGTTTTCACCCACATTGGGTTTCCACCTTATATCTTGGTGTTCATGTGTGTGGCTTTTGATATGTTCTGTTATATTGCACCTGTTTACTGTTAATGTGGTGAATAATGTCCTGATGCACTTAACTGAAGAATAAGCTAACTAAATTACAAGTTTTCTTCTTATACGCTGTTTTCATTAGTCACAGTAGCGTGTACACGCTGGTTCACTTAACTGAAGTAGCGTATATGTTTCTCAGCATTGAAAAAGTTTGATTGATCTGATAATACTGATTCACCCCCCCTCTCAGTATTATTTCCAACAAAGATATTAATTGCAGCCCCTAAATCAACTAAGGCATTTGAAAAGGTTTTTCCATTGATTTGGACTGTCAATATTGGATTTCTTGGGTCTTCATATTTGACGGGTGCTTCTTTTCTCGATAATAGGCCAGATAAGGTGCCAACTACCTGGACTATTAGGTTATTTGTTATTCTCCTCCTTGGTTATTTTATACATAGCTCTTTGATGGTCTTTGCATATATTGGGATGTCTTGGATGGATTGGAGGAGTGGGATTTTTATGTAGAGGTTCTTAAATTCTCCTAGAATATCAAAATTAGGATGTTCTATAGGTCGTGGTATAATTAATCATTCTGGTAATGGGGGAGAATATGTGGTTACTTGATCATGAGTCTATTTTCTAGCCACATCTTCTTCTTGTAATGGTTGTTCTACAAATAACTGATTTTCAACTTGGAAATTTTTTTCTCCCTCAGTCTCTATAATGCGCCCAGCCCTTAATTAAAGGTCATTTCATTCCCTTAGATCAGTTTCTACCTCTGGTGTTTCAATTATTTGAATAGATTGAACCTGTCTATTATTTGGATTGGGATTGGGTTGGGCTGGGAGTTGAGTCTTAAGTTGGACTGGGGGTTTTGTTGCAATGCTGACAGTGTAGCTTGAGGGAGCGGAATGGTTCCTACTAGCTGATTCATTGGTCTTTTCCAGTTTATCTACCAGGCTTGACTCTGTGAAGTAGGAGGGGACCATTGTGCTGGATACGCATTGTTTTGCCAATATGGTGGCGCATAGGGAAAATTTGGCTAATTAGATTGGCTTATTTGATTCGGCCATGGTGATGATGAAGGAAATGGTTGTTGTGACCAATTTGAGAAAGGAGGTTCATTTTGCCACATCGTATTATATTGCTGAGCATGATATTGTGGAAGCTGAAAAGAAGAAGTTGGATTGGGGAACATATCTGATTGTCGCAAATCCCATTGACGGTGCTGATTAAGTAGGTACGCCAATTCTGGTTCTTCTTTCGCTTCTTTGTATACTGCTTTCAAACTAGAAAGTGAGGGATAGCTTTCTGTAGAGTGGTCTTTTGTACAAATGGCGCAAACTTGAACTGCATCTAATGGGCACTCTTTGTGGCTGTGTTTCTTTCTGCATCTGGGACAGAATATTGCCAGATTTTGCTCTGCCTTTGCTTGGCTTGCATAATATCGAGCTGCGTTGTCAGAGTCCCCAATATGTCAGTTTTAAAATTTTCTAATAAATTTCCAATTTCCACGCGAGTTACTCCTTCTCCAGAGATCTTGTTGTCCCTTGTAAACCTGTCATGTTCTGCTGGTCTTAGCCTTGTACTACCTTGTGAGCTCCTGATACATAAATCAATGATGTTAGCAAAAATTTCTTGATAGATGTCTCCTTTTCCCATAATATTCAGTGCTTCAATCCATTGTTCCTTCATGCCTTTAATTAATGTTGTTTTTAATACATTTTCAGGTAAGGGTAATGATGCATAAGGAGATCTTTGAAGATTATACTGAAAATGTTCAACATATTCTTCTAGTGTTTCATTAGGTCTAACTACCATCTGAAATATTTCATCTTTTAACTCTTTGGATCTATAATAATATTGATATTTCTTCAGGAAAGCACCTTTCATCTGTTCCCAGTCATTTATAACACCTCCACCCAACCCCATAAACCATCGTAAAGTAGCTCCTTTTAATGTAGAGGGAAATAGTTTCAGCTTTTGGGGATCAGTGGCATAGTCATATCCTCTACACAGCACATTGAATTCAAACAAAAATGCATATGGGTCTTCCGATGTTAGGCCATGAAATGTAGGGATATTCTGGAGAGGAATTTCCTTCATAGATGCATTGACTGCAGTATCTACAATGGAATATTGTAGTGTGGAGGTTTGGGTGTTTGGCTGGTTCTGGGCCATTTGGTAAAATATGTGCCAATAGCCTTCCAAGATTTGTAGGAGGGTATTCCTAGGTGGCCAGATGGAGCAGTGATGGCTTTAACAGGAATGGCCTTAACAACACTTCCTTTGTCTAGGATGATGAGAGTTCCTAATGTCTGGGGGGACTTTGACTCTTGAGGTTCTTCAACTTCGTTATGAATGATTTTTACATCACTTCCCTTATTTGGGCTACTTAATGGCTGAATTATTCCAAGAGGGGATCTTGGTTCTTCAGTGTCCCCTGTTTCTCCTCTTCCTTGGCAGAGGTTTCTAAGGTTCCCTTCTTGTAATGATTTTGGGCTAGAATTCTCAATTTCTTGAAAATATTACTCAGTTTGGCTATGCACCTCAGCAAAGGCTACAGATGGTGATCACGTGGCCTGAAGGGAATTAGTAGGTTGTCTAGAAGCAAATTTTCTAGATCCTACTGAAGGCTGAGATTCTTCTTTCTTAAGGATTTCATCTATAAAGGCCGATCGGCCAAGGGTCACCGGCCCCTTAGCTTTATCAGGCTTGGGTAGTGGTTTAGGATTCTTTTTAGGATATTTTTTCTTAGTCATGCACACAAATCAAATGTTGCTTTCTACCCAAAACAATAACAAATCTGCAGGAAAGTGGGAAAAGGAGCAGGGCTGTTACATGCTCCATACGTAGGTTCTTACCTTCCGTTTTTAAAACCCAATGAAAAAGAAACAAATGGCTACACTCTTCCTCAGCAACGACGCCAAAATGTCGAGCAGTAAAAAGGGTATTTTTCACCTCTATTTACCCTACATTAATTATCAATTTAGGAATGATTTTTTATCTCAATGAGTGTACTCAGTGTTAGCACCTAAATCTGCCTTAGGCTGAAGGAAGGCAAAATTCAGGGTAAGCACAAACCACGCTCAGTCTGGTAGCTAGCGCTACCAGAACAGAAGAGGGCTCTCTTCGGGTCATGCTCAGTGAAGAATACACAAATAGGGTCTGAGAATGATTTAAAATGGATACTGATATTAGGCTAGGTAAATAAATATGAAAGAGGTATATTTGATGAATCACTGAGTTTTCTGGGACGTATGGGACCAATGAACAGCATGAGCAGAGAATTTAACTCAGAGACACAGATTATTTTGTGAGGCAAGACAGGCCGAAAGTCTAGCAATTAAATTTGAAATAACATGAAATGGAGAGACTGTTTAAGAGGGTGAAAAGGGCATAAATACATGAATCCTTTTCAACAAAAGAAAACATAGAACGTGAAAAATTTCCCAAGGTAGAGCAGTAAACTGAATTCTACCTTTTCTTACTTAGAAGCTTTCACTGGAAATGAATATGAATGAACTGTGAAAAATAACGAAATACATATGAAACAGAAAGAAAATACATTTGCTAAACTCACGCCATAGGAATCTCAAGAACCAGAGCTGCAATCTTTCATTAATTCTCTGTCAAAATGTACAGTGAGTAACTGAGTTTCTCTCCCACCACTTCCCAGAAACTCCAACCAACCCTTTGCAAATGGTTTTTCATACAATAAATAGACTCTGCCATCAAGAAATGGATCGATCCAAAGTTTGGGATTTTTTAAAATCATTACAAACTCGAAATGAAAAGCCAACCATTAGCGGCAGGTGCAGCGTTACAAAAAAAACAAAACTGTAGCGTGGACTTTTTGGGTGACTGCTCGCCTTCCTTTGCCACTTGGATAGAAGCCATCCTTTAATGAAAATGTCTTTAAACTTTGCCTTTGATGCCAGGAAAAATGTAATTTTAATGAATGGGCACACTTGGAGAAAATTGCAAACCGAATTCTCGCAAAGCGGAAGTGATTTTGGCCTTTGGGTCTTTGTGCACTGCACCGAAAGATGTATGCATCATGCCACTTTGGAGGTGGTTTTGAGGCACTTCCTAGAGTCCAAATTGAGCCCAAGTGTTCTTTTTGGAAAGATTTACCTATCTAATTTCTAACCCAAGTGGAATTTTTGAATTAGGATGCCATTTGCCCCTCCAAAACTGCAATCTCCCAAGACTGCTACCTGTGTGTCAAAATAGGGGTAGAGAGGTGATTTTTTGGGTGTTTTTGACCTCCTGAGGACTCAAAATTGGCCCAAAATTCTTGGCCATGCACTAGTAGTCATACTTTTCCATGGAAAATCCAAAAATATAAACCTTTTTTCATTTGGAGCTCCCTAGCGAAAGCGCGCGCCAGGTGGCACGATGCATAAGGAGAAAAAACCTGTTTTTTGTGCACAAAATTTCAAAATGCAAAAATGTGCTCCAAATTTCTTGAAATTTGGGCTGTACCTTCTCTATCACATTTCATGATGGACCAAAGAAGCCTCAGCCAAGATTCGAAGCCAATCTTACTCTTTTTGCCTCTTTTGTCTTTTGGTCACCTTCCTCAATTTCGCCTTTAACCTCCTAATTCTCGCTTTGGAGCTCACGTTTCGGGCCATGTAATGGTGAGTCATGCACCTCAGCATTGATTTTTCCCTATTAGCCTTCTTCAACAGCTGCTCCAAGTGAACGTTAAATTTCTCTAAGACATACTCCTGGTCTTCATCTCTTTGCTCCATAGGTCTACCTTGTGCTGCCATGATGTGTTGCCGGTTTTCCTTGATCAGTTGCAACTCTATCTCAGCTTTCCGATCCTCAAGTTGTTTGTTCCTATGCTCTAGATATTTCATATTCCATTTGGCTCTCTCCAAGTCAAGGGACAAGGCTTGGATCTCTATTTGTTACTCCTGGATGATCTCTTTAAGCTATGCACTTTGCAGATCCATATCTGTATCATCATCACGAAGGAGAATGAAGTCGGTCTCTCGTTCACCTGATGGCCCCTCATCATGAATTCGCTCCTTACATCTATCCTGTACCTCTAGTGTTGATGTCGGAAGTGAGGCCCCTTCCACCCCGGGTGGAGATAACACTCTCTTTGCTGCTGCAAACAAATGTCTAGTGCCCCTCTTATATGTGACGAATACTGGCACACTAGCGGTCTCATGGTGCTCATACTGATGAGAAGCTTCCCCTGTCTCAAATTTAGCATCTGAAGGTCCCTGTGAAGCTCGGAAGAAGTTACGGGAGATGAAATCATCCCAAGAGATACCCTGTAAATCAAGCTGATGCATCACCAAAATCTTAATGAGAGCAAAATGACAAATGCTGTTGAATTGCTGCTCAGGGGTATTGTGTTGCACAAGCGCGATCATCCTCTCTATGTTTCGGCATATGAAATATGGGATGTTCATCATGTGTACCCGGGTGAAATGCATGAGCAACCTGATGTGATAAGCATATAAATAGGAGAAACGGCCTTCACAACTAAAATACTTCATAATTAACTTCATTAGAGGTACATATTCATCTTTAAGATATTGGAAGGGAAACACCCTCTTAAGCTACCTCAAGAAAGCCAGTTTAATATATGGCTCATAATGTTGTCGGTCAACTTTTTGTCTCTTGTTCCATAGCTCTCCAATATTAGGCATGCCAGTAGCTGATGAGATAGAGTCTGATGTAAGTGTGAAAGTAACCCCTGCCAAAGTAACTTGAGCACCATGTAAATGTAGAACAAATAGGTGAGCCAAATCATGATGGAATTGAACATTTGCAACCTTTTCACAAAACTCATAGCATGGCTGAAATCGAAAACAAGAGATGGAAAAAGGGCAGGCCTACAATTCTGTGAGGGTAGTTGGTTCTTCTCTAACATGTCTACCATTTTTGTGAGGCCTCCGGGGTGCACGTTCTTCCGTGGGTGAGTCACTGTGAGTTTCCTCCTCGTAGTCGGATGAATGATCAGATGACATAATTGATGTTATGAAAACTGCTTGGAGAAATGAATGCTGGTTGCAAGACTGTGTTGGACTACTATTGTCATATGTTGAAATCTGTCACCAAGGGAGCAATGTAACAAGGGACTGTTAGGGAGGGAAAATATGAAGGGATTAGGAGTATTAGGGTAGATTTTATTTAGGGTAGTGTAGGAGGGTTTGGGAACTTGGCATAAGGTAGGGTTTGGGGTTTTATATTGGGCAATGGGTGAAAGGGAATGGGGATAAGGGTTTAGTCAATTTAGGGGATGGGGAGCAATGGCATTCAAAGGGATATGGTATAAGGAAAAAGGGAATGGAGGACAAAGGGACAGATGGGATGGAAGGGGAAACTTGGTAACAAAATGATGAATTTGCAATCCTTAACATCAATTGACATAATGATTTTTTAGAGGTAGGGTTTGGGAACTTTTGTTTCAATATTTGGAACCATAAACTGCCATCACACAACCCACAAAATGTATGAGCCATAGAGATATCGACCCTACCTGGCACGTCCAAACAATTCAATGGCGATTTGGAGGATTTTCAGGCATTTTTGGGGTGTTATATTGTATGCACCGTGCCGCTCTTTCTATGCACCGCACGCTACCGGTGCGCCACATCTATTGAAATTAACACTGGAGGAACGTGCCCAATGCGCCACGCTGGCTCGGTGCGCCGCACCACCCACTGTATGCGCTGTGCCTGTCAAGACACCTTCAACCTCACCAAAAACACCCGCTGGCTCACCAAATTCCTTTGAAATGATTTCTCTCTGACCTTGGCATGTAAAATAACTTTGATTCTTATGAGAAAATCTATATAAAGGCATGGAGTCATGGTTTTGATCTTTGTTTCTTAAAAACCCACTTTGCAATGTTTCATTTTGGCACTTTTTCCACAACTTAATACAACTCTGTATTTCACATTCCCTTTTTTTATTTTTGACTAAAATGATGAAATTTTTGGCAATTTTTTGCAGGAGCAAGAGTCATGGCATTTGGCAAAGGGTGACTAGGACCAGCTTTTCAAGTGCTTCATGTTGGAGAACTTTACATATTTATCATAAACATTAATTAGATGATTTCTTCTTCAAAGAATCACCCTTGAGCATCATGGATGATGAAAATATGGAGATTAAACTTGTTTAACCTCCCTCTGGCGTGCTGGCATGTTTGGGTACTCTGAAAACACGACTTATGTAACCCTAGACCTATGACTGATATGATTTTTTGCCCATTAAAATACTAAATATTTGACTGTCATTAAATGAACTTTGATGAACAGAGCTGAGCCAACAAGTACAAATCATGAGGGGTAATGACTGGCAAGACCCTTCCATCGGATTTATGGCATGCCCCTAGTGGAATGCAGCTGAGTGAATGGAGCGAGACACCTAAAAATGAAATGCCGAAAGAGTTTGATCTTGGATGGAGGACTCACAAGACTGACTCTAACATTGGATCCAATGGGGATGGTAGCTCCTTGGAGGTGCCAAGAACAGTAGATCTCTGGAGGAGTTAGACAGTGCCTTTTTCCATTGGGCTATGGAGTCATCATTTCGAAAAACGAAATGAAACTCTCGACTCATTTATTAACATGAAACTTGACTCAAACTGACTCAAATTTTAACTTAAAATGACTCAAAGACTGACTTGACGAACTCAAACTAAAATAGAAATAAAATGGTATTTACAATGACAATGGAAACAACAGAAAACTTTTCAAAGATGGTACCACTTGAGCAGCCAACCATTGATAGGCCCTCCTGGGCAATCTTCCCCGTTCATTTCCTTCAGAAGAAAGGGTTTTTGCCCCCGATATGCTGCAATCTTGAAGGGACCTTTCCAAAGATTCTCGAATTTACCGTGCTTACCCTTCTCCTCATTCCTTGCATCCCACTTCAGCACCACATCGTCCAACTAAAATTTGTCCGCCTTTGCTTTTCTGTCATAAATTTTCTTAATCTTCTCCTGCAACTTGGATGTCTTTTGGAAAACTTCTTCTCTAGTCTACTGCAAATGGATCATTTGATTCAATCTTCTTTGCATAGGATCATTTTCACTACCGACTTCCTGAAGAAGTTTGACTACTGGGGCTGCGAGAGAGGTGGGAAACAATGTGTCAACTTCGTATACAAGCTCGAAGTGGGACATACCAATGGATTTCTTTTAACTGACGCGATCTGCCCAAAGTGCATTGACCAACTTCTTATGCCAGCTCTTCTTGTTGATTTCCAGCAGCTTCTTAATGATGTTGACTAAAGATTTGTTAGAAGACTCTGCAAATCCATTGCCTTGTGGATGATAGGCAGTTGAGTGACCCAAAATGATGTGGTATTTATGACAAAACTGTAACATCCTTTTTTATTTGAAAGCTGCTACGTTATCAGTGATTAACTTATTCAGGAAACCAAAGCGAGACAAGATGTTATTTTCAAGGAATGAAATAATTATTCCATTTGTAGCTTATCTGGTGGGAATTGCTTTATCCATTTTGTGAAGTAATTTGTTGCCATGACAATCCACCGATGCTGACCGGAAGAAGCGGGATGAATTTCACCAATGAAATCGAACCCACATTGCTGAGAAGGGGCATTCACCTCAATGGGCTTAAGCGGCAAAGGCTGCAATTTCTGCCTTCCCTCAAAAATCTGGCATTTATGACAGCTCTTGACAACCTTATATACATCAGCAAACAATGTCGGCCAATAGTATCCCGCTCTTAGAACTTTATTTGCTGTTGTTTTCCAAAAAAGGTGACCACCGCAATCTCCTTCGTGGAAATCCTCCATGACCTACTTTGCTTCTTCTTCCACCAAACGATTCAAAAGAACACCATTGGGATCTTTCCAATAAAGTGCAGAATTTAGAATGCAAAACTTGGTAGCCTTTAATTTGAGAGTTCTAGCTTTGTTTCTAGTCATGCCGGGTGGTGATGACAAATTTTGAAGCACATATATGATATCTAAATACCACGGAGAAAGAACAAACATTTCAGATACCTAAACTGATGAACCTTCCTCATTCTCATCGGACATAGCAGCGATCAGATTTATGTCTAAAGCGGGAAATTTTGATTCGGCCATTAACTTTGCCAATCCCTGTCCTTTCATAAGCTTTGTAGGCTTTATTTCCACATCATATTCCAACAAAGCTGCAATCCACTTGCCTCGTCTTCCTTCCGGATCTGTCTGCACTAAAACATCTTTGACAGCAGCGTTAGGAACATAAGCCAAAATATGAGAATGCAAAATGTATACCCGAAAATCTTTCAATGATTTTACGAGTGCGAGGGCTTGCTTCTCAATGATGTTGTACTTTAAGGCTGCATCTCTTATAGTTCGGCTGAAGAAAGCAATGGGTCTTTCATGATCATCTCTTTTCTGCATCAACACTGTTGCCATAGTATGCTCTGAAGAGAATGAAAACAATATAAAATCATGAGTGTATTCCGGGCTGATTAGAACTGGAGCTGCAGAAAGAGCCAATTTGACTAAATTGAAATATTTTACAACCTCTTCCGTCCACTTCACTTGGTTTTCCTTTTTAAGCATGTTCATGATCTCTCTTAGGTGTTCAGCAAGATTAGGTACAAAGCGGTGTAAAAAAATCATTTTACCATTGAAAGACTGAATCTCCTTCTTATTCTGGGGCAGATTGATTTGCTGAATCGGTTGTACACATGCTGGATCAACAAGAACGCCATATTTTGAGATAATGTGCCCAAGTAGTTTGCCCTCCTCCATGGCAAACAAGCTCTTTTTTAGATTCAGCGATAGACCATATTTTCTGCCGTTTTGAAAGACAATTTTCAGATGATACATGTGCTCTTCATCAAATTTGGAAAACACCGTTAGGTCATCAAGTTATACAACCAGAAAGACATCCTTCTCATTTGCATAAGCCAAGTCCATTTCCCACTGAAATGTGGCACCCACGTTCTTCAAACCAAAAGGCATTTTAGCATAATGAAAAGTTCCCCACGGAGTGGTGAACGCTGTCTTGTTTTGGTCATCTTCATGGACATAAATTGGTTATATCCAAAATAACCATCAATTATTGACATACGAGATGCTCCAACTACTTGCTGAAGTATATGATCCATTTTGGGCAGTGGATATTTATCTTTCAATGAAACTTTATTGAGATTCCTAGAATCAATGCACAAGCAAATCTCACCTGTCTTCTTCCGTACAGGCACCAAATTAGAGATACAGTCTGAAAATCTAATGGGAACGATGATTCCTGATTTGTACAACCTATTTATCTCCTTTTCAATTGATGGGAGCAGTTTTGGATTTAGCCTTCTCAACTTCTGTCTGAAAGGCTTCTGATTAGGCTTAATGGGTATAGTGTGCTGAATTATATTGGTATCGTATGTCTTCAAGTCAGAATAGTCCCAAGAAAACACATCAGCAAATGAAGACATCAAACTGATATATTTGGCTTTCATCTTTTGTGGCAATTCTTTAAACAGTTTTACCATTTTAGGATTAGCAGTTGTTTCGATATTGACCTCTTCAACACCCTTCTCTGTTGGCTGCAATGTTGGTTTGCGGACTACATCATCTTGATCAAAGAGTTCTTATAAACATATCAAGCCTTTAGGAATAATGTTATCCTTTAGCTGCAACACGTCCATTTGATTGATCTGCACCTCATATTTACCATCACCATTTTCTACATCAATTGAGGTCTCTTTGAACTTACCTTTGTTTTGTAGGAAATCATCAATCTCCTCGTCATCTTGGAAAACTTGCCAATATCTCTGATTTTCGGGGATAGTCAGACGATGCTTGACATGGATTTCGAATTTATTACTAGAGTTCATCGGAATCTTCAAACTAATGGTTGCCTTAGCAAGAGCATCAAAAATGTTGTTTTGAAAGCGAGGCACACATGTCAAGGTATATTCTGAAAATAATTTTAGGATGTCTAGGACTGCATTCCGGTAAGCCTGCATCCGAGGATGCTTTGCTTGATATTCGCCTCTAACCTGCTTAATCACCAATTCGGAGTCACCATATACTGCAATCCTCTTAGCATTCATATTTCTTAGAATCCTTAGGCTAGGAATCAGAGCTTCATACTCAACCTCATTGTTCGAACAATCAAAATCTAATTTGTAGGAGCATACCTGCACATTACTAGGCACCCTGTTTAGGGTGGAGAAAGGACTGCTTACCTAAATACCAATTCCAACACCATCATTTCCCACTGCACCATCGAAATCCATGGTCCACAAACCTTCTTCTTCTTCTTCCAAATGCTGAAATTCTGTTGGCTCTTTTTTTCCCGTTTGCTATCCATTACCTTCAGCTGATTTCTCCACGGTGTTTTTTTGTTCTCGTCGTTCTTTCTTCAAAACTTCTCTGAAATTTTCTACTATTTCTGGAATACTTTCTGCTTCTACTAACTGACTATCAACATCATTAAAACTATCTGAAACAAAACAAAAGATTCTAGATCTGTATGTACATAATTAATTGGATGATTAATGGGTTTCTCCTTGCTTGTAATCATGTATTTTATTTTGTATTCCTGATACAGTTTCCTCATTTGGCCAAACATAGGAATCGTTGCATAGGAGAAATCTAGTTGTAGTGTCCCTTTCAATTTTGTTGCCCACGACCTAGAGAGAAGCATGCCAAACCTGGGAGGAATATCCACTAGAACAATATCCATCAAATCATTCTTCTTTGGGATTTGATCCATACTCACAACCAAGTCTTTGATGAACCTGATACATCTTACTCTGCTGGAGTCAAACGAATAGAGATCATGGTATTTCCGGGTGACGTCCAAACCCAGCTTATCCATGATAGCCTTGGTCATGAGATTGTGAGAAGCTCTGGAATCGAACATGGCATTATGTAACACAAAATCATGCAATCTTAAACTGATATAAAAAGGTCGCACATAATTATCTAGAGACTCACCATTCAATGCTGGCCCAAAAATCATTTAGGGTTTTGATCATCTTCGACATTCACCATATCAGACATTAGATCACAATTCAAAATTTTAGAAACTTGCCCTTTATAACTATTGTTCTTCATTATTTCAGTCAAGGGAATGGATACCTTCAATTTAGAAATTTCATTCTCTAAAATAAAAGTGGAAGTATTTTCTACCTCTTTGACTGGGATTTCTTTCTTTACCTTTTCTCTCGATACAATTTGCTGATTTGATTTTTTTGTTGATGGTGATTTGCTGCTATCAGGATCAAGTGCCTCTTTGCCTTTCTTTTGTGCAACTGATGAATCATTCTTTGATGTTGAAACTTCCTTCCTCTTCTGAATTAGGTTAACTGGCACATCTCTATTTCTTAGAGAATATTGTCGCTGCTGAGCAGACAGAGCATTCATATAGCCTCTTTGATGCTCATCTGATTCTTCTTCCAAAACTGTGTCACTTGCTAGAATGAAATCCGCGTCTTTGTGTGCAGCTGAACTTTCCGCATACTCGTCCTCTTCAGTAATGTAAATAGGCAAATCATCAGGAGTAAAGAAGTGGTTCTCTTCCCCTATTACCTTCCCTTCCTCATCAAACTCCGGTCCATGCACAAAATTTTGCTGCAGAGGTGGCTGTACTAGCTGTTGTGATATCTGATCTTGGGCTCGCTGACCTCTCTGCCTTATTCTATATTGTGACTACTGCTAGCCACGGAAGTTAGGATTTCTAACTTGTGGCTCAAGTTTGTCGAGTTTCACCCTTTCAAGAATCTGCTCTACCTTCTTGAGTAATTGATCCATCGAGGAAGACTCTTCCTTTACTGCGACCTTCTTTTCTGCTTTTGCTCTAGCCCTCTTGGTTAGCAGATTTGCTTCAATGCTGATCGCGATTCTTTGGATGTCTTCCATTGTGGCCGGCTCTCTTTCTCTTAGTTGATAAGCCATCTCAACATCAAAACCATTCAGAAACTTTATCATGGCTAGTCCCACAGGTGGCCTTAGATGATCGGGAATTTCATTATAAACAAAATTGAATCTAATGCAGTAGTCTTGGACTGACTCACCAGAGTTTCGTTTGGTTTGTTCATATTCAGCCAGAATTTGAAGAGGATTCTTTTTCACTTCCCAGCGGTCTAAAAATTGTCTTTTCAGTTCGGCCAAGGTAGCGATATGTTCAACCGGCAAACCTTTGAACCATTTCCTAACTTCGCTGGCAAATGTCTGTACAAAGAGTCTCATTGTCACATTCTCTGCATCGATATCATGAAGGTCACAGAAATCTGCCATTCTGTCCACATGCTGCTGAGAGGTAATGCTGTTGGGAGCGCCATCAAACAAAGGGATTTTGCTTTGATAATCTACGGGCATATCATCTAAAACTTGAGGCAACACAAGAGGTGTAAAACGGGTAGCAATCACTCTTGGTGGGTTTGGTCTCGGAGGTGTTGGAGGAGTGTGTGCAGTTTGTAGGGAATTAACTATTTGAGTTTGAAGCTGTGTCACATTATAATTATTAATTGACCGGTTAGCCCTTTCAGTTTCTAGGTCTACAAGAAACTGTGGATTGGGGATAGTAGAGTCAACAGCCCTTTCGGATTTGGTCTCAAACAACAATATTTCAAACTGTTAATCAAAATCAAGCTCTTCAAGATACTCAAAAATGTCGGGACATGAATGGGATTTGAACACAGGAGTTATAGAGCTCTCTTGACGAAGAAGTCTTGGAATCAAATTGGGGTTTTTGTAGATATCGGGAGGATCTGGATCTGGATTAGCTCTGATATATCTTCTTGAAGCTAGCATGCTATTTTCAAAGAATCAAAAGGACATGAACAACTTACTTAGCCTATCAAATCCTAAACTTATCATCCAGAAGCTTAGAATTATCAAAAGCATGGGGTGTTTGTAGGTTAAGCCTGCCGTTTATGAAACGAAGAAGACTAACGAACAAAGAATTCCGTCCCCAGTATGGTCGCCACTATGTTAGCACCTAAATCTACCTTAGGCTGAATGTTATCGGGAAATCTAGTGTCTATGTAGAGCTGCTAGTCCCACTAAGACTGGTAGCTATCTTAGAAACAAACAAACTAAAACTACTTTTGCTTTCCTTTATGATAAGTAAATAAGAGGGAAACAAAGGACACCAACCTCAATCTTGCACTTGGTTCCTCGTTTGATTCCTCTCCCTTCTAATAGATCTTTGCCACTCGCTTCATTGTCTACCCGGCTTCAAAGAGCACCTATGGAATCAAAGCAACATAACACTACCCAAGAACAGAGATCTACAATCATAAACAATATAGGACCAGATGTATATTGACCACACAAAAGCATATATTATTAAACATACAAGAATGTGGAGGAAAAATTGAATAGCTTTATTAATATCAAGAAAGAGCAAAGAGGATTACAACCAATTGTTCTGACCTAGCATCATCCTCTCAGCAAGAAGCCCTTCTTCACCTAATGAAAAGCTTAGATCACCCAACACTATGATGTTATAGCAAGAAACCAACAACACTTCCTTACAAGATACAAAATTCCAGCCTTTGGATCTCTGGGATGAGGGAGCCATATATAGATGTTTGCAAGGGGGCGAGTCAGCTTCTAGGATTTGATTAGTGTCCTCTCACTGATAGTTCTTGATTCCACTTGGAGAATGATGATCTCTTACTCATCCCTGGGTGAATTCAGAGAGGCAAGCATCACAGGAGAAGTTTCTGGAAGATTCCATGATCTTCCAACTCGCATACTGCCTCTGCCATTTGTCCACCCTTGCCCATCACACCCCATAGAAGGGATTTTCAATATGCATCGCACCTCCTGTGTTCATTTAGGTGGGATGCATCACACTTTGACCATGGAGCAGGTGAGATGGTCCAGTTTTGACCAGTTCTGAGTAGTTTTTCATGGAGAACTTCTGGGAGATGATGTAATCAGCTGACCTTGTTCTTTTAGGGGATGAAACAAAACTTTTAGGGACTTAGGAGCCCTTGGTTTATGGACATATATGATTGGGGTTGCAGTGCCCCAAAATTTCTATAACAGTTGCCCCCTAAAGCATGAGGTCGTTAATATTTTGATGTCGGGTTAAATGCTTTATCATGAGGATCCGAAGTTTTTCAAGCTGGAAGGCGACCTGTAATAAGATACAATACAATATATCATCTTCATAATATTTTTCATTGCCTGGCTGAGTCTGGCATTCCCATACTCACCTTTATAAATTCATTTTCATGTACATAGGACAGACAACCGTTTGTGTACAGACTGATGATTCTGGTAGAGCCATCATCCCTTAGCTTGGATGATTATCTATGCAGTAATGATGTACATTTGATGTCTTTATTTTCCTGAATATATATTGCAGCCTGGATGGATGAAACTAGATCCGGGTCTTCAATCTCATTCGATCTTCACTCATAGTACAAGTCGATCCATGTGAAAGATGTTCTGGAGTCGAAAATGGAAAGACATTGCCTGATTACCAGCCAATGATGTAAGCTGTTAACAGGCACGAGAGGAATCACTGATAATGATGATGACCCTCAAGGTACTACAGTACAATTCGCACGGTGTGAAAAAATGGACTTGGCGTCGAACACCATGCAAAATCTTTTGGTTGAAGGCCAATGATGAAAACCTGTCGCTGGAAGTGAGAAACTTGCCATTGAGGCATGCAAGCTTCAAAGTACTGAAAGGGTTGTTCCTAAATCGACTTCCTAGATAATGAGCTGATGTCGACCTTATGGCCTGACATGCTAGTCAGTCCTAGGTTTCCTTTTCTGATGCCTTCTTTGAGTGGTTCAACCGTCAGGAGATGGTTTTTTCCGCGTATCCATATGCTGGTATGGATTTCCAGGGTGACCCAGATTTGGTGCTGCCAGCTGGCGAGCAGTGGGGAGTTATCGATAAATTTTCAGACCATATCTCTATTTATTGTTTCTTTTTATAATGTTCTTACGCTTTCTTCTATCAAGACTAATAAAAACTCATGTGCTCATGCAGATGTTGGACCAGTTTGGCCAGTAGTACGCCCGAGAGAGCCAGCTACCGCTCCAGAAGGAGAGGCTGTGGGAAGGGCTATCCTTCGTGACCTTGATGTGGCTGAGAATCTTTCAGCATTGCAGGATCAGGTTGAGGGCCTCACTCTTGGTATTCCGGATGTGAGGACTTACGAGCTGCCCCTGAGGTTGTAGCGACATACTACTAGTGTGCCGAGTCGATGGACTAGGCTTTTATGCATGATTGCACAGGTGGTGACATGTTATCACCAGCATCATTAGATTAGGGTGCCCCCTAGTATTTTGAGTTTTGGGTCATCTGACCAATTTTGTCTTAGTTACAGAACATTATGTGTAAACCATAAGCATTTATATATATTTTTGATTTTTGGAGCTTTATTTTGGTTAAGTTAAATGATCCTGATGCAAATATGGATGAAATTCTTCTTTCTATAGATGTTGCAAATGTCTATCTAACACATAATTTGCCAATTAGTCTGTTAATGTGTTTAAATTTCTATCAATATGCTGGTATTGAATAGAATCAAACTGCCTTTCCAAAATATTGACCCTTAGGAACATGCGATAGATAGCTGGATTTCAGACAGAGTAGATACCAGTGAGTTGTAGGATGACGAGTTGTGAGTCTAGCCTGACGACAAGTCAGTGTATGCCATGTGTGATGGCATCAGAGAATAGTTCTATCAATGAGCTATATTCAGCGATGTTATTTGTTGATCGACCAATACATACCCCTCTAAAACTTACTAACTCGCCGCTTGGATCAAAAATGGCCTAGGTCGTAGAAGATAGGTTCTGCGAACTACGACTCGCTCCGTCAGCATACCCAACAAATGATTCCCATAGGTTTGACATCTACAACACATGTGAAAAGTGGGTTACCTGACCAAAACAATTACCCTTAGCAAAAACAAAAATGTAACAAAAGCATAGGGGTTACTACACTGAATCATGCGTAGTAACGCTTAAGGTACAACCCGTTATGGGGTTGCGCCAGTGGAATCCCATCATAATCCACTAACTCATAGGCTCCTTTTGCTAATACATGCTTAACAATATAGGGTCCCATCCACAAAGACTTGAATTTTCCTGCTCCCAATTTAACGGATTCCTGGTTGTAAAGTAAGACCAACTCACCTTCTGAGAAGACACAAGGTTTGACATTCTTATCAAACTGTGCCTTGACTCGTTTCTTATGGGCTTCGTTAGCCAAAGTGGTGTCACGATGGGTTTCATCCAACTGAATTAGTTCCAAGAAACAAGCCTCCTCTTCTGATGTTCCGGGGAGAAGGTCAACTGCGAGTTTGAGGGATGAGGTTTCACACTGAACTGGTAAGGTTGCTTCTAGGCCATACACTAGTTAAAATGGTGTAAGCCTAGTCTCATTCCTTACCGATGTTCGGTATGCCCACAAGGCTGAGTACAGGATCAAGTGCCAACTCCTTTTGTGGACTCTAATCATCCTTCGCATCATCTGCTTTAGGACCTTGTTGATTGCTTCAACCTGTCCGTTGGCCTACGGGTAATATGGAGTAGAGCTGTCGTGGGACAACCCCAATTTGGCAGCCAATTCAATCATCATGTGATTGCGAAAATGCGATCCATGATCTATGACTATAGCCTGTGGAACGATGAATCTGGTGACTACATGATTGAAAAACAAAAGGGTATTCGTTTCGCCAGTGTTGTCTAATGTAGGCATCGCCTCGGCCCATTCGATAAAATAGTCTACTGCGACTATGATATACCCATGCCCCTCGGTGGGGTTACATGTCATGAAATCTATGCCCCATTTGGCGAATGGCCCAACAACAACTACTGCCTGTAGTGGTGCGGGTGGTCTTTTGGTTTTGCTATCAAAAATTTGACACGCATGGCAACTTCAGACTGTGGTTATGCAATCTTTGAACATTGTTGGCCAGAAGTATCCTGCTCATAAATGTTTTTGCACCATAGCGTAACCAGATTGATGCCCCCCACACATGCCTGAATGGCAGTCATTCAAGAATTTTTCGGCCTCCTCATGGGTGAGGCACCTCCTCAAAACTTTATCAACACCACGACAGTAAAGCATGTCACCGACGATCATGTAGTCTTTTGATTGGTATCGAATATGTCTTTGTTTCGAGCGAGAGTTATTAGACCTATATTTTAGGGTTTGGAGATAGATGATTATATCTCCGTACCACAGATTGCTTGAAGATATCAGAAACAAAGCTTCATCCACAATGGTTTCTTCGGATGTTTCATCGTTGGATGACGATGGGAGATCGCATATTAATTCCGTGAAAACCAGGGATTTCTTCGATTTGGATTTTACAAATTCCAGATCAAACTCTTGGAGAATTGCTATCTATTTTGAATATTTTCACCTTAGCAACTGCCGCGACAAGATGTAAGTCATTGGGTTGCAATCTGACAAAATGGTAGTTTTTCGAAAGAGGACATAATGTCGAAATCTTTGTCACTTGAACAGCCGCGAGAGCTAGCTTTTCAACATAGGAATACTTGCTTTCTGTTTCATTTAAGTTTCTACTCAAATAATGTATAGGATGTTCAATTCCATCGTCTTCTTGAACTAAAACCATTGCGATGGTTGTATCCGCTGCAACTAGATACAGGTTAAAGTCTTTTTGATAATCAGGAGTGTACATTAATGATGCTTTTATTAGAGATTCCTTTAAAGCATCAAAGGAAGCTTGCGTGAATTGATCCCAAACAAAGGGTACTTCTTTTTTCAGTAGACATGTATAACCTTTAGCAAGTTCGACGTAATTTGGAATGAACCTCCTCAGAAAGTTTGCTTTCCCTTGGAGTTTCTGTATCTGAAGCAAATTTGCAGGTGGAGGCAAATTTACGATTGCCTAAACCTTGCATGGGTCGAGACAAATCTTGTCCTTTGAGACTACAAATCCAAGCAAACAAATTGAACTGACACAGAACACACATTTGTGTGGATTGAGTTGTATCTTGTAGTGTCCGCAGCGTAGAAATATCGCTCTTAAGTGCTACGGATGATCGGTCCATCTTCGCGAATGAGCTGGAAGATCATCCAGATATGGTTGAACGATGTTTTTGATGTCATGGAAGGCATAATTCATTGCCCTCTGAAATGTAGCCCCTACGTTCTTTAAACCAAAGGGTAGCTTGCGATACGCAAATGTGCCCCACGGACAAATAAATGCAGTCTTCGACTAGTCCTATGGGCGAATATTTATTTGATTGTACCCAGAGAATCCATCCATAAATGAAAAGATTTCACATCCGGCGCATTCATCAATTATCTGATCAATAAAGGGTGTAGGGTAGTTTTCTTTCGAACAAGCTTGATTTACATCCCCATAATCGACGCACACTCTAATCGTTCCTTGTTTCTTCATTACAGGAACAATATTCGATACCCAAATAGTTAGAGGAACCGGGTAAATAAAACCAGCATGGAGAAGTTTTTCAACTTCTGCTTTGATGGTAGCGACTTTCTTGGGGTGCACCTGCCGTAGCCATTGTCATACTGGTTTGACATCTGGATACATCTTGATTTCATGTTCAACTATACTGGAGTTGATGCCTGGCGTTTCATCATATGACCAAGCAAAGACATCTCTAAATTCATGAAAAAGAGCTTCATATATTTCCAGTTCTGAAGGACAACAGCATTTTCCAACATAAATATTCTCTACAACATCTATTTTGGTCGAGATATTTATGGCGATAATCTCTTCAATATTGGACAACTTTCGCTCAGAGTTCACCATGTTTACAGTATTTGATAGGAAATCAAAAACTGAAGGATGTTGTAGGTCATCAGGAGTATCTTCTTGACAATCCGGAAGATGGTAACGATGATGGTGATCTTCCCATGGTGCCCCATCAATTAACTGAACAATTCCTTCATCTGTGTAATATACTTGCGACCAAAGATCTGAAGGGGTGCCATATTCCTTAGACCTATCTATCCAAACGCTTGATAAGCATTGATTTGGGCTTGCCTCCCATGCCAAAAACATTGATTGCTACAATATTTATGTTGGGCTTGGAGGCAACACTTGCAGATGATCCATGCTCATATCGTTTTCTGAGATCTTTTGAATAGAAGATATCATATTGCAGGTTCCTACCGTTTCCACTTCCGCCAGATTGATTGGAGGTGGTAGGGAAAAAATCCCCATTAATATAAGGTCTTTTAGTAGGCCTACTCCGATATTTTGAAGCGAAGGGGGGCTTCCATGGATCATCGAAATGCTTCCCGTAACCTGGGAACTATTGGGGAGAAATGTTTGTTGGTCAACGATCGTAATTCCCCATTGAAAGGGAAATGAAATCTTCCTGAAGTAGGTCGACACAACTGCAGCCATAGCATATATCCATGGTCTTCCTAGTAGTTTTTTGTAGTCGAGGTTTCCGTCGATTACTTCAACATCTATTTCTACTGTTTCCCCCCCTAGTTCAACTTGCAAGTTACTTAAAATCCCATATGGGGTATATGTTTTTCCATCAAATGCTTTTAATGTCATCGAAGATCGTGACAAGGTTGGAGATCAAAAAGTTTTCTAGCAACTCATCGACATGATACATGTAGATTCCCCTTCATCAATAATTGTTTGGTGAATAGTTTTGTTGAGGGCTTTCACTTGAATGAGGAAAGCTAGTTGAGCTGGTAACTGAGGATCATATCCTTTGTGATTAAAGGACACAAGATTAGATTCCTTTGGGTCAATCCCACCTATTGCTGATAATAAATCTTGCTTTTGGGAGGGGCAATTTTGGAGTACCTCAAGTGTCGACATAGCGGATGGCAATTGGGCAAGATCTTCCAATATATTATAATGTTGTGCTGCTCTAGCACGAGGATTAGAAGTCGACTTGTGTACTACTCCCTTCGGCGGTTTTATTGTTAGCTCTCGAATGATAGGTGGCACAACTTCAGTCGAAGTTGTTGTAGAAATAATAGGTTGATCGTTATCCTTGTTGTTCGACAGCTGTGGATTCCCGTAATCTTTATTCCTTGTCGTTATCAAAGAATCATTTTGTTGCTTCAAAATTGACAACATTAGTACTTGGGATGAGGAAGCATTATCACTGCCAACCAGATTTGTTCCTGGGTTCGGAAACGGATTAGTTAATACTGCCGAGGTTTTTGAATTCTTGAAGAATATTTTAATCTCCGCCTTATATGGGCAATCTTTTACCCAATGATCCTCATCACATATAAGACATGGGCGACTTGGTTTATTATCCTCGGAAGGGTTTGCAGAAGATTTTTCAGGTGATGATTCATCTTGTTTATTCTTCTTCCCTTTGTTTTTCTTCTTGCCTCCTAGTTGCTTGGTTTCTTTGCCTTTTTCAGTTGAGACGGCATTTACTTCCGAGGCGAGAAGTTCCTCATTTTCATTTTGACTAGAAATCTTATGGGCCTTTTTAGATGTAGCCTTTGTTGATTTCGTGCTTTTCGTGCCTGTTATCACTCGGGTGTTCCCTGGCTCCTAAGGAATACGGCCGAGGTAACCACTAACCAATCTTTTAGATGCAGGTCCTAGCCTACCTGCAACTAGATAGGGCTCTCTCTTTATAATTTAGCTTTGTTTTGGTGTAATTTCAGGCTAGTTATGATGTACGAAGTTTTGTTTTAACTATGGTTGGATGATGATTTCAAACAGAACAGGTATGCAGTCTTCAGAATAGCTTAGACTATTGGGAAATGGACTCAATAATTGTATATTACTGGAAGTTCTTGTTGGAAATGATAATGCTACAGAGCTAGACAGGCATCCATGAAACAATTTTTCAAATCTGGAGATTATGGAATGAAATCAGGGAATGAAAGTCAGTTAAGGATCTTTCACCATGCTGCTAGAGGGAAGTTGTGAGAATATTATCTAGGAGAAATTAAGAATTCCTAAATAGCATCCATAATGAGAGAATCAATGCTAACATGAGCAAACAAGAATTCATATTTGTGACTAATTCTGAAGAAAACATAGTTAGTAATAGAGATTGAGCTGAGGGTGCATTCAAACAAATCCTGAGCTATTCTTCTTCTCTACTACTAAATCATGTAACATATGTGAGTTTTGTAAACACAAAAAGGAAACACACAGTTTAGAAAAAACTTATTGTTCCACAAAATGACACAGGAATTCTGTAACAGAAAGCAGTTCATCAGCTTCACATCCAGACAGTGTAGAAAGCATGAACTCCACCATCACTTTGTATTATAAAGTCTGAAAATTTACAGCGCAATTCTTCAAAGAGAAAATCACCAACCCCAAATACATATTATGGGGAGGTATATATACAAGAAATGAGATAGAAAATATCTAAATGATGAGTCTTCAGCTCATAACTTCTTTTACCAATTCTGAATAACACTAAATGAGAAAGTAAATGCCAGAGTAAATAAGAATGGGCTAGCTGTCCATTTTGTCAGATATTTTGACTTTCTGGGCTGAGTGAGTCGGTTGCTTTGCTGCGCATTCATTCTACGCCTTCTGTCTTTTCGTTGCTTTGTCGCTATGCCGCTGCTTAGGCTTTGTTACAGTACTTGGTTACCTTTGCCTTTAACGAGCTGGAGTCATCACCGTCTGCTGACTTTTTGCTGTTATCTTTCATTTGACAGGTGGACTAAGCTTGTGAGTTCGCTGAATTGGTTGACCTGTAGTTGGTCAAAAGAATTAATAAACAAAATCACCTGAGCAACGTCTCTATCATCCCTTTCCACCAATCCTCTGTAGGTAGCTGATGCCTTTGTATCTTTATCAGTGTTTCATCAGCTTCAGTGTATCTATGAAAAGTAGGCTAGACTTCAAAAAGGTGGTTGATTTCATGTTCAATGTAGAACAGATTTTCAAGTTTATCATAGACACTTTGTCAAAATGGAGGCCCTGTTTCTTCTGACGTACTTGAGGACGCTGTGATTTGATTGGAAGCATAGTTGTTCACCCTGTTGGAATAATGCTCATGTGATAGTAGTCTTCCAGTGCTAGTTACCAAACTTGGCAGCCCTCTGCTCTGCAATGCTGTGATCTTTGTTCTAAATTCATTCACCTCTGTCTACATTTCTTGGCATTTTCTCTCCAGGGTCTGCACAAAATTCCTTAGGGTCAACACCCTCTTGATTAGTGAGATGGTATCAGTCCTACTCCTGATACCTATTGCTGCTAACTGATCTTTGGTACGAGTGTTAAGGACCTGGATCATCCTATTGGCTAGCTCAGGCATATTTCCTAAAGATGCTCTAGCCTTTTGATTTTCAAACTAAGCTAAGCCTATCAAATCCATTTGTTCATGAATGGTTTCAATGAATTGCCATTGGTCTGTAAATGATTGTCCAATCTTGGCCCACATAATTTTCTTGATATCAGTTAGAGTTTTATCAAAAGTGAGCTCTTTCTCTAGTTCCTTTATTCTTTTTTCTAAGGTTTTCACTTCTCTTGCCTTCTCGGCTACATCCTGTTTTGACTTGTCATATTTTTCCTCAATTTTGGCCAAATTTTCTTTGGCCTCTTTCAATTCTGCCATTTGTACCTCAAGAGCTTGTATTTCTTTCATCATATTCTGGATGCTTAGGCTGGTCTCCTACTCTACTGCTGCTGTTGTTGTTGCTGGAAGTGGTGCTGAACTTGAGGTGCCTGATTCTGATGCCTGACCAGTGGGAGGAACTGTTGTGGTGGCCAAGGGAGGAGAAACTGTAAGAATCTGTGCTATTTGAATTGGTTGAGAGGCCAACTCTACCTGTTTTGCTTTCAAAGATGCGTCCAAGGCACTCTCTGTTTCTATCAACCTTTTGTGTAAGGTCATAAGCAAAGCTACCACATCCTGCTCTTATTTTTGTTGTGCTACCTCTGTGGTTTGAGGATGGATTGTAGCTGGCATCTTGATTTGTTTTCTAAGGGCTGTTATGTCTTCGTCTTTCTTCCTTATCAAGGCCTGAGTGCCTTTTGGATCTTGAGGATCATGCCCCAGCTCTATAATGATCTCCTCCAAGGACTTGATTCTATTGTCCTTGGCTTGTGATGAAGATTTCTCCAATTCCAACTGGGCAGAAGTATCGTGCAGAGAGTTTTGCAATCTATGGGCCATCAATGTTTTATCTGCCAATGTAGAATATACCATCTCCCCGGTCTGCTTGTGCAATTCAATCTGGTCCATCAGATGGATGTCTTTGGAGAAGCTAATTGTGGTTGCTGCATTACAGGTCTAAAATGACTGAGAGTCATTTTCCCTTCATGGATGTCATAGGCTGGTATTAGCCTTTGCTGATTGTTGGGTGCCATCCTCAACAGCTAGTTATAGAGTTGGTATCTCACTGGCTCATTTCTAGCTTTGATATCCGTGAATGCTTTTTTGATGTCGGAGCCCTGTCTGCTCTATTGCCTAGTGGATGTAACCTCCACACCTTGTTGTCTCTCTCGCTCCTGCTGAAAGGAGCTGGCCGATGTCTCCATGCTTGGGGGAATTTGTTGTTCAGTTGGCCCCTCTGGTATTTCTTCCTTTGAAAAAGGATTCAATCTCTATCTTTTTCCTCCTTGTTGCTCTGTGGATGTGTCTGGAGGTGTTTCTTCTTGTCTATCCCTTTTCTTTGCTCTCTCTTCATTGGCAAGAGTTTGTAATACCAATATTTCAGCTGCCTTTTCTTGAGTAGAAGCATCTTGCCCTTGAACTTGTTCATCTGTAGAAGCGGGCCGGTCTGCCATTGTTTCTTGCTGTTCCAAATTGTGCACTTGTTCTTCTGAATGCCGCACCTCTTTACCTTTATCTGTTGCTGCTGGTGGGGCCCTTACTTGGGTAGTTTGCTGGGAAGCCGTGGTGGATGAGGTACCTTCTCCAAGGTACTGAGGGGCTGTAAAAAAACACCTGCCCAAAAGATTCCACGTCAACTGCTTTTTCAATATTTTTAATTGCCTTTTCTGCTAATTCTTCCTCAGAAAGTTCTTCAACTAGTGTGCCCTCTACCCACTCTTGTTGATTAGCATATTGTTCAATTTGAGGGATACTGCAGTGGTCATAACATGCAAACCTGTATTTGACTCTTCTAAGGCTTATAAAGTGATTGGGGTCATATGGTGCCCAATAGAAGCTTGTTTTTAACAACAGAAACTTTTTCAACATCTTGTCTACCTCTTCCCAGGCTTCTTCTCTCTTATTGAAAATAAATGGGCCCAATTGATGTCTTATTTTGAGCTGTGCCTTTTTGCTTTATCATAGAATATTTGAATTACCAAATTGCCGAAAGTATTCCAAGGCAAAGAGTCTCATAGGGACATATTTTGGCAGTCTGTAGGGGGCTAATTCACAGCCATAGATCCTGATTACTGTGTGGTCTTGGTAGAAATACCAGTCACCAACGCTGTAGCTTTTGGAAAGTTGTAGAATCTTTTGCATATCATCAGTGAGTCTAGGAAGAGGAGTGCTCACCAGCAAGGAAGAAGTTGGGTATATAAATAGGTCAATAAATTCACAGTAGGTGTATGGAGAGTAATAAACATGGTGGCAGACTGATGACCAAAATATTACAGACCTTCGCCTCCCGTTAGCATCCAATTTTTTGAGGAAAACTGGGAAACTATCAAGTTGATAGTTCAACAGCAAATGATATATGTAGGAGTATTTGAATACCCTTTCTCTTTCCAGGTTCATGAATTGCTCATGAATTTTATCAGCTATAAAGGTGGCATAATCATACTGGATAGCAAGGGGCTGTCCCGGAGCAAACATAGACAGCATCACCAAGACTGTCTCATCAACAAATTCACTGGTATTTAATCCTAAGATGGAGGATATCATGTCCACCAGCATTCTTCATGTTTCATTAAACCAAACATGCAGATAAGGAGGAGGTTGCCGGGGCTGACAATCTGGTTGCATGAACAGCTGGGCAATTCTTGTGATCTCTGAATTAGACAGCTTGGCACCCTGATCAAGCAGAAGCTTCATGGATAGAGGAGCCAGAGGTTTAGTTGGCTCAAAGTTTAGCATCTGGTTTATGGCTTGAGGGGTGATATGAAACAAGACAGTCCCAAATGGAGCCAAAACTACTCTTTGAGTGGGCTCATAATTTTCACAGCATTGATGGATAAAGTTCGGGAATACATTTACTTGTGGGAGATAATAAATTGGCATATTGGACTCCCAAATACCCAGGACATTAGCATTGCTTCTATGTCTTTTCCTTATCTCACAAAAAGTTTCAATGTGATATTTGTTGCACAGTTCCACTGTTTCCTTCATTTGGTAATCCCTGTCTGCAAGGGGCAGCCACTCCAAGCTCTTATGTGTTGCATTCAATGGGGAAATATTTAAAGCCACTGGAGCCTCCATGATCAACAATGTTTACAATTGGATTTTGAGTTTGTGTGTCAACAGGACACAAGGTGCTGGCAATAGGATTTTAGCAAGATTGCTGCAATTTGAGTTCAATAAAAAGGTGGTCTTAATGAGTGACACTATTAGGGGCAACAGAGTTTGTAGAGTCTTTTAATGATGAAATTAAAAGGCAGTGAAAGAGGAGTGGCCTCAGCAGGTGCTCTTGGTGGTTTTGCAGGCAGGGGCGAGCTCAATTTCAAATTGCAATGGATAGATTGGCTGATGGATATAGAATAAGCAGGTTTTGCCCGGAAAACACGGTCAAACAATAAGTTGGGGCATAGAGAGTTGAGGGAACAGTGTATTGTGGTTAAGTTTAACTCTCTCAGTGATTTTAACAGAGAATTTATGCAGGAAAAAACAAGTTTTGCGGGTGACCGACAGATAAATGCCTGTTTTCCGAGATTTTTACGCGAACTGTAGTTGCAGGTGGCGCAGAGGAGGTCAAGTTTGCAGCTTGGATTCCTTTAGGTGGCAGGTTGGGGCTATGGCGATTAACTCGTTGTAAAATGCATGCACAGTTTTCACAGACAAACCAATGAAAATACGCGAAAAACAATGATTTTGATGACTTTTAAACAAATTTGGGCTTTCTTGGACTTTTTGGCGCTTTTTATGCTGACATCATCATGACGTAGGTTTTGTTGCGTAGCGGGTATGGACAGTGACGTGGCAGCCGATGTGGGTGGTGATATGGCAGAATGATTAGGTAGACACGTTAGATGGAACAATGACATGGGGACTGACATAAGTGTCGACATGGTGTATGACGTGGGCAGCGGGAACAAAAGGCGGTAAATGGTTTTATCAGACCGCCTTTGGTACGGGGGCAGTATTCGTCAGAGCGGCTCCGATGCAATCAAACGAGGGCATGTGTCTTTTGTACGACGGTAAAAACCCCATGCTATCAGGTGTTAACTCTCGCACGTCGGGGCCATTCCGAAATCAGTGAGGGCCGTCAGATCTGGGAGGGCGGATCGAAGGGTTAACGGGATGGCAACCTGCAGGCACGTTATGGCGCGGGGGCCCACTCAAATATTAAAATGATAATGCACAATGGGGGGTTGCAAACTTTGGTAAATGCAAACTTATGAGTTTATGTGTGGGCGGGGAAAAATAGTTTAATGTATAGTAAAGCATTTAAACACCAAACTATATAAAATGAATGCAGAGGGGTAAAATGGGGAAAATTACATGCGTAGAGGGGTAGGTATAGGCTATTAACCTAACCAGAGGTCAGATTAATCCTAGATTTAGGACGCAGATGGGTTGATAATAGTCCCAGATGGAATTTTACTTCCCAAAAATATATTTACATAGCTATAGTGCTATAGGGTAGGATATTTAATATTTTTTGGGGTTTTTTATATAATTTTTGTAGAAATAGGGATGGGGGACTTGTTAGGGAGCTATAAAATAGAATTAGAAGTTCATATGATTTTGTGAAGTGAAAGTGTAGGGGAAAGGTTAGGTTTAATAAATGAAACTTAGACATAGGAATTGCATGGGATGTGGAGAAATGATTTTTACACAAGAAATGTGGCTTCTTTTCATTTAGGAAAGCCAAAATTGACTTGATGTTTTACAAAAATGAAGTGAAAATAGGACTAGTTGGGGAAATCCCAAAGTCCTCAAGGGGTATTAGTAAGCAACTTTTGAGGGGTAGTGAAAGGGAGTTAGACATGCTTCCAAAGTTCTGCCACCAAACAACTGCTTTGATACTTGTGTTATTGATAAGATTAGCTTTCTTTGATAAGACAGAAACTGATGATGACCTTGCTTCTGCAACCTCAAGCTACCTACCCAGCCTAATACACGTAGCATTTTTTCTTCCTTTTGATTGGGTGCACTTAGACTTGCAAACCCTGATTATCCTCTTTTCCTTTAACTGCCCTCCTATCTAAATCTACCCTTATTGCTTCCAAGGGCCCAGATTAAGCAGTTGGGCTCCTTAATTTCTCTACCTAGCTACTGATCTGCCAATCTTAAACTATTTGGACAGATGCTTTTTCTCTATTCTACAACAAAAATTTAAACATGGCATGGTCTAGATTGAACTGTTGGGCCACCCATCAATTGTGATAAAGAACAATACCTACACATCCATCTGCATATGAAATATGGAACCTTTGCAGCATCAAAGATGAACATATTTGGCCTTTCCACTGTCAATCATGAAAAATGAAACCTATTGGTATAGGAACCTAACAGTGGCTCCACTTGGGGATGGCTTTTCCTGGTGAAAAGCCAAGAACAAAAGGTCAGATGGCCTTATTTTTCAATTCTTGCTGTAGATTGAAACCTCCTTCTCTTGGAGAGCATTGATCTGAATCCCGGTAACCTGTGTGCAGTATCTCTTGAGCTGATCTGCTGTGAAATCACAGCTGTGTCTTTGCTGGTTTTTCTGAGTATTTATCATCATTTTTATACTTCCTAAGTCCTTTTATTGATCCTCTGTTGTAATTTCAAAATATACATCAAAAGTGATGTAATTGTTTGACCTTCTCCTCAAAATCTGCTACATGTTGTTCCTTATCTAATTGCTGTAAATGGAAACTGCTGGACATACAAATATTTATGTACAATAATAAAGTCATGTTATGATGATCAAAGGGATTCAAAATAATGCTTGAGCATTTGCCCATTGACTGGGTCTTCCTCAGTATTTTTGCTATCCACACTCTTCAGAAAATAGGTGTTATTACCTTGTACAGCTTGAATAACATAAGGTCCCTTCCATAGGAAATCAAATTTTCCATGTTTCCCTTTATCTTCCCTCCTTGAATCCCATCTCAGCACTTTGTTTCCTATGAAGAAATCTTCAGCTTTTGTTCTTTTGTCAAAAATCTTTTTCAACTTTTCCTGTATAACTTGGGTTCTTTGATATACTTCTTTCCTTGTCTACTGCAAGTGAATAGTTTGATTAATCCTTCTTTGAATATCATTAGGCTCTGCCTGTATTTCTTGCAGCAACTTGATCACAGGGATTCCCAAGGATGAAGGGAATTTTGATTCCATTCCATAAACCAATTCATATGGACTTGTACCAATGGATCTTTTAGTAGTCAATCTGTCTGCCCACAGTGCATTTACAAGTTTTTTATGCCAATTTTTTTTGTTCTCCTCCAAGATATTTTTGATAATGTTGATGAGGCTTTTGTTAGATGATTCATCTAGGCCATTACCTTGAGGGTAATAAGCTGTGGAATGGCCTAAATTAATATGGTATTTGCGACAGAAGTTGATCATTATTTTGGATTTGAATGTAGTAGCATTGTCTGTAATAATCTTTTCCGAACAGCCAAACCTAGACAGGATATTGGTTTCTAGAAATTGCATGATGATTAAGTCATTGGCTTGCCTACAAGGGATGGCTTCTATCCATTTGGTAAAATAGTCTGTGTCAATCAAAATCCACCTATGTTGACCAGAAGAGGAGGGATGAATTTCACCTATGAAGTCTAAACCCCATTGTTGAAATGGTTTTCAGTTGAAATAGGTTTGAGGGGTAAGGTAGCAACTTTCTTTTGCCTTCAAATATTTGGCACTTATGGCAAGACATTACAAATTTTTTCACATCAGCAAACAGGGAGGGCCAATAGAATCCATCCCTTAGGATTTTATCAGCTGTTGACTTCCAGTACAAGTTTCCACCACAGTCCCCTGCATGAAATTCCTTCATAAGATTGTGAGTTTCATTCAATGTTAGACAATTAAGCAAACTACCTTCATGATTTTTCCAAAACAGGGCACTGTCTAGAATACAAAACTTTGATGCCTTCATTTTTAAGAACCTCTTCTTTGTGTTGGACAACCCTGGAGGAGCTTGCAGGTTTAACAATACAAAACATATGTCAGCATACCAAGGTGATTGTAAAAAGGCTTGATTGATTTGTGGAGTCGCCATCTCCTGTTCGTTGTCCATTTCATTGATATCAAGGGCTTGAAAGTTGGTTTCAGTCATTAATTTGGCTAGTCCTTGTCCTTTTATCAGTTTTATAGGCTTAATTTCAATATCGTATTCTAAAATGTTGGCTATCCATTTTCCCCTTTTACCCTCAATTCCTTCCTAAGTTAAAATATCCTTGACCACTACATTTGGAACATATGCTATGACATGTGAGTACAAAATGTAAACTCTGAAATCTTTAATGGCTTTCACAAGGGCATATGCTTGCTTTTCCATGATTTGATATTTTAAGGGAGCATCCCTAAGGGCCTTACTGAAGAAGGCAATGGGCTTCTCGCACCCTTGGTCATCTTTTTGCAATAGGACAACAGCAATTGTATGCTCAGAGGCGAAGGAAAAAAAATGATGAAATCTCTATCAAACTTGGGACTTGTGAGGACTGGTGTTTTTGTCAAAGCTATTTTGATGTCCTCAAAGGCTTGTTTGGCTTGTATGGTCCACTTAACTTTAGAATCCTTTTTCAGCATGTTGTTTAACAATCTTATGAGCTCAGCCAAATTGGGAATGAACCTTCTTAGGAAATTAATCTTCCCTAAAAAAGCTTGCAGTTCTTTGATGTTTCTTGGATGGGGGACTTGAAGAATAGCCTGAATTTTGTCCGGGTCAATCCTAATGCCATCTTTTGAAATAATGTGTCCTAGGAGCTTGCCTTCTTCTAGGCCAAATAGGGATTTCTTTGGGTTTAAAGAGATGCCATATTTTCTGCAAGTTAAGAACAATTGCCTCAGATGGTTTAAATGTTCTTGGTCTGATTTTGAAAACGGAGTGAGATCATCAAGGTAAACTACTAAGAAATCATGGATTTCTTTGGAAAAAGCAATATCCATTTCTCTTTGGAAAGTGGCCCTTACATTTTTGAGTCCAAAAGGAATTTTGACATATTTGAAGGTACCCCAAGGTGTTGTAAAAGCAGTTATGTCCTGATCATCTGGATGAACTAGGATCTGATTGAAACCTGAAAATCCATCTAGTAATGAAATTCTGGAAGGACCCACTACCCTTTGTAAGATATGGTCCATCTTGGGTAAGGGGTAATGGTCTTTGAGAGAGACTTTATTTAAATTTCTTAAGTCAACACACAGTCTTATTTCTCCCGTCTTCTTCCTAGTAGGCACTAGATTTGAAATCCATTTTGAGAACCTAATCAGTGCAATAATTCCAGCTTCATACATTCGTTTAACTTCCTTTTCAATCAAGGGAAGAAGGACAGGATTCACCCTTCTGAGCTTTTGTTTAAAAGGTCTTTGATTCTCTTTTAAAGGTATAGTATGTTGGATGACTGAGGTGTCATAAGACTTGAGGTCCTCATAACTCCAGGCAAATACATCCTGGAACTCCTTAAACAAGTCTATGTATTTCAACTTCTGATCAGTAGGTAATGCTTTAGACAGTTTTACCATTTTGGGATTTTCTGTAGTCCCAATGTTGCAGTCCTCAATTTCAGCATTTAGGGGTTGCATTTTTGGTTTTTTAGGAATGTCATTTGAATCAAATATGTCCTCTAAAGGAGTTAAACATGTGGGCAGAAAATTGTCCTTTAGCTCAATTACTTCAGCTTCTGCCTCATCTATTTCATCAAAACGGGATTGGTCTAATTCTTGTACATTATTGTGATCAAAAGTGGTGGGGTGCAGGATTTGTTTTACTGTCTCAGCTGATATAGTTTGCTCACCTTTGCACACCACTTGTTGTGGGTCATCCATGGTATTTGCATCAATGTTTAAACTTGAGAATTCTTGTTGTAAGGTGAGGAAATTATTTATTTGTTTGTGATTTTCAACGAATTTCCAATTCTTGATGTTATCTGGGACTGCAAGCCTATGCTTGATTTCAGCTGTGAAATGGTGGTTAGGCTCAAATGTTAGTTTGCATGTGCTGGCAAAGGTTGCCAAGCTATGTGCATGTAAATTGTGTTTTCTTGAGATTTTGGTGAACTGATATTTTGAAAAGGTGTTAAGTATTTCAATGGCTACTCCCCTGAAAGCTCTTAATCTATGATCATTTGTAACAAAATTTCCCTTCATTTGTTGTATAATCAGATCTGAATCACCTAGAATTGAAACTTTTGTTGCCCCTAGGGCTCTGATCAGTTTGAGACCTAACAGAAGGGCCTCATACTCAGCCATATTGTTTGTACATCTGAAATTTAACCTATATGCATGACCTTCAGTGTAGTCATTTTACATGTTGTGTATCCAAACCCCTGCCCCTGCTCCTAATTTGTTTACTGATCCATCGAACTCTAAATACCACAGGATTTCATAGTCATGACTAACATTGAGAGTTTTAGAAAGTTGTACAATGGGCAAATTGGGTTCTTGTAAGTCATGTGTTATATCATTTTCATTTGTTGTATCAATCATATCAAGGATTTTCTGATCTTGGACAAGAGACTCTTCATCTGTGCTTTGTGTTGCTTCCAGGAATTTGACATCAGTTTTGGGACAAATATCAACATTAAATAAAATGAATGAATCCATGTCAGAATGGATAGAATAGATGGGAAAGTTTTGGGGCTTTTCTTGACTGCTAACCACATATTTCATTAATGTTTCTCGGTACAATCTCTTTGGCTGCCCAAAGACTGAAATAGTGGCATAGGACATGTCTAGCTGCAAAGATCCTTGGAGTTTGGCTCCCCAAGATCTTGATAAAAACATACCATACTTGGGTGGAATATCAGCTACCACCCCATCCATCAGGATTGTTTTGGTTGGGTATTGGACCAAGGACACACATAAATATTTAATTAGGCCTAGACACTTGACTTGGCTGGAATCAAATGAAAACAAATCTTTGTAGGGTCTTGTGATATCTAGGTCTAATTTTTCCATTACAGACTTTGGCATTAGGTTATGTGAAGCTCCTGAATCAAACATTGCATTGTGTAACACCTTGTCATGAATGTTTAAACTAACATAAAATGGTGGAACGCCTCCATTTGTTGTTTTACCATTAACTTCAGGACCGAAAAGTAATTCAGGTTGATCATCTAAAACGTTGACAGCATCCCTATTCTTTGGTATATGGAGTGACCTGTTGATTTGTTGTCTATACACTTCATGTTTGGCGAGCTCAGAGAGAGGAATAGCTATTTTCATTTTACCAATTTCTGTTTCTAGATTGAAGGGTTTGTCCAATTGAGTTCTGGTATTGTGACTAGCAGATTTTTCCTTCTCAGCTGGATCTTCAGTGATCTTCTCTTGATTTTGAATGTTGTGTTGAGGTACTTCTGTTTTAAAATTATTTTCAGGAATACTGTGTGAATTTTCTTTTGTGGAAGGGGATGTGAATGGCTGATTTTCATAGGGATGTACATCTGATACATCTTCCATAGAAATTTCTCTTGGGTTTGGGTTTGTTTTATCAGAGGGTTCTGTGAGGATAACTTTATCTTTTGCTTTATTTGGTTGTTTAGTATCCTTTAATTTGATAGGTTCCAGTACATCTATGGTTCTACTTCTCAATTTGTATTGCTTGTGAACTTTATATACTGTTGCATCATAGCCTTCCCTAAAGTCAAATTATTCTCCAGATTTGGTTTGGAATTGATTGATATCATGATTATCTTGGTCTCCTTGGGTTAGAAAAATTTGTTTCTCACTGTTCAAACCCATCAAGTTAATGTGAGGGTCCTCTATTGGTTCATTAGATGTTGATGCTTCAACATAGTTTTCTTGAAAGGGAGGTCTAATATTCTGGTCAGGGCCAGCCCTTCCAACATTTGGATTTTGATTTTTCTTAAAATTGGGGTTTCTCATAGTATTACTTTGTTGTCCTTCCCATGATGATTTTCTTTCAATGGTTTCCACTCTATCTCCAAGTCTGTCCATACCCTTGATGATTGCATCCAGTTTTTGTTCAAATGCTGAAGGCTCTTCTTTGAAAGTTCTCCTTCTCTCAGCTCTTGCTTGGTTTTGTTTAGCAATGAGGTTTGCCTCCACACTGACAGCTATGTTCTGCATGTCTGCTAAGGTTTGAGGGGCTCTTTCCCTCAATTGGTATGCCATATCATAATCAAATCCATCAGCAAATTTGATCAACGCTAAATCAGGTGGAGGCCTAAGGTTTTGAGGGATAGCATTGTAAACATTGTTGAATCTCGCACAATAGTCTAGGACGGTTTCTTGTGGGCCTCGTTTTATAGTATCATACTCTGATAAAATTTGTAGTGGATCTTTTTTCTTTTCCCATCTGTTGAGGAAGGATTGGTAAAGAGCATTTGGATTGGCTATGGTATTTGCAGCAAGCGCTCTAAACCGAGTTCTTACTTCACCAGTTAGAATTTGGAAAAAAATCTTCATTCTCACATCATCGTCATCTATTTCATAGTTCTCAAAATAGTCCTGCATTTTCTTAGTGTGTTGTAGGGATATATAAGAGCCAGTACCATAAAAATATGTGATTTTGGTTTGATAATCCTAAAGAAATGGAACAGCTGGAATGGCGGGGAAGGAGTTGAAATATGTGTAGTGAATGGAGTGGAGAAGGTGCTTTGGGAAGTGGATGAAGAACTAGGGGAAACAACAGTAATGTGAGGACGTAGTGAAGCTTTAGCAGGGGTTGGAATATAACTTTTTTGAATTGTTTTAGGACTTGAATCGGCAATATCCTCTTGTTTCTCTTGTTTCCTAAGGATTTTTGGGATTAAATTGGGATTTCCAAAAACAGCTGGAGGATCTAGGTCAGGGTTTGACCTGGTATAACGAGTTTTCTTCTTTGGAGCCAACTTCCAAATTCGTTTTTGGTATTTTGTGGGGATGTTTTAAATTAGAAATAAACTGATCAAACTTTTGGAACAACTGTTTAGAACTTAAAACAAGAATGAAGATTGATTGAAGCAACTTTTATATACTCCTGTAAATGCAAAGAGAGAATAGTTTCTAAGGTTTCCTGGCTGTCATTCAGACTTCATCTATAGCTTTTAAGGAATAGACAACAATTGGAAAAATTCATTATGGTCCCCAGTGGAGTCGCCAATGATGTTATCACTCAGGTTGTTCCCTGGATCCTAAGGAATACGGCCGAGGTAACCACTAACCAATCTTTTAGATGTAGGTCCTAGCCTACCTGCAACCAGAGAGGGCTCTCTCTTTATAATTTAGCTTTGTTTTGGTGTAATTTCAGGCTAGTTATGATGTACGAAGTTTTGTTTTAACTATGGTTGGATGATGATTTCAAACAGAACAGGTATGCAGTCTTCAGAATAGCTTAGACTATTGGGCAATGGAGTCACTAATTGTATATTACTGGAAGTGCTTGTTAGAAATGATAATGCTACAAATCCAGACAGGCATCCATGAAACAATTTTTCAAATCTGGAGATTATGGAAAGAAATCAGGGAATGAAAGGCAGTTAAGGATATTTCACCATGCTGATAGAGGGAAGTTGTGAGAATATTATGTAGGAGCAATTAAGAATTCCTAAATAGCATCCATAATGAGAGAATCAGTGCAAACATGAGCAATCAAGAATTCATATTTGTGACTAATTCTGAAGAAAACATAGTTAGTAACAGAGATTGAGCTGAGGGTGCATTCAAACAAATCCTGAGCTATTCTTCTTCTCTACTACTAAATCATGTAACATATGCGAGTTTTGTAAACACAGAAAGGAAACACACGGTTTAGAAAAAACTTATTGTTCCATAAAACGACACAGGAATTCTGTAACAGAAAGCAGTTCATCAGCTTCACATCCAGACAGTGTAGAAAGCATGAACTCCACCATCACTTTGTATTAGAAAGTTTGAAAATTTACAGCGCAGTTCTTCAGAGAGAAAATCACCAACCCCAAATACATATTATGGGGAGGTATATATACAAGAAATGAGATAGAAAATATCTAAATGATGAGTCTTCAGCTCATAACTTCTTTTACCAATTCTGAACAACACTAAATGAGAAAGTAAATGCCAGAGTAAATAAGAATGGGCTAGCTGTCCATTTTGTCAGAGATATTTTGACTTTCTGGGCTGAGTGAGTCGGTTTTTTTGCTGCGCATTCATTTTATGCCTTCTGTATTTTCGTTGCTTTGTCGCTATGCCGCTGCTTAGGCTTTGTTATGGTACTTGGTTACCTTTGCCTTTAACAAGCTGGAGTCATCACTGTCTACTAACTTTTTGCTGTTATCTTTCATTTGACAGGTGGACTAAGCTTGTGAGTTCGCTGAATTGGCTGACCTGTAGCTGATCAAAAGAATTAATAAACAAAATCACCTGAGCAACGTCTTTATCATCCCTTTCCACCAATCCTCTGTAGGTAGCTGATACCTTTGTATCTTTATCAGTGTTTCATCAGCTTTAGTGTATCTATGAAAAGTAGGCTGGACTTCAAAAAGGTGGTTGATTTCATGTTTAATGTAGAACAGATTTTCAAGTTTATCATAGACTCTTTGTCCAGATGGAGACCCTGTTTCCTCTTACGTACTTGAGGACACTATGATTTGATTGGAAGCATAGTTGTTCCCCCTGTTGGCATAATGCTCATGTGATAGTAGTCTTCCAGTGCTAGTTACTAAACTTGGTAGCCCTCTGCTCTGCAATGATGTGATCTTTGTTATGAATTCATTCACCTCTTCCTGCATTTCTTGGCATTTTCTCTCCATGGTCTGCACAAAATTCCTTAGGGTCAACACCCTCTTGATTAGTAAGATGGTATCAGTCCTACTCCTGATACCTATTGTTGCTAACTAATCTTTGGTATGAGTGTTAAGGACCTGGATCATGCTATTGGCTAGCTTAGGCATATTTCCTAAAGATGCTCTAGCGTTTTGATTTTCAAACTGAGCCAAGCCTATCAAATCCATTTGTTCATGAATGGTTTCAATGAATTTCCATTGGTCTGTAATTGATTGGCCAATCTTGTCCCATAGAATTTTCTTGATATCAGTTAGAGTTTTATCAAAAGTGAGCTCTTTCTCTAGTTCCTTTATTCTTTTTTCTAAGGTTTTCACTTCTCTTGCCTTCTTGGCTACATCCTGTTTTGACTTGTCATATTTTTCCTCAATTTTGACCAACTTTTCTTTGGCCTCTTTCAATTCTGCCATTTGTACCTCAAGAGATTTTATTTATTTCATCATATTCTGCATGCTTATGCTAGTCTCCTGCTCTGCTGCTGCTGTTGTTGTTGCTAGAAGTGGTGCTGAACTTGAGGTGCCTGATTCTGATGCCTGACCAATGGGAGGAACTGCTGTGGTGGCCAAGGGAGGAGCAGTTGTAAGAATCTAAGCTATTTGAATTGGTTGAGAGGCCAACTCTCCCTGTTTTGCTTTCAATGATGCCTCCAAGGCACTCACTATTTTTATCAACCTTTTGTGTAAGGTCATAAGCAAAGCTACCACATCCTGCTCTTCTTTTTGTTGTGCTACCTCTCTGGTTTGAGGATGGATTGTAGCTGGCAGCTTGATTTGTCTTCTAAGGGCTGCTATATCTTCGTCTTTCTTCCTTATCAAGGCTTGAGTGCCTTTTGGTTCCTGAGGATCATGCCCCAACTCTATAATGATCTCCTCCAAGGACTTGATTCTATTGTCCTTGGCTTGTGATGAAGCTTTCTCCAATTCCAACTGGGCAGAAGTATTGTGCATAGAGTTTTGCAATCTATGGGCCATCAATGTTTTATTTGCAAATGTAGAATATACCATCTCCCCGGTCTCCTTGTGCAATTCAATCTGGTCCATCGGATGGATTGTCTAGTCAATTTAATGTCTTAAATTGCTCTACATAAATTATCAATCCGGGTATCGTAAACTGATGAAGTGTGGTGCACCATATGTGCTTAGTTAACCTTTCTCTTACTTCGTTGTTTTATAGTTTATGTTGTTTTTGGGGTTTTGTTCTTGTTTCTTTTCTAAAGTGTTTAATGCAACTAGTTCAATCGAAATAAAATGCAATAATCAAATAATGAGAGAATGACTATGAGACCCAGTATCCTTGCTGCTTCAGCAAAAGGACAAGATGATTCTATCACATCATTAGTTCATTAAAAGGCTATGTGCATCACTAATCTACAATCAACTTGAAAGCAATTTATGTACAGCTAATATACATGGTGAAATAAAATGACAACTATACAAGGCAGGGGCCCCCTACCACCTATGAAATCAAATGCTTAAAGGAAAATAAAGACATCAAATAAAGGACTAATGACATCGGCCCAGTATCTCTGCTGCTGATTTAAAATGAAAATGAAATCTATATTAAATTCAATTAAAAGTGAGAAAAACTATCTCACACTATTTTAACTCTTCAACTTAATCTAAGAAATGTGAAATCTAAGTGACACTACATAAAGGAGACAAATCACACTACTTTAACCTTTTCTTAACCTTTTTGCCTTTCAGCTAGATTTATCATGTGAGAACAGTTATGAACAAGTCAGCAATGTGAGTCTTAAAGCAAACTAAACCAAGCTGTACTAAGTGATATTTTGGCTCCAATAAAGTTATTTGATTATGGAAAAAGAACCATCAATAGATGAACAACTTGATATCTAAGAGCAGAAAGTAAAGTGCAAGTTAAAGAAATGATACTAATGAAAAGCAAACTGGAGAAAAATAAAGTTCAGCAACATAGACAAGATGATCACACATGCCACTAGTCATGAAATCAAAGCAAAATTGAACACACTTGCATGAATTAAAATTGCATGAATGAAAAATCTAATCTACCTTACATTCTACAAAGCAATATTTACAAAATGAAATCTACTCTACCTTACATCCTAATATGCTCCATGACATCTACTTCACATCTCCTTCCATGTTGAGAACATCAAAGCTTTATTCAATTTCTTCAAAAGTGCAAAGTACAACAAAGTCTCTAAAGCTTTCAAAAGCCATCAAGGAGGAACTACAAACTTAAGAACTAGGAACTAAAAGACTAAAAAGACTAACAAATGAAGGAGAGAGATCTCCTATTTATACAAAAAGATGAGAGCCATCTCATTAATGAGAATCCATGAATCTCTCCCTCTACCTCTAGAGTCCTAATCAAAATAGGAACTGATAAGACACATGTCCTTTTAGAGTTACAATACAATTAGGAGATGTGACACATATCCTCATGATCCCATGATTCTTTCCAACCAAATTCGAATTTGGCCTTGGGGTGCCACATAAGGGTCTTCTAGAAGTCTCCTTTCAACCTACACATGTCAACAACCTCAACCCATTTGTTAGGTATAATCATATGCACATTATTTTCTAATGTTTAACCACAAATTCACTTAAAAGGCTTAGAAATAATAAAGATTGGAAAAACATAAAGGTGGCCCAATGATAATGAAAGTGGGATGAATGTGGTGACATAGTAGTGAAATTGAGGTGAAATGGAGGTGGTATAATGGACATAATAGTGAAAGTGTAATGGAAATGAATGACATTTTCAAGACTCAACATACCCCCCAACTGAAGCTATTGCATGTCCTCATGCAATATATATTACATTAACTCTTTTGATCCTTGAGCTTTGGCTTAACTTTGCATGATATCATTTGATAACTTCATATTTCTGCAAAGTGTTTTACTTGAATTGCAACATGGTTGGTTCTTGTGTTACAACCATTTTTTTTTCTTTGTTGTTGCCTTCTACTTTGATCTTTGAACTTTGCATAATGATATTTTGATTATTGTTTCAAAGTATATCTTTATTGGATTGCATGATGGTTGGTTCTTGTGTGACAACCATGATTTTGTTTGTATCCAATTTATCCTTTAAGCACTTTTTCAAAAGCCACTATATGCTCATAATAGCAATGTAATAATTAATATATGTTGGAAGTATGTGAGCTCCTGAATATGATATGGACATGGAAAGATATGAATATGAATGTATTCCCCCCCCAACTGATGGTATTGGCAATTTTATGAAATGAGGAAGAGAAATGTTTTTCCAACAATTATCATTCTAGCTTTTTATGGAATTCTATGGTTAAAAGTTAGAAAATGACGTACCTTCACTTACCCTTTGGAATGGATGAGTTGTATGTGTGGTGGCTGAAAAATTCTTATCATATTCTTCTTCAAGTGGCTAAACAAGAGGAGTCATGGATAGAGAGATAAGATGACTTTTTATTGCTTCTACTAAAACTTGCTGAATCTGCTCCAAAATGCTGAAAATAATAGTCTTCATGTCTTCAAAACTCATTGGCACAATTCCTACTATGTGAAAAGATGTTCTGATGTCGAACATAGTAGGAAATTGTTGGCTTAGTGGCCATTAATCGATGCCACTAGTCAACACGAGAACTCTTACCATTGATGACAATGAGAGTCAAGATGCCCAAACACATCTTGCTAGGTACGAATGAATTTGCTGAAGTCGAGTCACCTAGAAGATCTGACGAACAAAGGACATTAATGTATTCCCATTGTTTGTCAGCATGAGGACTTGCCATTAAGGCATGCAAGCCTCAAGGTGTTTTTACAAAGAACTTAGACTCAAAGGACTATGGACTCAATAATTTGCATTGAAGCAGGGCTTATTTGCGGAATGAAAATGATAAGGAATGGAAAATGAAAATGGAAAATGGCAATGGAGAACAGAAATGGCAATGGCAATAAGCATGTGAATGAGCCTCTTGCTTTTATTTGTGGGTTATGAATGGACAAAAAGAGATGGAAAGTGTATGTGAATGTAAGTGAAAAGTATGGAGTGGAATGAGGTGAATGGTTTATTATGAAGTATGGATGTGATGGATGGATGTGATGGAGACAATAGTATCTGAAAGTTTTTCAAGTGTTTGGATCTGATTTTACATCAGCATATTTCCTCTTTGTTGCTGATCATCCTCTTATGAAACAAATTGGTCTCTTAGAGAGACACCATTCTCTTGTAGTCATTTGTCCTTCCTCCTAGAACCTGCAAAAAAAACTAATACTTCTTCTGCAATGGAATGTAAGATTATCAAAGGAGAGAGGTGATCAATCTCTCTAGTTATGATATTTACACACAAAACTAAGAATTTGTATTAATGAAACAAGTTCTCAAAGGAAAAATCAAAAGAATTTATACCTACTTTGGAATTGGTGCCCAAGTTGAATGTTGCTTCTTTCTAGCAATTTATTTCATTATTTGCCATTTCAAACTCTAATGATAGATTTCTCATTATATAGATCTTGTTGAGATCTTTCCAATGATACTTAAATCATTAAAATCTGATTTTGTATGAGAAAGATAGGCTGATTTGAACAATGAGGTTTTTCTGGCTGCGGAATTGGGGAACAGCTGCGGAATTGGACTTTAGCTGCGGAATGTGCACAGTTCTGTAGCTAAAAATCTTGAATAAAAAGTTAGCCATTCATCTTTCATTATCAGTCCAAAATTAATCAATACCTTCAGAAAAGTGAGAAAATAACTTGTTCATTTCATTGATTCAAAATTATTATTTTTTTCTTGACATGCAGCGACTTAGTGTGGCGACTCAGTGTGGCGACTTTGTGATAACACACAATTTGACTTCCCTTTGACCGGGGTATTTTTCATCAAATTTGGTCGAATGAATAGGACACCATCCATGTACCAACATTCCCCCAGCTACCCATGTGACTTGTTTTGCTTGATGACACCTGCAACCTAGAGTTTAACAAAACAGCTGCGGAAAGTTTGAGCTGGCTGCGGAAACCCTGTGTGAGCTGCGGAAAGTGGCTAAAACAGTCGATCATCAATTTTGAAATTTTTTTTTTTTTTTTTTTTTTAGCAAAAAAAATTCAAGTCAAATCACAGATTGCATCGAAGACGGGTCAATTGTTTGAAATTAAAACAAACAGACCAAATGAGGCATTCAGTCCCTTAAAACACTATCCAATGCACGCAGAAGGGATTCATCTATAATCCTCCACCTTTCATCACCTTCAGCATTTCTATCACCAGTTTATTATTTGACATTTAACTAGATTCGACTTTAGGGAGCAACAAGAATAAGCAGTCTGCATCAGTGAATTGTACATCCTTCCAACCCTTCAAGAGGCAACTACAGCCTGAAGAAAGTTTCCAAAGTAAAATAGCAATAACCTGGCCTACTTTATTGCTCCTCCTTTGGTGAAGTAAAGGCATTATGGACATGGGCTTTTTCATCAATAATATTGATGCAAGATTAATTTAGTAGGATAGCCCTAACAGGTTGCCCATATGTAGCAGAGCCATAACCACAAAATTCATGTGAAGTGGCTATAAGATGGTTACAAATGATGGCATGTCTTTCCGTGGACCTGCTACAGTGCAATAAGCATAAAGTCTCTCAACAAGAGAATCATTGCATTCATTTTCTCTGATTATTTCAACATTAAGTCCAGGCATCTTCTTGGCCAGCTCTGTGCATCCCTGTAGAGTAAGTCTGCAATCAGACATCCACTGATGAACTGTGTTTTGGCTCTTCGCTGATCAGAAAGATTCAATTTATAAGTTGCTCCACTTCTATTCCATTTCCTCTCAACATTTAACCGGAAGTATCGAAACATGTACAGATGGGTGGCAGCGACTTCATGGGATTTAATGACAGAGAGTCGTGTTCAATTGAAACACGTCTCTAAATAGGTTTGAATTGAATAAGATGGAAGGCGTGTAATTTGTTTTAGATGCCAGCATGCAGTTGATCCCAATTATAATTCCTTCCCTCAGGCACGCGGAGTTGAATTACGCATTCAAACTATCAGTTAATCAATTCAAATCCAATTTTTTTCACGCGGCGGCAAAAAAAGAGGCTCCAAAGAACCGAATATTTCTCCCAGACCGCCACAAATTTCTTCAAATGGTTTCTGGGTTATCTAATCAACCCACCTGAAAAAAAAACCCATGTTTTAGTGTTTCTAAATTCATATCTGTTTGGTAAAATCAAACGTTTGAAGTTTGACATTTTTTCTGTGTTTACGTTTTTCCTGAGTTAACTGTTCTCATTGTTCTGTCGTTTATGAATTTGCATTCGGCCTGTGAAATTTTGGAATTAACGGTTGGATGCATTCTCATACATGTTGGGCAACACGTAAGGCCACATTTCATTCTTTGGAAGACATGGCAGAGACAAATGAAGTCCCTGAACAGCATGGACAAGCGGAGACAAATGAAGTCCCTGAACAACATGGAGAGGGTGAAGGCATGGACTGTGAAGAGACTCGGGAGGTAATAGGTACAGGAGCGGGGGAAAATACTCATGTTGAAGAAGGCATTGTGAAGGTGCGAGATGAGAATGAGAGGCTGAAGAAGATGGTGGTTGATCTGTTCAATAAAACTGAAATGCAGAATCAGTTGATTAATACCCTGAGCCTGAGAATTGCACGGCAGAGGCACTTAATACCCCTTTGAAGCATGACACTAGATTTTTTTCTAAAAAGTCCTTGCTTCAATCTAATTTTTTTCATATATACAGTGCAATTTTTTTTATGTTGCAGGTTTATTTCAGGCCAAAGCTTGATCAAGGAGGCAGATTGTTTTATTGAAGCCACAGCGAAAACTAGGAATGGAGATAGCCATAGATTTTTTTTTTCTCTTTTTTCTCTAAAATTGTGAATTTTTATATTGCTTGGTCATCCCTGCATTTTCATTTTATTCCACTAACATCCTAACTGTAAATTTGAAAAACAGAGTGGTGGCTGCGGAAACTGAGTGACAGCTGCGAAAACCAGTGTCAGCTGCGGAAACTTGGCACAGCAACCACTTAGCTAAATAGAGATAGTTAGGCAATCTTAATGGAAATGATCATGGGGAAATAAATTTTTATTGATGAGATGAAATGGATGGCATGGAGTGAAAATGGAAATGAAATGAAGTTTATTTTTTTCTCTTCTCTTTTTTTTTTTCTTCTCTTTTTTTTTTCTTGAATCAATTGAAGTGATGAAGTTTAATTTGTCTCCTATTTTTTCTTAACAATTCTTTTTCTGATCCTCCAGATCACACAGAGTGCAGGAGGAGAGCATACTCAAGAATTATTATTTTTCTTTTTTTTTTTACTTAACAATCCTTTTTCTGATCCTCTAGATCACACAAAGTGCAAGAGGAGAGCATACTCAAGAATTATTATTTTTTTTTTCAGATGTAAGAAATAAGGTTTCCTAATTACACTTCCCCGGCAACGACGCCAAAATGTCTAGTCAGTTTAATGTCTTAAATTGCTCTACATAAATTATCAATCCGGGTATCGTAAATTGATGAAGTGTGGTGCACCATATGTGCTTAGTTAACCTTTCTCTTACTTCGTTGTTTTATAGTTTATGTTGTTTTTGGGGTTTTGTTCTTGTTGCTTTTCTAAAGTGTTTAATGCAACTAGTTCAATCGAAATAAAATGCAATAATCAAATAATGAGAGAATGACTATGAGACCCAGTATCCTTGCTGCTTCAGCAAAAGGACAAGATGATTCTATCACGTCATTAGTTCATTAAAAGGCTATGTGCATCACTAATCTACAATCAACTTGAAAGCAATTTATGTACAGCTAATATACATGGTGAAATAAAATGCAAAAATAAAATGACAACTATACAAGGCAGGGGCCCCCTACCACCTATGAAATCAAATGCTTAAAGGAAAATAAAGACATCAAATAAAGGACTAATGACATCGGCCCAGTATCTCTGCTGCTGATTTAAAATGAAAATGAAATCTATATTAAATTCAATTAAAAGTGAGAACAACTATCTCACACTATTTTAACTCTTCAACTTAATCTAAGAAATGTGAAATCTAAGTGACACTACATAAAGGAGACAAATCACACTACTTTAACCTTTTCCTAACCTTTTTGCCTTTCAGCTAGATTTATCATGTGAGAACAGTTATGAACAAGTCAGCAATGTGAGTCTTAAAGCAAACTAAACCAAGCTGTACTAAGTGTTATTTTGGCTCCAATAAAGTTATTTGATTATGGAAAAAGAACCATCAATAGATGAACAACTTGATATCTAAGAGCAGAAAGTAAAGTGCAAGTTAAAGAAATGATACTAATGAAAAGCAAACTGCAGAAAAATAAAGTTCAGCAACATAGACAAGATGATCACACATGCCACTAGTCATGAAATCAAAGCAAAATTGAACACACTTGCATGAATTAAAATTGCATGAATGAAAAATCTAATCTACCTTACATTCTACAAAGCAATATTTACAAAATGAAATCTACTCTACCTTACATCCTAATATGCTCCATGACATCTACTTCACATCTCCTTCCATGTTGAGAACATCAAAGCTTTATTCAATTTCTTCAAAAGTGCAAAGTACAACAAAGTCTCCAAAGCTTTCAAAAGCCATCAAGGAGGAACTACAAACTTAAGAACTAGGAACTAAAAGACTAAAAAGACTAACAAATGAAGGAGAGAGATCTCCTATTTATACAAAAAGATGAGAGCCATCTCATTAATGAGAATCCATGAATCTCTCCCTCTACCTCTAGAGTCCTAATCAAAATAGGAAAGGATAAGACACATGTCCTTTTAGAGTTACAATACAATTAGGAGATGTGACACATATCCTCATGATCCCATGATTCTTTCCAACCAAATTCGAATTTGGCCTTGGGGTGCCACATAAGGGTCTTCTAGAAGTCTCCTTTCAACCTACACATGTCAACAACCTCAACCCATTTATTAGGCATAAGCATATGCACATTATTTTCTAATGTTTAACCACAAATTCACTTAAAAGGCTTAGAAATAATAAAGATTGGAAAAACATAAAGGTGGCCCAATGATAATGAAAGTGGGATGAATGTGGTGACATAGTAGTGAAATGGAGGTGAAATGGAGGTGGTATAATGGACATAATAATGAAAGTGTAATGGAAATGAATGACATTTTCAAGACTCAACATGGATGTCTTTGGAGAAGACTTCCAGATTGGTTCTAATATAGTCAGCAGTTGATTGTGGTTGCTGCATTACAGGTCTAAAATGACTGAGAGTCATTTTCCCTTCCTGGATGTCATAGGCTGCCATTAGCCTTTGCTGATTGGTGGGTGCAATCCCCAACAGCTAGTAATAGAGTTGGTATCTCATTGGCTCATTTCTAGCTTTGATATCCGTGAATGCGTTTTTGATGTCAGAGCCCTGTCTGCTCTGTTGCCTAGTGGATGTAACCTCCACACCTTGATGTCTCTCTTTCTCCTGCTGAAAGGAGCTGGCCGATGTCTCCATGCTTGGGGGAATTTTTTGTTCAGTTGGCCCCTCTGGTATTTCTTCCTCTGAAAAAGGATTCAATCTCTGTCTTTTCCCTCCTTGCTGCTCTATGGATGTGTCTGGAGGTGTTTCTTCTTGTCTATCGCTTTTCTTTGCTCTCTCTTCATTGGCAGTAGTTTGTAATACCGATATTTTAGCTGCCTTTTCTTGAGTAGAAGCATCTTTCCCTTGATCTTGTTCATCTGTAGAAGCGAGCCGGTCTGCCATTGTTTCTTGCTGTTCCAAATTGTGCACTTGTTCTTCTGAATGCCGCACCTCTTTACCTTTATCTGTTGTTGTTGGTGGGGCCCTTACTTGGGCAGTTTGCTGGGAAGCCGTGGTGGATGAGGTACCTTCTCCAAGGTACTGAGGGGCTGTAAAAAACACCTGCCCAAAAGATTCCAGGTCAACTGCATTTTCAAGATTTTTAATTGCCTTTTCTACTAATTCTTCCTCATAAATTTCTTCAACTAGTGTGCCCTCTACCCACTCTTGTTCATTAGCATATTGTTCAATTTGATGGATACTGCAGTGGTCATAACATGCAAGCCTGTATTTGACTTTTCTAAGGCTTATAAAATGATTGGGGTCATATGGTGCCTAATAGAAGCTTGTTTTTAGCAACAAAATTTTTTTCAACATCTTGTCTACGTCTTCCTAGGCTTCTTCTCTCTTATTGAAAATAAATGGGCCCAATTGATGTCTTATTTTGAGCTGTGCCTTTTTGATTTTGCCATAGAAATGAATCATATCTGAATTACCGAATTTCCGGAAGTATTCCAAGGCAAAGAGTCTCATAGGGACATATTTTGGCAGTCTGTAGGGGGCTAATTCATAGCCATAGATCCTGATTACTGTGTGGTCTTGGTAGAAATACCAGTCACCAACGCTATAGCTTTTGGAAAGCTGTAGAATCTTTTTCATATCATTAGTGAGTCTAGGAAGAGGAGTGCTCACCAGCAAGGAAGAAGCTGGGTATATAAATAGGTCAATAAATTCACAGTAGGTGTATGGAAAGTAATAAACATGGTGTTGGAAATAATACTGAGAGGGGGGGGGTGAATCAGTATTATCCAATTCTTTTAATAAATCTTCCTTATTTGATCTTTGAATTATTTTTTGCATGTCAGTACCATAAAATAATGAGCATGAACAAAGAAAACAGATAGTCACACCAAAGAACACAAGATGTAAGGTGGAAACCCAATGTGGGTGAAAACCACCTGCTGCAATATGTCTCTATCTTCTTTCAAATTAGAAACTCCTTTTACAATGATTTTGTATTGGTGCAGTCCTTTACCAATACGCAACCTGCAACCTGCAGAGAGCTACAACTCTCTCTCGTTTTCCTGTCTCTCCTGGAAGGGAGCTACAACCCCCTACTTCTTTTCTTACAAGCACCACTTTTCATAAATTTTCAAACTAGATCCATAAGCATCAAGTGATCATCAAGTATAAGAGAATCACCCAGTCAACTGTAGTAACTAGATCAACAATAATAGGACCAAACCCAAAACACAGCAATGATAAACAAAGTTTTTAAGAGAAATAAGCACCCTGCTCAACTGCTCGCCTGCTTACGTAAGCACCCTGCTCAACTGCTTGCCTGCTTACAGTAAGCACCCTGCTCAACTACTTTCCTGCTTACAGTACGCACCCTGCTCAACTGCTCGCCTGCTTACGTACGCACCCTGCTCGCCTGCGTACCTCGCTCTGAGTCCATTGCACTGCCTGCGGACCTCCGCACCTGCAACCCTTCTGTGCCTGCGTATGTACGCACCTGAAACCCTTCTGTGCCTCCGTATGTATGCACCTGAAACCCTTCTGTGCCTGCGCATGTACGCACCTGAAACCCTTCTGTTCCTGCGTATGTACGTACCTGAAACCCTTCTGTGCCTGCGTATGTACGCACCTGAAACCCTTCTGTGCCTGCGTATGTATGCACCTGAAACGCTTCGTTCCTGCGTGTGTACGCACTTTTCTTTCACTGTACCTGCGTACCTTCGGGCATAGATGATTTCAAGACTTCAAGAATAACCCAGACAGTCAGATCTACAGATCTGATCATGCGCCGAAGAGATCTCGATCCATCAATAGATTCACCTTATTTAGATCTAGACCAGATCTAGCCCTCATAAGATATTCAACCCAAAACATACCCAAGCCAAATGATCTCCTTTGCTTTATATAGGAAAGCTCTTCCTCAAATCATGGATCAATACCACAGGCCGACACCATAATAACACAAAACCGTCGGCTAAATACCAAAGGTTAAACATAAGAAACCCCACGTGTGCTTTTCTTTGCCTTGAAATGTGTGCACTGGGGGTACGCACCTCCTGAACGGCTGACCTGCGGGTATGTACGCACTTTATGTAACATCGGCCTACGTGTACGCACCGTATGTAAGGTGTACCTGCGTACCCCTTATTTTCTTCAATATTTGATAGCTGGTCATCAATTTCTGCTGCTGACTTGAAGTACTGTGATCTATCACCTGAATGGGTTGCCATCAAGGACAACACTTTAGCCATAATGCCAACAATCTCCCCCTTTGTACTTGATGGAAACCTCACAAACTTCAGCTTCATTCTCCCCCTTTGACATCAAGGGCAAAGGGTTATGCTCCCCCTAAGAACATGCTCCCCCTGAATATGAACCAGATCTGCAGCGACGAACCATAATCCACCATGAAAGAGATATAGACATATTGCAGCTACTTCCAAGATCTCCTTCTGCACATCCTCCATAATGCCAACAATGCATTATATTCTCCCCCTGAACCTGTACCATCAATCATAAGAGGTTCAACAATAATATGATGCATCAACAACCCCCAGCTTTTGCCTGAGGTATTCAAAAGTGTCCCTAGGCAATGGTTTGGTGAGTATATCAACAACTTGTTCCTTAGAAGGAACATACTCCTACTTGACCTTATGTTCAAGCACTTGTTCCCGGAGAAAATGGTACTTGACTGGTATGTGCTTGGTTTTTGAATGCATAACAGGATTTTTTGAGATGCTGATTGCACTTGTGTTATCACATAAGATGGGGATAGGTGGTGTACAAGTGATTTGAAAATCCTGCAAAGTCTGCATCATCCAAAGGAGTTGGGTGCAACAAGATGCAGCAGCAACATATTCCGCTTCAGCTGTAGACAAGGCAATCGAACTCCGTTTCTTGCTGAACCAAGAGACCAGTCTGGAACCCATAAAGAACGCACCACCACTTGTGCTTTTCCTGTCATCCACGCTTCCGGCCCAATCTGCATCTGTATAAGCATGAAGTGTAAGATTTGTATCTCTAGGATACCATAAGCCATAATTTTGAGTCCCTTGAAGATATTTGAAAATTCTCTTCACTGCTTGAAGATGAGTCTCCTTCGGATTTGCCTGAAATCTTTCAACTATTCCAACTGCATGCATGATGTCCGGTCGGGTACCTGTGAAATAAAGTAAACTTCCAATCATAGATCTGTAGGTTGGTTGATGTACTGCTGCAGATTCATCATTTGCACTGAGGCTACATCCTGTGACCATGGGTGTACATACTGGTTTTGCATCTTCCATGCCATATTTCTTCAAAATCTGTTTGAGATACTTGGTTTGAGATAAAAAGATTCCTCCTTCCTTTTGTTGGATTTGCAAATCAAGGAAATATGTCAGTTCTCCTAGCAAGGACATTTCAAATTCTTTCTGCATGACCAAGGCAAAGCTTTGACTCATAGCTTCTTCATTGCTGCTAAAAATAATGTCATCTACATACACAACAAGTATTAGCAATTTGTCATTTTCAACTTTTATATAAAGATTGCTATCTGCTGATCCTTTTAAAAAACCTTGTTGATGAAGATATTTGTCCAAGCGGTAGTACCAAGCCCTTGGAGCTTGTTTGAGACCATATAGGGCCTTTTTCAATCTGCATACAAGGTTTGGATCATTTCCAAGAATGAACCCATCTGGCTGTTCAATGTATACTTCTTCTTCCAAGTCTCCATTCAGAAAGGCTGATTTCACGTCCATTTGAAATACTTTGAAGTTTTGAAAACTTGAGAGAGCAAGAAACATTCGGATGGCCTCAAGTCTTGCAACAGGAGCAAAGGTTTCTTCAAAGTCTATTCCTTCTTGCTGCGCATACCCTTTACAAACAAGTCTGGCTTTGTTTCTAATTACTTCTCCATTTTCATTCAATTTATTTTTGAAGACCCATTTTGTTCCGATAACATTCTTATCCTTTGGTCTAGGAACCAGCTCCCAAGTGTTGTTCTTTTCGATCTGCTCAAGTTCTTCATCCATTGCTTTCACCCAACATTCATCTTTGCATGCCTCTTTCACATTTTGTGGTTCAGTATAGGAGAGTAATGCCAAATAGCTTGAAGCTTCTGCAACTTTTCTTCTTGTTTGTACTCCTGCTTCTTTCTGCCCCATAATCTGAGATTCTGGATGATTCTTCTGAACATATCTGGATGGAGTATTTTCTTCTATTCTTGTTTGCTCCTCTGGTTCTTCTTGAGGTTCTTCTTCTTCATCATTTTGTTGTTCGGGGTAGCCTTCATCTTCTTCGATGTTTTCATGATGTACTTTCCTAGGAATGTATCCCTTCTCATCAACCACTACATCAATGCTGTCAACAATTCTGCCAAGTCTTTTATTGTGGCATTTGTATGCTTTGCTATGTGGAGAGTAACCAAGAAGAATGCCTTCATCTGCTCTAGGTTCAAGTATGCCAAGCTGCTCATCAGTATTCTTGATATAGCATTTGCTCCCAAAGATTTTGAAGTGCTTTACCGAAGGAGTCCTACCACTCCAGAGCTCATGAGGAGTTTGAGTACTGTTCACCTGGACATTTGTTTTGTTGAGAATAACAACCGCAGCATGTGCAGCTTCACCCCAGAAAGTTGCGGGAGTTCCTGACTCATCAAGCATAGCACGAGCCATTTGTTGGACGGTTCTGTTCATTCTTTCCACAACTCCATTTTGCTGAGGAGTTCTTGCTGTAGAGAATTCTCTTCTTATCCCATGTTCTTCACAGAAATCAAAAAATTCATTTGAAGTAAATTCCTCACCTCTGTCGGATCTGAGGCACTTAATTTTGTGACCTGATTCATTTTCAACCAAGGATTTGAAGGATTTGAATTTTTCGAATGCTTCATCTTTGTGCTTCATCAGTCCTAACCAGACAAACTTGGAGAAATCGTCAATGAATAATATCAAGTATTCTTCTCCTCGAGGTGTTCTTTTCCTGAAGGGACCGCATGTATCTGTATGTACTAGCTCAAGAGGCATGCTAGCTGATCCTTCTTTCTCTGGAAAGTTAGTTCTGGTTTGTTTTCCAAACTGACATGATTTGCATATGGTGTTGTCAGGAATTTTGATATCTGGAAGATCACGAACTGCCTGATATTTGCATGCTTTCCTTATTTGTGAAAAGCTTAGATGTCCCAACCTCCGATGCCATAACCAGTGTTCATCATCCTTGCTCAGATAGCATTGTTGTTGTCCTTCTTCGAATATGTACAAATTATTTGGAGTTCTTTTTCCTTTGATCAATGTTTTACCTGTATCAAGATCACGAACAAGACATCCATTTGATCTGAATATAACCTCGGTTCTTTGATCACACATTTGGCTGACACTTAGAATATTATGCTTCAATCCATCAACATACAAAACATTTCCAGCCTTGACCTTTTCTTTTAACTGAGCAATGCCTTTTCCTTTTATAGTTGCAGGGGTATCATTTCCAAAAGAGACTTTCTTTCCCTTTTCTAGATCAGAATATGACTCAAGTTTTTCTTTATCACCTGTCATATGCTTCGAACATCCACTGTCAATGTACCATAGATTTTCCTGTCCTTCTGCATAAAATGCTATCCCACATCTTTATGTTTGTGGTTCCTTTATTCTCCAAGTTTTGGTGCTTGAGGCTTGTTCCTTTTTCTGCTGAAACCTGCTCCTGCATTCAGAGTCTTCATGACCAAAGTTATTGCAAATAGAACATTCAACTTCATTTTCAAGAACCGAAAAGCTATTATAGGTCCTTTTTGTAATCCCGGTCATACTTCTTTGTTTTTGAGCCTCCCTAGTCATGATCATTTTATATGCAACACATTGAGCTGCTTTGTGACCAAAGTTATGGCAAGAAAAGCATTGTCCATTGAAGAAACTTCTGCGGTTATCGAATCTACCAGCCAATTGATTGTAATTTCTATTGTCATCTATTCTTGAACCAAATTGAGAAGATTTTACCTGTGGCTGGTTGTAGCTTTTGTTCACCCTTAAGATGGATTGCCCCTGATAGTTTCTGTTTGCAATTCGTCCCAGCTTTACCTGGTGGTCTTCATTGTGCTTTTGCTCATTTCTTCTTGCTGCATCAAGATAACTTTTTGAGGTGGATGCTTGAGAAGTTTCTCCATTATAGCCCAGACCTGTCTTGTTTAGTGGAGACCGCTGCACATTGATAATCTCATCCAAAGTTTCAAATCCTTTGACAAACTTAAGATTAATAGCTTTTGTTTTCTCAATCTCTTTTCTAAGACCAACAATTTCACCTTCTAGTTTTTCAAGATGTTTTTCCTTTTCATCAATTTGAAATTGTAGAGTATCAATGATCACATTCTTTTCTTCTATACATCTCTTGAGTCTAGTAATTTCATCATAAAGGTTATCCACATCTATAGCATCCATATAATTATCATCTTCAAATGCCATTAACAACTTATATTCATTACCTCGTTCATCTTCATCACTGTTCGATAGACCATCACTATCTTCATGAGTGTAGTAGCTTTTCTTATTTACACTCTGTTTCTTGTTCCATCTAGCAGGTTCCTTTCCTTTATCCTTATAAGGACATTTTGCAGTATAATGACCTACTCTTCCACAAGCAAAGCATTTAAAAGGTAACTTACCTCTGAACCTTCCAGAACCCCTTTGAAGATTTCTGACAAAACTTGATTCTTCTTCCTCTTCTTCTGGGACGTGGCTTGCTTCATAATAATCTTCTTTGCCTGATGCCTTGAAAGCAGCTTCTCTTCTGTCTAATGGACCTCCCTTTCTCATTTCATAAGCAGTTAGAATTCCATGTAGCTGAGACATAGTAAGAATTCGTAGATTTTCCTTTTCTTCTATTGCAGATACTTTAGATTCAAACTTGGGGGACAATGATCTTAGAACCTTTTCAACCACTATAGCCTCTTTTATTTCTTCACCCAAATTTTTCATACAATTAACAATCTCATCTACCCGAAGAAAATAGTTAGCCACACTTTCATCATTATACATCTTGAGAGTCTCATACTGAATCCTGAGAGTTTGAAGTTTAGCACGCTTTACCTGTTCATCCCCTTCATAGCTCGTGACAATTTTGTCCCATATCTCTTTTGCGGATTTCTAGTGCATTACCTTCATGAATTCCGTTTGGGATATACATCCTAATAGGGTACTGACTGCTTTCGCATTTGTTTCATACTTATTTTTCTCAGCTGCATCTGTAGGAGTAGCTGAAGGAAAAACGTAGCCTGTCTCTACGATGTCCCAAACTTATGTACCAAGAGATTGAAGATAGGCAGTAACTCTTACCTTCCAATAATTGAAGTTTGTCCCATCAAAAACCGGTGGCCTGATTTATGCTTCTCTCTCGTAGTTGCTCATGATGAACGATCTACCTTCAAGCGATCAAGCTTCTCTGAAGGACCTGCTCTGATACCAATTGTTGGAAATAATACTGAGAGGGGGGGTGAATCAGTATTATCCAATTCTTTTAATAAAACTTCCTTATTTGATCTTTGAATTATTTTTTGCATGTCAGTACCATAAAATAATGAGCATGAACAAAGAAAACAGATAGTCACACCAAAGAACACAAGATGTAAGGTGGAAACCCAATGTGGGTGAAAACCACCTGCTGCAATATGTCTTTATCTTCTTTCAAATTAGAAACTCCTTTTACAATGGTTTTGTACTGGTGCAGTCCTTTACCAGTACGTAGGCTGCAACCTGCAGAGAGCTACAACTCTCTCTCGTTTTCCAGTCTCTCCTGGAAGGGAGCTACAACCCCCTACTTCTTTTCTTACAAGGACCACTTTTCATAAATTTTCAAACTGGATCCATAAGCATCAAATGATCATCAAGTATAAGAGAATCACCCAGTCAATTGTAGTAACTAGATCAACAATAATAGGACCAAACCCAGAACACAGCAAGGATAAACAAAGTTTTTAAGAGAAGTAAGCACCCTGCTCAACTGCTCGCCTGCTTACGTAAGCACCCTGCTCAACTGCTTGCCTGCTTACAGTAAGCACCCTGCTCAAATGCTTGCCTGCTTACAGTACGCACCCTGTTCAACTGCTCGCCTGCTTACGTACGCACCCTGCTCAACTACTCGCCTGCGTACCTCGCTCTGAGTCCATTGCACTGCATGCGGACCTCCGCACCTGCAACCCTTCTGTGCCTGCGTATGTACGCACCTGCAACCCTTCTGTGCCTGCGTATGTACGCACCTGAAACCCTTCTGTGCCTGCGTATGTACGCACCTGAAACCCTTCTGTGCCTGCATATGTACGCACCTGAAACGCTTCGTTCCTGCGTGTGTACGCACTTTTCTTTCACTGTACCTGCGTACCTTCGAGCATAGATGATTTCAAGACTTCAAGAAGAACCCAGACAGTCAGATCTACAGATATGATCATGCGCCGAAGAGATCTCGATCCATCAATAGATTCACCTTATTTAGATCTAGACTAGATCTAGCCCTCATAAGATATTCAACCCAAAACATACCCAAGCCAAATGATCTCCTTTGCTTTATATAGGAAAGCTCTTCCTCAAATCATGGATCAATACCACGGGCCGACACCATAATAACACAAAACTGTCGGCTAAATACCAAAGGTTAAACATAAGAAACCCCACGTGTGCTTTTCTCTGCCTTGAAATGTGTGCACTGGGGGTACGCACCTCCTAAACAGCTGACCTGCGGGTATGTACGCACTTTATGTAGCACCGGCCTGCGTGTACGCACCGTATGTAAGGTGTACCTGCGTACCCCTTATTTTCTTCAATATTTGATAGCTGATCATCAATTTCTGCTGCTGACTTGAAGTACTGTGATCTATCACCTGAATGGGTTGCCATCAAGGACAACACTTTAGCCATAATGCCAACACATGGTGGCAGACTGATGACCAAAATATTACAGACCTTCGCCTCCCCTTAGCATCCAATTTTTTGAGGAAAACTGGGAAACTATCAGGTTGATAGTTCAGCAGCAAATGATATATGTAGGAGGTGTATTTGAATACCCTTTCTCTTTCTAGGTTCATGAATTGCTCATGAATTTTATCAGCTATAAAGGTGGCATAATCATACTGGACAGCAGGGGGCTGTCCTGGAGAAAACATAGAGAGCATCACCAAGACTGTCTCATCAAAAAATTCACTGGTATTGAATCCTAAGATGGAGGATATCATGTCCACCAACGTTCTTCCTATTTCATTGAACCAAACATGCAGATAAGGAGGAGGTTGTCGGCGCTGACAATTTGGTTGCATGAACAGCTGGGCAATTCTTGTGATCTTTGAATTGGGTAGCTTGGCACCTTGATCAAGCAGAAACTTCATGGATAGAGGAGCCAGAGGCTTAGTTGGCTCAAATTTTAGCATCTGGTTTATGGCTTGAGGGGTGATATGAAACAAGACAGTCCCAGATGGAGCCAAAATTGCTCTTTGAGTGGGCTCATAATTTTCACAGCATTGATGGATAAAGTCAGGGAATACATTTACTTCTGGGAGATAATAAATTGGCATATTGGACTCCCAAATACCCAGGGCATCAACATTGCTTCTATGTCTTTTCCTTATCTCACAAAAAGTTTCAATGTGATATTTGTTGCACAGTTCCACTGTTTCCTTCATTTGGTAATCCCTGTCTGCAAGGGGCAGCCACTCCAAGCTCTTATGTCGTGCATTCAATGGGGCAATATTTAAGGCCACTAGAGCCTCCATGATCAACAGTGTTTACAATTGGATTTTGAGTTTGTGTGTCAACAGGACACAAGGTGTTGGCAGTAGGCTTTTAGCAAGATTGCTGCAATCTTAGTTCAATAAAAAGGTGGTCTTAATGAGTGACACTATTAGCGGCAACAGAGTTTGTAGAGTCTTTCAATGATGAAATTAAAAGGCGGTGAAAGAGGAGTGGCCTTAGCAGGTGCTTTTGGTGGTTTTGCAGGCAGGGGCGAGCTCAATTTCAAATTGCAATGGATAGATTGGCAGATGGATATAGAATAAGCAGGTTTTGCCCAGAAAACACGGTCAAACAATAAGTTGGGGCACATAGAGTTGAGGGAACAGTGTATTGTGGTTAAGTTTAACTCTCTCAGTGATTTTAACAGAGAATTTATGCAGGAAAAAACCAAGTTTTGCGGGTGACCGACAGATAAATACCTGTTTTTCAAGATTTTGACACGAACTGTAGTTGCAGGTGGCACTGAGGAGGTCAGGTTTGCAGCTTGGATTCCTCTAGGTGGCAGGTTGGAGCTATGGCGATTAACTCGTTGTAAAACGCATGCACAGTTTGCACAGACAAACCAATGAAAATACGCGAAAAACCATGATTTGGATGACTTTTAAACAAATTTGGGATTTTTTGGACTTTTTGGCACTTTTTATGCTGACGTCATCATGACGTAGGTTTTGTCGCGTAGCGGGTACGGGCAGTGACGTGGCAGCCGACGTGGGCGGTGACATGGCAGAATGATTAGGCAGACACGTCAGATGGAAGAACGACATGGGGACTAACATAAGTGTCGACGTGGTGTATGACGTGGGCATCGGGAACAAAAGGCGGTAAATGGCTTTATCGGACCGCCTTTGGTACGAGGGAAGTATTCGTCAGAGCGGCTCCGATGCAATCAAACGAGGGCATGTTTATTTTGTACAACGGTAAAAATCGCCATGCTATCGGACGTTAACTCTCGCACATCGGGGCCGTTCCGAAATCGGTGAGGGACATCGGATCTGGGAGGGCAGATCGGAGGGTTGACGGGATGGCAACCTGCGGGCACGTTACGGTGCGGGGGCTTGCTCAAATATTAAAATGATAATGCGCAATGGGGGGTTGCAAACTTTGGTAAATGTGAACTTATGGGTTTATGTGTGGGCGGGGAAAAATAGTTTAATGTCTAGTAAAGCGTTTAAACACCAAGCTATATAAAATCAATACGGAGGGGTAAAATGGGGAAAATTACATGGGTAGAGGGGTAGGTATAGGCTATTAACCTAACCAGAGGTCAGATTAATCCCAGATTTAGGATGCGGATGGGTAGATAATAGCCCCAGATGGTCTTTTACTTCCCAAAACTATATTTACATAGCTATAGTGCTATAGGGTAGGATATTTAATATTTTTTGGGGTTTTTTTATATAATTTTTGTAGAAATAGGGATGGGGGAGTAGTTAGGGAGCTATACAATAGAATTAGAAGTTAATATGATTTTGTGAAGTGAAAGTGTAGGGGAGAGGTTAGGTTTATGAAATGAAACTTAGACATAGGAATTGCATGGAATGTGGAGAAATGATTTTTACACAAGAAATGTGGCTTCTTTTCATTGAGGAAAGCCAAACTTGACTTGATGTTTTACAAAAATGAAGTGAAAACAGGACTGGTTGGGGAGATCCCAAAGTCCTCAAGGGGGTATTAGTAAGAAACTTTGAGGGGTAGTGAAAGGGAGTTAGACATGCTTCCAAAGTTCTGCCACCAAACCACTGCTTTGATACTTGTGTTATTGATGAGATTAGCTTTCTTTGATAAGACAGAAACTGATGATGACCTTGCTTCTGCAAACTCAAGCTACCTACCCAGCCTAATACACCTAGCATTTTTTCTTCCTTTTGATTGGGTGCACTTAGACTTGCAAACCCTGATTATCCTCTTTTCCTTTAACTGCCCTCCTATCTAAATCTACCCGTATTGCTTCCAAGGGCCCAGATTAAGCAGTTGGGCTTCCTTAATTTCTCTACCTAGCTACTGATCTACCAATCTTAAATTGTTTGGACAGATGCTTTTTCTCTATTCTACAACAACAATTTAAACATGGCATGGTCCAGATTGAACTGTTGGGCCACCCATTAATTCTGATAAAGAACAATACCTACACATCCATCTGCATATGAAATATGGAACCTTTGTAGCATCAAAGATGAACATATTTGGCCTTTCCACTGTAAATCATGAAAAATGAAACCTATTGGTATAGGAACCTAACAGTGCCTATCACGCCATCACCGGCATGAGAGTCATTGTTCGATTTAGGAGGAGGAGGAACAGAAAATTCTGATCTGGGAGCGTTAGGGATTTTATCATAGAGCGTGCTAGACTGAGTATAAATCAAGTCTAAATATTGCGCACGAGAAATAACTTACTCTTCAGTGATGACTCCTCCCTTTGCCACATCTTCTATAATGAAAGGTAGCAATGAATTAATAAACCATTCAGCTAAAAGCTGATCAGGAACGTACGTTTTTACCATTCTACGATGACGTCAGCACTCATGAATATGATCGGATATGTGAGTGATTGTCGTTTGCTTGAAACTGGTAAGAAGTTCTATTCCCGTTTCTTACCTTATAGTTAACTGAAAATGGGTTTAAAAGGTTGTGGCTAGGGTACTGAAGTTATCAAACGAAGCTCTAGGTAATTCGATATACCATTTTGCTATTGGACTAGTTAACGTTCTCTGAAAAAGGTGAAGCCTAATGGAATCATCGTTTAGGGTGTTTGATGAAAACCATAGATGAAAGGTCATCACATGATTTGACGGGTCTTCACCTGGATTTCCATTAAATTTAGGAATATCTTACGGAATTTTATGTGGAATCACTAGCCACCAAGGGGCGTAAGAAATTGGATCATTCGTTAGCCGATTTAGATCCGGTAGCTCTAAAGTTGCCACGAAGGGTAACTGTTGATTCAGGTTTGGTGAAGCATACCGAAGATAAGATGGAATTTCCTGAGCAGTTGGCCTTTGCATACCAGCATAATGCATTTGATGCTGGTAACTTTGGTAAGGTTGATGGGTATAACCATTATGGAATGGTTGATATTGACCGTTTTGAATATACATCTGCCCATTATTTGCAAAGATTTGTTGCTCAGATCCTTAGTAAGCTTGTTGGAATTGCGGTTGTTGATATTGCACCAGCCATGGTTGTGAAGCCATGTTTTGTTGCCCAATACTAGCTGTTTGACCAAGATGAGGGGTAATTTTACCTGTTTGGGCTTGTGTCATTCCATGTTGGTGATTGTGGTTGAGTCGTAGGGATAAGAGGCTATTGCATTACGACCTCAGAAAGCTGAGGTTTGCATAAAACGGGCAACGCTTGTACTTGTGACACCATCACAATAGTCAACGTAGTTGGTCTATTTGACATAGGCAAACATTGTTGCATCAAGTATACAACTCTTGGTTGTTGAGGCAGTATTGGCACCCAACTGCTAGATGTAATTCCAGCATAACCTGGATTTTTTTGTGAACTCTCGTATGGTTGTTCTCCCGAAGGAGACAATGAAAGGGTATATTTTCCCCCATAGAGCGATAACCTAGTACTCAAAGGGATGATTTGCCTTTGAGGACCGGATTTCCCAAATTGACATCGTGAAAGATCAATTTGCTGAGACTCAACACAAGAGCTCCCGGTTATTGTTCCGGATGAACAAACGGGAATGGACCATACTGTCGAAATAGCCCCTGAGTGGGCCCCATCTAGCGATTGAGAGCTAGTCAGGACAGTTGGTATGCCGGTGAACATTGTTGGAGTGACAACAGGAAGTTCTATCGTCGCTGTGTCAGATGATACAGTCCTAGATGTCGATGGTTTTTCAGACATTTCTAGTCTATCCAAAAGATTTCCTAGTGATTCTACTGGAGCTTCCGATAACAGTAGACTAATTTCTGATGAAGAAGGATATAGGGTGATCTTGACTCCAAATTGCGATGGAGTACTAGATGGAGGATCCTCCACAATCTCTTCTATAGCAATCAGACTAGGTGGAAGAGGTAGACCGTCAGGTCCGTAAAATATTTCTGGTGCCGAAAAAGGTATAGATTCTGCAACGACAAATGTTTGGGGAATAACACCTTTCGAATTAGCTTTAGATGGAGCTGGTTCAGTAATACAAGTGTTCACCTTCACACTAGGATTAGTTCTACTGTCCTTTGGTGGCTGTAGAATTTCTTCTATAAAGGCGGGGATACCAGAAGTGTTTGGAGTAACTGGAGTCTCCGATGGTGTTGGAACACTTGTTCCAACTTTACCAGGGGATTTGGAACAGGTTAAATGAGTTTGCTTTGCCCGTAACAGTTTTGATTCCAGAGAAAAAGATGGTTGACTCGTAAGCCTCCTCGAACAATGGGGTTTCAATTGACTTTCTTCCACGATTGCGGATTACTCGATCAACTAAAAATAAAAGGGGAAATTTTTTCCAAATTAAATGAATTTTAGATGCTTTGACACAACTTGTTTTTTCAATTTTTAAGAGTCGAGAAAAAACAGAAGATGACTCTAGTTGCCTTCGATTTTTAATGAGCCTGAAGTGACAAGTGCTCAGATGGACCTTTTCTTTTAAGGAGTCTGAAAAGGAATGAAAGAGACTACTCTGGAAATCTAGACAGAAGGATTACCAAACCAATTACAAAACTATAGAATACTTTTTACGGTACCGCAGTCAATCTTCCTAAATGTTGTGTTCAGTGCATTGCAATCGATAGGGCGACAGACATGGCTTCCTATGGATAAAGGATATAGCCTATTGTGGTCTCCCAATATATACTCGACGGTACATGGGAGCACAACTCCGTACTGGCACTTGTCGTCTCAAAGTGGAGAAATCACCCAACCAGCAATGAAAACAACAGTTACCAGGCTTTACGACGCCGGAATACGTCTCTAGCATAGACTTCTAGATGTTGTGCGTTAGGTTCCAAAGCGTTTTTAGATTCATTAAATTTATTTTACAGTTGATATTGCTTAAGAAATTTTCCTTTTAGGTTCACCGCGTGATGTAGATGTATAATTCCTAAAATGTAATCTAAGATGATAAACAATCATTTAATCTTCTTTTTGCAATGAAAATCCTAGCTACTAAAGAAAGAGGGATGATTTTCTTTTCAACATAGAGCGGAGAGCACGCACTATATGCACTGTCCTAAATCAAACCAATCAAGCAATCTAAATGAAAATTCACATGCATGTATTTGTTTTCAGCCTTCTTAATGTGTCAATGATAAAAAGAAAGCTAAGCACAAATGTGAATTACTTTTCAAAGCAACATTACTAACAAGCTTCTTTTCAAGACAAAATGAAGACAATGACGACACTTTGGGATTTAGAATTGAAAGCTTGCTTTCAACACTTGAAAAACTATTAATTCAAATCAAATACAAGAGTAACAGTGTAATCGACTATCCAGAACAATTGGATTCTCTTCTATGATTGAAAACGACACTTGCGACACTTCCAAATCAAGAAACGACGGTTCAATTATGCTACTTCTTTGTAAAAGAGAATTGAAAATGACTCACAATACATAAAAACATCTATAGTTCTTTGCACAATAGAGGTGGAATGATTGCAAGGAAGGGGGTTTGTAATAGAGGTATACTGACTACAGATAGCAAAACTCCTAAATAGAGCTGAAAAGAGTGAAGAAAAACCAAAGTCTGGAGGCAAAACTAGCCTTTTCTGATCAGCGCACCTGTTACACAGGGATTCCAGTATGCATCCCACTTACAGCACATGGGAAGTGTGATGCATACTGAGATCCTTGAAGAGAGGGTGCGATGGTACAGTGCGAGACTTTTAAACCAGTTCTTGACCACAGTTTGTAGCACAGTTCAAGGATTTAGGCCAAGCAAGTGATAACCAGTAAACAAATCACAGGGGTAGATCTAAGGAGGTTACTAGAGCCACCACAACGGCAATTAGGATGTTTACAAATCAATTTTTTAGTTCATAAACAAAACCTGGAGATAGACTGAAGCAGCATTGATCTACTTTTCACTTGCATAGCAAATGCAATTCGAAGGCTAGATGGCTTGACTTCAGGCTCCGTTTGTAAGTTTATAAAACTAACAAATATAGAGAAGTAAACAAACTATTCACTCCCCAGTGGAGTTGCCATTTTATTATCGGGAAATCTAGTGTCTATGCAGAGCTGCTAGTACCACTAAGACTGGTAGCTATCTTAGAAACAAACAAAATAAAACTACTTTTGTTTTCCTTTATGATAAGTAAATAAGAGGGGAACAAAGGACACCAACCACAATCTTGCACTTGGTTCCTCGTTTGATTCCTCTCCCTTCTGATACATCTTTGCCACTCGCTTCGTTGTCTACCCGGCTTCGAAGAGCACCTGTGGAATCAAAGAAGCATAACACTACCCAAGAACAAAGATCTACAATCATAAACAATATAGGACCAAATGTATATTGACCACACAAAAGCATATATTATTAAACATACAAGAATGTGGAGGAAAACTTGAATAGCTTTATTAATATCAAGAAAGAGCAAAGAGGATTACAGCCAATTGTTCTAACCCAGCATCATCCTCTCAGCAGGAAGCCATTCTTCACCTCATGAAAAGCTTATATCACCCAACACTATGATGTTATAGCAAGAAACCAATAGCACTTCCTTAAAAGATACAAAATTCCAGCCTCTGGATCTCAGGGATGAGTGTTGGGTCCCTCTAATACTAGTGATTACCCCATTACTATTATAGTTATACCCCTTATTTATATTGTTGTGCCCCTATTACCCCCTTATTGTTATTTATGTGCCCCATAGAATCCCTCTATTGTTATTTTTGTGGCTTTATATTATTATTGTTAGGTCGACTGGATTATATTGTGACTCCTTAGACTCCTATATATAGAAAGGAGGTTTTGTCATTTGAATCATCCAAGAATTGTTCATTTATGTAATGTAAAGGAGGTTGCCCCCTCGAAGAGGCTGAATTCTAAGGCGTTGATCTATCTTTTCTATCTTTTCTTGAGCTGGTTTCATAACATTTGGTATCAGAGCTTTGGATTCTAGGGTTTCGCTGCTCCAAACAGGTCATCGTGGCATTTTCGCTATAACATTTTTCCAGTGACTTTTCAGAAGTCGCAAAAAAAAACCATTTGAGAAGAAATCGCACTAAACCTTGGGTCCAAATTTCAGAGCTTTTCGCGCGATATTTTCGGAGATATGATCTGAGGAAGTTGGTCTTTTTATAGACTCCTGAATTACATTCAAAACAGGTGACCTGGGGAAAATTGTCATAACTTTCTCTCTGGGAATCAGATTGAAATTAAATCAGAAGGTACAGAAAGAGGACGGACTATAGTTTCTTGTATATCATTTTCAGAACCAAATATCGAAAATTGTACACGTGGCACTTCATACAACTTCGCTCTTCTGGAAAGGTCTATAATCAAGTCATCTTGGGAGATTGTGCATAACTCTTTCTTGGAGAATCCAATTTGGATCAGACTGGTGGCATTGGAAAGAGGACACAGAGAGATACTACAGGTCACAAATTCAGAACTAGATGATTGGAAAGTACAGAGATACATCAGAGGCAATATCGAGCTCCTACAAAGTGAAAAAAGGTGTGTAGATTTTTTTAAATTTTTGCTTAAGCTTGGTTTGAAAATTTATTTTGAAGGAATTCAAAGGGCATAGTAGAGCATTATTATCGGTAACTGATGCCCTGAGGAAAGAAAATGCAAACACCTAGTAAGGAACCTGAAAGCTCTAGCATGACTCATGAAGAAGAGGAAGAAATGCTACATGATATATCAAAATTACAAGAACAAGTGCAACAAATGTCACGCTCACAAAAGTTAACAGATGCTAAGATCAATGGCATGGAAGCTAAGATAAATGGCGTGGAAGCTAAGATGGACAATTTGAAAATAGATTTGAACACAAATTTGAAGACAGGCATGGCATATTTGAAGACAGATTTGAAAACTTTTCTACAAGAAATACTTACTAATGGTGAAAAGGTAGTAAAGGAAACTCATGATGAGAACAAAAGAAATGTTAATCATGATTCCATAGACGCTAATGTTGGATCGAAGAATCACCATATTCCAAAAATCGATATGAGGAAGTTTGATGGCAAGGATCCCGCCACATGGATATTACAGATGGAGCAATTCTTCGATCTCAATAATGTGCAAAACGCACAAAAGGTACGTATGGCAACTGTATATTTGGAACCAAATCAGTTTGTATGGTATCAATGGCTTTGTTCTCGTAAACAATTTATCACTTGGGCAATTTTTACGGAAGAATTGATAGCACATTATGAGGATACAAAAAGCAACACTTTTTTTAGCCAATTGATAAGTCTCAAACAAAAGGGTTCAATAATGGAGCACATTGAGGAGTTCCAAAAATTGAACATAAGGGTAAAAGATATTCCAGAGGAGCATAGGATTGATGTGTTCATAGGGTCTTTAAAGGATAATATCCAACATGATGTTCGCCTTTGGGAACCTGATTCATTAGAGAAGGCATTCAGGTTAGCAAGAAAAATGGAAAGCAAAATTATGGCAACTAGGAAGCATACCTCTCACAACTATAAAGACGGAAGTGTTGTTGCCCCTAGTCTTCCACAACCTACAAGGTTGACACCACAACAATTGGAAGAAAAAAGAGCAAAAGGGCTTTGTTACAATTGTGATAGCAAATACACAAAAGGTCATAAGTGTGCTGAGAAGAAATTATTCTACATAGATTGTGAAGAGGAAGAAGAAAAGGAGCAAGAAAGGTCAAAAGAAGAGGATATATTCCAGGAACAAAGCCTAGATGAAGAAAAAATAAATCCGACCATATCTTGTAATGCATTGGCGGGAATTACCACTCCTCAAACCATCAAGATAGAAGGACAAATCAAGAAGAAAAAGGTAATAGTGTTGATTGATTCAGGAAGCACCCACAATTTTATTCATTGTAGGGTAGCAAAAGAATTGAATTGCTTCCTATATCCAGCACCAGAGTGTCAAGTGATGATTGCAAATGGAGGAACAATAAATTGCTCTGGAAAGTGCCATAATATCAAGCTATCCATGGGAGAATATGTATTGACTAGCCCAATGCTTTCCATTCCAATGGGAGGTGTGATGTTGTACTAGGAGTCCAATGGCTACAATCCTTGGGTACAATAGCTTTTAATTTTCAAGAACTTTTCATGAAATTTTCTATGGAAGGAAAGGAAGTTGAATTAAGGGGTATTGCAGGGAAACCAGGAAAGATAATCAGCTCTAATGGCATGACAAAGCTTCTAAAAAAGGAGCAAAGAGGTGTAATTGCACAATTATGTTCGCTAGATGTTTCCACATTGGAATCATCTATTTCTCCAGATCTCCAAAAAGTCCTGGACAATCATTCCAAGGTATTTGAGACTCCCAAAGGTCTCCCACCTATGCGTGATCATGATCATGCTATTCATCTGATTCCAGGAAGTGTTCCTCCAAACATCAGGCCGTACAGATATCCCTATGTCCAAAAAAGTGAAATTGAACGTATGGTTGCAGAAATGCTAGAGGCTGGTATAATTCAACCAAGTCAAAGTTCTTTCTCAGCTCCAGTAGTATTGGTGCACAAGAAGGATGGATCATGGCGCATGTGTCCGGATTATAGGGAGCTCAACAAGCTCACTATTAAAGATAAGTTCCCCATTCCTGTCATTGATGAATTACTGGATGAATTGCATGGATCAATTTACTTCACCAAGTTGGATCTTCGTTCGGGATATCATCAAATCAGAATGAAGATTGAAGACATTCCGAAAACGACATTTAGAACTCATGAGGGTCATTATGAATTTTTGGTCATGCCTTTTGGCCTTACCAATGCACCTTCAACATTTCAAGGTTTGATGAATTCAATTTTCAAACCATTCCTTAGAAAATTTGTGTTAGTATTTTTTGATGATATACTAATCTACAGCAAGTCTTGGAAGGATCATGTTGAACATGTTGACAGGGTGCTACAACTATTGGAGGAGAAACAATTATATGCAAAAAGATCCAAATGTTTCTTTGGAGTCCAGGAGGTGGAATATTTGGGTCATATTGTATCTCATGAAGGAGTTAAGGTAGACCCTAGCAAAATTAAAGCCATTAAGGAATGGAAAATCCCCACATCCATAAAGCATCTGCGAGGATTTCTTGGGTTGACAGGGTATTATCGCAAGTTTGTTAAGAATTATGGGAGAATAGCAGCACCTCTAACAACATTATTGAAGAAAGATTCATTTTCATGGACTCCGGAAGCAACAAAGGCCTTTGAACATCTTAAAGAGGCAATGTGCCAAGCACCGGTCTTAGCTACACCGGACTTCACAAAAACCTTTATTGTGGAATGTGATGCTTCAGGAAATGGAATTGGTGTTGTTCTAATGCAAGATGAAAGACCCATTGCTTTTGAAAGTCGTCCAATCAAGGGAAAGTTTTTAAGCAAAGCTATTTATGAGAAGGAAATGTTGGCAATACTCCATGCACTTAAGAAATGGCGACCCTACCTAATGGGAAGACACTTCAAGGTAAAAACGGATCATGATAGCCTTAAATACTTTTTAGAACAAAGATTATCCTCTGAAGAGCAACAAAAGTGGGTCACAAAGATGTTGGGTTATGACTTTGAAATCATCTACAAAAAAGGGAAGCAAAATGTGGTGGCAGATGCACTCTCAAGAAAGGATGAGGATGTGGAAGCATTGTTGTGTGCCATTTCTATTATCCAACCAGATTGGATAAACGAAGCAAGGGAGGAATGGAAGAATGACGAAGAAGTGTGGGCACTTATTCGAAAGCTACAACAAGATTCCAGTACTTCTGATACATTTAGCTGGCAAAATGATTCGTTATGGTACAAAGATCGCTTATACCTCTGTAAGAATTCCCAGCTAAAACAAAAGATTCTTATGGAATTGCACACTTCTCCCTTAGGAGGGCACTCAGGATTTTTAAAAACTTACCACAGGGTTAAGAAGGAATTTTTTTGGGATGGCCTTAAATCAGATATTCAAAAGTTTGTGGCGGAATGTTTGGTTTGCCAACAAAATAAAGTTGAAACAATTAAGACACCGGGTCTATTACAACCTTTATCCATTCCAAGCCAACGTTGGGAGGAGGTTTCAATGGATTTTATCACAGGTTTACCCAAGTCTGAGGGAAAGAGTGTCATCATGGTGGTAGTTGACAGACTTACCAAGTATGCACACTTTTGTGCATTATCACATCCATTTAAAGCCAGTACAGTTTCTACTGCATTTATGGAAACAGTTCAAAAGCTACATGGAAACCCAAAGATTATTGTAAGTGACAGAGATCCCATTTTCACTGGAAATTTTTGGACAGAATTATTTTCTTGTCTTGGTACTCAGTTAGCTCATAGCTCATCTTATCATCCTCAATCTGATGGGAAAACTGAGATAGTAAACAAATGTTTGGAAGGATATCTTCGTTGCTTTGTATCTGATAAACAGACACAATGGGTCAAATGGTTGCCTCTGGCTGAATGGTGGTATAACACTTCCTTCCATACAGCAACAAAAATGACCCCATTTATGGCACTTTATGGGTATCAACCACCATCCATCACATCATATTTAAGAGAAAATTCTAAGGTTCAGGCAGTGGAACATCACATCGAACATCAACAACAAGTCCTCCAACTCTTAAAGGATAACCTCGTGTTGGCACAAAATAGAATGAAACAACAGGCAGATCAACATCGCAGTGAAAGAAGTTTTGATGTAGGTGATTGGGTATTCCTACGGCTACAACCATATAAGCAAATGTCCCTAAAGCAAGCTAAGAAGGATAATAAATTATCACCAAAGTATTATGGTCCGTACAAGGTGTTGCAAAAGATTGGTACTATGGCATACAAATTGGAGCTTCCTGCAGCTTCTCGATTGCACCCAGTTTTCCATGTTTCATGTTTAAAGAAGGTTATAGGCGACAAGCTCCCAATTCAAACAATATTGCCAGAACTTGACGAGGAAGGAAAAATTATATTGGAACCAGAAGCAGTCACAGAAACAAGAACTCGACAGCTACGAAATCGATCAATTTCAGAGTATCTTATCAAGTGGAAGAACTTATCTACTGAAGATTCCACATGGGAGGATGAGAATTTTATGCAGAAGTATCCAGAACTACTCAAGCGTTGAGGACAACACTTTTTTGAAGGAGAGGGGCATGTTGGGTCCCTATAATACTAGTGATTACCCCATTACTATTGTAGTTATACCCCTTATTTATATTGTTGTGCCCCTATTACCCCCATATTGTTATTTTTGTGCCCCATAGAATCCCTCTATTGTTATTTTTGTGGCTTTATATTATTATTGTTAGGTCGGCTGGATTATATTGTGACTCCTTAGACTCCTATATATAGAAAGGAGGTTTTGTCATTTGAATCATCCAAGAATTGTTCATTTATGTAATGTAAAGGAGGTTGCCCCCTCGAAGAGGCTGAATTCTAAGGCGTTGATCTATCTTTTCTTGAGCTGGTTTCATAACAATGAGGGATCCATATATAGATGTTTGCAAGGGGTTGAGTCAGCTTTTGGGATTTGATTAGTGTCCTCTCTCTGATAGTTCTTGATTCCACTTGGAGAATGATGATCTCTTACTCAACCCTGGGCGAATTCATAGAGGCAAGCGTCACATGAGAAGTTTCTGGAAGATTCCATGATCTTCCACCTCGCATACTGCCTATGCCATTTGTCCACCCTTGCCCATCACAACCCATAGAAGCGCTTTTGAGTATGCATCGCACCTCCCGTGTGCATTTAGGAGGGATGCATCGCACTTTGACCATGGAGCAAGTGAGATGGTCCAGGTTTGACGAGTTCTGAGTAGTTTTTCATGGAGAACTTCTCGGAGATGATGTAATCAGCTGACCTTGTTCTTTTAGGGGATGAAACAACACTTTTAGGGACTTAGGAGCCCTTGGTTTATGGACATATATGATTGGGGTTGCAGTGCCCAAAAATGTCTATAACACTGAAGGAAGGAAAAATTCAGGGTAACCACAAACCATGCTGAGTCTGGTAGCTAGCCCTACCAGAACAGGAGAGGGCTCTCTTCGGGTCACGCTCAGTGAAGAATAAACAAATAGGGTCTGAGAATGACTTAAAATGGATACTGATTTTAGGCTAGGTAAATAAATATGAAAGAGGTATATTTGATGAATGACTGAGTTTTCTGGGACGTATGGGACCAAGGAACAGCATGAGCGGAGAATTTAACTCAAAGACGCAGATTATTTCGTGAGGCAAGGTAGGCCGAAAGTCTAGCAATTAAATTTGAGATAACATGAAATGGAGAGACTGTTTAAGAGGGTGAAAAGGGCATAAATACATGAATCCTTTTCAACAGAAGAAAACATAGAACGTGAAAACTTTCCCAACGCAGAGCAGTAAACTGAATTCTACCTTTTCTTACTTAGAAGCTTTCACTGGAAATGAATATGAATGAACTCTGAAACATAATGACATACATATGAAACAGAAAGAAAATAAATTTTCTAAACTCACGCCACAGGAATCTAAAGAACCAGAGCTGCAATCTTTCATTAATTCTCTATCAAAATGTACAGTGAATAACTGAGTTTCTCTCCCACCGCTTCCAACTCCAAGCAACCCTTTGCAAATGGTTTTTCATACAATAAATAGAATATTCCATTAGGAAATGGATCGACCCAAAGTTGGGGATTTTTTTAAATCATTACAAACTGGAAATGAAAAGCCAACCATTAGTGACAGGTGCAGCGTTAAAAAAAAACAAAACTGTTGCGTGGATTTTTTGGGTGACTGCTCGCTTTCCTTTGCCACTTGGATAGAAGCCAACCTTTAATGAAAATGTCTTTAAACTTTGCCTTTGATGCTAGGAAAAATGTATTTTTAATGAACAGGCACACTTGGAGAAAATTGCAAATCGAATTCTCGCAAAGCGGAAGTGATTTTGGCCTTTGGGTCTCTATGCGCCGCGCCGAAAGATGTATGCATCACGGCACTTTGGAAGTAGTTTTTAGGCACTTCCTGGAGTTCAAATTGAGCCCAAGTGTGCTTGTTGGAAATCCCTGCCTGTCTGCTTTCCAACCTAAGTGGAATTTCTGAATTAGGATGCCATTTTCCCCTCCCAAACTACAATCTCCCAAGATTGCTTCCTGTGAGTTAAAATAGGGGTGGAGAGGTCATTTGTTAGGTGTTTTTGACCTCCTGAGGACTCAAAATTGGCCCAAACTTCTTGGCCATGCACCAGAAGTCATAATTTTCCATGGAAAATCCAAAAATATAAACCTTTTGTCATTTGGAGCTTCCTAGCGAAAGCGCGTGCCAGGTGGCACGACGCATAGCGAGAAAAAACCTATTTTTTGTGCAGAAAATTTCAAAATGCAAAAATGTGCTCCAAATTTCTTGAAATTTGGGCTGTACCTTCTCTATCACATTTCATGCTGGACCAAAGAAGCCTCGGCTAAGATTCGAAGCCAATCTTTCTCTTTTTGCCTCTTTTGTCTTTTGGTCACCTTCCTCAATTTCGCCTTTAGGCTCCTGATTCTCGCTTTGGAGCTCATGTTTCGGGCCATGTAATGGTGAGTCATGCACCTCAGAATTTATTTTTCCCTATTAGCCTTCTCCAACAGCTACTCGAAGTGAACATTCACTTTCTCTAAAACATACTCCCAGTGTTCATCTCTTTGTTCCATAGGTCTACCTTGTGCTGCCATAATGTGTCGCTGGTTTTCCTTGATCAGTTGCAACTCTATCTCAGCTTGCCGATCCTCAAGTTGTTTGTTCCTCTGCTCCAGATATTTCATATTCCATTTGCCTCTCTCCAAGTCAAGGGACAAGGCTTGGATCTCTGTTTGCTGCTCCTGGATGATCTCTTTAAGTTGTGCACTTTGCAGATCCATATCTGTATCATCCTCATGGAGAACGAAGTCAGTCTCTCATTCACCTGATGGCCCCTCATCATGCATTGGCTCCTTACCTCTGTCCTGTACCTGTAGTGCTTATGTCGGAAGCAAGGCCCCTTCCACCCCGGGTGGAGATAACACTCGCTTTTTCTGCTGCAAACAGATGTCTAGCGCCCCTCTGATATGTGACGAATACCAGCACACTGGCGGTCTCATGGTGCTCATACTGATGAGAAGCTTCCCCTATCTCAAATCTAGCCTTTGAAGGTCCCTGTGAAGCTTGGAAGAAGTCATGGGAGATGAAATCATCCCAAGAGATACCCTGTAAATCAAGTTGATGCATCACCAAAATCTTAATGAGAGCAAAATGATAAATGTTGTTGAACTGCTTCTCAGGGGTCTTGTGTTGCACAAGCGCAGTCATCCTCTCTATGTTTCGACATGTGAAATATGGGATGTTCATCATGCGTACCCGGGTGAAATGCATGAGAAACCTGATGCGATAAGCATATAACCAGGAGAAACGGCCTTCACAACTGAAATGCTTCATAATTAACTTCATTAGAGGTGCATATTCATCTTTAAGATATCGGAAGGGAAACACCCTCTTAAGCTGCCTCAAGAAAGTCGACTTAATATATGGCTCATAATGCTGTTAGTCAACTTTTTGTCTCTTGTTCCATGGCTCTCCAATATTAGGCATGCCGGTAGCTGATGAGATAGAGTTCGGTGTAAGTGTGAAAGTAACCCCTACCAAAGTAGCTTGAGCACCATGTAAATGTAGAACAAACATGTGAGCCAACTCATGATGGAATTGAACATTTGCAACCTTTTCACAAAACTCATAGCATGACTAAAACCGAAAACAAGAGACGACAAAAGGGTAGGCCTGCAATTCTGTGAGGGTAATCGGTTCTTCTCTAATATGTCTGCCACTTTTGTGAGGCCTCCGGGGTGCACGTTCTTCCGTGGGTGAGTCACTATGAGTTTCCTCCTCATAGTTAGATGAATGATCAAATGACATAATTGATGTTATGAAAACTGCTTGGAGAAATGAATGCTGGTCACAAGACTGTGTTGGACTGTTGTTGTGATATGTTGAAATCTGTCACCAAGGGAGCAATGTAACAAGGGACTGTTAGGGAGGGAAAATATGAAGGGATTAGGAGTATTAGGGTAGATTTTATTTAGGGCAGTGTAGGAGGGCTTGGGAAATTGGCATAAGGTAGGGTTTGGGGTTTTATATTGGGCAATGGGTGAAAGGGAATGGGGATAAGGGTTTATTCAATTTAGGGGATGGGGAGAAATTGCATCCAAAGGGATATGGTATAAGGAAAAAGGGAATGGAGGACAAAGGGATAGATGGGATGGAAGGGGAAACTTGGTAACACAATGATGAATTTGCAATACTTAACATCAATTGACATAATGATTTTTAGAGGTAGGGTTTGGGAACTTTTGTTTCAATATTTGGAACCATAAACCGCCATCACACAACCCACAAAATGTATGAGCCATAGAGATATCGACCCTACCTGGCACGTCCAAACAATTCAATGGCGATTTGGAGGATTTTCGGGCATTTTTGGTGTGTTATACTGTATGCGTCGCGCCGCTCTTTCTATGTGCCGTGCACTATTGGTGCACTGCACCCGTTGAAATTAACACTAGAGGAATGCGCCCAATGCGCCGTGCTGGCTCAGTGCGCCGTGCCTATTAAGATACCTTCAACCTCACCCAAAACGCGCGTTGGCTCACCAAATTCCTTTGAAATGATTTCTCTCTGGCCTTGGCATGTAAAATGACTTTGATTCTTATGAGAAAATCTATATAAAGGCATGGAGTCATGGTTTTGATTTTTGTTTCTTCAAAACCCACTTTGCAATGTTTCATTTTGGCACTTTTTCCACAACTTAATACAACTCTGTATTTCACATTCCCTTTTTGGATTTTTGACTAAAATGATCAAATTTTTGGCAATTTTTTGCAAGAGCAGCTGTCATGCATTTGGCAAAGGGTGACCAGAACCAACTTTTCAATTGCTTCATGTTGGAGAACTTTACATATTTATCATAAACATTAATTTGATGATTTCCTCTTCAAAACAGAGTTTTGAGGAGGAATCACCCTTGAGCATCATGGATGATGAAAATCTAGAGATGAAACTTGTTGAACCTCCCTCTGGCCTACTAGCATGTTTGGGTACTCTGAAAACACGACTTATGAAACCCTAGACCTATGACTGATATGATTTTTTTCCCATTAAAATACCAAATATTTGACTGTCATTAAATGAACTTTTATGAACAGAGCTGAGTCAGCAGGTACAAAGCATGAGGGGTAATGACTGGCAAGACCCTTCCATCTAATTTATGGCATGCCCCTAGCGGAATGTAGCTGAGTGAATGGAGCGAGACACCTAAAACTAAAATAGAGAAAGAGTTTTGATCTCGGATGGAGGATTGACAAGACCGACTCTAACACTTAGTTTGAGGCGGTGATTTATCAGAGTAATGCTAGTAGTATAGTGCTTCAAAAGTAACTAAATGTTGGAAACAAACTTCTAATGTAATTGCAAGAATTGGAAATGCTTGTAACTAAATCATTCAATGAAAAAAACTATAGTACTTCATCAGTCAAGGGTTCAGTAATAATAACTCTTCCCTTTGTAAACTGATAATTAAAAAGAAATCAAAGAAAAGATCATCAACCTGGGAACTTGACAGAATAGTCAATGTTCACTATACTTTCAGATCGTTCTACACACTAAAGCAATGATGATTCAAATAACAAGAAATGTAACAACAACTAATCTATTTAACAAGATTGAAAAACAAAACCTTAACCTACAGAAATGAATGAGGCAGTGACTATATTCTACAGGAATTAGGCAACAATATCTACTTTAGAAATGATTCAAGCAACAACTGGAAATGAGACAGCAAACTCAAGGTTTCTATGAAATATTGAACAACAACCTGAATTGAATGTAAATGCACAGCAAACCCAATCGAATATTACACACATCACTTCATATTGAAAGGAACAATAATCTGAGTTTCGATACAACAGTCGTTAATCATGGTTATAAAGAAACAACAATTGTGATCATGGAGGAACAATAGTCCCAAATGAATAGCAATCATGTTTAGAAGTAAAACGTAGATAAGTACATAGGAATACCAATTTATGAATGTACAACACTGTTACTCTATAAATGAACAACAATGGCAATCTGGAAGGAACAACAATGTCATGTGATTATATTAGTTTATTAAAGGAACATTGATGCAATATAAATTTAGAATGAATAGCATAACATTCTTGTTGCAGAGAATAACATTACTTATTCAAATAGAAATGAAATATAACAGAACTGATATGTGAAATAATAAGGAACAGTAGATTACTGAACAGAGCGAATAAGAGAAATCAAACCACACATGAATCGGAAAATAATGGTACAGGAGCAAGTGATCCACCAGGGCCGGGCCCTTGGCCTCCAGGGATGCACTACTTAATATTACTCCAGAATCAAATACGAAACAACAACCAGAGTTTATATATTAAACATCAAAAAAGAGTTATAACAAATGCTATTTTAAAAAGAGTCGATAATCAAAGTTTCAAGCACAATAGTAAATTTCATAAAAACAACAATAGTCTATCCCTTGGGCTAGCAATGCTACCCCTTCTTATAGCAGTCGATTGGAGATATCAATGATATAGAGAATCATTAAGGTAGTGATCCCTCAGGATCAAAGGATCTTGAGGGATTCGCAAAAACTATTAGCTCTTAGTTATCTTCTTGTTCTCTTGCGCTGATTTGGTATCTCCTCTTCTGTTTCCTGGCTTATACACTCCAATTTGGATGCAGTTCCCTGTCAAAGGGATAACAGTGAACCTTGTCTTATCTTTTCCTTTAGAATGGTGATCTTCTGTTTTCTCCTTTTTTTGCATAGGAAAGGGGTAATTATTAGTCATTTTACGTTGCACACAAATCTTCTAGACTTTATCATAATCTTTCACCATATACTTATTTTATAATGTAAAGAAGTTATGAATTTAAGGAAAATATGACAAAATAAGTGGTAATTACATACCTTCTCTAGTGCTCAACAACGTCCAACCATGGCCATAAAACAACTAAGAAACACAATTTACATCTTGAAATGCCATAGCACATGGCACGTCTAACAATCCCTTAGCCCTATATGGCATGTGTTAGCATCCACTACATTTATTGTCATTCTTTGCACTTCCTAGCACACCCTAGCACTCTTTGACATGCCCTGGCACTCTATCATGTCTTGGCACTACCTAACATATAACCTTGTCACTCCCTCCTTAGAACACTTGGAACTCGTTGACACTCCCTATCACACACTCTTATTTCTTCATTTCCATGCATTTTGAACTAGTTCTCCCTTGTGTTTTTGTGGCACTCCCTAACATTCATTGGCACACATTGACACACCCTGGCACATGGCACATCTTGGTATGTTTCCTTGGCACTCTAGAATTCCTTGGAACTACCTAACATATCTTGTTGCTCCCTCCTTACCACACCTAGAACTCACTAACACTCCCTTTCACACACTCTTATTCATTCATTTCCATGTATTTGAAACTAGTGATCCCTTTTGTTTCCTTGGCACTCCATAACACTCCTTGGCATGCATTGGCACACCCTAGCACTTGGCACATATTGGCATGTTTCCCTGGCCTCTAGCATGCCTTAGCACTGCCTACCATACCTTGTTACTCCCTCAACACACATGTATCTCACTGACAATTCCTGACACTAACACTTATTTGTTCATTTTCATGTACTAATTTCACCTAGAGCTCGCTTGTGTTTCCCTGACACTCCCTAACACATCCTAGCACATGTGTACACACCCTGGAACCTGGAACATCTTGGCTACATGTCACCCTATCAATCTAGCATGACTTAGCACAACCTAGCATACCATGTCACTCTCTCCTTAGCACAATTGGAACTCGCTAACACTCCCTGTCACACACTTTTATTCATTCATTTCCATGCATTTTGACCTAGTGCTCCCTTATGTTTCTCTGGCACTCCCTAACACTCCTTAGCATGCATTGGCACACTGTAGAGTCCAAGAACTACTTTATCTTGACACCATTTTTGTCCATGTTACTTCCTTTTTCCTATCGCTATCATCCAAATAAATGCAATAAATATAAGGTTTTTTTAAGAAAAGCCTTCATATGTCCTCTTTTTCATATTTTGTCAATATGCCTTATTGTTTTATTAAAGTTTACATGCAACTACAGAATTGACCTAATTCTACAGCTAATCAATAGATCCACAGCTACTTCCATTGTTGACAGGGTTCAAGTGCGCCAGCTCAGCAAAGGAGTATATGGGTAGATAGGGAATGATCCTCTCATGGATTTCTTCCTATTTACTCAAGCTAATCCATCAAGATATTCACACTACAACACAGTCAACCATGATAGTCAACCACAAAGATAACGTGCTAGAATAGAGTCCGAGTTTCAAGAGATATTATCAATTTTATTTTTCAATAGCAAATCAATGAATAAGCGATATGATTTGGTTTTGATAAGGATTGTCGCAAAGACCTGTAGGCTTGAATTTCTCATGTTGTTAATTAAAAACTCTATAAGAACAATGGCAACTCTATGTTAAGGGTGCTCCATCGTATGTAATTTTGAAGCATCATGTAGAAACTCTTTTCCGATTAATGCAAAGATCTTGGTTCATACATTTTATGTGTTGTTGATTAAAGCTACTCACTGCCTCATGGAGGGCCCTTGAATGTAGATCAGGTCTTTGATTCACTGCAGTTAGATTTTCTTTTATGTCATAGATTTAATTTATGGATTCTTTGTTTTTATATTTTTAGAATGCAGTTCAATGAAATTCATGAGTAGGTTCACTTGATTTATCTTTGTATCAGTAATCTAGTTTGCTTTATACCTAGCATAACTCAATAATCTTGTTTTCTTTACATCTAGCATAACTCAATTATCTCATTTGCTTTATACCTAGTATAACTCAGTCATTTCATTTCATTCATAGTTTAGTTATTTCATAGCTTAGTAATCTTGTTTTTGCTTTACTTTTGCATTGAATGAAGTTACAATAGATAAGAGTGACAATCTTTCTCAACATTTGAACTCAAGCACATTTCACCTTTTAAGTTGATAAAATAGGATCTCCTTTATATCATTTCATGCTTTCATAATTAGCTTTGTTTAGCTACAGCATAAAAATCCAAAAACAATTAATAAGTTGAAAAGTAGATTAACTTAATATATTCATTGAAAAGAGTTAAGATCATTATTCAACCATTCTAAAAATCTCAACTCAATTAGAACTAACTCTAGAGATATCATTTAGAGTAATCAATTAACAAATCTTAAAAATAACATCCTAGTATAGACAGTAACATCATCTCAATACTGATTCTAGAGTTTGACATTAATTTAGATAACAATAACATAATCACCTTAATGACATAAACAACTTCTAGCACATACAATGCACTTGTACTTCATTAGTTTAGCTGCCCTGGTCGATAATTTATGCTTACAATTTAAGAACATTAAATTGACTAAACACACACCTTGGCACTTGGCACATCTTGGTATGCTTCCCTAGCACTCTAGCATGCCTTGGCAGCAATGCATAACATACCTTGTCACTCCCTCCTTAGCACACCTAGAACTCGCTGACTGTAATGTTCCAAACTAGGAAAAATAGTGCTATGCAAAGTAGACAATAAAAATAACACCATAAAATTAAATCAAACCATCAGACCATAAATCTGTCTGGCATGTGTTATCATGCCTTTTCATTCCTTAGCATGCCCTAGCACTCCTTAGCTATCATTCCCTCACAACTACCCTTACATTTTTTGCAACATGGGAAACCAACAAAATCTCACCTCAACTATAACAACAACTTTACCAAGTTACAATTACTTTAACTAGACTATGCCTTGTTCACATAAGAACTTCCTATAACTCATCTTAGGCTACTCATGTATAATTTCAACTTATCCAACTTAACAAGTTACAAAGATAAGGCTCACATCCAACCGTGGTCATAAAATTAAACAACTAAGCAACAAATTTTACATCTTGACATGCCATAACATCTAGCACGCCTAATAATCCCTTGGCACTATGTAGCATGTGTTAGCATCCCCTACATTTCTTGGCATGCTTTGGCACTCCCTAACACTCCCTGACACTTAACACACCTTGTACTTGCTAGCTAACACTCTTTGTCACACTCTTATTCATTCATTTCCATGCATTTGAAACTACTGCTCCCTTGTGTTTCCCTAGAACTTGGCCCTAACACTCCCTAGCATGTGTTGCCACCACACCCAAAGTCTCCCTTTTTCTGAAATTGATTATGTCTATCCCCTTATCGCAATTGTAGGCTTTCCTCCTACAAGTCCTATTCTAAAATTCTCCGAACACACTTCATCCTTGGGACACTTGGAATTTACTAACACTCCCTGACACACAATCTTATTTGTTCATTTCCATGAATTTTGACCTAGTTCTCCCTTGTGGTGCCTCGACACTCCCTAACACTCCTCAACATGCATTGACATTGTCTAGCATTTGTTAGCACACCTTTTCATTCCTTGGCATGCCCTGACACTACTTAGTTATCATGCCATCACAATTAGCCTTACTTTTTTTGCAACTTGGGAACCCAACCAAATCCTGCATCGTCTACAACAACTTGACCAAGTTACAGTTGCTACAACTAGACTATTCCTTGTTCACCTAAGAACTTCCTATAACTCATATTAGGATACTAATGTCGAAACTCAAATCATACAACTTAACAAGTTACGAAGACAAGGCTCACATCCAACCAAGGTGTTAAAACAACCAAACAACATAATTTACATCTTGACATTCCATAACACCCAGAACATCTAACAAGCACTTGGCAGTATGTGGCACATGTTAGCATTCCCTACATTCCTTGGCATGCTTTGGCACTCCCTAGCACATCCTATCACTCCTTGACACCTAACACACCTAGAACTGGTTGATGCTCCCCATCACACTCTTATTCATTCATTTCCATGGATTTGAAACTAGTGCTCCCCTGTGTTTCCCTAGAACTTGGCTATAACACAACCTAAAATGCGTTGGTGCCACATCCTAACACTTGGCACATCTTGGCATGCCTTAGCCCTTGGTATGTATTGGCACGCCTAACATGCCTTGGAATTTCCTAGTATGTGTTAGTACTTCCAGGCATTCCCTGGAATACCTTGGCACGCCCTAGTTGTCATTCCCTCATAGATAACGTTCTTTTTTGACTTGGGAACTCAACCAAGTCATTGAAAAATAATGTTGTGCCCAACCCAGAGTATTCATTTCTATAAAACTACTTTTCCCATGCCTTATCACAACCATACGCTTGCCTCTTGCAAGTTCTATTATGAGCTTCTCCTAAAACACTTCATCCTTGGGATGCCTAGAATTCGCTGATAGTCATTGACACACACTCTTATTCATTCATTTCCAAGCATTTTGACCGAGTTATACTTTGTGTTCCCCTTGCACTCCCTAACACTCTTCAACATGCATTGACACTCTCCAACATGTGTTAGCATTCATTTTCATTCCTTGGCATGCCCTGACACTTCTTAGCTATCATACCCTCACAACTAACCTTACTTTTTTTTCGATGTGGGAACCTGTCAGGCCAGGCAGTAACTCCATAAGGAAAAAATGATTCGACTGTTCTATTCCATCAGGTAGGTCTTCATTATATACATGAGGGAGAGACTATTCAGTTCGTCTCCCGATGACTGTTCATATTTCCTATTTATCTATTTACATAAATTCACCCAATCACAAGGATTAGGTGTCAACATTCCCCCCCTTAATCTGAAGGGATGTTGGTGAGTCCAAGCATCATTTTGAATCATTCAAGCTTTTCTCTTCCAAGCGCTTTGGTGAAGATGTCTGCAATTTACTCATTTGTGGAACAATGACGGAGATGGATTGTTTTGGCCTCAACATGATGTTGAATCAGATGATATTTAGTAATGATGTTCTTTGTTCGATCAATGAAATTTGGGTTCTTGGCCAACTTTATTGTAGAGGTATTGTCAATCATGAGTGGAATCGATTGTACTTGTTTTACCTACAAATCTTCAAGAATTTTCCTGAGCCACACAATTTCTTTTGTTGCTTCAGCTGCTGCCACGTATTCTGCTTCTGTTGTGGAATATGTTGGAATTGATTGTTTGCGTGATCTCCAAGAGACAGCTCTTGATTGAAGACTCCTAGCATATCCTGAAGTTGATACCCCAGTTTCTTTGTCTCCATCGAAGTCTGAATCAGAGTATCCAATCAAACTAAAGTTGTCCATCTATGTATACTTGATTCCAAAGTCTTGAGTTCCCTTCAAGTACCTTAGAACTATTTTTTCAGCAGACCAATGTCCCTCACAAGGCTTTTGCATAAGCCTAGAGAGGATTCCAACAAAAAACTAAATGTCTGGTCTGATAGTAGTTAGGTAGTTGAGACTTCCTACAAGTTGTCTATACTTTGTTGCATCCTCAAATTCTTTTCGTTCAATAGATGTGAGCTTTAAGTTTTGTTCCATTGGAGTAGTAAGAGGATTGCACTCTGTCAAGCCAAACCTGTTCAACAGATATCCAATGTATTTGTTTTGAGAAAGAAATATGGACTTTGGATGTTGGATGTTGGGTTACTTCAATGCCAAGATAGTAATGAACATAGCCCAAATCAGTCATTTCAAAACTTTTCCCCAATTCCTTCTTTATGGATGCAATGTAGCTTTCATTGTTCCCTGTCATCAAAAGATCATCTACATATACCACGAGATATACAACTATTTTGAAAATTTTCTTGACAAATAAAGTTGCATCATCAAGATCAAAATGTTTGAAATTGAGTTTTAGAAGATGCTCAGTTAGTTTTTCATACTAGGCTTGTGATGCTTGTTTGAGGCCATACAAGGACTTCACAAGTTTGCATACTTTGTGTTCATGTCCTTTCACAGAAAATCCTTTAGGTTGGGACATAAAAACATTCTCTTTTAGATCTCCATTCAAGAAAGCAGTTTTTACATCCATTTGATGGACTTTCCAACCGTTCTGAGCTGCTAGTGCAAAGAGTGTCCGGATGGTAGCCCATTTTGCTGTGGGGGCAAAAGTCTCCTCATAATCGACCCCTTCCTTCTGTGCAAAACATTTTTCCACAAGCCTAGATTTGTGCTTGTCAAGTGAGCCATCAGCTTTATACTTGTTCATATAGACCCACTTGCAGCCAATTGGTTTGATTCCTAATGGAGGATCAACCAACTTCCAAGTGCCGTTCTTTATGAGGGAATCATACTCCTTCTGCATCACTTCTTTCCATTCATCATGAGAAGCACCCTCTTTGAAGGAATTTTGTTCAAACTATGTAGACAAGTTTAATTCACAATCATAGGAAACAACCATATCAACAGGTGAATTAGAGTCATCTACATCACCTCCATTTTGCCGATTTAAATTTCTGGTTCCTGTCTTTCCAACTTCATCAAGATGTACACTTTCAAGTGTCTTTGTCAGCCACTTTCGGGATCTTTCCCATATGGTCCAGGCTGCTCCGTTGATTGATTTGGGACTGAATCAAGATTGAGTCTCCCAATTCTATCAATTACATCACTTAAAGCATCATCCATTGTTGGAGTTTCATGTGGGGAAGAGTGTTCTTCAGAAGAAGATTTCACATGTTGATCTAGTATAGGAATCCCCCCTTCAAGATGTGGAATCTGATTATCAAATTCTTGAAATTATTTTTCTTTTGCGAATCTATCCAAGCAATCAAGTTGCTGCTCAACAACATTGTCAAATTTGGATGATTCAAGAAAAATTACATCTCTAGATAGAACAAACTTTTTATTTACTTCATCATAGAGATGGTATGCTTTGGAAGTGTTTGAATATCCCAGAAAGATACACTTACGACTTCTAGCACCAAGTTTGTTTCTATGTACTTTTGGTATCAAGGCATAACAGGTGGAACCAAAGACCCTGAGATGCTTTACCGAAGGAACATGTCCATACCACATTTCATATGGAGTCTTGTTTCTTATAGAGTTAGATGGAAATCTATTCTTTATATATGCAACACATAAAATAGCATCAGCCCAAAACATTATCTTTACATTTTTGAAGAAGAGCATGGATCGTACCATATTTAAGATTGTCCTATTCATTCTTTCAGCTACACCATTTTGTTGCGGATTATAAGGCACAGTTGTTTGATGTTTGATCCCATGTTGGCAAAGATAGTTTTCAAATTCATTTGATGTGTATTATTTTCCATTATCAGTGCGAATAGACCCAATATGAGATTTTGCATCATTTTCAATCCATTTATGAAAATTCTTGAATGTTTGAAAAGCATCAGATTTGTTCTTCAATAAATAAACCCAACACATTCTGGTGTAGTCATCAATAAATGTCATGATATATTTATTTCCATTTTCAAAAGGAATAGGCATTGGACCACATAAATATGAATGAATGAGTTCAAGTTTTCTATGTGCTCTTGAATGTGAATCATGAAAACACTGTTTGCTATGCTTTCCTAGAATGCAAGCATCACATTGCTTAAGTTTCCTAGGAATTGTAGGCAAACCAGCAACACCATTTTTCTTCAACAAGCAGAGACTGTCATAGTTCAAATGTCCAAATCTAGCATGCCATAATAAACTTGATGGAAGTGTACCTTCTTCATGATGAGAATTGTATGAGAAATGTTGTGCATGAGCAGAGGTTCCTTGCAATTTGAGAAACCTTTCTTCTTCTATTCTCCTCATGACAAGTGAGTGGTTAGATGCTTTTCTTACCTCAAGCTTTCCATCAAACATATGAATGGATTGACCTTGCTGGCAGATGTGGACCAAGGACAAAAAGTTTCTCTTGAGCTATGGGAGATATAGAACATGATGTAGAAGAAAGTCTGGAAGACCAAGCAGTTTAATCTTGATTGTGCCAAGCCCTAATGGCTTGATTTTTGATTGATCTGCAAAGTATATTGCTCCATCAACATTGTCAGTGAAATCTTCAAAAAAATATTTTCTATGAGTCATGTGGCAGGTTGCTCCTGAATCAAGCAACCAATCATTTTTCCAAGAAGCAAGTGAAGCATTAAATAAATCTTCATTTACTCCAATGTTACATTGTGCCACAACATAGTGAGCAGATTCAGGTGCTTTACCTTTGTCTGTATCATCAATTTTACCTTTCTGTTGGTTTCTTTTCTGCTCAATTTTGTCCCATGGTAGCTTGCATGTAGAGGCATCATGTGATCCATTTCTTTTCCAGTGAACGAAGTGCAAATCTGCCTTTTCTCCTTGAGAATGTCTGCCCCTCCTACCTCTGAAATATCTTCCTCTTCCTCTTCAACCACCTCTTCCTCTTGTAAAATCTTGAGCAGGATGCTTTTCTTTATGAGCAAGGCACATAGCCTCTTTAGAAGATTCAGGGGTTGTCTTCTTTCCAAAAGCCTTCTCTCTTTCAGCAAACTTTTTCACAAGAGAGTCAAAGGTTATATCTTTGAGATTTCCATTTGCTTGCAATGACTCAAGATAATTGGAGTAAGTAGGATAAAGTGCCTTGAGAAAAGTGATAAGAGGAATATCCAATTCAACCTTAGTGGATTTGATATCATGCATTATAGACTTTACTTCAGATGCAAGAGCAAGAGGATCATTATTTTGCAGTTCAAGAGTGAAGAGTTTAATCATACGTTGTACAACTTCAAGTGCAGAATGTGAGTCATAGAGTTCTTTTAGTTTTTGTAGGGCTTCAAAGGTAATTGAATATGACGAAATATGGCAACTCAGCTCTTCATTTATAGATGTTGCGATTAATGCATAAGATTTGTTGTTCTTGTTTTCCCAGATGACGAGCTCTTTGTCTGAGGTAGGATATACTGGTTCATTGTCTTCGTCTTCGACACACACTTCTTTCCACAACTCATTGAAAATGAGGGTGTGTTTTATCATCCGAGACCATTAAGGATAGTTCTCCTTGCCAGTGAGAACTATTCCCACCATGGATATGATTGAATGCATACTATAGCAAAAAACTTCTGTTGCAAAACTTTTACTCTTAATGGAAAAAAAATATAGTTCTGATGTGACTGGACAACAAACTCAAATATCAATTTGCATTCATCTGCACAATGTTAAAGTATAGAATATCTTAGTATACTAAGTCCAAAAAAATACCCTCAACAACATAAAGCACTACATCCACCAAAAGGCCGAAGAACGTACAACAAATGTATTTGGACTCTCAATTCCATTCATAACACTGTTCTCTTTCATATAAAACCAATGATTCCAATTTGCAATTATCAGATATTGTGTCACAACTCAATCATTCAAAATGTATCAGCACATCATGCTAATGTCGTTGCCACAATATTTTATTAATAGATGAAATTGTAAGCCTCCTTGTTATCTATCTTGAAGGATGCTTCAAAATTAAATACACAGGCAGGAGTCTAAAACATATGAACCCATTTACCTGATAAATGCAAATTTAAGAATCACCATCAGGATTTGCAGCGGTCACTGTTGAATAGGCTCAGAGTATTCCCACATCACAGCTGCAAACTGGGCACGTGATACCGGGTTCGAAACCCGTGACTAGCAGCAAGGCGAGGCGATGGGCAGTGGTCATGAAAATCGGGCCTAGCTTACAGTTGAATGGGATTACGGTTGAATGGGATTTGACTTGGTTGGGCTGCGGCAATGGGGGTGGACACGGTTGCTCAGCCTACAAAATTCTGTTACATGGTTTGACAATCCTGTGCATACATCTAAACTTCACTTTTGCTATGGAATTAGATTTGACAGTTCTTCATACAGTTTTTTTTTTTTTAAATTGCAACAGTCACAGATCTCCTATGCTTAATCTCACTTACAGAGTCGTTGTTTGTGGTTGTTCTTCGCTCCACCAATCAGGCCCTTCAAAAAAAAATTAACGCACAACGCTAAAATTACCATGTCAAGACAACGCTTCTTTTATGAAATGTTTATGGACAGTTAGAACAGCATGGACAGCGCTGGACAGTGTGGACAGTATGGAGCGAGCAGCTACCATGTCAGGAGCAGCTAATTATATGAAGGAGCAACTCATCTATATGGAGAGTAGACTGGGAGTTACAAGGGACATAAAATCTAAAAAGGAGTTGGCTCTAATACCACTTGTTGGGATCATGATTGCCGTTACACCAAAACCTGTAGGTGTTAGTAAATGGACACATCGCCAGAGTTAACGAATCTTCGAGAGGCGGTTAGTCCATGTCATAAAACACACGGGGAGTGTTGGATTATCCAATGCCCAACAATACCCAACCAAGTCCTGCCTCAACTTCAACAACTTGACCAAGTTACAGTTACTACAACTAGACTATGCCTTATTCACCTGAGAACTACATATAACTCATCTTAGGCTACTCATGTCCAATCTCAACTCATCCCACTTAACAATTTACAAAGTCAAGGATCACGTCCAACTCTGGCCATAAAACAACTAAGCAACATAGTTTACATCTTGACATGCCATAACACCTGACACGTCTAACAATCCATTGGCACTATGTGGTGTGTTTTAGCATCCCTTTCATTCCTTGGCATGCTTTGGCACTCCCTAACACACCCTAGCTCTCCTTGACATGCCTTGGCACTCTAGCATGCCTTGGTTGAAATTACTTTTTCCAACCCCTTATCATAACCATAGGCTTGCCTCCTACAAGTCCTATTTTGACCTTTTCCTAACACACTTTACCCTTGAGACACCTAGAATTCATTGACACTCCTTAGCACACACTCTTATTCATTCATTTCCATGCATTTTGACGTAGTACTCCCTTCTGATGTTTTGGCACTCCCTAACACTCCTCAATATGCATTAACACTATTCGACATGTGTTAGCATGCCTTTTCATTCCTTTGCATGCCCTAACACTCCTTAGCTATCATGCCCTCACAACTACCCTTACTTTTTTTGGGACTTGGGAACCCAACCAATTCTTGCCTCAACTATAACAACTTGACCAAGTTATGGTTACTACAACTATACTATGTTGTGTTCACCTAAGAACTTATTATAACTCATCTTAGGCTACTCATGTCCAATTTCAACTCATCCCACTTAACAAGTTACAAGTTTTTGAGTCAAGGCTCACATCCAACAATGGTCATTAAGCAACTAAGCAACATAGTTTACATGTTGACATGCCATAACACTTGGTACATCTAACAATCCGTTGGCACTATGTGGCACGTGTTAGCACCCCATGCATTCCTTGGCAGGCTTTAGCACTCCCTCACACACTCTACAACTCCTTGACATGCCCTGGCACTTTAACATGCCTTGGAACCTTCTAGAATATAACCTCGTCACTACCTCCTTAACACACCTGAAACTCACTGACACTCCCTATCACACACTCTTATTCATTCATTTCCATGCATTTTGAACTATTTCTCCCTTGTGTTTCCATGGAATTCCCTAACACTCCCTGGAACACATTGACACACCCTGGCACCTAGCACATCTAGGAATGTCTCCCTGACACTCTAGCATTCCTTGGCACTACCTAGCATACCTTGTCACTCCCTCATTAGCACACATAGAACTCATTGATACTCCCTATAACACACTCTTATTCATTCATTTCCATACATTTGAAACTAGTGCTCCCTTGTATTTCCCTGGAACTCCCTAACACTCCTTAGCATGCATTGGCACACGCTAACGCTTGGCACATCTTTGCATGTTGCCCTAGCCTCTAACATGCATTATCACTACCTTGTCACTCCCTCCTTAGCACACTTGGAACTCACTGACACTTCCTGTCACAAACTCTTATTCATTAATTTCCGTGCATTAATTTTACCTAGTGGTACCTTGTGTTTTCCCTACACCATCTAACACTTCCTAGCATGCATTGGCATATCGTGGCACCTCGCACATCTTGGCCGCATGGTTCCTTGGCACTCTAGTATGCCTTAGCCCTGGATAATAAAACTTTGTAAAGTCTTGGTGAATCTTTCACTAAGTTATAAAACATTGTGAAGACTTGGTGATTTTTTTCATAAAGTATAAAACCATATATGATAATAGGAAAACATATTCATTAAACTGTAATATATCAAATTACATGTTTTGAAAAAAAACATAATTTGTTCTTCCTAAGGTGGGCCAACTGTTTCTTTTGAGTTAATTATAGTAAACATGTTATCAAACATGTTTGTATAGGTTTGGGATTTGAACATAGATCTCAATTGTAATTGTACTAGAGTTGAACATGGGTCTCAATCACGAGATCTTATTGAGATTTGACCTCATCCATCATCATACCCAAAATATTTGTGTTTTGTGTACTTCTCCACAACATTTTCTAAAATAAAATTAAACAACTATTTTTTTATTATGAATATTTGACTCTTCTAAAATGCGATTTCAAAGGGACTTGGAAAAGGCACAATTAAAAAATAAAATATTGACAATTTCTGAATCTTTTGTGCAAAGAACACATACATTTGGGCCATGAAAGCTTTTCCGCAATACGTAGTCCCAAGTTTGAATACAGTTCTCTAAGGAAAGCCACATATAACATTTTAGTTTAGGGGAAATAGGCCAATACCATAATTTTGAATGCTGCCAACTAACCCTTTGCAAAGGTTAGCCTTCTGATATAACAAAATAGGCATGGCGAGTTGTGACATGATCATACGAGGAGTTGTAGGCCCATTCAAAAGAATCATCCTCCTTAGATAGTGTAATACCACTGACAATGAGGGATTTGGTGAAATTGTCCCACCCCACAACAAAAGAACCCCGCAAGCCCAAATCATGGGCACTTTTCCATGTGCTAGCTGTGAATAACTCCGAAGGGAACACATAAACCCAATGAATTCTAGTAACACCTTGAGCACAAAGATGGTTGGAAAGCTTAGGGGAACATCTATGAGAGCAAAAAGACACCTACTTCTATAGAAGCACCTATAATACTTTTATGGGTTTAACTAATCATTCTTTGGTCAGTGTCAGCACATTAGCCTAGATTCTAAATTAGTGATGTCCTTACAATCATAATCAATTAAAAACTATGCAAAGATATATGTCCCCTTTATGGCCAAGTTCCACTGAAATGGTTCCTCCTACCTAACCTACTACATCCATTTATTTCATAACAAGACTACCCTACAAGCCACCAAATGCCAATCATATCCATGAGGTCAACAACAATTTTTGGTTCAAGATATAACTAAGTTGGAACAAACTTAACTCTAGAGCCTATGTTATTTTTCAACCCCTAATGTTTATGGACAAAGAGATATCAATTTTCTAAAGCATGCGGGAACCAAACTATCACCTTTTCCATGTTGACTCCCTATATTGAATATCATAAAAAATATCCATAAATTATTTATCCTTACTAAACCAAACATTTAGTTGAAAATGATCATTCATCATATTACTACTTAACTGCACTTTTTAACCACACAAAACTTATTTTAATTTCACCATAATTCACCTTTAATATCACAAGAAAAATCCACTCCAATAATGTTTAGTGACATAGAAACCCAACAATTTTCATATGATTAATAATTATTTATAATTGAAAATACTTCCCTATTAACCAAAAACTTACACATTTCATTTAATTCCCCTTGAAAAACGCATATGTATTTCATTTAAGTTCAATATTTCCTGCGATATTTGTCTTTCAAATATAAAAAATGTCCATTTCCCTCGTTTATTTCCGTCACGTTGCAAGGTGTGTGTCCAGGGAAGGGCGAAGGAAAGGCGCAGCCATGCCATAGCAGATATGATCTAATGCATCTGGTTGAATTCAAGGGATTGGATTTTCGGTTCCTCCAATCGTGGTGATTTTGTTCTACAGAGGGAAGAGGGAATTTTCACAAGGTTCCCACATTCCTGGGTGATGGCCCAGCCCCAAGCCCTCCGTTTCTCTTTTCCACTTCAAATACTTCTAAATACTTCTAGACAAGCACAGCTAGGCATTCAACAGGCTATATGTTCAGGATTCCATGGAGGAAGAGGAAGTTGAAGGCATGGGAGATAATGGCTTCACCAAAGAAGATGACAGGTGCCTTTCCAATTCAAAGATTAGCGAAGAAGTAGATAGCAGAGCAATAATACATTGATTACAACAAGGAAAAAATGTCTTAAGATCATATGTGGTCGCCAGCCAGATGCTCTAGCATAAATGGATTGTGATGATCTAGTCATCCCTAAAATTGCCAGAGACCCAAAAAGGTTGTCGAATTTGCCTGGACCCATGTTCCTAAGAGTCCCAAAGCAAGGAAATTGGATCCTGAAGAAATGGTCGTGGAATCAAACAAGTAGGATTAAGGCTTTGTGCTAGAGGAGAAGCTTCCAGAGGCTACTAAACCAACTCAAGAGGTAGCTAACTATATTTTATTTTTATTGTTTACTTACCTTGGATGTCCCAAGTTGATCAATTAGGTTTCATAGCATTCTCATTGGCTCACTATTTTAACTGTTTCTTTGTTTTCAATCCTTATTTCCTTGCTTTTTTCATAATTATAATTCCTTGCTGCCCTATTAAAATTTATGGTTACCAATGGAGTGTATTTTTTATTTTGGTGTCATTAATCTAGGATTTTGTAAACACATCTTTCTTTTCAAATGTAAACTTTATTTTAGTATGAAATAAGTGGAAAACAAGCAATAAAATGTCTTGTGCCCTAAACTTTGTGCATTGCTTGGGTTGACCTTTCAGGCATGGGAAAATTAGATAAAGGATTAAATTGACTATAGTTGATGTTGTTTTTGTGATTGATGATGTCAAGTTGAATGGAATGTATAGATTGAAAGATGGCATCATAGATCAAATGACAATGGGATCTCAAAAGCTAAAAGAAAAGTTGTTAGACTCAACCTAGAAAGTGGAGAAATCAGGTAAGATTGCAAGAGTTTGACCAAGATTCAATTAAAGCTATGCAAAACTATGTTAGTAGTGAATTCACTGTAGGTTTTAACCCTGTTCAGAAATTACGTGCATACGAATTCTTAAACAAAGAAAATAAACAATGCGAGAGCATAACACATAAAACACATATGCACAGAGATTTTCCCCTGGATCCCAAAACCGAGACTACCAGCTTGATTTTTCATTATGTTCCTTTCAATGTTACAATACATATTTATACATGCCGAAGCACCCAATACCATGGACCGAAATCCATCGCGTCAAATACCATGGAATGAAAACCATCGCGTCCAAAAATCATGTGCGAAAATCATGCACAGAACCATAGGTGGGTCCGCCCAACCTAACATAGGGTCCAAAACCAAAATTTTCCGAGGCGCTGCCCCAGACCCCATAAAGTGGGGTTACGGGTGCCCTTCAAACCCCCTATTAACTATGTGGAAAGAATATAACACAACCCAACAATCTCCCACTTGTTGTTTTCTTTCCATAGGGGGCCACAGGAGAGCTTAGTCATTTTTCCAGCCCTGAGATGCCCATTGCTTCTCTACACCAAGAGAACTTCTCAGAGCTCACAGATTTTTTCAATGCATCTGCAGTATTCTTCAAAGTGTCCACCTTTACCAGCAGCACCTTTTTATCTTGTATCATATCCCTCACAAAGTGATACTGAACATCAATCTGCTTTGTCTTTGAATGATAAGAAGGGTTCTTTGCCAAGAAAATTGCACTTTGGCTATCACAGTCTATTCTTGTAGCTCCCTGTACTAACCCCATACTTGAACACAATCTCTACAACCAAACTGCTTCCTTGCTTACATGAGTGGCTGCCATGTATTCTGCCTCTGTAGTTGATAGTGCCACTACAGATTGTTTCTTACTCATCCAACTGACTGCACCTCCAAATAGGTTAAACATATACCCACTTGTAGATCTTCTCTAATCCAGATCTCTAGCCCAGTCTGCATCAACAAAGCCATGAATATCCAACACTCTGTCCAATCCTGGTCTTCCTTGGTAGCACAAACCATAATCACTAGTGCCACACAAATACCTGAAAACCCACTTCACTGCTGTCCAATGCTCCTTCCTAGGTTCTGACATAAACCTGCTCAATACTCCCACTGCATGTGCAATGTCTGGTCTAGTACATACCATTGCATACATCAGGCTACCGACTACACTTGCATATGGAACACGGGACATTTCCTCTTCCTCTTCTTGTGTCTTGGGACACTGTTCAGCAGATAACCTCACACCTACAGGAATAGGAACCTTCACCAGTTTACTATCTTGCATATTAAAGCTCTGCAGTATTGTCTCAACCTACTTCCTCTGGTTTAACTAGAGCTTCCTCTTTGCCCGATCTCTTTTAATTTCCATGCCCAAAATATAGTTTGCAGCACCAAGATCTTTCATGTCGAATTTGGAGGACAATTGGGTCTTCAAATCCTGGATAATTTCTTTGCCATTTCCAACCAAAAACATATCATCCACATACAAGACCAGATAAATAACATGGTCACCAATTAATTTAAAATACACACAATGATCTGCTTTGCTTCTGGTGAAGCCAAGTCCCCGTATAAATGTATCAAATTTCTGATACCACATCCTTGGTGACTGTTTTAACCCATACAGAGACTTCATTAACTTGCATACCAGTTCTTTCTTACCCTTCACCACAAAGCCTTCAGGTTGCTTCATGTAGATTTCCTCTTCCAAATCCCCATGTAGAAATGTTGTCTTCACATCCATCTGTTCTACCTCAAAATCAAAGGCAGCAGCAACAGATAAAAGTAATCTAATAGAAGTTACCTTGGCAACAGGAGAAAAAATATCACCAAAATCAATTCTCGGCACCTGGGAATAACCTTTTGCTACCAACCGAGCTTTGTATTTCTCCACCTTTCCTGATGCATTTTTCTTCTTCTTGAACACCCATTTGCTACCATTGGGTTTCCTTCCAGTCGGCAACTCCACTAGATCCCAAGCTTCATTTTTGTGCAAATATGCCATTTCATCAACCATGGCCTCTTTCCAGAGTTTTCCATCCTCTGAATCCACTGCTTCCTTCACATTTCTAGGATCATCATCAGTAACAGACAAAGCAAAATTTGAACAGAAAGCAGATGGACTATACCTTTCTGGCTACCTTCTTTCTCGAATTGATCTTCTCACAGCCAGAGTTTGTGGCTCTTCATCTTCTGATTCCTCCTCTGCTACAGACTCTGATTCTTCCTCCTTTAGTTCAAACTCTATCTTCACAGGTTCCTTTGGTTGGATTTCATGTTCAATAACATCTTTCACCTCTCTGAACACTACATCTCTTCTGTACACAACCTTCTGTGTGACTAGGTTCCAAAGCTTATAACCCTTTAAACCATCTTTATACCCAATAAAGATGCACTTTTTAGATTTAATATCCAACTTGGTTAGTTTCTCCTTTGGAACATGTACATGTCCATCACATCTAAAGACCTTCAGATGTGAAAGAGAGGGTTTTATACCAGTCCATACTTCTTGTGGAGTCTTATCCTCCAATGCTGATGAAGGTGACCTGTTGACCAGGTAACATGCAATATCCACCGCCTCCGCCCAGAATTCCTGTCCTAACCCGGCACCACTGAGCATGCTTCTTGCCCTTTCCATCAACGTCTTGTTCATTCTTTCTGCGACTCCATTTTTCTGAGGTGTATATGGAGTAGTCTTCTATCATGCTATACCACATTTCTTACAGAATTCTTCAAATTCCTTGCTACAAAACTCTCCACCATTATCTGTCCTCAGCACCTTTATTTGAGGTGGTTTTTGCCTCTATAGAAGGAGCATCATCAGATCCCTTTCCTTTATCAGGAGCTTTAGATTTACAATCCCTTCTGAAGTGCCCTTCCTTTCCGCATTTCCAGCACACCACCTTTTTAAGTTTTCCTGGAGATTTAGATCTCCCTCTAGATTTAGATCTCCCACTCGATGACTTATTTTTGTTTCTGTTTAGGGACCGTCCTCGTATAGACAAGGCATCGCTATTCTGGCTCTCCATATTTTTTCATCTCATCTCCTTCGTCAGCAAGGCTGAGACAATTTCATCAAACTGCAAAGCAATTGCATTGATACCTATTGCAATAACCAGACTATCCCACGAATCTGGTATAGAACAAAACAAACCAATGCACTTATCTTCATCTGAAATTTTAATCTCAACAGATGATAACTGACTTACCACAGTATTAAACGCATTCAGATGCTCTGTCACCGAGTCTCCATCTTTCATCCTCAGGTTATACAGCTTTTTCCGCAGGAACAGTTTATTCACCAGAGACTTAGATTGGTACAAAGTCCCTAACTTGTCCCACAAAGCCTTCGCCGTAGCTTCCCCTGATACATTCAGCAATACTGAATCTGACACACACAATCGTATTGTGCTCTTTGCCTTCCGATCCAACTTCTTCCATTCTTGATCGGTCACTCCCGTTGGTTTAGTACCTGGATCTACTGTGATCCACTGATCTTTATCCACCAACAGATCCTCTATCTTGAGTTTCCACAACTCAAAACTCTGACCATTGAACTTCTCAATCTCTATCTTTCCACTACTCACCATCTTCTTTCACCACTAGAATCGATCTCGCAGATCTCCCACTGAACAGAGTCTACCACAGGCCCAAGCAAAAAACCCCTCAACAACAAAGGTGTCCCCTTGAAGCCAAAACATCTCTGATACCAAATATAGGTTTTAACCCTGTACACAAATTACCTGCATACGAATTCTTAAACAAAGAAAATAAACAATGCGAGAGCATAACACATAAAACACATATGCACAGATATTTTCCCCTGGATACCAAAACCGGGACTACCGGCTTGATTTTTCATTATGTTCCTTTCAATGTTACAATACATATTTATACATGTCGAAGCATCCAATACCATGGACCGAAATCCATCGCATCCAATACCATGGACCGAAAACATTGCGTCCAATACCATGGACAGAAAACCATCGCGTCCAAAAATCATGTGTGAAAATCATTCACAGAACCATAGGTGGGTCTGCCCAACCTAACATAGGGTGCAAAACCAAAATTTTTCGGGGCGCTGCCCCGGACCCCATAAAGTGGGGTTACGAGTGCCCTTCAAACCCCCTATTAACTATGTAGAAAGAATATAACACAACCCAACATTCACTAGGGATTTTTCTCCCAATGTAGGATCACGCTTGAGATAGAATCACTACATGAGAGGTCTTAGGAATCAATTCTTGAAATTCTCTTAACTTTCTTGTACTCACACTATAGAGAATTCCAGGATGATTTTCCTTCCATGGAGCACTCTTTGATGCTCCATAGACATAAAATGACCCCACAATTAGGTTCTTGCCTAGCCATCTTGGTCAAATCTTTGTCATATTCACCCAAAACAACATGTTTTCCCTAAGGACCTTGATTAATATTTTTTTTTTTGAGACTTATGACTTGTTTTTATAACACTAAGCACACCTCTTCTATGTTGCCACATTTGGCATACAGGTCAACAAGACCATTCTCCACAAAGATATTTGAGCCTAGCCTAAATTTAATGATGATTATATGGAACTGCATCCTAAAGTAGAGAATGCTACAAAAGCAGTGGAAAAGGTGAAATTATCCATTGTCATCCCATTCTATTGCAGCTGATTGAACAATTTTAGTGACTCCTCACAAAGACCATTGTGAGCATATTCTTCATCATGGAGAAGACCTTAACAAGCTGATCCTTCAACATAGCTAACATTTCTATATCCAACCTCCGGGCAACATAGCTAACATTTCTATATCCAACCTCCCAGCATCAAATTGGTTAATTCTTGATAATTCACTAGTATTAACCCTATGCCAAAATAAGGGGTAACATAGGCTCCAACTCATATATGTTCTCTTCTTGGGAGTGCTTGAGAGTCTCAGAATTTTGTCATGTATATATGAGAATGGCCTCCACTTCTAGTAAAAGCACCACACAATTTTGTATTTTACAAAGAAAAAGACAAGTCATCTATTTATGACAACATGAAATCAAATTTAGTGATCAAGGGAGCTTATTCATGCTACACTGCTGCTCAAAGGAGTTTGTTCCTCTCCTACCCTACTGTAGCATGTGAAAAATGAGGGTGCTACCTGAAATCATTGATCCAGTGCAACCACTTTAAAACTTCATCAATACAATGTTTTCTTGCCTTGTGCTAAGTTATCATGAAAAATAATGAAGCATGAAAATTCCAGCATTCATAAGCTGAGTTTTCTATCACTGATGGGATCAACAAGAATTTTTGGTACCTGCAAATCAGCGGTAGCTTCAAAGTTCAAATGCATGTAAGTGTTGACATAAGCTTCTACAACATCTTTCCATCCAAGATTGCATAGGACTATAATAATTATTGCCCATTAACTTTGAAAATTATCCTTTGCTACCACTTGGGAGTACATAATGATGTCATGTTTTGTCCCTCATGAAATATTGGTTCCATGGGATAAGCATGTTGTTTTGGTAAGTCTGTATTAGGGAATGTGAGTGATAGACACATATCAACCATTGCGGGATTAGATTTTGCTGCCTTGGGAACATAATTTCTTTTGAAAATTTGCATCCATGCCTCTATCATGTTGAGAAATCTAGGGCATCACTAGTTAGGTGATTTCTCTATTTATGATAATTGCTTGTGATAGTCTTTTTAATTCTTGAAATATTTTTTCTTGAGTTATTATCATGTTATTTTCATCAAGACAATTACCAAATCATGAACAATAAAGAGACAAGAGACACAGTATATAGGCTAGTCAACTAAGGCCAAAAACCTCTCACTCTTTGAGAGGAAAACCCAAATGAAATTCTTCTTATGGAACCTTCAATTGACTAATACCAAGACCATGAAAAATACCCTTGACACTAGAGTCCTCCCAAGACCAAGTCACTAGCCTCCTCTTCAAAGCTGGTCTTCCTCTTCCTCTTCTTGGCTTCCTTCAGATTCTTAGCCTCTTATTGTAGGTTTGTAACCCTACAACATAAACCCTAGATAATTTTCACTCCTTCAATAGTCTCCTTAAGAGAGAGACTCGTTACGCTTCTGCTCGGCTTCTTCTAGTGAATTCTTCTACCCAAATAGGATCACCTCAATGTTACTGCAATCCTTTTACCTTTTCTGGACAACTTCAGATCCGCTACCTTCACATGTGAGTGAGTAAACTAGCCCAAAACAGTCCATAATGATCTTCACTATCCTTCCTTCTTGCTTCGCTGATGTAGAGGCTTCTTCTAGTAGGATTTGCACACTTATGTGAGAGACTTGCTTCACCAAATTTCTTGCCTCCAATTGAGACCGAGCACTGCTATATATACTTGTTTTTCCATGCCCATTAGGTCAATATGATCTCTAGGGTAAGCTGACATTATCTCTCTTGAATCATCCTTACATTGTAAGCTAACTTGAGTGAGGGCTAGTGACAAGGTCTTGGAGGGTTACTTACAAAGAGAAGTATGACTCTTTACAATGTGTAACATGCCTTCATTACATGGAAATGAATCTTTTAGTCTTATGACAATATCCCTAAAGGCTCTCAATGGGAGCCTTAACTAAAAATAAAATCTCTTCGCAGTCTTTCTCCTTTGCATTGTATCACTTCATTCCTTCTTCTCATTGTTATTACACTGTCACTAGGAGAGTCTCAGTCCCCTTTTTTTTTTTTGTTGCAACCCTAGACACAATCCTTGGCCTTCATTGATCTCTTGTTTTTGTCCAAGATATCCTCTTTGTCTTGGTCTTCTTTTATCACCATTCAACACTTGATATAGCCCTTAATTATAACTGCCACTGTCTTAGAACATACTTTTATCCTTCGCTTAGATGATAGACTTAGTCCAAGAACCCTTAAGACATTTACACACCTGTAGTCACCTTCCTTCTTCACTGTAATACCCTTTTGTTCTGAGATTCGTATTGTTTTAGATCAGATATGTCTAAATTTCTTGATGATTGGGAGGTGAGGTTACTCTATATATATAGTGTCTTATGCTTTCCATTTAGGCCGACATGAGATCCTGGAGATAGGCCAACACTACCTTAAGGAGAATATTGTCCTTCTTTGAGCTGACTGCAAGAGAGATAGTGACAATGTCTTAGAGTGTAACTTTGACATGTGTAACATGACTTCATGACTTCTTACTTATATTCATAACAAGCCAACAAAACCTAAAGACATTAAGAAGAAGTCTTTGACCTATGAAAAACACTTCTTTCTCATGAAACCCATGATGCAAGGAATACAATAAATACATTTGTTTCTTCTTTTCATGAAATCATAATTATAAGTCATTATGAAAATCGAACCTAGTTAGCCCTTTCTTCAACAAGGGCAAGACCATAGTCACTTCCAACCCTTGTTTTCTACCCAGACTTGCTCTCTACACCTATGGTAGTCCTTTCTTGAGAGTCTATGCTAGTATGTTGCAATTCTGAGCTATTCTAGCCCTCATACAAACGTCAACTCTCCTTCTAATCACTGTGTCATGCTTCAAAATGGCTCCACAAACCCGCAAAAACCTTATTTGAGGACAATCTACCCATAAATAAGCCCCTCCCTATAAATTTTGAGACTTAGAGCACATTCAAAGCTACCATAAATCAACACTCCCTCTTAGCAAGAAATTTTCTCTAGCAATGCACCCTATTGGAGCATCACCTTGTTCCATAACATCTCTTTCTGTGTTGCTGATGTCTAACATTTTGTCCACCAACTACTGTGCAAATTCTTCATCTGTACTATTGTTGACCTTGCCACTACCAACACTGCATCCATATTACAACTCCCTCTAAAATTGTGCATCCGTGCTGCTATTGGCACTGCCACTGCCAACACTACATCCTTCTGCAACTGTTGCTGCTACTGCACCAACAATGTAAAATCATCCCAAATACTAAACTAACTATGTTCAGTATGATGCATCTCATTGCTAGAGTCTGACTATTGCTTGTCCCTATGAAGCCTCTGCATTGTTGTTGACTCTGCTCTGTGCCAATTGGACTGTTACCAACTCTGCTCTGAACTTCTCAGTATCTGATGCTCCTAGCCATTGCAACTGTCACTCTGGCACTCCTCTACATCAATTAACATTGTTCCATCCTACTACTACTGATTTGGGCTCCCGTAGTAAGGTATTGATCCAAGAGGTGGACTCCTCAAGGATCCTGCCCATCTGCAACAACTTTGAGGGTTTTTATTATTAAGCAGTAGTAATTTCTGAATACAATCTCTGGATGCCTTCCTGACAATCCAGTTACAGAGAATATCATTGACTCTTATCACTTATGGGCAATCCAAGCCCATAAGTGACTCTTGTGGTGCTCCCCCCTCCAAACATTAAACCCTAGGGCTTGGAGTACCTCCCAAGCTACTCAAAAATCAACACTCCCTCTTAGCGAGGGTGGTACTTCCAAGACTAGGAAGTAACTCATCATCATCATCACTACTTGCAACACTCACCCAACTCTTGGTGCTCATCACTGCATCAATCATTGTAGCATGAATTATGCCTCTCTCAAAAGTGTCACTGTCACTGGAAGCATCCTACTTCTATTTCTTCTCCTGTATCGTTTTCCAATCCCTCCATGATTCCTTCTTGGTAGATGTGGAAGCACCCTTGCTCCCCCTTAACTGCATGGTCTTCTTGGGCTGCAAAGTCTCTCTCTGAATCTACAAGCTTCCACTAGAACTCGACTCCCTCTGAGCCTCTGGAGCCTAGACCTTCTCTTGAACTTGTACTTGTACCTCTGAAGCCTGTACTTGCACCTGCTCCACCTGCTTCTTCTTCCCATGATCACTAGGCTTTCCCATTAGCTTGTATAGACCATGCTCTCTAAGTCCAAGCACAATACATGTGGAGCTAGAGCCTCTATATGTGAGTCCTAGTACAAAAAATACATCCTAGACTCACATCACCTGTCCTATATCCATCCTACATGGCACAACTTCAGATCATTGGATCTCCTTCTGACTCTTGATGCCCAACACCCTGTGAAATTTTTGAGTCCCATTCAGCTAGAGTCTCGAAAACCTCTTGTGACCCTGTCATATGTTTCGAAGCACCATTGTCCATGTACCATCCATCCTCATCGATAGTACCTTGCAAGAAATGAGAGATCATAGCAAAGTCATCCTCCTCCAATCTCCTGGTGAGAGCATCTATCTCAGCAAAAGTGGCAACACCAATGACTTACTTCCCTTTATTCTTCTCATCATCTCCCTTCTTCTTCATTGGACATCTCGACGAAAAATGATCCCATCTTGCCATAGTTGAAACACTCAACTTTACTCAAGTCATTCTTCTGCTTACCCTTCATTCATACTGAAAATGCCATGTCATCATCTAAAGCCCTCTTCTTCGGATGAAGATCCTCATCTTGCAACTACTCCTGAATGAAGTCGTCCCACAACCTATTCCACTCTGGAAACCTCTCTCTAGCAACAATCCCTTTGATGAAGGGCTTCCATTCCTTTGTGAACCCTTTCAAAGCCATCCTCACCATATCAGAATCTGAAATAGTCACACCAATGACAACAAACTCATCTTTGACCTTAGACAATCTCATCAGATACAAAGTCACTCCTTCACCCTGTATCATCTTGGTGGACTTCAACTTATCCTCCAATACCAGTACTCGGTTCTTGTTCTTAATCTAGAACAAATTTTGAAGATCCATCCACATCTCATGTGCAGTGTTCTTCCTAGACACTTCCAATTTTTTGGGTAGTGGAGGCCCCGCGTAATGGTTTTGGGACCCAAAGTCCACAAATTTTGGGGAAAAAGTATGGTAAAGACCCCATGAAGTGCGCAGAGCATGAATTGTAATGATTCAAGTCAAAGGGTTATCTACCCAAAAATAATGTGAAATAATAGGAAGTGAATCGGCCTGCCCATGGTCCGCAGACCATGGGAATGTACAAATAGAGCAAGGCTCTATGGATAGAAGTCAATCTTTTAGAAGTCTTTGTCTTGGATCTTGGTGTTATGGTTGTGTGAAAATAGTATTTTCTGCGTCTGTAAACCCAAGTCAAGGGTGTTGGTAGATAGATAGAGGCTCTATAGCTGTGTGCACAGAGGCCTGGTAGAGTCTGCAGTTGTGTGTGTAGACCCCTGCAACTGAGTCCGCAGGTTAGATCTTGTTGTATTGGCGAAGGAGTTGAATAAAGATAAGCTAGTTCTGAAATATTGTGTTGATTCTGAAATATTGTGGATCTAGTTAATTTCTAGTTTATATATCTATTTGATCTGTGTGCTTATGCTTATGTTCTCAGTTTATGAAAATCTATAACATTTCTGGGTGCGCAAAATGGTTATCTTTATTAAATGTTTGCTTAAAGACTGTAAGAAGTAGATCTGATCTATAACAAACTCATTAATAATAAGTATTAAGGAATTTCCTTGTTCCGGATCTACGCAGAAGCAGAGTGGCGCGAGGCCACAGAATGGTGCGCAACCCCTCTAGACCACATCAAGACATCCCAACGGTGCAGAAACTTGGTTCCAGCACCATCCACTACTACCTCGGGTGAGACCTCAGTTCACGCTCTGCGAGCTGTTGCCGAAAGGGCCGGTAGCTGCGGAATTTGTTTGGCTAATAACTCTTCCAAACCTAGGTTAGGCCACAATAAGCCAAAAAATGGTTCCATTGCCGGGACTGGGATCTACCTAAGGGATGTCTGATGTCGGAACACTAGAACCCTATAAAGAAAGAGCTTGAAGATTGGTTGGATCAGAAGCTACACGAGCTCGTGGTATAAGAAAATAGAAATCTGCGGATATCTGAGGAAAGGTGGTTAGATTGCTACATATACACAAAAATCCACGAGATCTTCTTCGCGTCATTCTCGATAGAACTGTATGAGTGTATAGCGAGGCTAGTTGACAGTGTGGGAAGGTGCGGACTTGATCAACCAATAGTGTGGACTCTATAGCTAGTGTGCAGGCTAGAAGTATCTGAAGGTAAGATCGCGAGGGTGGTAGATCATTGGTTGGATCAAGTAATAGGAGGGTTCATCACTGAGTTCACGATAGACACCACTATAAATTACAATGAAGCAGAAATGCTTTTTCTCCAAGGACCATGGGCTAAGTACATCAAATCATTGAATACTTGGATTAAAATGTTGTTATGTGAGAAACGAGTTATGCAAATCCATTGGTGTCTTGGGTAACGCGGAGTGGAAGAGGCTACCAAGGGATCGAAGGATTAGAAAATAGTCCCCTAATTTCATTGTCGCGAGAAAGCGAAGAAGAGATCACTGGGTTCTCTCCGAGAAGTGAAATTCGGTTGATAAATCAATGCATCCCACTGTTACCACATCCACCCACACCATCGCCCGCTTCACCTACATCAACCCCACCTTCATCAACCACATCCACACTTACACCACCCCCACCACCTCCAAGGGTTGGAATGGCAAATGTGATCAAGTTTCCTGTTTTTAGGGGTGTAGGAAATGAGGTGCTAGATCAGTTCTATTTTGTGGCAAAGGAATCATGTGAAGCCCAAGGAATTATGGATGATAACCTTAAAAATGCCACTTTGGTGAGCATGTTGCAGGATCGCGCATTGGCATGGTATACAAAATACTCTGGTGATCACCCGAATGTAGGAATAGTTGTGATTCAAGACGCGTTGAACAAAGAATTTAGTCGACCAAAATCGGAAATGCAGTCGATCATCGGGTTCAAGGAGATTGTGATGATGCCTGGTGAAACCCCATGGGATCTGGATTAGATATTGAAAAGTACAATCCATGAGGCGAACATGACGCTGATGGATGTGCAGCACTACACGTGGTTCATGTCGTCATTGACACCACATATTAGGATGACACTATCACAAAAAAAGATCTCAACCCAAGCTGAAGCATTGGAGACAACGATGAGGTTGCATGAAACTCTAACACAAGATCTAGGGTTGGGATTTCAGCAAATCCATGCACAACTACAAAACCTAAGCCTAGAAATGCAAAGTTTGAAACAAGATAAAGCACCATGGTTAGAAGCATGCGCAGAGGTATGGTGCATAAAATGTAAAGGCCAGGGCCATGATAAGGATCATTATCCGATATTCACCAACTACCAGGCAAGAGGGGACTCAATGCCATTGCAACCAGAGGCACAAGTAGGGTCGAGCATGGCGCCATTTCTCTGGTGCGCAATCTGTCAGGTGGGAGGAAAGCACAACACAGACAACTGTCATCTATTGCTGAAAATGATATAACCCCCTCAGCGGTTATTTTGCAATTTTTTTAGATCAATGGGCCATGACGAACATAATTGTTGAAGTTATGAGTTGCTGATGGAACGAACACCTGCTTATAGGATGCAGATTGAGGGGCAAGGTTAGGACCCAGCTGCAGTGATCGTGTGGGGCGGATTCTAGAGACATGGATGGGGACGAGGAGGAATGGGACCTGGACGAGGCCGGGGCAAATGGAGGACTTGGGCACTATGCACGGGATTGCATGAACCCGACTAGAACATGTTGCCTGTACTGATACCAATTTGATCATGACACAGTATATTGCCCCACACTAATTTCATAAATGTGGGAAACATGGGTGCTCCAGGCTACTCCCACTCAGAACATCTAGATGATGAAGATGAAACCACGCGAGGAGGATCCTAACGTGAACATGATGCTTAGAAGTGGTGCAACTACAGGAGAAGATAAAGGGAAGCAACCTGAGGAGGATGCATGCGTATGCAAGGCCCCTACAAAGCAACCTAAATTTGATTTTGGAGTGCACGAAGGAAACATTTATGGAAGATAAGAAGTTCTTCGCGGAGCCTTCTACTTCAAGTAGCAAGGATCAAACTCAACTAGAGTTGGATACTTCTGTGTTAGCTACCATCTTAGGGACATGTATGAAGCTACTACGGGACACTAGAATGGTAAAGGGATTACAATAATTGATAACCAGATGCGTAGGGTCTAGTGAACCACACATGATCAAGAAGCTAGGCAAGCATGCTTTATGCAAGGGGCGGGAAATGCGGTTGATTGCCCAGATTGGTGACTATGAGATGGATCAAGTCATTTTGGACTTAGGATCAAATGATAATTTCCTACCTAAACAAACATGAGAATGCATGGGTAGGCCCATGCTACAGTGGTCTCCTATTCAATTACGGATGGCAAACCAGCAAAAGATCATGCCCATGGGGAGACTGTTAAGGGATAAATCCCCCCAGGGTCTTAGGTTGATACCCTAGTAGACTAGAGGTTATCTATATAGAGAAACACACATTCCATACAACTATAATGCTAATATAAGCAAACTCTACGATAAGGGGTGTACCTGAGGTCCTACGTTTGAGAAGATCCTTCCAGGGTCCAAACCCTTCTTGGAGTTCCTTTTGCTCCTTCAACCTGCAAAACAATCAATTCCAGAATGTACAACAGTATATGGACTAAACATCATAAAGAAACCATATTCATATTATATTGAAAATTAGTTAGTTATGCAATTAAACAACCTTTCATATATGAATCATATCATAGATATCATAAACATGAAGAAGATTTATATAAGGAACAAAGACATGTGTTTCTTTTATTCTAGACAAATAAAGTACAGAAAGGAATAATTTCACCTGATTCGTCCTTTCACAGGCTCCAAGCGGAACCATCCTCCAGATCCGTCTAGTCCCAAGCCTTTAACAAACTCCTTACATGACTTACTCCATGATATCTCAAGTAGTAGATAGACATCAACACACAAGGAAACAAGGGTTTCCTGTAAAATGGGGAAAGTGTAGGAGGCACTAGGATCTTCAGACCTAGTCAGGGAAATCTCAGCATAGTCATCTTTTTCACTCTTCTCTCCTCCCTTAGGCCTTCCCATTGAAGCCTTTTATACTACTCCAAAAGTACTTTTTTAGTTGGGAATTCATTGGGAACAATTGGGCCACGGGCACTAATAGGTAATCAATAGGTGAAACCCGTGATCTCCAACCGAAATTAAGGAGATTTATTTTTTTAAGTGTTTTAATACATATACGCGGGTTGGGTATACACAAACCCGTGTACACATGTGTTTAGCTCAGGGAAATGTCGCGTGTAGGGAATAAAACATTGTTTTTTTTGTTTTGGACTAGGTTTAGAAGGAGGGGTTGCCCTAGGTCATGAGTGTTGGCTAGTTGAATTGTTTATGGATTAAACATTCAAGTACCACATTAATTGTCAACCTGGGAAAGTCTTTTTATTGCAAAGGCTACTGCGTACTGTATGTACTTAAATTCTAAAAGCATTAAAAAGTTGTAGTATACGTAATCTCTACGCTCAGTTATCGCAGTACAAATAAAATGAAAGCAATTAATTAAGATTACAAATCTGAAAAGTAAAATGATGGATGCTCTGCTGGCAAAGGATCAGGACCCTATCCTTCAGGTGAGGATGTTCAGCACCTGCCCCTATAACCAGATTGCTAATGCACACTACACTCCAGTTCACCGGTGAAAGATCCTTTCACACTTCAAACAATTAATGAAACAAAGTACTAGCAAAACAGAAATAACAGAGGTAATGCTTACAGAATCCAAACAGAGTATCAGCAAAAAGAAAATATCACACACTTACACACTTGACAGAAAAGTAAATGGGTGAATCTTGTGAGGAAGGTGGGCCCAGTCCCTCTGACAAGATTCCCCAGAACACAAAGACTAGATTAAGTGCTCAGAACAATCTTTTATTCATCTGCCAAAAGGATTCAAGTACAATGATGTTCATGCTTGCTGATGTCTCTCAAAATCTCACTTACAGAGTTCCCAAAAATATCCTCCTTCTAATGTAGATGTCTCCTATTTATAGAGGAGACATCTATTACAATAGATAATTACAATTCATTCAGTTAACCCATTCTATAAAAAATAAGAATTACAGTCCGCTGTTACAACAACATATTCTTTCTTAGGTTCTGGCTGTTACACAGCTGGTAACTGTCTTCGACCGTCTTCTTGGGATCTTCACATTCCTTTCCTGTTTCCCCATGCTGCTCCTGATTTAAGCAATGATAACTGTGTTCTACCCGCTTTAGATAGTTGTGGATCATGCCGCGTCAGCGTTCTTCAGATAGTTGCCGATTGTTGTCCAGCTGTTGCAAAATAGTCTGCTTTGGATGGTTGCTATTGCTAACTGTAGCAACTGCGTAGTTGCTTCTTCTGGTGTTGCAGCAACTGCGTAGTTGCTATTTCTGGTGTTACAACAACTATAAATTATAATTCCTGCAGGCTTAAGACAATTACTTGACAATTTAATCAGCTTTTCCAAAATAAATACAAAGATACTCGTGAATATGCGATGAACAATTAAACATATAGATATGCGGGAAGTTACTTCGTACCTTGGGGTGATTAAGTCATTATGCAATCAAAGCTTACAACTTATGACTCAAAAAGATAATATTATTGGCAAAAGTATACGGTCAAAATAGGTCAATTCTGGGTCCTAACATCCCCCCCAACTGAAGATATTGCATGTCCCCATGCAATGTTCATTCTGAGTCTGAATCGGAATACTGGGATGAACAGTGAAGATTACTCAGGTAATAGCTATAGGCAGTGACATCAAACTTCTGTCTGAACCCACATTTATTCTGTATCTGTCTCCATGCTGCTGCTTCTTCCTTGTTAGATAACCCGAACTGGCCCTTATATTATTCACCAGACAACCATAAAAGCGGAAATTTGAATCTGTAGCCGATCCAATTTTCGGCACAGTGCTGCATGCATCTAATATAATGCAGTACCCTTGAGAGTGCTACCTGTAAATTAGATGGATTATAAGGATGATATTCTTGCCTTTCTTTAGGGCGATTTTCCCAAAACAACTTGTTTGCCTTGACAGCCAAGGGTGCCTTAGTTTTCAGATAGTGCTAGCAGTCTTTTAGGACTACTGCTTGTAGTTCCCTGATGTGGTCTTTCATCTCAGAATTATCCACAATTGCTTGATGCTGTACCATGAAGGTAGCTGCGTTCTGTGGTTCAGCCCTAATCCATAGAAGGCAATTTTGTTCATTATGTTGAGCTGAAACAAAGGCGTTCTGCCATGTAAGCTGGTTGGCTAAAAAGGAGATAAAAGCTCTCAGCTGTATGTCGCCAAACACAGGTAGCATATTCATATTTCTTTCTTCAGAGACAGATTCATTATGAAGATAAAGCTCGCATAAGAGGTTTTGATCATTCTTAGGTGCTTCTGCGAATGTTCGCATAAATTGCTCTGACGTGACCACCTGATGAGGTCTTCCTTATTTCACAGCCTTTATCTGTAAGAATGCCAGTCTTTCCCTCAAGAATGTTCCGTATTTTAAGGAGGGTTGCCTTGTGACAAGTATTCTTTGGAATAATTCAAACATCGGGACAATCTGGCCTTTAATTCCTTGATTTCTTTATACTGGGTTCTACACTGTTCCAGTGCTTCCCAGTTCTTGTAAGCATGGTTGAACCATGTCCCCTTTTGCTGTTGGAATGCCTTGCCTTGTGACTGCTCGTATTCTCTCCACCATTTTCCTTTTAATGTTTGGAAACTATCTGTTTCTGTGCATACATTACTAACAGAGGGAAGCTCTGTTTGTGTGAAGGCATCAACGAGGGTAATCTGCTCTGTTGGAGTAAGCTGCGATGATCCAACATCCTTATCTTCATTTCTGACTGGCATCTCCTGCTCCTGTTGCACTGATTCATTTTGTTCTTTGGTGATTTGGGTGGGTCGGGGTGAATCTGAACCTTTCTCCTTATTTTCTTCTTCTTCTTCTCTTTCCTTAGTAGTCTGAATAGATCCGGGTGAGTCCAATTTTTCTTCATTTCCTCCTGTAACTGTTTCTTCTTCTTCCATAGTGGTTTGGGTAGGCCGGGGTGAATCTGAACCTTTCTCCTTATTTTCTTCTATTTCTCCCTCTCGTTCTACGACAGTTTGAGTGGGCCGAGATAAGTCTGTGTTTTCTTCATTCGTTGATTCTTGTACAACTATTTCTTCCATAGTAACTTGGGTAGGCCGTGGTGAATCTGCATTCTCCTCTTCCTTATTCTCTGCTTCTTCCTGCATGATTTCTGAAGAACTTGCTGGTTCTTGTGTGTCAGCAAGCTCTTCTGTTTGGTCCTGTGCAGTTTCCGGAGAATTTACTGGTGCAAGTTCTTGTGTTTGTCCTTGTGCAGTTTCTGAGGAACTTACTGGTTCTTGTGTGTCAGTAAGTTCTTCAGTTTGTTCTTGTGCAGTCTCTGGGGAACTTACTGGTTCTTGTGTGTCAGTAAGTTCTTCAGTTTGGTCCTGCAACTTCTCTAGAGAGCCTGTTGGTTCTTGTGTGGCAACAGGTTCTTCTTTCTGCACTTTTTCTGGAGGTCCTGTTGGTTCTTGTGTGACAACAGGTTCTTCTAACTGCACCTTTTCTGGAGAGCCTGTTGGTTCTTGTGTGACAACAGGTTCTTCTGACTGCACCTTTTCTGGAGAGCCTGTTGGTTCTTGTGTGACAACAGGTTCTTCTATTTCAGCAGAGGACTATGGCATTTCTGTTTGTGTAACAGCAGACTCTTTCGTTTCATCCATAACGGCAGAAGCTTCCTTCATTGGTTCTGCCACAACCTTATATCCTGCTTGAGCATATATTTCGCCACAATTGGCACACACATATTCGTTATCCTTGCTTCTTTCTGCCGCAGATGCCACTCGTGCTAAAATATGGAGGCTGAATTCTTTTTGGTATGCTTCCCTGACCCTTATTATTTCCTCCTGATAGTCCTGAATCTGAGATTTCAGGAATTCAATTTCTTTCTGCAAGGCCGGTATGGTGGGCTGATCTCGTGGAGCGGCAAATTCCCATGGAGGCAGAGGTTGTGCTTCATGATTTTGATCAGTATTTCCCACAGGTGGTTCTTGTGTATCACCTAGGGTAGTGGTTGTTTCTTGTGTTGCAGCCACTTGGTCACTATTACCTTGGGTGTCGACAGCTGGTTCTTGTGTGTCAGTTGTCTTAAGATATGATGTCACAAAGCTATGAACGCTCTTCATCTCAGCTTTTGAGGGTGAGGGAGAAGAATTTCGAGGACTAATGGGAGTGCGGATCCTTGTGATGATGGGCGGTGAACTGGGGGAATTAGGGGGTTCAGCTGCTACCGATGATCGAGTTCTTCGCCTCGGTAGGGAAGCAGGGAATTCAGGCATTTTTCTCTTGAGGTTGGTTTTCTTTAGAATAGGGACAGTAGCCGGAGTAGCAGGTGCCTTAGCTGAAACCCTGGTTCTTTTTCTTTTCAGTGGGGTTTTCTTTTCCTGCTGCCTTTTTCGTTTAAGCATGATAATAGGAATATTGTCCTTAGAGTCATCAGTAGAAATGCTAAATATGGGAGTGGAAGGATTGGTTCTATTGGGAGATGGGGTTGTATTCGTGGTTATTTCTACTGCGGCTTGTTCATCCTCAGCGACTTGCGGGGGTGTTTGCTGGAGTTGTTTAGGAGTGTTTTCTGCTTGCTGAGGGTTCTCTAGAGGAATTTGTTCAGGCATGTCCTCTGTTTGCTGAGGAGGTTCTTCATCTTGCTGAGGTGTGTCCTCAGCTTCATGAAGAATTTCCTCTTCATGAGGGATTTCATGCTCCGGCTATGGAATTTCTGCCTCTTGATGGGGATTAATAGGAGGTGGAGGGTTATTTAGAGCAAGAGCTCTATTAATTAGTAATTGGGTTAAGCGGTGGTGTTTTAGGGATAGAAGTGGATGCTTCGCTTTCATAGCATAATATGACATATTTTTGAGACAGCCCAGTAGGTAATATGGCATGTTAATTAACTGACCATTCCTCAAATGATTTAACAGGACAAAGTCATGTTGGTAGATTACCTGGTAACGGCCTTCACATGTTAGATATTGCTTGACAAACTCAGTGACTTTCGGCCATGGCTGAGGTAACGACCGCAATGCCACGCCTCTGCCCTTGGGCTCTACCCGCTCTCCTGGTTGGAGGAAATCCTGCTGTGCATTGAGAATCAGGTGCTTCCTGCTGAACCACCGTATGCCGTTAGTTGGGAGCCCAGTAGCTTGGGCTATGAATTCCTCTATGACTGGAATTTGGACTCCCTGGACAACAGAGAATCCATCTGTTAAGTTGCATGCGAATTCCAGAACTTGCTGCTCGTCAAAATCCGGGAGTCTGCTGAAGTAGTCTACCCATCCTGCTCGCAAGAAGATTTGATAAATCTCCGGGAAGAGTTCCAGGACTGCTGTCGTGCCGGGTTCATGAGTAATGAGGGTTCCTCCCATAGCTATTGTTTTAGTAAACATCAGAGTCCAGAGCCGATCCTCCGCTTACAGTTCAGAGTGGAACATCACAAATGGTGGCATGCCGAGATCGGGTAGCTTTTACATAATACCGGGAGAGGTAAGGGTGGCGGTAGTTAGCGTAATATGCCATTATTAGAGTTGCTTTGGTAATCCCCCCCTTCCTACGTGTTAATGACATGATTGGAAGTACCATCCTATCAACCTTTCCGCATTATATAATATTTAATGTTCACACATAACCATTCGTACCTTCGTATTTACCTTTTTTGATCGCTGCGTCAAAAGGTGTTTTCTTGTCTTGTGCTGGATCGTAATGATTACTGCGGATCTTCAAGCATGGGAATACCGGTGATTTGTGATGATAACGACGGTAAGTGATGGTGGGATGTTGTAATTATCACAAAAAGTGGTAGATTTGTTTCTTGCGGTTGAAGTGATAAGACTAATGTTTTGGTACATGAGGGAATATACTGAAAAGATACTCCGGGGTCGGGAAGCGGTGTTGTAGTACCGGAATTGGTGTTGTAGCAACAGAAAATTGCTGTTGTAGCAACAGAAAATTGCTGTTGTAGCAACAAGGAATGATATTATAGCTTTGGAAACGAAAGACGTTTGCAAAACGGGAGATGTATGGGAATGTTGTTGCAGCAACAGAAACGGTGTCGTGACAATAGAAATGGTGTTAGAACAACAGGGAATGGTGTTGCAGCAACAGGAATTATGTTGGGACAACAGGGAATGGTGTTGCAGCAACAGGAATTATGTTGGGACAACAGGGAATAGTGTTGCAGCAACGGGAATGATATTGCAACATCAGTAGTGGTGTTGCACAACAGTGGATGGTGTTGCAGCAACAGGGAATGGTGTTGCAGCAACAAGGAACGGTGTTGCAGCAACAGGAAATGGTGTTACAGCAACAGGAGTTCCGCATCCATAAAATAATTCCCTTGAAGCCTTTGTTCTCAGCTACTTCTCAGGCCAAAATCTGCAAAATACTGAAATGTAATATCGTGATCCTTGGCAAGATTTATTAGTTCTTAAATAAAATAAAAGAATATCTAACCTAAAAAAAAAATAGAAATTCAAGTGCTTTGAGGGGCTGCAAGTTCCCCTAGAAAAGAATATTGTCTTATTGTCATACAAGTGGCTTTAAAGTCTTCTTTGGAAACCGGTCGCTAGTATAGCCGAAGTCGGTAGACATTCACTAACAGTGGTGTTCTGCTCCCATCAATTGTCAATAGTCTAACTGTTCCATTTGGGAAAACAACGTCCACTTCGTACGGCCCTAACCACCTTGTTCTTAGTTTCCCTTGAAAATTCTCGAAACGGGAATCATAAAGTAGAGCCCAGTTACCTTTCTGGAACTGCTTTTGCTTGATGGTTCTGTCATGCCATCTGCTTCTTTGCTGCTGTATCACAGTTGTTTGATGGATGGCGTCCAGTCTTTTCTCATCCAATTCCTGAAGCTGTTGCAACCTGGCTGTCTGTGCATCAGTTAAATCAAGGTTAACAGCTAAGGCAGTTCTTAAAGTTTTAATCTCAAACTCTACAGGGAAAATAGCATTCTTTCCATAAACTAGTTCATATGGTGAAAAGCTTGTTGTGTTCCTCCAGGTGGTTCTATAGGCCCATAGAGCCTCGGGCAACCTCTGAAACCAGTCCCTTCTATTCTCCTTTATTGTTTTTGTTAGGATGGCTTCAATGACCTTGTTGGTGCTTTCCACTTGCCCATTTTCTTGGGGGTGGTATGGTGTGGTCATTTTATGCTTGATATGATATTTTTGGAGCGTCTCTTTGAAGCCATGAGAATTAAAAGGAGGTCCTCCATCAGTGACTAATTCTCTGGGTAATCCAAATCTAACAAAGATTTCTTCAAATAAAAATGTTAGTACCGCTTCTTCATTAGCTTTAATGAGTGCTTTGGCCTCTACCCATTTAGTCATGTAATCCATGCATACTAATATATAGACTCTTTGATTAGATGGAGGATTAATGGGACCTATGAAATATAATGCCCATTTCTCAAAAGGTTCAAGAGTTACCTGGGGATTAAGTGGCATTTCATCCCTATGGTTCGGCTGGCCCATTCTCTGACAGCTGTCACAAGCCTTCACATATCTTTTAGCATCTTTAAAAAGTGATGGCCAATAATACCCCATTCTAAGTACCTTGTGAGTTGTTCTTTTATCTACAAAATGTCCTCCACAAGGGCCATCATGACAAGCTTTTAGTATATCATAAATTTCGTCTTCCCCAATGCATCTCCAGATTTCTTGATCTATTCCTGTGTGAAACAGACACCCACTTATCCAGCTGTACCTAGCACTTTGCTGGATGATCTTTCTTCTTTCTCTGTGTGATAGGTGTGATGGTAATTTTCCTGCAACTAGATAATTAGAAATGTTTGCATACCAAGGTGAGTGAGCAGATACTGCAAATAAATACTCATCAGGAAAAGAATCATCTACTGGAGCATTTTCATCAGTTTTTAAACGAGAAAGGAAATCAGCAACTACATTTTCTTTACCTGGCCTATCTACAATTGTGATGTCAAATTCCTGCAATAGTAATAACCATCTGGTGACTCGGGCATTTGTAACAAATTTATTCATCAAATACTTGATGGCCGAGTGATCAGTATGCACAAAAGTAGTATAGCTAGTAATATAATGTCTAAATTTGTTAATAGCATAGATAACTGCTAGAAATTCCTTCTCGGTAACTGTATAATTTAGCTCAGCTGGTATCATGTTTTTTCTAATAAAATAGATGGCATAGGGGAGACCGTTTTCTTCCTGACCCAGGATAGCTCCTATTGTTGTATCTGAGGCATCAGAGGAAATGTGAAAGGGTAATGCCCAATCAGGTCCTCTCAAAATGGGAGCTGCGGACAACTGATGTTTAAGTTCATTGAATGCATTTTTACAATCATCAGTCCACTTAAATTCAGCATTTTTTGTTAACAACACAAATAGAGGAGAAGCTATTCTGGAAAAGTTTTTGATAAATCTTCTATAATATCCGGCATGTCCTAGAAAGCTTCTTACATCAGTTTGTGTTTTGGGGATAGGGAGATTCTGAATTACCTGTATTTTAGCTGGATCGACTTGAATTCCTAAAAATGAAATGAAATGACCCAACAAAATACCTTGGTTCATCATCATATGGCACTTTTCAGTGCTTAAAGCAAGGCGTGCTTCTATACACCGCTTAAGTACTTTTTCAAGATTTTGCAGTGCATCCTCAAAGGTCACTCCATAAGGAGTAAATTCATCCATAAATATTTCCAATGAATCATTTAACATATCAGAAAAGATCCCTATCACCGCTCTTTGGAATGTTGCTGGAGCGTTACACAACCCAAATGGAAGAACTCTGTAGGCAAAGGTCCCCCATGGGCTAGTAAATGTGGTTTTGTCCTGGTCCTGGGGTGTAATATTAATCTGATTGTACCCGTTAAACCCATCCAAGAATGAAAAGAATTTCTTACCTGCTAAATTATCCAATACCTGATCAATGAATGGTAAAGGGAAATGGTCTTTTTGTGTGTCTTTATTCAATGCTCTGTAATCCACACATACTCTCCATTTTCCATTTTTCTTGGGTACAATCACGAGTGGGGAAACCCACTCACTGTCAGATATGGGGTATATAAATCCTGCATTTAAGAGCTTTTGAAGTTCCTCCTTTACAATTTCCCGAAGGTTAGGATTCATTCTACGCTGGGGTTGACAAACTGGCCGGGATCCCTCCTTAATATAGATACGGTGAGTACATAATTCAAGGGAGATCCCTTTCATGTCTATGTAGTCCCATGCAAATGCCTATTTATTTTCTTGGAGTAACTTTATTAATTGTTGTTTTTCATTATCAGTCATATCAAGATTTATATTTAATGTTTTACCAGGTTCAATTTCAATTGTTGTGCTTTTGGAAGGGCTTCCTACTACTGTCTGAAGTAAGTTTTCATCTTTCATGTTCTGTTGGGATTCAGATTCTAAGATTGTCGTGAAGTGATTGTATGTTTCAGGACTGACCGAAGAGGGTTCAGAAATAAAACTGCTGATTAATTCATCCTCGGTGGAGTCCTTAAAAGTTAATGCTTGTCCAATAGTCAATATAGGTTGGGTTTCCTCATCCTCATAGTCTACCCATAAAGAGTTGTCAGTATTAATCATGGGTGTGGCGTGAGGATAGAGGGTAAGCTGTTTAGTTTCCTGCCCATTAGAGATGGTCATTGATCCTGATCTACAGCTGATGAAAGCATCTGCTGTAGCCAGCCAAGGTCTCCCTAGAATCAGTGGATGACCCCCCAACTTTGTTTTAGTTTGTAACACCACAAAGTCAACCGGGTAATTCCAAGATTCTACAGAGATTATGAGATCCTCAATGACCCCTTCGGGTTTAATTGTAGAGCGGTCAGCTAATTCTAAGATAGTTGGAGTTTCCCTGATGAAGTTTTTCAACTGGAGAAATTGTGTTGTTTCGAGTGTCATAATATTTATTGCAGCTCCTAAGTCTACCAGTACTTTAGAGATATAGGTTTTTCCAACCTGGACTGTTACTGTAGGGTGGCCAGGGTCACCATACTTCACAGGATAATCTTTTTCGGTCATTAAAGCAGTTAATTCTCCCATCACATGAACTGTGAGGGGTTCCTTAGCCTTTCTTCCAGGTTTCTTTATGCAAATGTCTCTAATAGTTCTGGCATAAATAGGGACATCTCTTAATGCTTGTAATAATGGGATTTTAACATACAAGTTTTGTAGCTCTCCTAACAGGTTAAAGGTAGGTTGTTCAGGTGTCTTAGTGAGAGCTAGCCGTTCAGGGAATGGCGGATCTATTGTTTGATCATTATTATTAGGTGTTGATTCTGCTGGTTCAGCATTATTGTTAGCTGGTTTCTCTTTTCTAGTTTCTTCTTTGTCAGAGTCAGTAATATCATCTATAATAGGTTCAACAATTCTCCCTGAGCGAAGATTAATATCATTACATTGCAGGGGAGAAACAGGGTGATTTTGAATGTCTATCACTTGCAGGGCTTTATTATTATTTGGTTTGGGGTTAGGTTGCACAGGCAGCTACGGTCTAATTTCCTGGTTATTCAGAGGAGTATTAGATGGTAAGGAAAGAGACTGTTGTTGTTGAGGAAATGGTATCTGTTGGGCTGCCCAATTTGGATTCCATTGATTAAAATATGGTTGTTGGGGAGCCCAAGGATTCCACATAGTAGGATCAGGAAAAGGGAGATTCGGTTGTTGCATAAGTGGAAAATTCATTGGATTAAAGGGTGGGTACTGCATTTGGTTCATGGGTGGGAAATTTGTTTGAAAAGGATTATTATTCCAACGACTGAATGTTGTGTTAGAGCCCATACCTTGTCTTTGTGGCCATTGCCTCCTCTGTGTCATCAGGTATACTGCTTCAGCCTCCTCTTCGGTTGACTGCAGTGCTGCTTTGATTCCGGGCAGAGTGGGGCATTGCTGAGTCTCGTGGTCCTTCTCACAGATTGTGCAGATAGGTATCTTATCCAGTGGGCATTCCCTGAGTGGGTGCTTTTCTCTGCATTTGGAACAGAAAATGGCTAGAGCAGCTTCTGCTTCCGCCTGTTTCTTTTTAACCTGTAGAGCATCAATTTTTGAAGCAAAAGAACTTAACATCTCAGTTTTAAATTCTTATAATAAGTTACCTATTTCAGCTCTCGTTGCTCCTCCACTGGCTGACTTCTGAACTCTTGAATACACATTATCCCTACTTCTTGATCGCTTTCCTACTCCTCTTGAGCATCTCATGCAGAGATTAATAATTTCATCGAATGGTTCCTTGGAAATGTCCCCTTTTCCTAACATGTTCAACATGTCTAGGCAGTCATCACGTACCCCTTTCAGTAATATGGTCTTTAAAATATCTTTACTCATATTAGGATGTTCGGACCTCTGCAGATTATACTGCAGTCTTTCCACAAAATCTTCTAAGCTCTCATCCTACTTCTGAACCATTTTAAACAATTCTTCCTTCCTTTCTCTTGTTCGACAGTAGTCTTGATATTTGGCCAAGAATCCTTCTTTCATCTGGTCCCAGGTGGTGATTTCCTAAGCTCCTAAGCTCATAAACCACCTCAACGCATTCCCTTTTAGTGTTTTTGGAAACAGTTTTAGTTTTTGATTAGGACTTATATAATCATAAATTCTACATAGTATATCGAATTCAAAGAGGAATTCATCTGGGTCTTCTGAGGATAACCCATGGAAGTTGGGTAATGCCGAGAGTGGAATGTTCTTCATAGGGGTTGTTCCTCTCGGGAGATCCCCAATGGGGAATTCCAGGGTAGAGAGTGAATTCTCCCCCCTTCCTTCTATTCTGTTATCCTCCATTGGTCTTTTTCCTGAATCGCTTACTTTATCTTCTGTGTCTTCTGTTTCCTCAGGTTCTTCTACCGGTTCCTCAGTGTATTCTGGTACTTCCAGCTTCCTTTCAGGTCCTAGTACTTCCTCCGTCTGTCGATCCGTTTGTGAGGAATATTGGATCTGATGTCTCCGAGAACTCGTCCTCTGTGATGTTTCGGCCTTTGAGATGATTTCGTCAATATAAGTCTTTCTTCCTCCCTTGCCGCCTGCGAAATTAGGTTTCTTGCGTCCTCTCATGCACCTGTTATTTTTACAAAGAAATCATTAATGCTTTCAGAAATCTTTAGTTGCCTTCCCCGACAACGGCGCCAAAATGTTGCCTAGTTGAATTGTTTATGGATTAAACATTCAAGTACCACATTAATTGTCAACCTGGGAAAGTCTTTTTATTGCAAAGGCTACTGTGTACTGTATGTACTTAAATTCTAAAAGCATTAAAAAGCTGTAGTATACGTAATCTCTACGCTCAGTTATCGCAGTACAAATAAAATGAAAGAAATTAATTAAGATTACAAATCTGAAAAGTAAAATGATGGATGCTCTGCTGGCAGAGGATCAGGACCCTATCCTTCAGGTGAGGATGTTCAGCACCTTCCCCTGTAACCAGATTGCTAATGCACACTGCACTCCAGTTCAGCGGTGAAAGATCCTTGCACACTTCAAACAATTAATGAAACAGAGTACTAGCAAAACGGAAATAACAGAGGTAATGCTTACAGAATCCAAACAGAGTATCAGCAGAAAGAAAATATCACACACTTACACACTTGACAGAAAAGTAAATGGGTGAATCTTGTGAGGAAGGTGGGCCCAGTCCCTCTCACAAGATTCCCCAGAACACAAAGACTAGATTAAGTGCTCAGAACAATCTTTTATTCATCTGCCAAAAGGATTCAAGTACAATGATGTTCAGACTTGCTGATGTCTCTCAAAATCTCACTTACAGAGTTCCCAAAAAGATCCTCCTTCTAATGTAGATGTCTCCTCTTTATAGAGGAGACATCTATTACAATAGATAATTACAGTTCATTCAATTAACCCATTCTATCAAAAATAAGAATTACAGACCGTTGTTACAACAATATAATAACATATTCTTTCTTAGGTTCTGGCTGTTACACAGCTGGTAACTGTCTTCGACCGTCTTCTTGGGATCTTCACATTCCTTTGCCGTTTCCCCATGCTGCTCCTGATTTAAGCAATGATAACTGTGTTCTACCCACTTTAGATAGCTGTGGATCATGCCGCGTCAGCGTTCTTCAGATAGTTGCCGGTTGTTGTCCAGCTGTTGCAAAATAGCCTGCTTTGGATGGTTGCTGTTGCTAACTGTAGCAACTGCGTAGTTGCTTATTTTGGTGTTGCAGAAACTGCGTAGTTGCTGTTTCTGGTGTTACAACAACTATAAATTATAATTCCTGCAGGCTTAAGACAATTACTTGACAATTTAATCAGCTTTTCCAAAATAAATACAAAGATACTCGTGAATATGCGATGAACAATTAAACATATAGATATGCAGGAAGTTACTTCGTACCTTGGGGTGATTAAGTTCGTACCTTGGTGTTGCAGAAACTGCGTAGTTGCTGTTTCTGGTGTTACAGCAACTATAAATTATAATTCCTGCAGGCTTAAGACAATTACTTGACAATTTAATCAGCTTTTCCAAAATAAATACAAAGATACTCGTGAATATGCGATGAACAATTAAACATATAGATATGCAGGAAGTTACTTCGTACCTTGGGGTGATTAAGTCATTATGCAATCAAAGCTTACAACTTATGACTCAAAAAGATAATATTATTGGCAAAAGTATACGATCAAAATAGGTCAATTCTGGGTCCTAACAATGAGTGCAGCATCACAAACCTCAAGAGTGAGATTTGGAGCTATAATAGATGCCCCCTAATATATGAGGTCAGAAGGGGTACATGATGGCTGAAATGTATTAAGCAAGTACATGGAAAGGAAATCTGTCAAAAACTGAGAAGGACTTCACCAGAATTCATCCTGCCAAGCCACAAAAGGAGATCAGAAAGAAACACTGTTTGAGGTGGGCATACCCATGCTCAGAGAAAGTACAGCATGTCCACATATCAAGTACAAGTAGATCCACTAAGTATACAAGTATAAATGACTGGAAAATGCATAATGGATCATCTGATCACGATCGAACAAGTACATGTTTGAATGTCACATATAAGAATGTCAATGATGCCGAAGGATGAGGCGAATCACTGATATCAAAGACTGATCCCAAAAAGCATCAAAGGAACATGATGGAATAAGATGGTACTACACTGCAAACTCAGGTGCCAACATATATAATGTCGCCATGAATGACTGCAACATATAAAGTGAAGTGGTATCAACTAGTAGCAATAGGAGCAACTGTCAAGTGAACCAATGAATGTTGATACAACCTAAGGTCTTCACCGACCACCGTGGTACATTTCTACAGCATGGGAATAAATGATCTAAAGTCGACCATGTGAGAAATTATTTGAATATCGGTCATTGATGTATACCATTAACAAATGCAAGACTACTCACCGATAATGATAATGAGCGTCAAGGTATACAATCTAAGAAGTGTGAATAGATGAGCTGGAGTCGAACACCTGTAAGAATCTATCAATCAGGAGACAATGATGGTTTCCCACTGTTGATAGTGAAGGATCAGCCACTTATGACTGCAAACCCCAAGGTACTGCCAAATGGACTCTAGATCTTTGCCCCAGAGCAATGAGTCGAAGTCGATAGGGAAAGATCTGCTAGAAGGAAAGCATTAAGGCATCCTTCATCAATCTAGTGCGAGTGTAACCCATAGGCCAATAATGTGGAAAGAATCAGACGAAAAAGATGTAGTAACCCGACCGAAGCACGTTTCCAGTGTACACAAGATATGGCTAGCGCATGACAGAAGCCCTCTGAACTAACCAATAATGAAAGCTGACATAGAGGTGAGGTATCCACCAATGGGGTCAAATGGAAACCAAGGTGCTGCACAAATCTATGTGATAATTTAAGCTGATGTCGAACACAAGGGAAACCACTCAGTCAAAGACCCATGATACTGATCGATGCTGAGTACAAGGTGACCTATCAATAATGAAAATAGGACCCGGGTGCAGCTCTAGGTCTGCCCTCAGAGCAAGATGTCCTTGTTGATAAGGACAAGACCTGCCAGCAAGAAGTCAATGGAGACCTTCTCAAACCGAGACGAGTAAAGGACCAATATAGCTGATGTGATGATAGACATGATACTGATAACCAGGGATGGCCGACTAAAAGATGATTCAAGGGACACCGCAGAGAGGCCGACTCAGGATAACTTCCCTTGAGCAAAAAGCACGACTCAATGTGACTATGTGGCAGCATATGATGACTCTATATAAGTTAGTCATGCAGGAGGCATGAACGAACCCTCCATATGATTGGAAGAGATAACCAATCACGGGAGAATTGACTCAATAACAAGGTTAAGGTGTACCTAAGTCAAACTAAATCCCACCCAAATGGAGGAGGCTTTGTTTATGAGTGCTTTGTTCAAGGGCGACACAACTGACTCTAGCTGCCAACAATAAATGGAAATATTGTCCCGTTCCCACTCTTTTTTGGAATATATAATTGTTTGTGTCCTTTTCTTTAAGCTGGAAAAAGAATAAAAGAATGTTATAGTACAGTGGAAAGAACAAGTGTCGATGAAGCAGATGATCTAGTTCTTGGGATTGGAACATTCCTGTTAAATGCAGGGAGGCGAAAACTAGCCAAAGACACTCAAAGGTGTGTTCCTTCCACGGGTCAAGGTGTGTCAAGTTGCAGAAGTCAAAGGTATGCAAGTTTGATTTTGCTGTCATCATGGTCAAAAGTTGGCTTAAACACGAGTCCGAGTGAAGCCAGCTCAAGGTCAAAAGGTGCAAATTGTCAAAATGCAATGCAGTAGTACAACTCAACACAAAGGAGCCTCTAGGGTATAAGGCTAGAACGAAACGAAGAAGCAAAGAGGAATGAGTCTTCATCGCATAAGTCATGGTGAGACTACAGAGGACTCCCAAGCCTACTCAAATCAGAGCAGCATGGGCAACAAACATCAGTGAGGTGATAACTAGGATGCCCATGTAAAGGATGGCTTCTACCATCGTGTCATGATTTAAAGAATCGGCGAGTGAAGGTGGTTTATGAACCATCACACGATGGGATCGACCCTATGGCAAATGTATCGACAAATGGAGGTTAGTATGCATAATGCAATGGAAAAATGGCTTCCCTAACCTATATGCCAATGAGAAAATGATACTTGCCATGACAGGTCAGCAGTCATGGAACTGTCTTGAAACTGCTGAAAAACGTCCAAAATATCCTGAAAATTACACCATTCTCGACATTTCAAGCTCCCAGTTAAAAGTTACATGAGACCAAACAAAATCAAGTTTTGAAAAAAATTTGCATTTTCAAAGTCTATAAAAGAGTTTTTGGACTCACCATTTTCACCATTTAAGTTTGAGAGCAGAGCAGTGGAGAAAAAGGAGAAAACTTTCCGTACGCCAAATTCAACCATTCATATTCTTCCAAAATCCCCAAGTAACTCTTATACTTGTCTTGCAAGCGATTGTGACTAGTTTTAGAATTTTTAATTAATGTTTTACCGTTGAATTTTTTGCCAAAAATTTCACCGCGGCTTATATGTGGGTTGGAAATATGAAACCTGCATACACGCGGGCCCTACATGCGACTGTGTGCAAAGGGACTCGCATATATGCCACGAACATTTCAAGCAAAAAAAGCTAACGGTCCAAATTCATTTTTTCTTCAGGATGCCAGTCACTTGGCAAGAAAGATATCATACCGTAGTGGATGATGATGTCATGAATGATCCTAGTGCTTTGGATGCCTTACGAGGATGTGGTTTGCTAAAATTCTTCAAACGGTCGAATATGAAAGAAAACATACATCTGCTAGAGGTGCTCATTGATTACTGGAGTATCGAGGAGGATGCATTTATAATTCACCAGATGCCACTAAGGATAGAAGTGGAAGATATTTATTTTATCGCCGACCTTTCTCGAAGGGGAGAGGTAGTACATTCCTGGGGCAGGACACGGAGCAGTCTCTCGATCAAGGACTACGTACATATATATTGCCCAAGACATCCAAAAAAGGTTGGAAGTCAAATTTCCATCACACATGTGGAGAGTTTATCGCTGAGGATAATCTTGTTCACTATAGCTAGAGTGAACGGATCAGCTTCTCTGCACCGGGCATCACAGCTAGCCATGAGCTTGGTCGTAGACTGTCTCACCACCATATTTGACTGGTGTACTCTTCTTCTGGCTAGCTTGAAAAGCCATCTCACTTCCATCAAGAGAGGGTAGACCAAAAACTTTGGATATGGGACTATTTTGTGTTCTTTCTTTTTTGAGAGGGTCCCTGCACTTCGCCCTAGAGTACCGGTGTCAATTAGCACCCCACGAGATCCACGTATGGGTAGGTGGACTAACCTGATGAAATGTATAGGAGGTGAGGACATCCCATAAACTGCATTTGATTATGACTTTTTCTCCTGGTGGGAGCAGCAGATCATCGCCATAGATGACTACCCCTATGCTGGGTTGGATTTCCGAGGAGATCTTGATCTAGTATTACCATCGACCACAGCATGGGGCGACATTGGTAAGTATTTTTCGATTTTATGATTTTTTTTTTTTTGGATTTTTCAAATATAATAATGAATTTTGAAATTTTTTTTTGATAGGATTCAAATGACTAATATGATGATGATGTTCTAGATATTGGGCCGGTACGACCAGATGATTTCCCACGGCAAAAACGTCGCGGCCAAGGGGCCGAAGAGGTGGCTGCATACATAGAGTAAGTTCTCCACATAGTTTAGCGGCACTTGGTGAGACTAACTCACCGAGTACCGATGGCAGCAGTAGAGGACCTTCCTGTAGAGATGCAATGTCACATGGTTGGCATGCCACAAGACTGGGTTCACACGTTTAGGCACGTGGACAATGCAATAGTTGCCTACTTAGCTGGTAATCCTGAGCCAGAGCATTAGATATACTAGACATGATTATGGTCATTTGAGTCCCATTTTTGTATATTTTTTTGAGAGATCTATGTACACTCGAGACATTTTATGATATATATATATATACAATTTGATGTTTGATTTTATTGTGATGAATGATTGATATGCCATTCTAATGCTTGATTAGCGATAGAATCAGCTAACCAATTATGAGATCTTGGGATGTGAAAATAATTAATATAAGTAAATGATCTTTGCAACAACCTCATCCTTAAATACTAGCTATATAAACATGGATCCCTTACCCAATAAATGTTATTTAATTGTGACACTATCAATTGTGAATCAAGATAAACTACCAATGAGTCGATTTCGTGAGAAATTACCTCAGATAGTAAATTAATGATGGCAGTATACTCAGCCATATTATTTGAAGCGGGACCAATGCATACTCCCCTTGATACCATCAATTGACCAGTTGGATAATAGAGTACCCAAGCTGCGGAAGCGAGATTCCGAGTGTACCGACTAGCACCATCGGTGAATCCAAAATAGACCAAGTCATCCATCAACACCTGCTACAATAGATCAAAAAGTGTTGATATCAAAAACTCTCGATGAGATATGTGAAAATATACAAAATGTACAAAGAAGCCATTGCCTAGCTGCTACTTAAGCAAAGTACTTCTTAAGGTAGAGCCCATTTTGGGGCTCTGCCAAATTGTTTCCTTCGAAATTGATTAACTCATACGACCCATTTTTCAAAACTCATTTAATTATGAAGGGACCGTACCACATAGGCTTGAATTTGCCTACCCCCAAGGTGTCCTTATCTTGATCATAGACCAAGACAAGGTCATCTTCAGAAAAAACTCAAGGATGGATAGCTTTATCATACTAAGTTTTCACCCTTTTCTTATGAGCCTCATTTAATGTGGCAGCATCTCGACGCTACTCATCGAGATGTTCCAAGTGAAGGAGGCGCTCTTCGAGACTAGAAGTCTCTGGAAGAAGATCAACAGCTAACTTAAGAGATGGAATTTCACATTCAAATTGGAAAGATAGATTCCATCCCGTAAACTAATTGAAAAGGTGTAAAACCTGTAGCAATCTTGACAGAGGTTCGGTAGGCCCAAAGAGCCGGATACAACATAAGATGCCAATTGGATTGATTTTTGTCAATTGTCCTCTGCAGGATTTTCTTAAGAGTTTTTTTCACTACCTCGACCCGTACATTGGCCTGAGGATAATAAGGAGCTGGATGTGCTCGCATCTTCTAAGTATAAATTTTACATGGGTGACAGCGTTTGACCGCTTCAACACAATATTTTAAGAGCGAAGGCCAAAAATAGCTGACACGCAAGATACGTTGAGCTGTAGCAAGCCCTGATAGATGACCACCACAAGCTCCATTGTGGCAGTCATTGAGCACTGACTCTTCTTCCTCTAATATTAGACATCACCGAAGGATTGAATCAACACCCCAATGATATAATGTATCACCAATGATAACATAATTTTTAGCCAGGTGACGTAACTTTCGACATTCATCCTTAGAGAAGGTAGAGGGAAACTTCGAAGTCTGGAGGTAGACAACGTTATCTCCATACCAAGGGTTGAGTGAAGAGATGAGGAATAAATGTTCGTCGGGAAAGCTTTCCTCATAAATAGTATCCTTTCCACAAGGCAACTCGAAAATTAGCTCGGCAAAAACCATAGATTTCTTAGACTTAGTAGACAAGAACTCGAGATCAAATTCCTGTAGAATGACTATCCATCGATTATATTTGCCCCCAATCACTCACCTACTGAGGACAAACTGAAATTGATTGACTGCCACTAAGACAAAAGTTTTGCGTAGCAAGATATAACGACGGAGCTGCTGGACAACATGGACAGCTACCAAGGCCAACTTCTCAACCGGAGAATAGTGAAGTTCAGGACCTATCAAACCTCGGCTCAAATAATAAATCACATGCTCTGTGAGAGCATCATCTTCTTGAACAAGAACCATACCAATGGTTGATTCTACTGCAACAAGATATAAAAGGAAGTCCCTGCCATAATTTGATGGACTCAAAAGCAGGGCAGAGACCAATTCCTTTTTCAAAGCATCAAATGATCGTTGCGCAATGTCGTCCCACATAAATGGAACTCCTTTCCATAGCAAATGCATGAACCCTTTAGTGATCTCGACATAGTTCGCTATATACTGTCTTAAGAAATTAGCCTTCCCTTAAAGACTTTGAAGTTGCCGAATTGAGGACGGGGGAGGCAACTGAACTATTGCCTCTACCTGGAAGGGATCAACCCTAATCCCTTCATTTGATATGATGAACCCTAATAACTGACCAGACGTAATCATGAAAATGCACTTGTTGGGATTCAACCGGATTTTATAAAAATGAAATCGCTCAAAAACCAATCGAAGATGACTAGGGTGATCAGTTCTCTTTCAAGAACGAGTAGCGAGATCGTCCAAGTATGCTTCGATGATATGTTTAATGTCATGGAAAGCATATGACATGGCCCGCTGAAAAGTAGCTCCAGCATTTTTAAGACCAAAAGGCATCTTTCTATATGCAAAAGTACCCCAGGGACATATAAAAGTCTTATGTTGATCTTTAGGATGGATAGAGATTTGATTATAACCGGAAAAACCATCCATGAAGGAAAAAATCTCATTACCCGCACACTCGTCAATAATCTGATCAATGAATGGCATGGGGTAATTATCTTTCGAACAAGCCCGATTTAGGTCCCTAAAGTCGATGCATACTCAGATTGTTCCTTGATTTTTATCTACATGGACTAGATTAGAAACCCAATCAGTAAGAGGAACAGGGTATGTAAAACCCGCCCTAAGCAGATTCTCTACCTCGGCTTTAATGGTTGTTGCTTTCCTAGGATTAACTAGTTGAAGCCTTTGATGAACCGGTTTGGCATTTTCGTACATCTTGATCTCATGTTGAACTATAGAAGGATCAATGCCAGGCATTTCTTCATAAGACCAAGCAAATACATCTTGAAATTCTTTGAAAAGGTCGGTGTAAATTTGAATTTCTTCAAGGGAACATTCGATTCTGATGAAGATATTCTCGATCGCATTAGGGTCCCTAGAGATGTTTATAGATATCATTTTTGAAATCACTGACATGTTACCTTAGGCATGGAAGTGTGCTGGAGCCAAAGGATTTGATATCGTACAAACATCACTAGTAAAGAGCTCAGACAACCTAGACTATACTTCCTGCAATGGAGGAAGAAAATATGAACGATGGTGTAATTCTTCCCAAGGTCGATCTACACCCATCATTACTTCAAGGATTGCTTCTTCAGAAGGTAAAACCATATCTAAGTAGTCCAAGGCAGAGGTAGAATCAAGGGTCCAGGCTGGGGCCACATCACCATCTAACTCCTCTTCCGAAAAAGGAGTCGAGTGGTCATCTGCAGAGTTAACGATAGATTGATATCTAAGCTCAGCCGCAGACATAGGGAATTCCATTCCATTGACTTGTCCTTTAGCTAATGTGCTCATGGGTGAAGGCAAGGTCCAAGGGTCTGAAAAATAATGAGTTCAAAAGAACTCTTCTTGAGGAGACTCTTCAGATGATGAAACGACATTGATTCGAGCGATAGGAGATGGAAATCAAAGGTACCCATCAATGAGGAATACATCCCAACTCCTAGATTCTCAGTAGGCGGTCTAGGGTTATCCACTAAAGGAACAGTAGAGTCAGAAGTTGCTTGAGGATTGACTGGACAATAATCCAATTGATCAACCTTAACGATTTTCCCTTCATGAGGAAACAAAATGACATGAAATAGAGTCGAAACAATGGCGTCCATTTTGTATACCCAGTTCCAACCTAAGAGGAGATTGTAGTCTAGGTTAACATCAATGACTTCTACTTCAACATTAACGACCTTCCCCCCAACACATATAGGGAAGACATGGATAATCCCATGCGGCTTGTGAGAATGTCCATCAAATGCAGTCAGGAGGGTAGGTGAAGGAACAGCCGAAGGAGATCCAATGGCCTTCCAGCAAGACATTGACATGACGCATGTGGAAGCTCCTTCATCAATAACGATACGAAAAATGTTAATTTTCCAGTATGTAGACTTTATTTGGAAATCCATATGATGAGGGAGTCACTTTTTGACATTTAACATGTCGGAAGTGAGCACTAAAGAGTTAGTTGGATCAATTGCTCCAATTACCCAGAGTAAAGCACTTCGTTGAGCCAGACACGATTGGAGAACCTCTAAAGCAGACATGGCACATGGAATCTGAGCCAGATCCTCAATAATGGAGTAGTTATTGGTGGCCCTAGCATTAGGATTAATAGTCGCGCATTTACTGGAACCTTTCAGAATTTGTGGTTAAGTCTCGACAAGGGGTCGCTCAATATGAAGGTAGGTATTTCTGGGAACATATTTATCCTTGGAAGTTTCAGCTTCACCATAATCACGTGACCGAGTGGCCACATGGACATTAGAACCCATCATGAAAACATTTGATTATTTCTGCCCTTCCTGGCTACCCCTACGGAGGTACCCGGATTTGAACTCGCGCCAGCAAGAAATTGTTGCCCTTCGGGAAAAGGGTTAGTTAACACAGCTTGAGAACTAGAAGCCCCTTGCTGCCCTAACAAGCGCTAAGCGTCCTGAATCTTTGGGCAAAGATGAGTTAAATGGTCTCCACTGCATAACTTGCATGGAAACTTGACTTTCTTTCTAGACTCATTTCTACCACCACCAGCATTATTGCCGGATTTATTTGCATCAGTCTTCCCATCCTGGTTCTTTTTCTTACCTTGTCCTTTCTTTTTCCCATTGGAATTTTGATTCCCTTTGGGGTTATCATATTGGATGGCATTAATCGAATAGGGTTGGGAAGATGAAGGGTTAGACGATGTGACCTAGTCGTTAGGAGTAGTTTGTAAAGACAACTGTTGCAATTGACTCAACAAGTTCACCGTATTTGTGTCTATCGATCCAACAATACCATCCACATGGGGACGTGGCTTCGACTTGGCTAAATCAACTTTAGACCCAGGAGCATCTGGTAAGTATTTTTGTAGGATCCCAGACTGAGAGTAGATCAATTCTAGTTGTTGAGCCCTAAAAATAGCTTTCTTCTCAGAATATACTCCGGACATGGAGACATCCTTAGATATTTCAGGTTGTAAAGATTTCAAAAACCATTTGAGATGGTATTTCGGAGGAAGTTAGGCTTTAATGAACCTCTTTCTTCGTCTCCATTCCTGAATATGGTCAGAAATGTGAGTTGTTGTGTCCTGACGAAAATTGGCCAGAAGTTCAGTTCCGGCATCATAACAGACAGGCAACTAGAAATGAATTAAGAAAATATTAGCTAAGTCGGCGAAAGATGTAAAGCTGCCCCCTAGCAACTCTATATACCACTTGGCCGCATTACCAGTCAAGGTGCGTTGAAAAAGTCTCAACCTAATCGAGTCATCAATAAGGGAGTTTGATGAGCACCACAAATGGAATGTGGTTACATGGTCGCCTGGGTCTTCACCGCTCTTCCCTTTGAATTTTCGAATGTCCGAAGGGAGTTTGGTTGGGACTAGAGGTTAGGCCGGATTGTATTTGATTGGATCATTTGCTAATTTCATGAGATCTAGAAAATTCAAAGTTTCCAGAAATGGAAGCCTAAGAGGACCTTGGGGATTCCACCTAGACTGGGCAGAGCTCCCAAAGTTTTGAAAAGATTGGCCTGGATTTTGGAAGGCACCAGGCTGCCCGAAGTAACCAGCAGAACCAACTAAACCAAAAGGCAAGCCTTGTGATCCAGCAAAACTTGGAGTTTGACCAACTCCAGCCGAAAAACCTCCATAACCGGCGAAGCTTCCTCCTAAAGGATTATAAGGAGTCGATAACCCCTGATAAGGATTCCAAGCAGAAGATAAGGGAGAAATACTTCGAAATGAACTAAATGTGGAGTATGGCCTATTCCCTTATTGGCCGATAAAAGGATTCCCAGTTCCCATGCCACTAACCATAGGGTTTGTCCAACCTTGAAAAGGATTGCTACTTTGTCCTAACGAGGAAAAAGGCATACATCCAATTGTTGTGTTGGAATGTGGTATATGCCCACTTCCAAAAGGAAAACCTTGAAATGAAGCTGATCCACCCATCATGGATGTGGCGGCACTAAACAGAACTGACAGAATACCCTGTGAATGAGTGCCAAATGGGAAGAATCCAAAACTAAAAGCATTGGTTTGGGAATTTCCACTCGTAGAAGGAATGGAGGTAGACCCAACTAAAGATGTGCTAGAAAAAGACCCAAATAAAGAAGCAGAGGGGATGGAAATAGTTCCTCCCCCTTGTACTGATGTTGGAGTCTGCATAGTTGTAGCACTTGTAGTAGAAGCCATGCTTCCTATTACACAGTAATTTGTCACTGTCTTTACTCCAGTCTCCCTATGTGTCATGAGTCCAAAGTCATTCATGCTCATGCTCTCTGATGTTGCCAAATGACCCACTTTTCCAAAGGCTTCTGCATCATCACGTTTGTTTGCCAAATAAACGCGCTGATGGGCGCTCCAAAACAGTCCATAAGCGCTGCCATCATGGAAGTACACGTGATTCCCGCAATGGTCGAATTTCATGTGACAGTGCAACTGTGTCTTGTAGTTTCCCGTGATGACATGACTAGCTACGTTATTTATTAGCGATGTCAGCGCAGCAGATCAGTTATGTGCCCACGATGATCCAGATTAGGCGAATTTGTTCCAATAGTTGGCCTTCCAGATGACTCGAAACCTGGTTGTTGGCCTTGTTTATGTTGCCTTCCTTTCTCTAGCGTGGCTGTTCCATCCTTTGTGCTGCCTTCCTTGGATATAAGCTCATCCTCCCACCTTTCATGGAGACTCCTTCTCCTATTTAAGCCCTCACCATTGCTATGAGCTGCTAGTTTTGGAATTCTTAGTCTTTGGAGTGTTGTTAATAGTATTGTGAGCTTATTAGATAGTTGGTGTGAGTGTGACAAGTGTGGGATTATTTGAGAGCTTGAGGAAGGTTGTGAAGTGCCTTTTATCTTGTGTAAAACTTGTGAGTGAGAGAGACTTGTATTGGGAGATCCATCTTCAAGAGTGAATGTTTGAGGAACATGCTAGCTAGACCCTCCAAAGAAGGCTTGCGATGCCAAGACCTGGATTGTAAGCTTACTCTATTTTATATTTAATGCAATCAATGATGTTTTCCTATGTCTTGTATGAAATGTACGAGATAGCTCATGATTTCATGACTTTATGAGTAAATAGTTCTTTGTTGTATCCGGTTACGTGCTTTGTTGTATTTCCTTTGCTTTGTTTCAGGTTGATTACTCATTAGGAGAAGGAAGCGGAAGCTGGAGCAGTGCAATGGAACTCCATCGACCACCGGTTGAGGTAAGCCTCCAACTTGAAGTATTTAAGGAGAATTGTTGTTGATTTGTCCTTGTTTGTGACTAGACCCACTCTACGGCTAGAGTGGTTGCCTCTGTCCACAGAGGGAACATTTTCCTGCATCACAAATTGGCGACTCCGCTGGGGAGCTGGCCTTTGTTCTTTTCTTATTTACTCTTGCCTTGAGTTTTTGTTTGGTCTCTTTTGAAGTTTTTGGGGACTGGTTATCTATTTTCTAAGTTTCCTGGCCTAAGCTGGGAAATGTACTTTTTGTTTAAAGATTGACTATTTTGGTTTGGGAGTTTTTGGCTCGCCTGTGGCTATTTTTGAACATCATCACGCTTTTTAGTTTAACAATCGTGCTGACATCGCGTCACCCTTTTTGTAATTCCTTGTCCATCTCATTATTACACCTAACAGTCGTGACGGTCCTATAAATCAGACCATTGCGGAAAACGCGTGTACTTCCACGCTGTCATCACTTTGTTGCTGCATGTTGTTCTTTATCAGCGCTTTATTGCTAGTATATCTCCCGTGCTGATTTCTATAGAATTGAATTTTTTTCAATTCTGCCTCCTGAATCCATTAGTCTTGCTAACCCCTTGATGTTCTCACTTGTTTGATGACTTTTTTTTTCACTGTTTAAAGGTTGAGGCACTCTATTGTAAGCTTTGTTAAATGAATCTTGTTTTTCTTACTTCGTGACCTAGTTTTATTGTTTCAAGTCCTTTGGATGAGTTTCGCTTGGTTGCTTGTTTGCAATCTTTCATTTGTTGCTTGCTATTGGTTTGTTTGAGCCTTCCCCTTCTCTTATTTTTGGTTGATTATTTAGTGATCGTTGTTGAACCAATCTTAGCATTGTTTCGATTTCTATTCACTACCCAGACATAGATTACAATTGTTTGGATCAACCATTTTTCCATATTTGTTTGTTGCTAATTGGTTTCTTTAAATTAAAGGCATCAAAATCAAAAAGATTTCATTTCATTTGGCATGCGAAAGTGAAAGTAAATTTTCATTTCAAGTTGCATATTGAAAAGCGAATGATTAGATCTCTCATCAGTAGTATCCATGCACTTTAAGAATTGATGTCTACTTGCATTGAGTGACTGTTTTGTTGCCTTGGTTTTCTTGGTTTGGGAATGATCTCTCTACCCTCCCATAGGTAGGTATTCATTGAAGAAAAGGATATTTCATTCATTCTAGCTGCATCCTAGGCTTTGATATATATATACGGTAAGGCCTGAAAACTGAAACATAATCCAAGATCAACTTTAAAATGAACTGAATAAATCTAACAATGCATTGGAACATAACGCACACATTTAGAGGTCTAGGCTAGAAACGTGCTCTAGCATCGTTAAACCTAGTCACTTTTGTTTCTACTCAAGGTTGGGTGATTCCTCCTTTTGTGACACAATAGTGGTCTAGTACGGAATTGTGCTCCCACGTACCATTGAGTATATGGGGAGACCCCACTAGGTTATGATCCTTTATCCAGAGGAAGCGATGTCTACTGCCTTACAAGCCATAACGCACCGAACACACCATTCGAGAAGATTGACTGTCGTACAGAAAGTCCTTGGTTTTCATATGACTGCCAAGGTGTATATGCAATTTTACGGATTTGTCTGGTAAACCTTTTGCCTAGTTCTCAAGAGTAGTCACTTTCGTTCCTTTTCGGACTCCCTAAAAGAAAAGGTCCATCTGAGCACTTGTCACTTCTGGCTCATTAAATATTCAAAGGCAACTAGAGTCATCTTTTGTCCTTTTCTCGACTCTTTAAAAATGAAAAGGTCAAGTTCTGTTCCTGTGTCTTAAAATTTATTTGGCCGCGATTCACATTTACCCGGTTAGATCTCGTTTGCATTAACTTGAGTAGGGTCCTTTCTCGTTAGTTTGCCTAGGATCTTTTGAAGTTGTCATCCTGGCAGAATCACCGATCCCGTCTCCCGTTCCAAGTGACCAAGGGTCTCCTTCCTCTGTTGCTCCTGAGGTACCAGTTGTGAGTGATACTCTCCCTGTTATTCCGAGTATCCAACCAATTAACTCTCGCGCTCCAGACGACGAGACTTACGAAATTCACTGGAACCCCGTTTGGGAGCCTTCTGAAGAAGATATCCCTCCTACTCCTCCTGGTGTTTCGGTCCCAATGTCTTCTTCTGATATGGAAGACACATCCCCTGTCACAAGTGAAGAGTCTGTTGTGACGAGCGGTGAAATTCCCACCTCAATGGAAACTCCACCTTTTCGTATCACCCCTCTTGGTGTTACGTTGCCTTTACGCTATAAGGCGTTAAGGGATGTTATTTCTTCTAGGACTCCCTTCACGAGTTCTATGTGGTCACACACCATCAATCCAACGTCGGAGTCCTTTATTCCTCTGATTCACAATATGCCTGTCACTTCCGTCCCAATTATTCCAACTGTTTGTGTGGCTTCTTCAACCCCCATTGTCAGTGCCGTTACTACATCCTCAGTTGCAACTGCTACTGCTGGGCCTTCTTCAGGGTCAGCTTACAGTGGCCCATCGTTGTCCGTACCCAGAGTTGTTTACCCTACACTAGGTGCCCCACCTTCTTCTGGTTCTATCCCAGTAGGGGGGGCATACGATGAATATTTGCATGCTCTTCAGAACGCAGACCCTCAAAATCCATTTCATTATTATGATTCTAGAGGAGCTCATATCTATTACCACGGACCTCTGCCACCTCAGCCTGTGGTGGAAGTCTCGGTCCCGTTATCCGTTGCTTGGACCCCCACTCATTATGGCGGTGGCCAAGTATCGCCTGCACATCTTCAAGGACCACCTAATCAAGGCCAACCATCTTACATGCAAACCTCTCAAGGGCAGTAGTATTACAGGCAGTCTTATCCAGGGCAACTTGGAGGCCCACAAGGACAACCCTTTTAGGGACAACCTTCAGCCTCTGGTGGTCCGTATTTTACCTATTTTGTGCAACCTTCTGGTAATCCAGGACAACCTTACATGCAACAAGGTCAACCTGGTGTCCAACAAGGTTATCCTTCTAGGAAAGTTGGTCAACCTTACATTCAGCAAGGCCAACCCACTGTCCAATATGGTCAAGCATCTGGGCAAGTCGGTCAGCCTCAAATCCAATCAGGTCAACCAACTGTCCAGTCTGCTCAACCATCCGGTCTGTCAGGACAACCCTTAGTTGTGCAAGGATAGCCCAACACAAAGCAAGCTCAACCTTCTGGGTAGATGGGCCAATCTCAATCTCAACTAGGTCAACCTTCTGGCCAGATGGCTCAGCCTTAGTTCTCTCAAGGACATCCTTCTGGGCCTGCTCAACCGGGCACTCAAATGATTGTTGCTTCTCAAGCTCAACCCAGTTTTCAGCCCTAGGCTGGGCCCCAGACCAAATCCGGTCTTCAAATGCAGGTTGGATCTCAAACCCAACCAGCCTATCAAACGCAGCCTGCCTCTCAGGCTCAGTTTGGAGCCCAGCCACCTTATGGTTTCTAGCAATCCCAAGGGCAAATTCAATTTGCCACGTATCAAAATTATCAACAACTGCAGGTAAGTCCTTATCAGAATTACCGACAACCTTATGTTGCTCCTGCAGGCCAAGTTGGTAATCAATGGAATGCTGGGGGGAAAATCCAGGGTCAGCCATCCTATAACCTTTATGGACAAAATCCATATGGATAAAACCCTCTAGGGCCAAATCCGTTTGGACAAAATCAGTGGAGGCAACCGCCAGCTGGCTGGAAATCTGGTACTCCTTCCTACCCGTAGCCCCAGATGTCCTTTAACCCTCATTTACCCTTTTTAGTGATGTTGGAATTGTCGTATGTGTCCAAACTAAAAAATGATCCCATTCTTCATAATCCGTATTGGCCACCAGTTCCAACTAAGATTCCCGGTGATTGTCCCAAATTCGATGGTAAAGCTGGAGAAGATCCTCAAGCTCACGTCATGACTTATCATCTATGGTGTTCATCTAATTCGTGGCTTGATGATTCAATCCTGCTCCGCCTTTTTCAAAGGACTCTCATTGGCTCTGTAGCTAAATGGTATATTGAGTTATCTCGTAGATATTTTCAGGATGTTAACTCGTTGGCTATGGCATTTTTAACTCATTTTTAGTTGCCGATTCGATATGAAATGGGCACACACCTGTTGTGGGGAAAAGTATCCGACTCGGATGACCCTATCCCTACTCTAAGGGTGACAGTCCTTAGCAACAACTGAAAGTAAAGCTTTGATTATTTTCCTTTATGAAAGTACAGAGAAGGAAGAAAAGATTAACCAACCAGTGTCTTTCGCTTTTGTCAATCATGTCCTCTCTCTTTGTCTCTTGTTCCCAGCTCCTTGCTCCCTTTGCCGGCCCAGCTACACACAGATCCTGCACAAACAAGAGAGGGAAACTACAAGAAACATGTACTCATAACTGATGCATGGATTAGAGTGAATCAGATATACAAGTAAATACAATACATCAATGCAATACAAGTATATAGGAGAACATTCAAAGCTTTATTGATAGAAGTAAAAGGGTTCTGAGAAGGTTACAACCATCAATGGCTCCAATCCAGCAGCACCTCCCCAGCAGCAAGAAATCTCCTCTTCACCTCTAGAAAGCAATCACCCAATAGCTCTAACTGTAAACCAACAACACCTCCTTGCTTTGCACAAAATTCCAGCCCCTTTAGACCTCATAGAAGAGCTCTATATATAGGAGAGAAGAAGAGAGGATGAGTCAGCTTGAGGTTGGCATGAAGCTGACTAGTGTCCTCTCCCTCTTCAGTTAAACTTCAGTTCTTGAGTCCACTTGGAGATCCTTGCTTACACATGGAGATCAAGTACCTCTTACTCATCACAGGGCGAATCCCATGAACCAAGTGTCAGTTTGGAAGCTTCCTGGGCAATTGACACCTTGCAGAATGACTGTGCCACTTGGCCAATCTCGCCCAGCGCAGGTAGCCTTCATTAGATTTGACTTACAGCGCAGGTACAAGGAGGAGCAGTTGCATTCCAGTGCAGATGCTCAGTGGAGCAGCTGACATGATCCAAAAATAGCCTGTTTCTGAGTGTTTTCAGGTGGAGAACTGATGGGAAGTGCTGTGGTTTGCTGACCTTGTTCTTCTAGGGGTAAGAACAACATGTTTAGGGGCTGAGGATCCCTGTAATTATCGACATTTCATGCTCCATGCTGCGAGGCACAAAAATGTCTATAACAGTTGCCCCCTAAAGTATGAGGCCGTTTATCGGGTGAAATGCTTTATCTAGAGGGTCCGAAGTTCGTTCCAGTGCTGAGGAGGCGCCCTGTAATACAATACAATACAATACATTATTTTTCATTCTGTTTTCATGATCTAGCTGAGGCGGGCATTCCCATGCTCAGCTTTATAAATACATTTTGGTACATATAACAGAAGATCGTCTGATGGTAGACTGATAATTTTCTGCTGAAATTATCATCCTTTGAATAGGATGATCATCTGCTGCAATGATGTACATGACAAATGCTTTTATATTTCCTGAATATATATCGCAGCCCGGATGGATGAAACTAGATCCGGGGTCTTCAAACTCGTTCGATCTTCGCTCTAAGTACAAGTCGATCCATGTGAGAATTGCGCTGAAGTCGAACATGGAAAGACATCGCTTGATTACCGGCCAATAATGAAAACCGTTAACAAGCGCGAGAGGAATCACCGATAATGATAATGACCCTCAAGGTACTGCAGTAAAATTCACGTGGCGTGAATAAAGGACTTGGCGTCGAACGCCATGAAAAATCTTCTGGTCGAAGGTCATTGATGTATACCTGTCGCCGGAAGTGAGAAACTTGCCATTGAGGCATGCAAGCTTCAAAGTACTGATGGGGGTGTTCCTAGATCAACTTCTTGGATAATGAGCTGAAGTCGACAAGAAGCGATCCGTCAAAGGAGGGCCTTAATGAATCCCACATCAATGACACGGAACAGAGCTAATGATTTTAGTGGAGGTGAAAACAAACTGTGACATATGATTCAGGGTGGCGATCATGAATGGATGAAGGATAATGTATGGCAGTGGATGGGACACGGTTGACACTTTCAGAATGACCCCTCTTGAACATATAATGACACTGATGCGATGGATCGGTAGCATTACCCCAAATGTGGATGGTTTGGCGAGGACCATGGTGATGAGACCGGTGAATGAAACAACCCAACCCGATGTGGTACAGAGGAAAAGTGTCATGTTCAAGAGTGACTTGCTACCATTAAACTTTGATGTTCTCCCAATTTTTCCCCAGTCATTTCTGACCAGTACCTCTTTATTTTTGTCAAGCTTGAGGAGGATAACATATGCTTGTTCTATAACCTGCCCTTCGGGCAAGCCCATCGCTATGATTTAACGAGTCTAACGATAGGGAAACTCGTTCTCGTCTAAAGACAAGTTTGTCGCTATTTAATGAATTTAACGAGTCTAACGACAAGGATAACTCGGTCCTTTTCATTTTTAGAGAGTCTGAAAAGGTACAGAAAGTTAACTCCATGATTCCTTTTTCGTCAGCTAATCCCTTAAGTCCGAAAAAGTATAAAACAATACAGAAGGGATGAATTTTCGATTACTTTAACGAGCCGAACAAAACAAGCGCTCGATCTTTTTGTGCAATAATCCCTTAGGTCCAAAAAGATTAAAATCTAGAGGAGGGATAGCTCTTCCGGTCGTTTAACGAGCTGGAAGGCCAAAACTCGGCAAATTTTTCATATTTTACGAGTCAGTGAAAAGAGCTCAAAGAAGACTCGTCTTTTGAGGAACGAGTGATAAACAGGGATAGCAGCAGATTCCAGGTACAGGTTGGAATTTTCCAATCACGGCAGTGTCACAAGGATGGCTAGGTGAAATCACTCTTTGCAGTTGTTTCTCAAAAGAGGTAAACACACAAATGGAGGTGAATGATCGGCCAAATGAAAAGTGGAGGTGACGGTACACAAACACGACCAAGGCTTTTATGGCTGATGAATTTACGATCTCAAAAGGTTATTTACCGGTTCATTTTTTCTGAATGAGCTTGAACTCTAAAGGAAAGCCTGCTCATAACTTATGTTTATTTTTTAACGAGCATGAACTATGTGCTAAAACTGCTCGGTCTTGCGTTAATTTTTTAATGAGCATGAACTATGTGCTAAAACTGCTCGATATACCAGTCATAATAAGAACGCCTCCTGTGAGATAGCTATTTTTTAAGGAGCTTTATCTCACGAAGCTATGCTCCAAATTTTTGCAAGTTTTTATCTTTGCCCCACAGGCATTCTTCATGCAAGGTCAGAAACGGCTAATCCTACGAGTTTAAAGGGTTAGACCTACAGGTTTAAAGGGAGGACCTAAAAATTTAAAAAATAAATAGTCGTCCCTTGCTTACATTCCAAAAGTTTGCATGCCCCCAGGTATAGGATAGAATTTCGAGGCTGCCCCTCCTCTCCCCTACCTCTGTTTTTCTTTGGGTGTTCACAGCTACTTGTCATCTTGCCAATCTAATGTTAACGATACTAGTCTTCTCGTTATTTTAAGGGGTCTTATGCGGTACTCAGGCTTCCCGTCGGCCCAACTTTTAACGAACAGCTATTTGTGACAAGAGAAGAACACTACTCAAAGACAAAACATTGGTATTATTGAGGGAGGCTTGCTTCTTTCTTATTATCCGAAGAGGGTTCTATTTGCTGCCGCAAATCAATCTCTTTCTTCGGCGATGTCTAACATTAGGTTACTAAAGATGGTGGCCACCTATTGTAACAATAGAATCTCTTTCTTTGGAGACTGCCCCTACTTATCCTTCAAAACATATGTTTTAATGGGTGAGGCTTGACTTCAAAGATGGTTACTACTTGGTACAGCAAATGGTCCTCATCCTCGGTATCCTGATTATCTAGACAAGGGGAGAGAGAAGCTGATTATCTCACTCACATAACTTTGACAAAAGAGTATTATTCCAGAACAACCCCTCTTCCTTCTTTCGGACGGGGTACGGACTAGTCATATTCTTCTACGGAAATTCTTCCTTATACCCAGGGTTTCTTCTGCCCGAAGCAGACCAGGGTGCATGCCCCCTGGGTCCTAGTCTTTCTTTCTGAATCACTCGCACTCATCGGGAAGGAGGACTGGGGGCGGAGGCGTATCTTGAGTGAACAGACCATTTAGGATTGGTATTTGACTATTTGCGATGCGAGATCCCGGAAACGAAAGTTGGTCTACGAGCTTGACCATCCTTCCTTCGTGTGGAAAACACATTACTCTAAAGAGTGAGGAGACTATCGCTCCCATGCAATAAATATAGTCGCGTCCAAGGAGTAGGTTATAATCCAAGGGTCCTTGGATGACCAACACGTCCATATTAACGGTCTTCCCTTTCAATGTAACAGGTACATTGGGGAGGATTCCTAATGGTCGACTGGTTCCTTTATCAAAACCTGAGAGATTTCTTAACTCAGGTAAAAGCGCTGGGGAACCCAGTGCTTTCCAAGCAACAGAGGAAAGGATACTCACAGACGCCCTTCATCAATGATAGTACCAGCCATAATCATTCTATAGATCTGGACAATGATTCTGAATGGTATACTGGCTGGTAACCGGGGTCTGCCTAGTTGATTCCAATCAAAGGATACAACCATGTTTCTTGGTGGTGGGACCAAATATACGGCCGGGTATGACCCTGATGATGTTCCCTCCTGCGATAAAGGAATGGGCGCATTGCCCTGACGCTCATCAGAGTCGGTGCTGATGAAAAGAACCTGGATGGTGTCATCCTTATTCTCTTCAGTGAGGGTGTCGCATGAAGATGACTCTTCGGCGACGGTGTCATTTGAAGACGGGTCCTCAATGACGGAGTCATTGGACGATGAAGCCTCTGAAGGAAGAACCGGGTCAACTGCCATTTCGACCTTTAGACTCTCGTCTGGTCTGGATTCAATAGGTTCATTTTCAATGACCGACACTTCAGCTGACCACTTGGGCGGGTCGGCTGGATTTTCAACTATCAAGGGATTAGGCGCGAGTTTTTGGTATCCAAGAGGAAGTCGTAACGGTGAAACCGGACGATCTTCCAAAACTCTCTTGGCATCATCTAAGAATGGACATTTGTGGATGGCATGCTCGCCTTCACACAATACACAGGGTGATCTTGGTCTCCCTCTTCGTCCTTCACTCTTGCTAGTTGACGGACTGCAATCAACATGACTATCAGAGGTTGATGCTACCGGATTGTGCAACCTTGGGGACCAGTCCCTTAGTATCCGGGGAATACAAGGACAATCACGATGAAAGTGGGTCCCTTTGCAAATGACACATGGCGATTTAGGCCCGGTCGGTGCAGTGTGTGGGTTTTTGTCAGCTTTCTTCTGCTTGCCCCCAGTCGCCTTCGCCATAGGCTCCTTCTGCTTCTTTTCTTTCTTATTCTTTTCCTTCTTCTCCTTGGGAGGCTGACTTTTTCCAGCTCTACCTCGCGAAGATGAAGGATCAGGGAAAGTATCGTAAGAAGTGGAAGGCTGGTGGGTAGTTCTAGATTGTTCTGACTGTTGATTCGACTGCTCAGGATTAGTGGAGATCTGGACTACATTAGTTGAAAAGAGCCATACAGGGAGGCCGATTGTCAATCCTGGAAGTGACAATGTTGCCATATGAGGCGCACCAACATCTCCCCAAGAAGAGAAGGGATTTGGACTTCCGCCAAGGTTGCTTCCTTGGTTGGTGGGCTCCATACTTTTCAACTGAAAGATCAACGTGGGAATAACAGGTGATTATGTTCCGCTTAAAATAAATTTTATTAACGACGCTTTTAGACACAAACTTGCTTTTTCATGTTTTAAGAGTCGAGAAAAAGCTAAAGATGACTCTAGTCGCCTTCGATGTATTAACGAGCCCGAAGTGACAAATGCTCGGTTGGACTTTTTCAGTTATAGAGTTTGAAAAAGGCCAAAAGAAACTGCTCTGGAGATCTAGGCAGAGGGTGTGCCAAACCTTTCGCGAACCACAGAATACGTTTTACGGTACGGGTGGTCGATCTTCGTGAATGCTGTGTTCACTGCATCGCGATCAGTAGGGCGGTCGACACGGCTTCCTATGGATAAAGGATAATTGCCTATAGGGGTCTCCCAATATACGCGACGGTACGCGGGAGCACAAGTCTGTATTAGTGCCACCGACTCTCAGGAGGAATCACCCACCTTCGTAGAGATCGACAGTCACTATGTTTAACGATGCCGGAACACGTCTCTACCTAGACCTCTAGATGTTTGCGTTATGTTACAAAGCGTTGTTATGTAAATTGGGTTTATTTTAATGTTGATCTTGCTTAGCAGTTTACCTTTAAGGATCACCACGAGATGTATATATACAATTTCCTAAATGCAATCTAAGATGAGAAGCAAAACTTTTCAATCTTTCAACTTTGAAAACCTTAATCTACTGAGGGAAAAGAAAGACACAACTTTTCGCACAGATCATAGAACACACACTAAAATGCAAATTTTCCTAAATCGTCAAGCACACAGTCAAATGCAAAATGCACAATGCATGTATTTCTTTTCGTTATCCTTAATGTTGATGTAAGACAGAAAGGAAAACTGTTGTATGATTTTTGAATCTAATTTCAAGAAGAAATAAACAAGCTTGTCCAAAATCAAAAGACACCTTAAAATCGACTTGTTTAAACACTAGAAATGTATAGATTCAAACCATAAAATGAAAAACAAACAAACTCAAACAGCCATGAACAGTAACAAAACTAGCTCTTAAGATCACAAAGACACTTTTACAGTTCAGGATCTAAGAGGCCACAGCTATACTGGTTCGCTTTTCACAATGGGAAACTGTAACTGAAGTAAGAAATACTGAAAGAACACTCACAGTTTCATCACAAAACTGAGGCGGAATAATGTCAAGGAAAGTTGGTTTACAGCAAGTACAATGACAAGCAATCAGCAGCAAAAAATCAGTGAAAACAGGGCTAAGACACAGTGGGAAACCTCAGGAAGACATAGCCTAACTGGATCAGCGCAGGCTCTGGTCTGTCAAATTGACTTCCAGCGCAGTTCTCGAAGGGAGTACCTGTGCTGTAATGCAGACTGCCTGTGGACAGCCTGCACTGAGACACAAGAGTTGCGTTTACAAGGATTTCCGGGTCATAAAAAGCTCAAAAATGCACTGTTTTTGCTGAAATAAAAAGCTATAGGTCAAGTACAGGCTAAGGGATGATCAAGAGGATGAAAAGCTATCACAAAGAGTACAAGAGTCTTTTGTAGATCAGCTCTTCAAATCATGAATCTGCTCAGTAAATGAGCAAGAGTAGCAGCCCCTCTACTTCGCTTTTGATATAGTCAAAAGCTTTTCGATTCGGTACTCTTTGGTTCAGGAAATGAATAGCAAAGATACTACAAATACCAACAAGATACTAGGCTCCCCAGCGGAGTCGCCAGTTTGTTGTGGGGAAAAGTATCCGACTCGGATGACCCTATCCCTACTCTAACGGTGACAGTCCTTAGCAACAACTGAAAGTAAAGCTTTGATTATTTTCCTTTATGAAAGTACAGAGAAGGAAGAAAAGATTAACCAACCGGTGTCTTTCACTTTTGTCGATCCTGTCCTCTCTCTTTTTCTCTTGTTCCCAGCTCCTTGCTCCCTTTGCCAGCCCAGCTACACACAGATCCTGCACAAACAAGAGAGGGAAACTACAAGAAACATGTACTCATAACTGATGCATGGATTAGAGTGAATCAGGTATACAAGTAAATACAATACATCAATGCAATACAAGTATATAGGAGAACATTCAAAGCTTTATTGATAGAAGTAAAAGGGTTCTGAGAAGGTTACAACCATCAATGGCTCCAATCCAGCAGCACCTCCCCAGCAGCAAGAAATCTCCTCTTCACCTCTAGAAAGCAATCACCCAATAGCTCTAACTGTAAACCAACAGCACCTCCTTGCTTTGCACAAAATTCCAGCCCCTTTAGACCTCATAGAAGAGCTCTATATATAGGAGAGAAGAAGAGAGGATGAGTCAGCTTGAGGCTGGCATGAAGCTGACTAGTGTCCTCTCCCTCTTCAGTTAAACTTCAGTTCTTGAGTCCACTTGGAGATCCTTGCTTACACATGGAGATCAAGTACCTCTTACTCATCACAGGGCGAATCCCATGAACCAAGTGTCAGTTTGGAAGCTTCCTGGGCAATTGACACCTTGCAGAATGACTGTGCCACTTGGCCAATCTCGCCCAGCGCAGGTAGCCTTCATTATATTTGACTTACAGCGCAGGTACAAGGAGGAGCAGTTGCATTCCAGCGCAGATGCTCAGTGGAGCAGCTGACATGATCCAAAAATAGCCTGTTTCTGAGTGTTTTCAGGTGGAGAACTGATGGGAAGTGCTGTGGTTTGCTGACCTTGTTCTTCTAGGGGTAAGAAAAACATGTTTAGGGACTGAGGATCCCTGTAATTATCGACATTTCATGCTCCATGTTGCGAGGCACAAAAATGTCTATAACAACACCTCCTAACATCCTTAAAATAGACAACAGCTACGCATATCTCTAATCATATCCATGAATGTAGACGGCATTGTCGTTTGATTAAGTTTTGGATTCCCGATCACCTTCTTACCGACTGGTTCACGACTTCATTCGTCGGTCCAATAGAACGAGATATTGCTATGGGGGCATGTGTAACTGAAGAGCAAGCTATTGCGCGTGCTCAGTACCTTGACTTGGTTTACTCCCAGTCCAATACACTATATGATTATTTGCCTAATGCCCCGAGACCAGGAACTTCCAAAGCCCTGCCAAAACCATCTATTGATGGTATCATTGGTTCCGTTAATCCGCCTTCAAAGAAAACTTCCGCGAACCCTGGGAAGCAAAAGTCGAGTGCTCCAAATGAAAATATTTCTCATGTTGTATTCAATTCTGGTAATACTTCTGAAGTTAACGTCGTTCAGTCCACCACGGCGGACAAAGCCTCGAAAGGAAAGAAGAAGGGAAAAGGAAAGAATAAAGCGGATCAACCTAAGCAGGATTCCCCTAAACCTCCACCTGAGGACGACACCAAACACAAGCCCAAGTACCCTTGTCTTATCTGTGACGAGGATCACTACACCAAAGAATACCTAAGGCAGTCTGAAGTTAGTCGTTCGTTGAAAGGTGCTCCCGGGACTCCTGCTGTGCTCAAAGAACCTTTTCTCTCACAGAAAAAGCAAATGGTGGCTGATCCATCTCAACCCTCTTCTTCCTTTGGTTCTCAAGTATTTATGGCTGGGATGATTCCTGTCCACATCAGTACTTGGGAAAAAGAATATCTGTCGCCTACCAGGAAAGAGCCCGAGGTCCCCTCTAGTGCTCCTCCGTCCAGTTCTGGTCTGCTCCATATCGAGAGACCTAGCACTGAGACACCCGTCTGACCCCCTCCGAAAGGTGTACTCTGGAAATCTTCTTACAACCCTAATGCTCGTGCTGCCCAGCACTACAACATCATTGAGGACTTAGCCCAGGCTCCATCAGCTATGTCTGCTTTAGAAGTACTCCAGAGCTGCCCCTCTCAGAGGAAGTCCTTGCTATCGGCCATCGGTGGCATAGACCCAGCTGACTCGGATCTGATTACTTTTGACCTTGAAAGCCATATACCAAGATTGCCTCACCAAATTTCCTTCCTCATACAGGTCATTATCAATTCCAAAATGATTCATCGTACAATCATTAATGAAGGCGCTTCAACTTGCATCATGTCTATTGCCTGTTGGAAGGCTATTGGTTCTTCGACTCTGAGCCAGTCTCCTACAACCTTGGAAGCCTTTAATGGGAGAGAATCTTGCCCTTATGGTATACTCCAACGTTTTCCCATCACTTTGGAAGGGAAGACAGTCGAAGTGGAAGTTGAAGTTGTTGATGCTAACCTTACCTACAACCTCCTTCTCGGACGTAGCTGGACATATGCCATGCGAGCCATAGATTCATCTCTATTTCATGTCATTCATTTCCCTCATTAGGGGAATATTGTCACCGTAGACCAGTTGTCCTTCTTTGCCTCCTTTTCCAAAGGCAACGTGCCTTTTGTGGAGCATACCTCTACTCCATATGAGAGTGCGGGAGCTGGACTTTTTAAAGATCCTGCCCTGATGGGTGTGTTTTCACTCCCACCTCCTAACGTTGCTCCTATCAATATGATTTCCGTTCACTCTGATCTGTGGGTTCTTTCCCCCGCTGATCAGGTAGAATCTTGGAGCAATGAGATGCCATTGAGTCCTGCCGAGCTCAACTATATCGAAATTGTTTCTGCATCGGCTCCCCCTTCTAAACCTGCTCCTTTGATCAGGGTTCCCGACTCGTACACCCATTCCCCTTGGCTTGGAGATGACGCTTCTTTGGATCCTCTAAAGGAAATATTTCCTTCTGATGAAACCATTATCGAGACCATGTCTCTCGAGGAACCTCCTTGGTCTGATCATCACCATCGCTCCTCGTTTCTCCCTGCCCATCGGGAAATGCTTACCTGTCTCGAGAAGTTTGCTCCTTATCTCCCATATCAACCCCTTCAAACACCCATTCAAGTTTATCAATTGTCTTCTGAAGGAAATATGGGAAACATCACACAGACCCAGCCCATCGACATCTCTGCGAAACCAGGGATTTTCGAGCATATTCATGTTGGAGTCACTTGCACTCCGAAGGAAATTCAGCTCTATACTGATCTTTTTTGCGAATTTCATGATGTCTTTGGTTGGTCCTACGAAGAAATGCCTAGCATTGATCCTAGCATAGTGGTGCATGAGATACCTACATACCGGGTTCTAAGCCTATTCTCCGATGTCTACACCCCGTGCACCCTCGAAAGGCTGTAGCCATTAAAGCGGAGGTTGAAAAGCTTCTTAAGGCTAGTTTTAATTACCCCATCCCACTCACAGATTGGGTCTCCAATATCGTCCCTGTGAATAAAAAACAGGGCACCATTCGAGTCTGTGTTGATTATCGTGATATTAACCGAGCCTGTCCCAAAGATAACTTCCCCACACCCTTCATTGATCAACTCATTGATGAGTGTGCTGGGAGTGAAATGTATTCATTCATGGACGGTTTTTCTGGGTATAACCAGATCAATATTGCGCCTGCCGATCAACACAAGACTACCTTTATCTGTCTGTGGGTCACTTTCGCCTACAAAAAGACCCCTTTCGGTTTGAAGAATGTCGCTGCTACCTTCCAACGTGCAATGTCCTATGCTTTCCATGACATCCATCACATTGTACAACTGTACCTGGATAATCTACCAGCTCAATCAGCCAAATGCCAGGACCATCCCTCTCATCTTCGCGAAATCTTTCTCCGCTATCGACACTACCGCATCAGGCTTAATCCTCATAAGTGTGTCTTCTACGTTGAGTCAGGCAAACTGCTCAGGTTTATCATCTCCCGAGAGGGCATTCATTTGGATCCCCTTAAAGTCAAGGCTATTATGAATCTTCCTTCCCCTGCTTCTTTGCAGCAATTGCAAAGCTTGCAGGGTAAAGTGAATTTTCTAAGACGATTCATTTTGAACTATGCCGAAGTGGCTAAAGGTTTCACGCAGTTACTAAAGCGAGATATACCCTTTCATTGGGATGCCGTCGCTCAAGAGTCCTTCGAGCATCTCAAGGGTATCCTTGTTTTTACTCCATTGTTGCGTCCTCCGAATTATCATCGCGACTATACTCTATATTTGGCTGTTGCCGATACCACTATTGTCATGGTTTTCATTCAAGATGATGATGATGACACTGAGCATGTCATATATTATCTCAACTGCAATCTTTTAGATACGGAAACTCGATATGCTTACGTCGAGAAGTTGGCATTGGTTGCCGTTTGTGCCATCCAACGTTTCTGCCATTATATCTTGTTGCGTACTACGACTGTAGTTTCTGATTGCAATCCGATGATGTACATCCTATCACGTCAGTTGCTGGGGGGCAAATACTCGAAGTGGATCATCATCCTCCAAGAGTTCGACTTGGAATTCACCACTGTCAAGTCTAAGAAATCCCTTGTCTTTGCTAAGTTAATTTTCTCTTTGCCATCTCCTACCGTGCCCTCTCAGTCAGAGGACCATATCCCGGACGAAACTCTATTCCTAATTAGCACCCTCAATCCCTGGTACGGGGATATTATTGTATATCTGTAGATGTCCTCCTTTTGTCTCGATGTGTCTAAGGATGCTCGACGACGGATCCGTCATCAGTCTCATCCCTATCGTATCATTGGGGACACCCTGTACCGTCTCGGCACCGACTCCATTCTCCGCCGATGTCTAACTTTCCAAGAAGCTGAGCAAGTTTTGAATGACTGCCATTCTAGCACCTATGGTGGTCACATGTCCGGATATGCTACTGCTCAAAAGATCCTCCGCGCCGATTATTTCTAGCCCTCCATCTTTAAGGATTGCATTCTTGTCATCTGCTCCTGTCACGAGTGCCAGATATACCAGGGAAAGTTGTGTGCACCTCCCGCTCCATTACACCCTATTGTTACCGTCGGCCCTTTTGTAAAATGGGGCATTGATTATACGACCTGTAACCCTTGCTCGGCTAGGGGGCATGGGTATATTATTGTTGTCGTCGATTACTTCACAAAATGGGCTAAGGTGATGCCCACATTAACTAAATATGGTCACACAGTAGTGCAATTTTTGTTTAAACATGTTATTTCACGGTTCGGAGTCCCTCAGGCCATCGTCACTGATCACGGGAAGCATTTCTGCAATCACATGATGACCAAGCTAACAACCCAGCTAGGCTTACGGCATGATAGTTCGACTCCATACTATCCTCAGGCCAATGGCTAGGTTGAATCCATCAAAAAGGTTCTTGTTACGATATTTCAACGTACCATTGGCATGCATAAGTCTAATTGGCACTTGATGTTGTTCTCCGCCTTATGGGCCTACCGAACCTCTGTGAAGGATGCCACTAGTTTCACTCCATTTCAATTAGTTTACGGACTGGAGGCTACCCTTCCAATCGAGTGCGAGATCCCTTCATTGAAGTTGGCCGTCGAATTACTTCCCAACACTACTCGGTAGAAGAACACCTTCTTTACCTAGAATGGCTCGACGAGACCCATCAGCTAGCCTCTCTAGCTATCGAAGCACAGAAGAAGAGAGTGAAAACTCACTTCGATCGTATTGTCCATCCTCATTCTTTTGTTGAGGGAGATTTAGTCCTACTTTACGATCAAGCGAATGATAAGCTGGGGGCAGGAAAACTCGAGCCCATGTGGCTAGGGCCTTATATTGTAAAGAGAGTTTTGCAGAAAGGGGCCTACGAGCTAATTGATTACGAAGGGAATCCTCTCGATAAGCCCTGAAATGGGCTGTACTTGAAAAAGTACTATGTGTGAATTCCATGTACTTCGGTTTGTACATACATGTGTTTTAGCAGGTGTGTTGTGTGTGTGTTTTCATGTTTTTGGCTTGGTGTGAAGGCATGATTGCCGCTTATTGTGTCTTTTGCTTCTTGTGCAGATGTCTGGTGCACCTTATGTTGGTTTCGCTAATGGTGCCTGCCGCAGTACCCGCAATTTGTCCTCTGCAGCATGGGTGATCTACGATCCTCATGGTGAGTTGATAGATCTTCAAGGTGTGTGTTTAGGTTGTACCACAAACAATGTCACTGAATATAGTGCTGTGATTGAGTTACTAGTCGAGGCGATTAATCTTGGTATTCATGCATTGGTTGTGAACCTAGACTCTCAACTTGTCATCCACCAGCTCAATGGGTGATATTCCGTCAGAGACCATTTCATTTTAAGGTTGTATTTACCTGTTAAATTGTTAGAGAGGAATTTTGATTTCATTACATATCAGCATATCCCACGATGATTAAACACATTAACTAATGCATTGGCTAATCATGTATTAGACAGACATTTGCGTAAGATATAATCAAAACATCTTACAAGAAAGCATATAAAGCACAATAATAGACCATAGGAATATGTATATATATATATATATATCGTGTGGTGCACCGAGGTGCTCAAAAATAAGTGTACATGTCTAAATAGAGTCTGTGTTCTCTGTACATCTGAGACACATGTCTCTCAAAAAATCACCAGCAGGAAATAAAAACCTAGTTGTCTACTGCGATGGGTTGTGCTCCCTATAGTGCACCGCCGCTCGTGTCACCCGCCTCAACAGGCAGTGCATCCTGGGTTCCACTCCTGCTGTGTGGATTTGGGATGCTTTGGGGACCTCCTCGATCTTCTTGTAATCCGGAATCCCTGCTAGCAGGCCCTCAAGGTTCTAGATCATTGTCTCCATCGTATCATCTTCCGAAGGTGCCAAGGCTAGTGCTACAATGCCCTGCGCGTCCCTTCGCGCCTCTGGAGCCAGTCCAAGGGGTCTCACTGGTCCTACATCTGCATACCCATAGCATTCGTCATTATGACATGTACATGAAAAAATCAAAAACATCATAAAAATAAAAATGAAAAATGTGATCAAGTGTCTTACCACCATCATCCCACTGCTCTCCAACGAGAAGCTGCATGTCAGGATCTCCGCAGGAGTCCATGTTGGCGTATGGCCAATCCTCCACGAAGATCTTTTGTCACTCCAACCACTCTCGGAAAAATGTCCCCCACGCCACTAGTCGTCTGCCACCTCCTCGTGGCATGACGTGAGCCCATCGCGTGGCCCTCATCTCACGCGGCCTGGGTAAGTCCAAAGCCATGTCTTGCAACTATAGTGCCAGCACCCGCTCCAGCATGAGAGGGACTAAGATGGATCCATAACCAAACTGCTTCACCTCTCCTTGACGACAGTTGGTGAGTTGCCTCTTCATGTTTGCCACCACCATCTTTGCCCAGTTGAACATGGTGGGATTGAGACACTCAAGAGCCAGCCGGAGCTGAGTCTTCGAAGCCTCATGTTGAGCTAGAGAACCCACTGCCCATGTCACCATGAAAAGTATAGCATGAAGCACTACTTCGTCCACTATTGGGATTGCCACCTTCCCACTCCTTGTCTTACGTGCCCATGGGCACACTTGAGCTATCAACATATCTAAGTAATCACCCTCAGGTCGCTACCCCTCCAGAATGGGCCTCTCACCTCAATGAAACAGCCCCACCAGAAAATATATGTCTGTATAGTCAAACTTGATATCCTAGCCTCGGATGATAAATTTCCCATCTGTGGGATTCCAGGCCCTGATCAGTAGCTCTAGCAAGTCAGTTTGTGACCAAAGATGTGGAGTTAGGAAGAATTTGAGCAATCTGCATGCCCGTAGTGCGTTTCGGCACCCTGCATCGGCGAAAGCTTCTATTTCATTGTTATCATGCGTGCATTCTTGCCAAACAAATGCCATTATACCCTACAGGACAAGGAGAATTGAATTAGTACTTCGTTTTAAAATTTTGACGTGTAATTTGCAAAAATATGAGTTTGCATCGTCATTGCGTCTGTTTTAAAAACATATGCAATGATGCGATGTCTTTAGTTCAATTTTTCTGCGATCATCGTGGAAGTAGATCACTTTTGCACAATGATTGGGGCGTGCCTTGTGTAAAATTTTATCGGCCATCGTAGACCCAATAGGGTAAACCCGTGATGACCGAGCGGCGGAACTCGGTTTTAAAACCCGCCTAAGCTACCACTTGGGATGCTCAAAACGCATGAAAAAAGCATCAAAATGAAGCACAGGGCAGCATGTGTCTACTTGGAACTTGTTTCGAGATGAGTGATGCACGGACGGGGCCGAATTTCACTCGCCAACCTCAGTGTTCCAAAGTGCTCCACGGTAAACTTAACAGTGCTATGGTAAAAATGAATGGGTTAATTCCTTTTTATAGTGATTTTTGCAAATTTAAAAGTTAAATTTCGTAAATGTGGGTTTTTCTCATAGTTTTACCATGTGGATAGTCAAAATATGTTTTTAACTATGTTTATTGTTCATTTTATGTCAAATGGAGTTACGTGTTACATGCTTTTGTTCAGAACCTCTGATGGTGGAATTATGACAGTTTCACATACACTTGATCCTGGAAAGTCATCTTTAGGCTCTTTTCTGACTCGAAACATGAAAAGATGGCCGAGTTTTCCTCTTGACTCATTAAAAGAAACGAGAGGCGGTCGCTTTGAAGCTCTTTTTTCGACCGTTTAAACACAAAAAAAGATCACTGGGCTTTTGTCATTTCAGGCTCATTATTGGTTGCGAAACGACATGCTTTTGACCACTTTTTTACTTTTTCGGGTTGAAGTTACTACTTATGAAAAGCACTCCTCGATCGTAATGGTCGGGCGGTTCTTTCAAGTATTGTTTTATATTTTTTCGAGCTCGAGAGACACAACTCTACAAAAAAGGACCCCCTTGGAGTTTTCTTTTCCGTGTCTTTTTTAAACTCTCTAAACATGAAAAAGACTCTGAGTTTTACCTATGTCGGACTCGTTAAACCCTGACGACATTGGACTCGCCACCATGACGAGACTTGAGCTTCTCCTTGTTATAGACATTTTTGTGCCTTACAGCTCTAAGCATGAAATGTCCATAAACCAAGGGATCGTAAGTCCCTAAAAGTGTTGTTCCAACCCCTAAAGGAACAAGGTCAACAAATTACAGCTTCTCCCAGAAGTTCTCCACCAGAAACTGCTCAAAATCAGTCAAATCAGGATCATTTCAGCTGCTCCACTAGCTAGCTACGTTGCAAAGCACCCAAGTACACTAGCTAGGTGCATTGCAATGCACCTAAATGCACTACCAGGGTGCGTTGAGCGAGAAATGACAAATGGCAGTGCCATTCCACGAGGTGGAAAGACAATGGAAGCTTCCAGAATCTTCTCCAATGACACTTGCCTCACTGAGTTCGACCAAGGATGAGTAAGAGGCTCTCAGTCTCCAAGTGGAAGCAAGAACTGATAGAGAGAAGCCACTAGTCAAAGCATAAGCTGACTCATCCTCTTTGCATACATCTATATATGGATCCCTCATCCCAGAGATCCAGAGGCTGGAATTTTGTATTTTGCAGAGAATTGTTGTTGGTTTTGAGATTGATATCAGAGTATTGGGTGATTTATGCTTTGTTGGAGGTGAAGAGGGGATTTCTTGCTGGGAGGGTGATGCCGGATCAGGAATCATCGGTTGTAACTCCTCCTGGATCTTCTTGTTATATCAATAAAACTATTTGAGTTTCTCCTACATGCTCGTGTATCATTGATGTTTGTTACATTTGTATGTTTAGCTTAAATCTGATCCTAAGCTATTTATGAATATAAATCCATGTCTTTGTGTAGTTTCCTTCTTCTGTGATCTTACAGGAACTTGGTGAAGCTGGGCAAGTAAGGAAGCAGGTAGCTGGAAGTTGTCAAAGAGGAGAGAGATTGGATCAAAGGACTAGCGCAAGACACAGGTTGGTTCATCCTATTCCTCTTCGTTTATAGTTCATAAAGAAGAATACGAAAGTAGTTTTCTCTATTTGTTGCTAAGGTCACTGTCACACCTTAGTGGGATAGGGTCGTTCTGAATAGACACTTTTCCCGTCAACAAAATGGCGACTCCACTGGGGATTGTGTCTAGTTAGTTTGTTTGTGTTTCTCTTGTTGTTTGCTTCATAAACTTAGAAGTAGCAATCGAACTGCATTTGCCATTAACAAATGCAAAGTAGACATCTGCTACTTCAATCCATTCATTGGATCTGTTTATGATTTGAATAGTTGATTCATAAATGAAAGTGAAAAACAAATACATGGACATGTGCATTTGCATATTGACAATATGTTTGGCTTGATTTAGGAAAAGTGCATTTACAGTGTGCTCTTTGCTCTTTGTGAAAAGATTGTGTCTTTCTTTTCCCCTTGTAGCTAGGATTTTCATTGCTGAAAAGAGATAAAAGATTTGCTTATCATCTTTAGATTACATTTTAGGAATTACATCTACATCTCGTGGTGAACCCAAAAGGAAAACTTCATAAGAAAGATCAACTTAAAATAAATTGAATGAATCTAACAACGCTTTGGAACTTAACGCACAACATAGAGGTCTAGGCTAGAGACGTATTCCGGCGTGGTAAAGCCTGGTAACTGTTGTCCTCACTAATGGTTGGGTGTTTCCTCCACTGTGAGACGATAAGTGCCAGTACGGACTTGTGCTCCCATGTACCGTCGATTATATATTGGGAGACCCTATAGGCTTAAAACCTTTTATCCATAGGAAGTCGTGTCGGCCGCCCTATTGATCGCAATGCACTGAACACAGCATTCGGGAAGATTGACTGCCGTACCTTAAAACGTATTCTGCAGTTTTGTGATTGGTTTGGTACTCCCTCTACCTAGATCTCCAGAGCAGTCCCTTTCGTTCCTTTTCAGACTCCTTAACGAAAAAGGTCCATCTGAGCACTTGTCACTTCAGGCTCATTAAAAATCGAAGGAGACTAGAGTCATCTTTTGTTTTTTCTCGACTCTTAAAAACTGAAAAAACAAGTTCTGTCTAAAGCGTCTAAAATTCATTTAATTTGGAAACATACTTCCCCTTTTTATTTTAGTTGATCGAGTAATCCGCAATCGTGGAGGAAAGTCAATTGAAACCCCGTCGTTCGCGGAGGCTTACGAGTCAACTGTCTTTGTCTCCGGAATCGAAACCAATACGGACAAAGCGAACTCGTTTAACCGGTTCCAAATCTCCTATTAAAGTTAGAACAAGTGTTCCAATGACATCAGAGATTCCGGTTACTCCAAACATTTCTGGGATCCCTGCCTTTACAGAAGAAGTTCAACAGCCACAGAGGGACAGTGATACTGATCCCAGTCTGAGAGTAAACACTTTTGTTACCGAACCAGTTCCATCTACAACCGGTTCAGAGAGTCTTGCTCTTCAAACATCTGTCGCTGTCGATTCCACACCTTCTTCGGCACCAGAAATATTTTACGGACCTGACGGTATTCCCCTTCCACCTGGTCTAATTGCAATTGAAGAAATTGTAGAAGATCCCATTTGTCATTTTCCCACTCAATGCACCCTGGTAGTGCATTTAGGTGCGTTGCAACGCACCTAGCTAGTGTACTTGGGTGATATGCAACGTAGCTAGCTAGTGGAGCAGCTGAAATGATCCTGATTTGACTGATTCTGAGCAATTTCTGGTGGAGAACTTCTGGGAGAAGCTATAATTTGTTGACCTTGTTCCTTTAGGGGTCAGAACAACACTTTTAGGGACTTAGGATCCCTTGGTTTATGGACATTTCATGCTTAGAGCTGTAAGGCACAAAAATGTCTATAACAGTTGCCCCCTAAAGTATGAGGTCGTTTATCGGGTGAAATGCTTTATTAGGAGGATCTGAAGTTCTTTCAATGCTGGGAGGAGACCTGTAATAAGATACAATACAATACATTATCTTCATACTATTTTTCATGATCTAGCTGAGGCGAGCATTCCCATGCTCAGCTTTATAAATTCATTTTCATGTACATAGGACAGACAATCGTCTGATGGTAGACTGATGATTTTGATAGAGCCATCATCCTTTTGGTAGGATGATTATCTGTGCTACAATGCTGTACATTTCAATGTCTTTATTTTTCCTGAATATATATCGCAGCCCGGATGGATGAAACTATATCCAGGGTCTTCAATCTCGTTCGATCTTCACTTGAAGTACAAGTCGACCCATGTGAAAAATGTTTTGAAGTCGAACATGGAAAGACATCACTTAATTACCAGTCAATGATGTAAACTGTTAACAAGCGCGAGAGGAATCACCGATAATGATGATGACCCTCAAGGTATTACAGTACAATTCATGTGGTGTGAATAAAGGACTTGGCGTTGAACACCACGCAAAATCTTTTGGTCGAAGGTCATTGATGTATACCTGTTTCCGGAAGTGAGAAACTTGCCATTGAGGCATGCAAGCTTCAAAGTACTGAAGGGGGTGTTCCTAGATCAACTTCTTGGATAATGAGCTGATGTCGACAAGAAGTGATCCATCAAAGGAGGGCCTTAATGAATCCCACATCAATGACACGGAACAGAGCAAATGATTTTGGTGGAGGTGACAACGATATGATGATATATGGTTCAGGATGGAGGTCATGAAGGGATGAAGTATAATGTATGGTAGTGGATGGGACACGGGTGACTTCTCTGGATGACTTCTCTTGAACATGTCGGCGACACTTATGTGATGGATTGGTAGCATTTACCCCAAATGTGGATGGTATGGTGTGACCATGGTGATGTGACCGGTGAATGAAACAACCCAACCCGACTCGGACATGGAGTGGAAGTGTCATGTTCAAGAGCGACTTGCTACCAATAAAGATTCTTTGAGTTTTCTTCCCAATTTTTCCCCAGTCATTGCTGACCAGTACCTCTTTATTTTTTTCAAGCTTGAGGAGGATAACATATGCTTGTTCTATAATTTTCCCTTCGGGCAAACCCATCGCTATGTTTTAACAAGCCTAGCGATAGTGAAACACGTTCTCGTCTAAAGACAAGTTTGTCGCTATTAATCTTTTTAACGAGTTTAACGACAAAGATAACTCGGTCCTTTTCATTTTTAGAGAGTCTGAAAAGGTACGTAAAGGTAACTAAAAAATTCCTTTTTCGTCATCTTATCCCTTAATTCCAAAAAAGTATAAAACAATACAGAAGGGATGAATTTTCGATAGTTTTAACGAGCCGAACAAAACAAGCGCTCGATCTTTTTGTGCAATAATTCCTCAGGTCCAAAAAGATTAAAATCTAGAGGAGGGATAGCACTTCTTGTCGCTTTAACGAGCTGGAAGGCCAAAACTCGGCAATCTTTTCATATTTTACGAGTCAGTTGAAAATAGCTTAAAGAAGACTCGTCTTTTGAGGAAAGAGTGATAAAATGGGTAGCAGCTGATTCCAGGTAAGGTTTGGAATTTTCCAATCACGGCAGTGTCACAAGGATGGCTAGTGAAATCACTCTTCGCAGCTGTTCCTCGAAATGGGTAAACAATCAAATGGAGGTGAATGATCGGCCAATGGAAAAGTGGAGATGACAATGCAAACACGACCAAGGCTTTAATGGCTGAAGTACTACATTCACGACGGTTATTTACCGGAGAATAGTTCATTTTTTAACGAGCTTAAACGCGGGTGGAAACACTTGCTCATGGCTTATGTTTATTTTTTAAGGAGCTTGAACTATGCGCTAAAACTGCTCGATGCGGGTTTATTTTTTAACGAGCTTGAACCCCGTAGTAACATTGCTCGTGGCGGGGTTGCCCCCTAAAGTATGAGGCCGTTTATCGGGTGAAATGCTTTATTAGTAGGATCCTAAGTTCTTTCAATGCTGGGAGGAGACCTGTAATAAGATACAATACAATACATTATCTTCATACTATTTTTTCATGATCTAGCTGAGGCGGGCATTCCCATGCTCAGCTTTATAAATTCATTTTCATGTACATAGGACAGATCATCGTCTGATAGTAGACTGATGATTCTGATAGAGCCATCATCCTTTTGGTAGGATGATTATCTGTGCTGCAATGCTGTACATTTCAATGTCTTTATTTTCCTGATTATATATCGCAGCCTGGATGGATGAAACTAGATTCGGGGTCTTCAATCTCGTCCAATCTTCACTCGTAGTACAAGTTGATCCATGTGAGAAATGTTTCGAAGTCGAAAATGGAAAGACATCGCTTGATTACCAGTCAATGATGTAAACTGTTAACAAGCGCGAGAGGAATCACCGATAATGATGATGACCCTCAAGGTACTGTAGTACAATTCACGTGGTGTGAATAAAGGACTTGGCGTCGAACGCCATGAAAAATCTTTCGGTCGAAGGTCATTGATGTATACCTGTCGCCGGAAGTGAGAAACTTGCCATTGAGGCATGCAAGCTTCAAAGTACTGAAGGGGGTGTTCCTAGATCAACTTCTTGGATAATGAGCTGATGTCGACAAGAAGTGATCCGTCAAAGGAGGGCCTTAATGAATCCCACATCAATGACACGGAACGGAAAAAATGATTTTGATGGAGGTGAAAACGATCTGATGATATATGGTTCAGGATGGTGGTCATGAAAGGATGAAGTATAATGTATGGTAGTGGATGGGACACAGGTGACTTCTCTGGATGACTTCTCTTGAACATGTCGGCGACACTTATGTGATGGATTGGTAGCATTTACCCCAAATGTGGATGGTATGGCGTGACCATGGTGATGTGACCGGTGAATGAAACAACCCAACCCGACTTGGACACGGAATGGAAGTGTCATGTTCAAGAGCGACTTGCTACCAATAAAGGTTCTTTGAGTTTTCTTCCCAATTTTTCCCGAGTCATTGCTGACTAGTACCTATTTATTTTTGTCAAGCTTGAGGAGGATAACATATGCTTGTTCTATAATTTTCCCTTCGGGAAAACCCATCACTATGTTTTAACGAGCCTAGCGATAGTGAAACTCGTTCTCGTCTAAAGACAAGTTTGTCGCTATTAATCTTTTTAACGAGTTTAACGACAAAGATAACTCGGTCCTTTTCATTTTTAGAGAGTCTGGAAAGGTACGTAAAGGTAACTCCAAAATTCCTTTTTCGTCATCTTATCCCTTAAGTCCGAAAAAGTATAAAACAATAAAGAAGGGATGAATTTTCGATAGTTTTAACGAACCGAACAAAACAAGCGCTCGATCTTTTTGTGCAATAATCCCTCAAGTCCAAAAAGATTAAAATCTAGAGGAGGGATAGCACTTCCTGTCGCTTTAACGATCTGGAAGGCCAAAACTCGGCAATCTTTTCATATTTTACGAGTCAGTTGAAAAGAAATTAAAGAAGACTCGTCTTTTGAGGAACGAGTGATAAAATGGGTGGCAGCTGATTCCAGGTAAGGTTTGGAATTTTCCAATCACGGCAGTGTCATAAGGATGGCTAGTGAAATCACTCTTCGCATCTGTTCCTCAAAATGGGTAAACAATCAAATGGAGGTGAATGATCAGCCAATGGAAAAGTGGAGGTGACGATGCAAACACAACCAAGGCTTTAATGGCTGAAATGTTACATTCACGATGGTTATTTACCGGAGAATAGTTCATTTTTTAACGAGCTTAAATGCGGATTGAAACACTTGCTCATGTCTTATGTTTATTTTTTAACGAGCTTGAACTATGTGTTAAAACTTCTCGATTAAGTTTGCATGCCCCCAAACAAACACCCTATCTACGATACAGAGATCATATCTAGTACCTCAATTAACTCTGGAGTCTTCATTTTGTTGACGGGAAAAGTGTCTATTCAAAACGACCCTATCCCACTAAGGTGTGACAGTGACCTTAGCAACAAATAGAGAAAACTACTTTCGTATTCTTCTTTATGAACTATAAACGAAAAGGAATAGGATGAACCAACCTATGTCTTGCGCTAGTCCTTTGATCCAATCTCTCTCCTCTTTGACAACTTCCAGCTACCTGCTTCCTTACTTTCCCAGCTTCACCGAGTTCCTGTAAGATCACAAAAGAAGGAAACTACACAAAGACATGGATTTATATTCATAAATAGCTTAGGATCATATTTAAGCTAAACATACAAATGTAACAACCATCAATGATACACGAGCATGTAGGAGAAACTCAAATAGTTTTATTGATATAACAAGAAGATCCAGGAGGAGTTACAACCGATGATTCCTGATCTGGCATCACCCTCCCAGCAAGAAATCCCCTCTTCACCTCCAACAAAGCATAAATCACCCAATACTCTGATATCAATCTCAAAACCAACAGCAATTCTCTGCAAAATACAAAATTCCAGCCTCCGGATCTCTGGGATGAGGGATCCATATATAGATGTATGCAAAGAGGATGAGTCATCTTATGCTTTGACTAGTGGCTTCCCTCTGTCAGTTCTTGCTTCCACTTGGAGACTGAGAGCCTCTTACTCATCCTTGGTCGAACTCAGTGAGGCAAGTGTCATTGGAGAAGATTCTAGAAACTTCCATTGTCTTTCCACCTCGCGGAATGGCACTGCCATTTGTCATTTTCCGCTCAACGCACCCTGGTAGTGCATTTAGGTGCGTTGCAACGCACCTAGCTAGTGTACTTGGGTGCTTTGCAATGCAACTAGCTAGTGGAGCAGCTGAAATGATCCTGATTTGACTGATTCTGAGCAGTTTCTGGTGGAGAACTTCTGGGAGAAGCTGTAATTTGTTGACCTTGTTCCTCTAGGGGTCGGAACAACACTTTTAGGGACTTAGGGTCCCTTGGATTATGGACATTTCATGCTTAGAGTTGTAAGGCACAAAAATGTCTATAACAGTTGCCCCCTAAAGTATGAGGCCGTTTATCGGGTGAAATGCTTTATTAGGAGGATCCGAAGTTCTTTCAATGCTGGGAGGAGACCTGTAATAAGATACAATACAATACAATACAATAAGTTCTTTCAATGCTGAGTCGGGCATTCCCATGCTCACCTTTATAAATTCATTTTCATGTACATAGGACAGACAATCATCTGATAGTAGACTGATGATTCTGATAGAGCCATCATCCTTTTGGTAGGATGATTATCTGTGCTGCAATGCTGTACATTTCAATGTCTTTATTTTCCTGAATATATATTGCATCACGGATGGATGAAACTAGATCCGGGGTCTTCAATCTCGTCCGATCTTCACTCGAAGTACAAGTCAATCCATGTGAGAAATGTTTTGAAGTCGAACATGGAAAGACATCGCTTGATTACCAGTCAATGATGTAAATTGTTAACAAGCGCGAGAGGAATCACCGATAATGATGATGACCCTCAAGGTACTGCAGTACAATTCACGTGGTGTGAATAAAGGACTTGGCGTCGAACACCACGCAAAATCTTTCGGTCGAAGGTCATTGATGTATACCTGTCGCCGGAAGTGAGAAACTTGCCATTGAGGCATGCAAGCTTCAAAGTACTGAAGGGGGTGTTCCTAGATCAACTTCTTGGATAATGAGCTGGTGTCGACAAGAAGCGATCCGTCAAAGGAGGGCCTTAATGAATCCCACATCAATGACACGGAACGGAGCAAATGATTTTGATGGAGGTGAAAACGATCTGATGATATATGGTTCAAGATGGCGGTCATGAAAGAATGAAGTATAATGTATGGTAGTGGACGGGACACAGGTGACTTCTCTGGATGACTTCTCTTGAACATGTCGGCGACACTTATGTGATGGATTGGTAGCATTTACCCCAAATGTGGATGGTATGGCGTGACCATGGTGATGTGACCGGTGAATGAAACAACCCAACCTGACTCGGACACGGAGTGGAAGTGTCATGTTCAAGAGCGACTTGCTACCAATAAAGATTCTTTGAGTTTTCTTCCCAATTTTTCCCCAGTCATTGCTGACCAGTACCTCTTTATTTTTGTCAAGCTTGAGGAGGATAACATATGCTTGTTCTATAATTTTCCCTTCGGGCAAACCCATCGATATGTTTTAACGAGCCTAGCGATAGTGAAACTCGTTCTCGTCTAAAGACAAGTTTGTCGCTATTAATCTTTTTAACGAGTTTAACGACAAAGATAACTCGATCCTTTTCATTTTTAGAGAGTCTGAAAAGGTACGTAAAGGTAACTCCAAAATTCCTTTTTCGTCATCTTATCCCTTAAGTCTGAAAAATTATAAAACAATACAAAAGGGATGACTTTTCGATAGTTTTAATGAGCTGAACAAAACAAGCGCTCGATCTTTTTGTACAATAATCCCTCAGGTCCAAAAAGATTAAAATCTAGAGGAGGGATAGCACTTCCTGTCGCTTTAACGAGCTGGAAGGCCAAAACTCGGCAATCTTTTCATATTTTACGAGTCAGTTGAAAAGAGCTTAAAGAAGACTCGTCTTTTGAGGAACGAGTGATAAAATGGGTAGCAGTTGATTCCAGGTAAGGTTTGGAATTTTCCAATCATGGCAGTGTCACAAGGATGGCTAGTGAAATCACTCTTCGCAGTTGTTCCTCAAAATGGGTAAACAATCAAATGGAGGTGAATGATCGGCCAAATGAAACGTGGAGGTGACGGTGCAAACACGACTAAGGCTTTAATGGATGAAATGTTACATTCACAATGGTTATTTACCGGAGAATAGTTCATTTTTTAACGAGCTTAAACGCGGATTGAAACACTTGCTCATGTCTTATGTTTATTTTTTAACGAGCTTGAACTATGTGTTGAAACTGCTCGATTAGATGGTATTGTTTTGATTTTTTACCATAAATAGCTTTGTCCTTTCAAAGATAGTACTGTATTTTCCACTGCTTCATCAAACTAGTCAGAAATGAACAATATTTTTTTGAAAATGAGATTAAAATGCTAATATTTTACTTTGAACTACGTAAAAGCAATCAAAAAGTGTTTTTTACCTCTCATTTTACCATTTCATTTGAACTTGTTTTTTTGGAGCTTTAGAGGTGCTTTTCCCCCTCGATTTTCATAAGCTAATTTCGGGAGATTCTGTGGACGATTCTCGGTGCCGTCTAGACTAGGTAGGAGCTAAACCCGAGCTTTTTCATTTCATGGTTTCCTTTTTGCATTCTATGCTTTATTCCTTGCTTTTCTGAGCCCCTGGGGTTTGAGGGATTTGTTCTGCCATCAACACACCCTCAGTACATCAAAAACTGCGCTGAATGCTGGCCTGTATGAAGGCAGTTTGACATTCAACGCACCTGGAACACTGTTGTATGTGCGTTGGGCACAGAAAAGGAATTTGTTGCACAGTTTTTGATGGAATTTTTGCATGTTTCTCATCAAAATCAGGATCTAACTCCTCTCTCGTTTGTTTTTCCAGAGATCTCGGAGCAAGATGACCCTCACATGGCGAGAACGAGAACATGAAGAAGAGGACATGATTTCCCTACATGATCCAGTTACAATGAATGCGCTGCGGAATTGTGGCTTGTTGAAGTTCTTCCGCATCTCTAGCATGAGACAGCAGATTAACTTACTGCAGTATTTGCTCGATGCTTGGGATCCTATCAATCAAGTTTTCCAGATTAGGGGAAAATATATCCCCTTGATAGCAGTAGACATCTATTTCTTGACTGGCTTGTCGAGGCGGGGTGCCCCCATCTCTTTGTCAGGTTCGGCCCGGGGAGGTGATTCTGTGAGAGATTATGCCCGCCAGTATTGCAGGGAAGGATCTCAAACGAGTAAAGATGGCAAGATCATCATCCGTGATGTCACTGACAGGTCCCTTAGGACTATCCTATTTACTTTTGGTAGGATGGCCGGTAGTGCATCTCTTCATGTAGCCAACAGATCCTATATGCAGCATGCCTTGGAATGCCTCCAACCGAAGGTGTTCAACTGGTGCGACGCAGTTCTTCTTGTGATGAAAGAACAGTTGACCAAGATAAAGAATGGGAGGTTGAATAACTTTGGGTTCAGTTCCATTTTGACCGCCTTTGCCTTGGAGAAGATACCACTGATGCAGCCGCAATACATTGCACTCGACTTACCTTCTCCTACTGAACCACGTATGCAGAGATGGGTTGACCATATGTCTAGGCATGCTTGCCAGTCTCAGATTTCTTTTTCTGATACCTTCTTTAGGTGGTTTGATCGTCAGGAGATGGTTTGTGCCGAGTATCCATATACTGGCATGGACTTCCGGGGTGACCCAGATTTAGTACTGTCGGATGGCGAGCAGTGGGGTGCTATTGGTAAAATCTCTGACCATATCGTTGTTTACTATTTTTGTTTATAATGTCCTTGTGCTTTATTCTATCAAGACTTTAATCAAACTCGTGTGTACATGCAAATGTTGGTCCTGTTCGTCCAGTAGTTTGCCTGAGAGTACCAGCTGTTGCCCCAGCAGGAGAGGCCGCCGTAAGAGTCATTCTTCGCGACCTCGATGTGGCTGAGACTCTCACAGCTGTGCAGGAGCAGGTTGAGAGCCTTACTCTCGGTATTCCAGATGTGAGGATCGACGAGCTACATTTGCAGTTACAGCGGCATACCACTGGTGTGCCTAGACGATGGACTCGCCTCTTACGCATGATCGCACAGGCTGTGACTTGCTATCACGAGCATCATTAGACTAGGGTGCCCCCTAGCATTTTGAGTTTTTGGGTCATGTGACCGATTTTGTCTTGGTTACAGAAAATTATATGTAAACCATAAACAGCGATATATATTTTTTATTTTCGGGGTTTTATTTTGGTTGAGCTATATGATCCACATGTAAAACATTGATGATGTGTTTCTTTTTATAAATGTTGCAAATGTCTATCTAACACATATTTTGCTAATGAGTTGGTAAATGTGTTTAAGTTTCTGGAAATATGTTGGTATTGAATAAGATCAAATTTTCTTTCCAAAATCTTAGCCCTTAGGAACATGCGATAAATAGCTGGGTTCCGGACGGAATATATACCATTGAGTTGTAGTATGACGAGTTGTGAGTCTAGCCTGACAATTAGTTGGCGTATACCATGGGTGATGGAATCAGAGAGAAGTTCTATCAACGTGCTATACTCAGCGATGTTATTCGTTGATTGACCAATACATACACCTCTGAAACTTACTAACTCGCCGCTTGGATCAAAAATGGCCCAGGTTGCGGAGGACAGGTTCCGCGAACTACGACTTGCTCCGTCGGCATATCCAGCACATGGCTCCAATAGGTTTGACATCTGCAATAAATGTAAAAAGGTGGATTACTCGACCAAAACAAACACTTTAGCGAAAACAAAATATAACAAAAGCATATTGGTTACTATTTATGCATAGTAACGCTTGAGGTACAACCCATTACGAGGTTGTGCCAGTGGAATTCCGTCATAATCCATTAACTCGTAGGCTCCTTTCGCTAACACTCATTTAACAATATAGTGGCCCATCCATAAAGACTTAAATTTACCTGCTCCCAATTTATCGGATTCTTGGTCGTAAAGCAAGACCAGGTCACCTTCCGAGAAGACACGGGGTTTGACATTTTTTTCGAACTGCGCCTTGACTCATTTCTTATGGGCTTCGTTAGCCAAAGCGGCGTCATGACGGGTTTCATCCAATTGGATTAATTCCAAGAAATGAGCCTCTTCTTCTGAAGTTCCGGGGAGGAGATCAATTGCGAGTTTGAGAGACGAGATTTCACACTGGACTGGTAAGACTGCTTCTAGGCCATATACCAGTTGGAAGGGTGTGAACCCGGTTGCATTCCTTACCGATGTTCGGTAAGCCCACGGGGTGAGTACAGGATTAGGTGCCATATTCTTTTGTGAACTGCAATCATCCTTTGCAGCATGCGTTTGAGGACCTTGTTGATTTCTTCAACTTGTCCGTTGGCTTGCGGATAATACGGAGTAGAGTTGTCGTGAGACAACCCTAGTTTAGCAGCTAATTTGACCATCATGTGATTGTGAAAATGTGATCCATGATCTGTGACTATAGCCTGTGGTACGCCGAATCTGGTGACTACATGATTGAAAAAGAAAAGGGCAACTGTTTCACCAATATTATCTAATGTAGGCATCGCCTCGGCCCATTTGGTAAAATAGTCAACTGCGACTATGATATACCCATGCCCCCCGGTCGAGGTGGGGTTACATGTCATGAAATCGATGCCCCATTTGGCGAATGGCCCAACAGCAACTATTGGCTGTAGAGGTGCGGGCGGTCTTCTAGTTTTGCTATCAAAAATTTGACAAGCATGGCAACTTCTGACTGCGGTTATGCAATCTTTGAACATTGTTGGCCAGAAGTATCCTGCTCGTAAGATTTTTTGTGTTGTAGCATATCCAGATTGATGCCCCCCACAGGTGCCTGAATGACACTCATTCAGGGCTTTCTCGGCCTCCTCATGGGTGAGGCACCTTCTCAAAACTGTATCGATACCGCGACGGTAAAGTGTATCACCGACGATCATGTAGTCTTTTGCTTGGTATCGAATACATTTTTGTTCGGAGTGGGAGGTGTTTGGCCGATATTTTTGGGTTTGGAGATAAATGATTATATCTCCGTACCACTCATTGCTTGAAGATATTAGAAACAAACTTTCATCCACGATTGATTCTTCGGATGTTTCATCGTTGGACGACGATGGGAGATCGCATAATAATTCTGTGAAAACTAGAGCTTACTTTGATTTGGATTTTACAAATTCCAGATCAAACTCTTGAAGGATTGCTATCCATTTTAAATATTTTCCCCCTGGCAACTGTCGCGACAATATATAAGTCAAGGGTTGCAATCTGACAGAATGGTAGTTTTCTGAAAGAGGACATAGTGTCGAAATCTCTGTATCGCTTGAAAACCCCTCTCTAAGCAACAACCCATGCTCCCATTACATTTATATTTCTCAACATTTCTCACATGGATCGACTTGTACTTCGAGTGAAGATCGGACGAGATTGAAGACCCCGGATCTAGTTTCATCCATCCGGGCTGCGATATATATTCAGGAAAATAAAGACATTGAAATGTACAGCATTGCAGCACAGATAATCATCCTGCCAAAAGGATGATGGCTCTCTCAGAATCATCAGTCTACTATCAGACGATTGTCTGTCCTATGCACATGAAAATGAATTTATAAAGTTGAGCATGGGAATGCCCGCCTCAGCTAGATCATGAAAAATAGTATGAAGATAATGTATTGTATTGTATCTTATTACAGGTCTCCTCCCAGCATTGAAAGAACTTCGGATCCTCCTAATAAAGCATTTCACCCGATAAACGGCCTCATACTTTAGGGGGCAACTGTTATAGAAATTTTTGTGCCTTACAGCCCTAAGCATGAAATGTCCATAAACCAAGGGATCCTAAGTCCCTAAAAGTTTTGTTCCAACCCCTAGAGGAACAAGGTCAACAACTTACAGCTTCTCCCAGAAGTTCTCCACCAGAAACTGCTCAGAATCAGTCAAATCAGGATCATTTCAGCTGCTCCACTAGCTAGCTGCGTTGAAAAGCACCCAAGTACACTAGCTAGGTGCATTGCAACGCACCTAAATGCACTACCAGGGTGCGTTGAGCGGGAAATGATAAATGGCAGTGCCATTCCGCGAGGTGGAAAGACAATGGAAGCTTCCAGAATCTTCTCCAATGACACTTGCCTCACTGAGTTTGACCAAGGATGAGTAAGAGGCTCTCAGTCTCCAAGTGGAAGCAAGAACTGACAGAGAGAAGCCACTAGTCAAAGCATAAGCTGACTCATCTTCTTTGCATACATCTATATATGGATCCCTCATCCCAGAGATCCGGAGGCTGGAATTTTGTATATTGCAGAGAATTGCTGTTGGTTTTGAGATTGATATCAGAGTATTGGGTGATTTATGCTTTGTTGGAGGTGAAGAGGGGATTCTTTGCTGGGAGGTTGATGCTGGATCAGGAATCATCGGTTGTAACTCCTCCTGGATCTTCTTGTTATATCAATAAAACTATTTGAGTTTCTCCTACATGCTTGTGCATCATTGATGTTTGTTACATTTGTATGTTTAGCTTAAATCTGATCCTAAGCTATTTATGAATATAAATCCATGTCTTTGTGTATTTTTCTTCTTCTGTGATCTTACAGGAACTTGGTGAAGCTGGGCAAGTAAGGGAGCAGGTAGCTGGAAGCTGTCAAAGAGGAGAGAGATTGGATCAAAGGACTAGCGCAAGACATAGGTTGGTTCATCCTATTCCTCTTCGTTTATAGTTCATAAAGAAGAATACGAAAGTAGTTTTCCCTATTTGTTTCTAAGGTCACTGTCACACCTTAGTGGGATAGGGTCGTTCTGAATAGACACTTTTCCCGTCAACAAAATGGTGACTCCAACGCGCTTCACTCTATATCCTTCTTCATCAGAAGTTAGTCTACCACCAGCGGAAGCTCCTGTAGAATCGCTAGGTAGTCTTTTGGATAGACTACAAATGTCTGAACAACCGTCAACATCTAGGACTGTGTCATCTGACACAGCGACAACGGAACTCCCTGCTGTCAATCCGACAATGTTCGCTGGCATACCATCTGTCCCGACTAGCTCTCAACCGCTAGAAGGAGCCCACTCAGGGGCTATTATGATGGTATAGTCCGTTCCTGTTTGTTCATCCGGAATAATATCCGGAAACTCTTATGTTGAGTCTCAACAAATTGATCCATTTGGAGGTCAATTTGGGCAGTCCAGTCCCCAAGGGCAAACAATCCCCTTGCGTTCCGGATTACCACCGTATGGGGGGCAGTATGCCCTTTCATTATCCCCTCCAGGAGGATATCCATACGGGAGTTCACAACAATATTCAGGTTACACTAGAATTACCTCAAGTGGTTGGGTACCTATACTACCTCAACAACCAAGAGTTGTGTATTCAATGCAACAAAGTGTACCTATGTTGAATATCCTGACTACACCAGCTATTGTGACGGTATCACAAGTTCAAATGCTGCCTGTTGTATGCCAACCTTAGGTTTCTCAGGTTGTAATGCAACAACCCCTTGACCCTGTGACTCAACCACAATCGCCGACTAGTGGGGCGACACAGGTCCAGACGGGTACAATTACCCCTCACCTTGGTCCAACGCTTAGTATAGCGCAACAGCACATGGCTTCACAACCATGGCTGGTGCAATACCAACAACCACAATTCCAACAAGTATACCAAGGTTCTGAGCAGCAAATCTTTGCGAATAGTGGATAGCCGTACATTCAAAACGGTCAAAACCAACCATTTTACAATGGTCATGTCCACCAACCTTATCAAACATACCAGCATCAAATGCATTATGCTGGTATGCAAAGACCAACTGCTCAAGAAATCCCATATTATCCTAGGTATGCTTCACCTAACCTGAATCAACAGTTACCATTCGTGGCAACTTTAGAGTTACCTGATTTAAACCGGTTAACAAACGATCCAATTGCTTATGCCCCTTGGTGGCCAGCGATTCCACATAAACTTCCATCAGATATCCCTAGATTTAATGGAAATCCGGGTGAAGATCCATTGAATCATGTGATTACCTTTCATCTATGGTGTTCATCAAACACCTTAAATGATGATTCGATAAGACTTTGCCTCTTTCAAAGGACGTTAACGGGTCCAACAGCAACATGGTACATTGAATTGCCTAGAGCTTCGTTCGACAACTTCAGTACCTCAGCCACAACCTTTTTAACCCATTTTCAATTACCGATAAGGTATAAAACAGGAACAGAACTGCTTACCAACTTCAAACAGACAACGGCCACTCACATATCTGATCATATACATGAGTGGCGACGTCGTCGTAGGATGGTAAAAACGTACGTTCCCGATCAGCGATTAGCTGAATGGTTTATCAAGTCATTACTGCCTTCCATCACAGAAGATGTGGCAAAGGGGGGAGTCGTAACAGAAGAGCAAGTGATTGCTCGTGCACAATATCTGGACTTGATTTATACTCAGCCTGGCATGATCTACGACAAAATACCTGACGCCCCTAGACCAGAATTCTCAATTCCTCCTCCTCCTAAATCAAACAATGACTCTCATGCCGGCGATGGCGTGATTGGCATGACAGACACGAAATCGACAAAGGCTACATCCAAGAAGGCCCGTAAGATTTCAGGTCAAAATGCAAAAGATGAACTTCTTGCTTTGGAAGTAAATGTCGTATCAACAGATAAAGGCAAAGAAACCAAACAACCAGGAAGCAAGAAGAAAGGCAAAGGGAAGAAAAAAAAACAGGATGAGTCATCTCCTGAAAAATCTTCTTCAAACCCTCTTGGAAATAGGAAACCCCCTGCAGGGTGTCATATATGCGATGAGGATCATTGGACGAAAGAATGTCCATACAAAGCTGAGCTTAAGAGATTCTTTAAAAGTTCGAAAACCTCGGCATTATTAACTGATCCGTTTCCAAATCCAGGAACAAATCTGGTTGAAAGTGGAGATGCTTCCCCGTCTCAAGTGCTAATGTTGTCGATTTCAAAACAGCAGAATGATGCTTTGATTTCGACAAGGAACAAGGATTACGGGAATCCGCAGCTGTCGAACAACAAGGATAAAGATCAACCTAGTAGTTCGACAACAACTTCGACAGAAGGTTCACCACCCATCATTCCCGAATTAACGATAAAACCGCCAAAGGGAGTAGTACACAAGTCGACATTTAATCCCCGTGATAGAGCGGCACCGCATTATAACATAGTGGAAGATTTGGCCCAATCGCCATCTGCTATGTCGACTCTTGAAGTACTACAAAATTGCCCGTCCCAAAGGCAGGCTTTATTATCAGCCATTGGTGGGATTGACCCAAAGGATTCCAATCTTGTATCCTTCGATCATAAGGGATACGATCCTCAGTTACCGGCTCAACTAGCTTTCCTTGTTCAAGTGAAATCCCTCAACAAAACTGTTCATCGAACAATTATTGATGAGGGGGCATCTACATGCATTATGTCAATGAGTTGCTGGAAAACTTTAGGATCTCCAACATTGTCGCGATCTTCGACGACATTAAAAGCATTCGACGGAAGGACATATACCCCATATGTTATCCTAAATAACTTGAAAGTTGAACTAGGAGGGAAAACAGTAGAAATAGATGTTGAAGTCATCGATGGGAATCTTGATTACAACATCCTACTAGGAAGACCATGGATTTATGCCATGGCAGCTGTTGTGTCGACCTATTTCAGAAAGATTGCATTTCCCTTTCAAGGAGGGATTACAATCGTCGATCAACAGAACTTCCTCCCCAATGGTTCTCAAGTTACGAGAAGCATTCCAATGATCCATGGAAGCACCCATTTGCTTCAAAATATCGGAGTAGGCCTACTAAAAGACCCTATATTAATGGGAACTTTCACACTTCCACCTCCAATAAATATGGGAGAAGTAGCGTCGGTAGGAACCTGCAATATGATATCTTCGACACGAAAGATCTCAAAAGACGATATCGACATGGGTCATGAAATGGTTTTACCCCCAAGCCCAACGGAAATATTGTAGCAATCAATGTTCCTAGCATGGGAGGCAAACCCAAATCAACGCTCGTCAAGCGTTTGGATAGATAGGTCTAGAGAATATGGTACCCCTTCGGATCCTTGGTCGCGAGTGCATGTCACAGATGAAGGAATCATCCAATCAATGTTAATTGAGGGGGCACCATGGAATGATTTCCACCATCGTTCCCTTCTTTCGGATTGTGGAGAAGATACTCAAGATGACCTTTATCATCCCTCAGTTTTTGAATTCCTATCAAATACTGTAAATACGGTGGATTCCAAGCGAAACTTATCCAATATTGAAGAGACTATAGCCATAAATATCTCGACCAAAACAGATGTTGTAGAGAATATTTATGTCGGCAAATATTGTTCTCCTTCAGAACTGGAAATATATAATGCTCTTTTTTGCGAATTCAGAGATGTCTTTGCTTGGTCATACAATGAAATTCCAGGCATCGACTCGAGTATCGTTGAACACGAAATTAAGATGTATCCAGAAGTCAAACCAGTACGACAATGGCTAAGGCAGGTGCACCCCAAGAAAGCCGTTGCCATTAAGGCAAAAGTTGAAAAACTTCTCCATGCTGGTTTCATCTACCCGGTTCCTATAACCGATTGGGTAACGAATATTGTCCCTATTATGAAAAAACAGGGGACAATTAGAGTGTGCGTCGATTATAGGGATGTAAATCAAGCTTGTCCAAAAGAAAACTACCCTACACCCTTCGTCGACCAGATAATTGATGAATGCGCCGGAGGCGAAATCTTTTCATTCATGGATGGATTTTCTGGGTATAATCAAATAAATATCCGCCCACAGGACCAGTCAAAGACTGCATTTATTTGTCCAAGGGGCACATTCGCATACCGGAAATTACCCTTTGGTTTAAAGGAAGCAGGGGCGACGTTTCAGAGGGCAATGAATTATGCCTTCCATGACATCAAAAACATCATTCAACCATACCTCGACAACCTTCTAGCTCATTCGCGAAAGCGGACTGATCATCCGCAGCATTTAAGAGCGATATTTCTATGCTGGCGACACTATAAGATATGACTCAATCCACACAAATGTGTATTTTGCATCAGTTCTAGTCGTTTACTTGTCTTTGTAGTCTCCAAGGATAGGATTCGTCTCGACCCCTGTAAGGTTCAGGCAATCATAAATTTGCCTCCACCTTCGAATTTGCTTCAAATTCAGAAACTCCAAGGGAAAGCAAACTTTCTGAGGAGGTTCATTCCAAATTACGCTGAACTTGCTAAATGTTATACTCGTATCTTGAAAAAGGAGGTTCCCTTCGTCTGGGATCAGGTTGCGCAAGCTTCCTTTGATGCTTTAAAAAATTCCCTAATGAAAGCATCATTAATGTACCTCCTGATTATCAAAGAGATTTTAACCTGTATCTAGCTGCAGCAGATACGACCATTGCAATGGTTTTAGTTCAAGAAGTCGATGGAATTGAGCATCCTATATATTATTTAAGTAAAAACTTAAATGATACAGAAAGTAAATATTCTTATGTTGAAAAACTAGCGCTTGCAACTGTTCAAGCGATGCAGAGATTTCGACACTATGTCCTCTTTCGGAAAACTACCATTCTGTCAGATTGCAACCCCATGACTTATATATTGTCGCAACAGTTGCTGGGGGGAAAATATTCAAAATGGATAGCAATCCTTCAAGAGTTTGATCTGGAATTTGTAAAATCCAAATCAAAGAAAGCTCTAGTTTTCACAGAATTATTATGCGATCTCCCATCGTCGTCCAACGATGAAACATCCGAAGAATCAATCGTGGATGAAAGTTTGTTTCTGACATCTTCAAGCAATGAGTGGTATGGAGACATAATCATTTATCTCCAAACCCAAAAATATCAGCCAAACACCTCCCACTCCGAACAAAAACGTATCTGATACCAAGCAAAAGACTACATGATCGTCGGTGATACGCTTTACCGTTGTGGTATCGATACAGTTCTGAGAAGGTGCCTCACACATGAGGAGGCTGAGAAAGTCCTGAATGACTGTCATTCAGGCGCGTGTGGGGGGCATCAATCTGGATATGCTACAACACAGAAATCTTACGAGCAGGATACTTCTGGCCAACAATTATCAAAGATTGCATAACCGCAGTCAGAAGTTGCCATGCTTGTCAAATTTTTGATAGCAAAACCAGAAGACCACCCACACCTCTACAGCCAATAGTTGTTGTCGGGCCATTCGCCAAATGGGGCATCGATTTCAAGACATGTAACCCCACCTCGACCGGGGGGCATGGGTATATCATAGTCGCAGTTGACTATTTTACCAAATGGGCCGAGGCGATGCCTACATTAGATAACACTGGTGAAACTGTTGCCCTTTTCTTTTTCAATCACGTAGTCGCTAGATTCGGCGTACCACAAGCTATAGTCACAGATCATGGATTGCATTTTCGCAATCACATGATGGTCGAATTAGCTACCAAACTGGGGTTGTCTCACGACAGCTCTACTCCGTATTATCCGCAAGACAACGGACAAGTTGAAGCAATCAACAAGGTCCTGAAGCGAATGTTGCAAAGGATGATCGGAGTTCACAAAAGAAGGTGGCACCTAATCCTGTACTCAGCCTTGTGGGATTACCGAACATCGGTAAGGAATGCAACCGGGTTCACACCCTTCCAACTGGTATATGGCCTGGAAGCAGTCTTACGAGTCCAGTGTGAAATCTTGTCTCTCAAACTCGCAATTGATCTCCTCCCCGAAACTTCAGAAGAAGAGGCTCGTTTCTTGGAATTAATCCAATTGGATGAAACTCGTCGTGATGCTGCTTTGGCTAACGAAGCCCATAAGAAACGAGTCAAGGCGCAGTTCGACAAAAATTTCAAACCCCGTGTCTTCTCGGAAGGTGACTTGGTCTTGCTTTACGACCAAGAATCCGATAAATTGGGAGCAGGTAAATTTAAGTCTTTATGGATGGGCCCCTATATTGTTAAACAAGTGTTAGCGAAAGGAGCCTACGAGTTAATGGATTATGATGGAATTCCACTGGCGCAACCTCGTAATGGGTTGTACCTCAAGCATTACTATGCATAAATAGTAACCAATATGCTTTTGTTATATTTTTGTTTTCGCTAAAGTGTTTGTTTTGGTCGAGTAATCCACCTTTTTACATTTATTGCAGATGTCAAACCTATTGGAGCCATGTGTTGGATATGCCGACGGAACAAGTCGTAGTTCGCGGAACCTGTCCTCCGCAGCCTAGGCCATTTTTGATCCAAGCGGCGAGTTAGTAAGTTTCAGAGGTGTATGCATTGGTCAATCAACGAATAACATCGCTGAGTATAGCGCGTTGATAGAACTTCTCTCTGATGCCATCACCCATGGTATACGCCGACTAATTGTCAGGCTAGACTCACAACTCATAATACTACAACTCAATGGTATATATTCTGTCCGGAACCCAGCTATTTATCGCATGTTCCTCAGGGTTAAGATTTTGGAAAGACAATTTGATCTTATTCAATACCAACATATTTCCATAAACTAAAACACATTAACTGACTCATTAGCAAACTATGTGTTAGATAGACATTTGCAACATTTATAAAAAGAAGCACATCATCAATGTTTTACATGTGGATCATATAGCTCAACCAAAATAAAACCCCGAAAATCAAAAATATATATAGTTGTTTATGGTTTACATATAATGTTCTGTAACCAAGACAAAATCGGTCAGATGACCCAAAAACTCAAAATGCTAGGGGGCACCCTAGTCTAATGATATTTGTGATAGCAAGTCACAGCCTGTGCGATCATGCGTAAGAGGCGAGTCCATCATCTAAGCACACCAGTGGTATGCCGCTGTAACTGGAAAGGTAGCTCGTCGATCATCACATCCGGAATACCGAGAGTAAGGCTCTCAACCTGCTCCTGCATGGTTGTGAGAGTCTCAGCCACATCGAGGTCGCGAAGAATGACTCTTCCGGCAGCCTCTCCTACTGGGGCAACAGCTGGTAGTCTCGGGCGAACTACTGGACGAACAGTAACAACATCTGCATGTACACACAAGTTTGATTAAAGTCTTGATAGAATAAAGCACAAGGACATTATAAACAAAAACAGTAAACAACGATGTGATCAGAGATTTTACCAATAGCACCCCACTGCTCGCCATCCGACAGTACTAAATCTGGGTCACCCCGGAAGTCCATGCCAGTATATGGATACTCGGCATAAACCATCTCCTGATGATCAAACCACCTGAAGAAGGTATCAGAAAACGAAATCTGAGACTGGCTAGCATGCCTAGACATATGGTCAACCCATCTATGCATACGTGGTTCAGTAGGAGAAGGTAAGTCGAGTGCAATGTACTACGGCTGCATCAGTCGTATCTTCTCCAAGGCAAAGGCGGTCAAAATAGAACCGAACCCAAAGTTCTTCAACCTCCCGTTCTTTATCTTGGTCAACTGTTCTTTCATCACAAGAAGTATTGCGTCGCACCAGTTGAACACCTTCAGTTGGAGGCATTCCAAGGCATGCTGCATATAGGATCTGTTGGCTACATGAAGAGATGCACTACCGGCCATCCTACCAAAAGTAAACAGGATAGTCCTAAGGGACCTGTCAGTGACATCACGGATGATGATCTTGCCATCTTTACTCGGCTGAGATCCTTCCCTGCAATACTGGCAGACATAATCTCTCACAGAATCGCCTCCCCGGGCCGAACCTGACAAAGAGATAGGGGCACCTCGCCTTGACAAGCCAGTGAAGAAATAGATGTCTACTGCTGTCAAGGGGATAGATTTGCCCCTAATCTGGAAAACTTGATTGATAGGATCCCAAGCATCGAGCAAATACTGCAGTAAGTTAATCTGCTGTCTCATGCTAGAGATGCGGAAGAACTTTAGCAAGCCACAATTCCACAGCGCGTTCACTGTAACTGGATCATGTAGAGTAATCATGTCCTCTTCTTCATGTTCTCGTTCTCGCCATGTAAGGGTCATCTTGCTCCGAGATCTCCGGAAAAACAAACAAGAGAGGAGTTAGATCCTGATTTTGATGAGAAACAGGCAAAAATTCCATCAAAAAACTGTGCAACAAATTCCTTTTCTGCGCCCAACGCACCTACAACAGTGTTCCAGGTGCGTTGAATGTCAAACTGCCTTCATACAGGCCAGCATTCAGCGCAGGTTTCGATGTACTGAGGGTGCGTTGATGGAAGAACGAATCCCTCAAACCCCAGGGGCTCAGAAAAGCAGGGAATAAAGCACAGAATGCAAAAAGGGAACCATGAAATGAAAGAGCTCGGGTTTAGCTCCCACCTGGTCCAGACGGCGCCGAGAATCGTCCACAGAATCTCCCAAAATCAGCTGATGAAAATCGAGGGGGAAAAGCACCTCCAAAGCTCCAAAAAACCAAGTTCAAATGAAATGGTAAAATGAGAGGTAAAAAACACTTTTTGATTGCTTTTACGTAGTTCAAAGTAAAATATTAGCGTTTTAATCTCATTTGCAAACAAATATTGTTCATTTCTGACTAGTTTAATGAAGCAGTTGAAAATACAGTACTATCTTTGAAAGGACAAAGCTATTTATGGTAAAAAATAAAAAACAAGACCATCTAATCGAGCAGTTTTAACACATAGTTCAAGCTCGTTAAAAAATAAACATAAGACATGAGCAAGTGTTTCAATCCGCGTTTAAGCTTGTTAAAAAATGAACTATTCTCCGGTAAATAACCATCGTGAATGTAACATTTCAGCCATTAAAGCCTTGGTCGTGTTTGCACCGTCACCTCCACTTTTCCATTGGCCGATCATTCACCTCCATTTGATTGTTTACCCATTTTGAGGAACAGCTATGAAGAGTGATTTCACTAGCCATCCTTGTGACACTGTCGTGATTGGAAAATTCCAAACCTTACTTGGAATCAGCTGCTACCCATTTTATCACTCGTTCCTCAAAAGACGAGTCTTATTTAAGCTCTTTTCAACTGACTCGTAAAATATGAAAAGATTGCCGAGTTTTGGCCTTCCAGATCGTTAAAGCAACAGGAACTGCTATCCCTCCTCTAGATTTTAATCTTTTTGGACCCGAGGGATTATTGCACAAAAAGATCGAGCACTTGTTTTGTTTGGCTCGTTAAAACTATCAAAAATCCATCCCTTCTGTATTGTTTTATACTTTTTCGGACTTAAGGGATAAGATGACGAAAAAGGAATTTTGGAGTTACCTTTACGTACCTTTTCAGACTCTCTAAAAATGAAAAGGACCGAGTTATCTTTGTCGTTAAACTCGTTAAAAAGATTAATAGCGACAAACTTGTCTTTAGACGAGAACGAGTTTCACTATCGCTAAGCTCGTTAAAACATAGCGATGGGTTTTCCTGAAGGGAAAATTATAGAACAAGCATATGTTATCCTCCTCAAGCTTGACAAAAATAAAGAGGTACTGGTCATCAATGACTGGGGAAAAATTGGGAAGAAAACTCAAAGAATCTTTATTGGTAGCAAGTCGCTCTTGAACATGACACTTCCACTCCATGTCCGAGTCGGGTTGGGTTGTTTCATTCACCGGTCACATCACCATGGTCACGCCATACCATCCACATTTGGGGTAAATGCTACCAATCCATCACATAAGTGTCGCCGACATGTTCAAGAGAAGTCATCCAGAGAAGTCACCCATGTCCCATCCACTGCCATACATTATACTTCATCCTTTCATGACCACCATCTTGAACCATATATCATCAGATCGTTTTCACCTCCATCAAAATCATTTGCTCTGTTCCGTGTCATTGATGTGGGATTCATTAAGGCCCTCCTTTGACAGATCACTTCTTGTCCACATCAGCTCATTATCCAAGAAGTTGATCTAGGAACACCCCCTTCAGTACTTTGAAGCTTGCATGCCTCAATAGCAAGTTTCTCACGTCCGGCGACAGGTATACATCAATAACCTTCGACCGAAAGATTTTGCGTGGTTTTCGACACCAAGTCCTTTATTCACAGCACGTGAATTGTACTGCAGTACCTTGAGGGTCATCATCATTATCAGTGATTCCTCTCGCGCTTGTTAACAATTTACATCATTGACTGGTAATCAAGCGATGTCTTTCCATGTTCGACTTCGAAACATTTATCACATGGATCGACTTGTACTTCGAGTGAAGATCGGACGAGATTGAAGACCCTGGAACTAGTTTCATCCATCCGCCCTGCAATATATATTCAGGAAAATAAATACATTGAAATGTACAGCATTGTAGCACAGATAATCATCCTACCAAAAGGATGATGGCTCTATCAGAATCATCAGTCTACTATCAGACGATTGTCTGTCCTATGTACATGAAAATGAATTTATAAAGCTGAGCATGGGAATGCCCGCCTCAGCTAGATCATGAAAAAATAGTATGAAGATAATGTATTGTATTGTGTCTTATTACAGGTCTCCTCCCAGCATTGAAAGAACTTTGGATCCTCCTAATAAAGCATTTCACCCGATAAACAGCCTCATACTTTAGGGGGCAACTGTTATAGAAATTTTTGTGCCTTACAACTCTAAGCATGAAATGTCCATAAACCAAGGGATCCTAAGTCCCTAAAAGTGTTGTTCCGGCCCCTAAAGGAACAAGGTCAACAAATTACAGCTTCTCCCAGAAGTTCTCCACCAGAAACTGCTCAGAATCAGTCAAACCAGGATCATTTCAGTTGCTCCACTAGCTAGCTGTGTTGCAAAGAACCCAAGTACACTAGCTAGGTGCGTTGCAACGCGCCTAAATGCACTACCAGGGTGCGTTGAGCGGGAAATGACAAATGGCAGTTCCATTTCGCGAGGTGGAAAGACAATGGAAGCTTCCAGAATCTTCTCCAATGAAACTTGCCTCACTGAGTTCGACCAAGGATGAGTAAGAGGCTCTCAGTCTCCAAGTGGAAGCAAGAACTGACAGAGAGAAGCCACTAGTCAAAGCATAAGCTGACTCATCCTCTTTGCATACATCTATATATGGATCCCTCATCCCAGAGATCCAGAGGCTGGAATTTTGTATTTTGCAGAGAATTGTTGTTGGTTTTGAGATTGATATCAGAGTATTGGGTGATTTATGCTTTGTTGGAGGTGAAGAGGGGATTTCTTGCTGGGGGGGTGATCCCGGATCAGGAATCATCGGTTGTAACTCCTCTTGGATCTTCTTGTTATATCAATAAAACTATTTGAGTTTCTCCTACATTCTCGTGTATCATTGATGTTTGTTACATTTGTATGTTTAGCTTAAATCTGATCCTAAGCTATTTATGAATATAAATCCATGTCTTTGTGTAGTTTCCTTCTTCTGTGATCTTACAGGAACTTGGTGAAGCTAGGCAAGTAAGGAAGTAGGTAGCTGGAAGCTGTCAAAGAGGAGAGAGATTGGATCAAAGGACTAGCGCAAGACACAGGTTGGTTCATCCTATTCCTCTTCGTTTATAGTTCATTAAGAAGAATACGAGAGTAGTTTTCTCTGTTTGTTGCTAAGGTCACTGTCACACCTTAGTGGGATAGGGTCATTCCGAATAGACACTTTTCCCGTCAACACTCCTTCCTAGGGCTCAATAAAATATTACTAGGTTGGACTCTATGACAGGTTTATCATTGATTGTCTATGGCAGGTAGTCACTCTTGAACATCGACACTTTTGCTTCTTGTCGAGTTGGGACATCCATACATCGTCATTTGGCCTTCCATGGGTTTGGGTTGTCATTCTAGCCTCATTCCGTTCGATTCATGTAGTCTCCTTCGAGCCTCTGATCCATTGATGCCTGAATGCTGCCAACCCCTTTTTGGAGTCATGTCGCCAATATGTTCAAGAGTGTAATCCTTCTACAGTTTACACCCTCGCTTTTTCCTCTGGTATTTTGTTTAGCCATCTGCCTCCTGTTCCTTATCTCGTGTCATTGATGGAAAAACATTATGGCCCTCCTACGATGGGTCGTCTCCTATTGACATCAGGTCATTATCTAGGAGACTGATCTAGAGATCCCCTTTGGTACCTTAGAGCTTGCATGCCTCAATGGCAAGTTCTTCACACCTGACGGTTGACTTTCATCATTGGTCATCAATTGGGTGATTCCACGAGTGTTCGACTTTAGCTCCTTTTTCACACTTTGTGGATTGTGTTGGACAGTACCTTGAGAGCCATTGGCATTATTGGTGGTTTCTCTCGCACTTGTTAACGGTTTTCATCATTGACCGGTAATCAAGCGATGTTCTATCATGCTTGACCTCGGCACATCTATTCGCATGTTAAGATTTTTACTATGATCGGATGGGTTCAAGACCCTAAACTTATATTACACATGTTTGGGCTGTGTGGATTGCTTTTATGATTATGTGACTCATTGATGGATGGTTGCCACCATACCTGAGTCTTTATGGATCGTTGTGCCCATGTCTTTATCATCATCATGGTCTCATTAGCTGGATGGCTGCATCCATACCACAGGCCTATTTCGTATGTCTTTTGGATGGCTGCTTCCATACCATAGACCTATTTCATATGTCTTTTGGATGGCGACGCCTATGCCTAGACTATATGTAATTCATTATTAGAGATATTAGTTGTACTTGCGTGCAGGTTCTTCCGGATGGTGTTCCAGTTCAGTTTTAGGGTCCCACCCTAACCCCCTTATTTATGTCATGGGATCACGTCATAGTCAAGAGTCAATAAAGCCCATATTAATATTTGTAAGTGGTTAACCCGCAATTAATGACGGGACCACAGTTAGTTGCAAATGGGCGGTAGTATTAGTTAGATGGTAAATGGGCGGTAGTATTAGATAGATGGTATTAATAAAATCCACGATATTGGCTCGTGGTATGGCATGTATGAGTCATATATAAAGGATCGAGACTCCCTGCGAGGAGCATTGTGTCTTGTTTTGTAATCGAGCTCTACTCTATTGGAGGTTGCCCCCTCGAAGAGGCCTGTGAACATTTCTCTCTGGATAATAAAATCATTGCTATTTTGTGCTCTGGGTATATTTTCTTCGCATATTTTGTGTTCTCGGTATCTTTTCTTCTCAAATTCTATGTTTGGGTATCTCTTTGCAGGTTAAGAGCATAACAAGTGGTATCAGAGCACTTTCCAGGGCTCGGTGGGATCTCCAAATTTTAGCAAAAATTTTTTAGGCTAGAGACGTGTTCTGGCGTCTTTAAACCACGGGATCTATCGTTAAGCGCATAAACCTGCGGATTTGGGGAGGCATGCACGCAGGAAATACAAGAGGTGGTCACGTCTGTTGGACTCCCTTGTAACCCCTGTGGGTACCCCTTCGAGTAGTAGCGCATTAGATAGAACCGCGCACGGACTGTCTTCCACGTACCCTCTGGGTATATAGGAAGCCCCATAGCTCCCTTGAAACCTCGCCATAGATAAAACTTCGGCCATCTTGTGGCTACAGTACACCGAGAACAGCACTCGGAGAGATTACTCGCCCGTACGATAGGGTAGTCGGGTTGTACGGCTAAGGGTACGATCGATCCTCCTTAGTTAGAGCCCTGAAACATTGGGCCAAGTACTACTGTCAGACCCTTATGTATATTGCGATCTGTAGCACCTGACACTCCCCAAGACCATAGTTCCCTTTCTATCGGGGGATCACACATCATCTATTCCAGATCAGCAGCAGCAGTTGTTCCACCATTCAGATCTCTCAGATCCACCAGATCGGAGCAGCAGCAGTTGTCCACCATTCAGATCTCTCAGATCCACCAGATCGGATATTCCAGCAGCAGTTGTTCCACCATTCAGATCTCTCAGATTCGCTAGATCGGAGTAGTTGGGAAGGGTTCCTGTACCTGGATATAATTTTCGCAGGACTTTTGGCGGCATTGACATTTTGAGGATTTGGCGACTGCAGTATTGATTAGGAAGGAGTAAATCTCCGTTAGGAGTTTTGTCTGAGATCTTCCGGGGCGCTTATTGGTGACCTAGCCCATCAGAATCAGGACGACGAGCTGAGCAAGGTGGTACCATTCAATTCTTAGTAACAATTTTTAGGCGGTCCCAAATTTTCGTCAGGCGGGTGTATGGTCGAAACTCGCACTTAAGCAATGGCCAATGAAAGGTTAGACCAAATTGAAGACCATGTGCACTCCCTCCACACTGCCGTGGAAAGGCTCGAAAATCATCTTAAAGGAATAGCTCTCCAACTACAGGACAAGGGCAAGGAACCAGCCCACGAGGAGGCGTATAAGGGTCATGAATACCATGAGGGGGAGTCTAGCCACTCTCCTCACATTTGGCACACCCATCCACCACCCAATCAGAGACCTCCCAAGTTGGATATGCATAAATTTGACGGTTCTCACACGTCTGCATGGCTAGCACAAATGGAGCAGTATTTTCAATTGAATCATATCATAGATGAGGGGACTAAGCTAATGGTGGGCACCATGTACTTGGACAGTGAACGATGGAAATGGAAGGAATGGTATCAGCGTTGCAATGGACAATTTCAGAATTGGGGCCAATTTACCAAAGCTCTTTGAAATCGCTTTGAACAGGAAGACTCTTTTTTGGGGTGTCTCACTAAGCTCCGGCAGACGGGTACAGTAGATGAATATATTACCGCTTTTGAAGCCTTAGCCTTCCGCACTAAGGGTCTCACAGATGAATTCTACATGGAATGCTTTATCAGCGGTCTTAAAGAAGTCATCAAAGCTCAGGTTCTACTCCACCACTCCCCCACATGGAACGAGGCTTGCCAGGTAGCCCATAAGGTGGAACGGGCATTAACAGCCCAATCCAACCGCCCCAACTTCACCGCTAAAGGTCGTCCCTCACAGGCTCCCAATATGACCCAAACACTTAAGGTTCAAAAGGTGTCACCTGCAGAAATGGCCGAAAGAAGGAAGCAAGGACTATGTTACTACTGTGATGAAAAATATTCCCCGGGTCATAAATGCAAAGAGCACAAGTTTTTTCAAATAGATGCCACTGACTACAGCTCCACCGAGGAAGATCCACCACTTGAGGAACCAGAGGCGACCGAAGAAGATAACCAACAGGAGATGGTATCTGATGAACCAATGATTTCGCTACATGCATTGGCAGGAATTTCTTCCCCTCAAACTCTCAAAATCAGGGGTTTTCTTAAACATCGCCCAGTAGTAGTCTTGATTGATAGTGGAAGTACCCATAATTTCATCCACCAAAAGATCGCTGAAGCAGCACATTGTTTTGTCCGAGCAGTTTCTAACTTCCAAGTCCAGATTGCAGATGGGGGCACAATGAAATGTGAAGGTCGCTGTGAAAATGTCAAAATTCAAATGGGGGATTATCACTTGAAAACCCACATGTTTGCAATACACATGGGGGGTTGTGACATTGTCTTAGGTGTGGAATGGCTCTGCACTCTCACAATGGATTTCCAGGAGTTATATATGAGTTTTAAGCAGAACGACTACACACATACCCTCCGTGGACTACAAGCGGGAGCCCCCTCTATCATAAGCTCGCATCGTATGGAAAAATTGTTAAAAAAGGGCCATCATGGAGTAATAGCTCAATTTAATGCCATCCAGGTAGTAGACACCATGTCTTCGCCAATTCATCCTGAGATGCAACAGATTTTGAATAAACATCGGACGGTCTTTGACAAACCTCATGAACTTCCACCCTCGCGAGGGGAACATGATCATAGCATCACATTGGTTCCAGGGGCCCAACCCCCAAATGTGCGGCCATACAGACATTCGTTCACCCAAAAGAATGAAATACAAAAAATCATCAAGGAATTGTTGGAAGCGGGTGTCATTCGTCCTAGCATTAGTCCTTACTCATCTCCAGTCGTCATGGTCCTCAAGAAAGATGGGGAGTGGCGGATGTGTCCAGACTTCAGGACCCTCAATAAGTTAACAGTCAAAGATTAATTTCCCATCCCAGTGGTTGACGATTTGCTGGACGAACTCAATGGGGCTCAATTCTTCACTAAATTGGATCTTCGCTCAGGCTACCACCAAATTCGCATGAAGGAAGTCGACATTCCCAAGACAGCTTTCAGAACTCATGAAGGCCATTATGAGTTCCTGGTCATGCCATTTGGTCTCTGTAATGCCCCCTCTACTTTTCAGAGCTTTATGAATCACCTCCTCAAACCATATCTCAGAAAATTTGTCTTGGTCTTCTTCGATGACATCCTCATCTATAGTGGCACTTGGGCGGCACATCTTCAGCATGTAGATATCCTCTTGCAACTGCTCCGCAAGCATAAACTATTTGTCAAAATGTCTAAGTGTGCGTTTGGCATGGAAGAAGTGGAGTATTTAGGCCACATTGTGGGTCGTGAAGGTGTCAAGGTGGATCCCAAAAAGATCCAGGCAATGCAAGAATGGCCTCAACCTAAGACCTTGAAAAGCTTGAGAGGATTTTTGGGTCTCACAGGCTATTATCGTAAATTTGTCCGCATAGCGAAGCCCCTGACTCAACTTCTAAAGAAAAATTCCTTCTTCTGGAACAAAGAAGCACAACAGGCATTTACCGCTCTCAAAACCGCCATGTGTTCCACTCCGGTCTTAGCACTACCGGACTTCACCAAAACATTTGTCATTGAATCTGATGCTTCGGGAACAGGTATTGGAGCTGTCTTAATGCAGGAAGGGCGACCATTGGCCTTCACCAGCCAACAACTAAGTGGGAAGAACTTGGGCCAATCCACCTATGAGAAGGAAATGATGGCCATCTTACATGCAGTTGAGACCTGGCGACCTTACTTGTTGGGGCGACGTTTCCAGATCCGCACAGATCATCACAGTCTTAAATATTTTTTAGAGCAACGCCTATCTTCCCCCCAACAAAATAAATGGTTAGCCAAAATGCTGGGTTATGATTATGAGATCATTTAAAAGAAAGGGAAAGACAACAGGGTAGCAGATGCATTGTCACTCCAATTTGAGGAGGAAAGTACTCTGCTTGCAATATCCCTCCCCATTCTAGACTGGATTGAAGAGGCTTGCAGGGAATGGTTTTCACATCCTAGGCTCTCCCAACTCATTTCTCAATTACAGGCAGATCCTAATTCCAGCAAGGGCTACTCGTGGCAGAATGATATTCTTCGCTACAAGGACAGAGTCGTCATATCACCAACATCCACCCTCAAAAGTCGCATTTTGGCAGAATTGCATTCCTCTCCCATTGCAGTACATTCGGGCTTTCAGAAGACATACGCTCGCACCAGAAGATCATTTTTTTGGACCGGCATGAAACAGGACATCCTTACTTTTGTAGCAGAATGTGACGTCTGTCAACGCCACAAGGGGGAAACTGTCAACACACCAGGCACATTACAACCATTGCCCATTCCGGCGTCAATTTGGATGGAGGTCTCCATGGATTTCATTACAGGTCTTCCAAAGTCGGGGAACAAATCAGTCATCATGGTGGTTGTGGACCGACTATCGAAGTATGCTCATTTTTGCGCTCTACCCCAACCATTCACACCTACTTTGGTTGCTCAAACTTTCATGGATCAAATCTTCAAATTGCATGGCATGCCCACTTCTATTGTGTCCGACCGCGACCCAATCTTCACCAGTAATTTTTGGCAAGATCTCTTCATAATACAAGGCACTCAACTCAAACTCAGTACTTCATATCATCCGCAAACAGATGGTCAAACCGAAGCCGTCAACAAATGTCTCGAAACCTACCTTAGGTGTTTCACTTCAGAAAAACAACACATTTGGGTACAGTGGTTACCTCTGGTGGAATGGTGGTATAACACCAACTATCATGCCACCACCAAAATGACTCCCTATGAAGCAGTCTATGGACAACTTCCGCTGTCCCCTACTTCTTATCTCACGGGGTGCTCCAAAGTACAAGCAGTGGATCAACTCTTACAACACCGTGCAACCATGCTTGCCCACCTGCGCGAGAATCTTCATCAAGCTCAGAACCGTATGAAGCAACAGGTTGACCAACATCGCTCAGAGCGCCAATTTCACGAAGGGGATCAGGTCTTTTTGAAGCTGCAACCATATAAGCAAACATCACTCAAAGACAAGGGATGTCAAAAGCTCTCTCCAAAATTCTACGGACCATATCAAGTACTTCAGCGCATTGGAGAAGTGGCTTACAAGCTGGCTTTGCCACCCACAGTAAAAATCCACCCAGTTTTCCATGTATCGTGCCTCAAAAAAGTGATTGGGAATAATTGCCGAGTTCAAACCAGTCTACCTGAATTGGATGAAGAAGGATCAATCTGGCTTCAACCTGAACAGGTTCTAGACACACGAGACAAGCACCTGCACGGCCGCATGATTAAGGAGGTCCTCGTCAAATGGAAAGACACCTCGCCGGAAGATGCAACTTGGGAACCAGCCGCTATTCTTCAACAGTTTCCGCAGCTTCAGCCTTGAGGACAAGGCTAGTATTAAGGGGGAGGGCATGTTAGGGTCCCACCCTAACCCCCTTATTTATGTCATGGGATCACGTCATAGTCAAGAGTCAATAAAGCCCATATTAATATTTGTAAGTGGTTAACCCGCAATTAATGACGGGACCACAGTTAGTTGCAAATGGGCGGTAGTATTAGTTAGATGGTAAATGGGCGGTAGTATTAGATAGATGGTATTAATAAAATCCACGATATTGGCTCGTGGTATTGCATGTATGAGTCATATATAAAGGATAGAGACTCCCTGCGAGGAGCATTGTGTCTTGTTTTGTAATCGAGCTCTGCTCTATTGGAGGTTGCCCCCTCGAAGAGGCCTGTGAACATTTCTCTCTGGATAATAAAATCATTGCTATTCTGTGCTCTGGGTATATTTTCTTCGCATATTTTGTGTTCTTGGTATCTTTTCTTCGCAAATTCTATGTTTGGGTATCTCTTTGCAGGTTAAGAGCATAACATTCAGTCAGTTCATAAAGCATTTCACCCCTCCCTCTCTCTCAGGTTTCATACTTTAGGGGGCATCTGTTACACAGTAATGTTCGCCGTTTTTACTCCAGTCTCCCTATTGTGTCATAAGTCCAAAGTCATTCATGCTCATGCTCTCTAATGTTGCCAAATGACCCACTTTTCCAAAGGTTTCTACATCATCGCATCTATTTGTCAAATAAACACGCTGATGGGAGCCCAAAAACAGTCCATAAGTGCTGCCATCGCGGAAGTACATGTGATTCCCGTGATGGTCGAATTTCATGTGACAGCGCAATTGTGTCTTGTAGTTTCCTGCGATGACATGACTAGCTACATTATTTATTAGCGATGTTAGTGTGGTAGACTAGTTATGTGCCCGCAATGATCCAGATTGGGTGAATTTGTTCCAACAGTCGGCCTTCCAAATGACTCCAGACCTGGTTGTTGGCCTTGTTTATGTCGCCCTCCTTTCTCTGGTGTGGATGTTCCATCCTTTGTGCTACCTTCCTTGGAGATAAGCTCATCCTCCCACATTTCATGGAGACTCCTTCTCCTATTTAAGCTCTCACCATTGCTATGAGCTACTAGTTTTGGAATTCTTAGTCTTTGGAGTGTTGTTGATAGTATTGTGAGCTTGTTAGATAGCTGGTGTGAGTGTGACAAGTGTGGGATTGTTTGAGAGCTTGAGGAAGGTTTTGAAGTGCCTTTTATCTTGTGTAAAACTTGTGAGTGAGAGAGACTTGTATTGGGAGATCCATCTTCAAGAGTGAATGTTTGAGGAACATACTAGCTGGACCCTCCTAAGAAGGCTTGTGACGTCAAGACCTGGGTTGTAAGCTTACTCTATTTTATATTTAATGCAATCAGTGATGTTTTCCTATGTCTTGTATGCAATGTACTAGATAGCTCATGATTTCTTGACTTTATGAGTAAATAGTTCTTTGTTGTATCCGGTTACGTGCTTTGTTGTATTTCCTTTTCTTTGTTTTAGGTTGATTACTCATTAGGAGAAGGAAGCAGAAGCTAGAGCAGTGCAACAGAATTCCATTGACCACCGGTTGAGGTAGGCCTCCAACTTGAACTATTTAAGGAGAATTGTTATTGATTTGTCCTTTTTTGTGACTAGACCCACTCTAGGGCTAGAGGGGTTGCCTCTGTTCACAGAGGCAACACTTCCCTGCATCACACTTCCAGTAGTGGTCATCGATGGTAAGTGTGTAATGTGACCTGGACTTGACGGTCTATGCGTCAGAGTCCCAATGTATCATAAAACTTCCGGATAAATAGAAGGTAGGGGAGAATTTAGAGCCGCTAGCAACTCTGGGAGTTCTTCTACCTCTATGTTATTTTCCGTCTGAAAGAGAACTCGAGAAATAACTGGAGTGTTCCTCTCTTGTTCTGTGGAAATACCAGGCCTATCTTGAACACTAATGCCCCCGAGAGGAGGATCAATCCCTGATGCATCAACTGCCGCAGGATGAAAACCACCGGTAGTATTACCTCTACGCCTTCTAGGAGAAGGCTCTAAACTTGGTGGTGAAAGAACACGAAGTCTTCAAGACCGTCTAGGTGATCGGTCATCCACTTTGAATTTTTTATTAAGATCTAGTTAAAGACTCAAAAAATTGAAAGCTAGGCCAACTAAGAGCACAGAGCACACACTAAAAATTCCCTAAAAGATATCAGCTAGTTAAACAACTTTCAAGTAATTCCACTCCGGGTGATTAGGACCGGACACCAAAATAAGAGAAATTGAAGGGGCCTTCTAAAGATAGTCTGGGATAATGACGGCCCAGTCCTATTAGCAAAGGTAACAGAGGAAGTTACGTTGACCTCCTAACAATAGCCTACGCTGGTGCAAGCCCCAAAGCTTAAAGGGTGCCCTCTAGTAGTACCGTTGAGAGTGATACAACATCGACCTCAGGCGCCACAGGATTCCCCTCCGCAGCCACCTCTGTAGATCCCTAGGAGTAGCAACTAAGGTTACCAACTCGTTGTAGAAGCCAAGCGGAACAGTCGTGAAGTAAGATCGGACAAGTAGGAGAGGGGGTATCTCTCTTCCCTGTCTTCAAAAACCCTCGTGCTTAACTCCCAAATCCAGATCTTTCCTGGTCTTCGTAACACTATTGGATTTTCACTCACTATTCAGACTCCTATGTTTGACAGTTTAAATGGCCTTGGAGAGTTATCTCTCCACTCGCCTAATCCAAGGCCCTAAAATATCCTAAAACTTGTTGGTGTGTCTAACTTGACAATTATAAAAAGTTCTACTATATTTTAATTAGCGCTTATTTTTAAATGGGCTGTTATTTAAGTCAAGGGATAAGTGGACGTGAAATTAGTGGCGTTTTGATGCAAAATAAATTAATAGAAACCAAACTACATGCAAATGCACTTGTTTTTGTTTTTCGATGAAAGAAATTTCTACAAGGTTCAGAGGAACTTCAAATAAAGCAACAATTTTTTCTTTTCTTTTCTTTTACTCACGCTTCACACTCAAAAAAATTAACAAAACTATGAATGCCTAAAAGGATGCACAAATTTATCCTAATGCAAAAAGTACATGTTGATGCAAAACTCAAAACTACTCTTAAATCAAGAAATGAAAGTTACTTGTTTATCAATTTTTAATTTGCCACTTACAATGTTTAGATAGAATTGTTGATGCTCATTTCGTCCAAACACTAAAAGCAAGTTTCAAGACAAACCAAAATGCACTTTCACTCATAAAAAGGAAAAACAAATCAAAACAAAGTTCAAGAAAGCAAAACAAAGTTTCAAGAAGTTTCCTTCAAAAGCAAAACAAAAGTGACTTTTCAAAAGTGCTCTAAACAAGACTGAAACTTTATGATCGAAGAATAGGCAATGAAATAGTTTGCGAGTTTACAACACAAAACAAGTGAGAACTCAACAAAAATGTGCTTTGAAATGCTCCTAAGTATCAAAAAGAAACCACAAGAGCTTGGCAATAAAGAGCAAAAGATTGAAAAGACAACTTTCAAGAAAGTGTGAACCAACAACTTTTGGAAAGCAAGAAAAGTAGATAGTCATGAAGATACCGTTTTGACATGCAAACCAAAAAATCACCAAAACAAGACACAAAGATTGAGATCAACCTTTTTGCCCTGAAGATACAGAGTAGCCAAGATTCCTTGCAGGAAAACTTGTGTGATTAAGCAAAAACGATGACGTTTGCAAGAAAAACAAATAAAACCAACCTTTTCACAATCAGAGAGAATTTGAAATCAGATACTTGCTGTAAAAATAAAGACTGACACTGAAAAGTAACTGTTCAGGACTGAATCAAACCAGCATATAGACCTTCAGAAACAAAAATATTTGCAAAATCTTGAAAATTATGAGATATACGCGACTGTGTTTGTGCACAGCGGCATGTATACGTGACTAATCTTAAGGAAACATGTGTATACGCAGGTTTACTTAAGGAATGATGAGTATATACGCTTCTGTAAACAGAAAAAACAACGTATATAAAAGGTTTCAAGAAAAATAAAAAACAGTCTGAAGAAACTGATCAAACTTACAACTCAAGTTCCTATAGGAACAGACTACATAGTAACAACAAGCAGACATATAGTTGAGCCCCGATTGGCTTGAATAAACCCAAACTAGGAACAACAATACTGTTGTCCCCAGTGGAGTCGCCAATTCTGTTAAGGGATAAATCTCCCTAGGTTCTCGAGTTGATACCCTAGTAGACTAGAGGTTGTCTATACAGAGAAACACACATTCCATATAGCCATAATGCTAATATAAGAAAACTCTATGATAAGGGGTGTACCTGAGGTCCTACGTTTGAGAAGATCCTTCCAGGGTCCAAACCCTTCTTGGAGTTCCTTTTTCTCCTTCAACCTGCAAAACAATCAATTCCAGAAAGTACAACAGTATATGGACTAAACATCATAAAGAAACCATCTTCATATTATATTCAAAAGTAGTTAGCTATGCAATTAATCAAACCTTTCATATATGAATCATATCATAGATATCATAAACATGAAGAAGATTTATATCAGTAACAAAGACATGTGTTTCTTTTATTATAGACAAATAAAGTACAGAAAAAAATAATTCACCTGATTCGTCCTTTCGCAGGCTCCAAGTAGAACCATCTTCTGGATCCATCCAGTCTCAAGCCTTTAACAAAATCCTTACATGACTTACTCCATGATATCTCAAGTAGTAGATATACATCAACACACAAGGAAACAAGGGTTTCCTGTAAAATGGGGGAAGTGCAGGAGGCACTAGGATCTTCAGACCTGGTCAGGGAAATCTCAGCATAGTAATCTTTCTCTCTTCTCTTCTCCTTTAGGCCTTCCCATTGAAGCCTTTTATACTTCTCCCAAAGTATTTTTTTATTTGGTAATTCATTGGGAACAACTGGGCCACGGGCACTAATAGGTAATCAACAGGTGAAACCCGTGATCTCCGCCCGAAATTAAGGAGCTTTATTTTTTTTAAGTGTTTTAATACATATACATGGGTTGGGTATACATAGACCCACGTACACACGCATTTAGCTCGGGCCAATGTCGCATATAGGGAATAAAACACTGTTTTTTTAGTTTTGGACGAGGCCTGGAAGGAGGGGTTGCCCTTGTTACACAGCAATTTGTCACCGTCCCTGCTATCCCTCTCCCGCATCTTGGAGGACTCTTTCCGAGACCTATGAGAAGTGACATGACCTGCAAACACTTGCATTGCATTCCTCTGAACATGAGCTTTATTTGCCCTGAAGACATCTCCTGCTGAAAAACCCTAAAAATAGCCCTTTTTCCATTGGCGCGGTTCCACAGTGTAGCCCTCACGCCAATGGGGGAAATCCTCCAAAGAGGGCGCGCTAGTTGGTGCTCTGTCACAGAGTCGCACCCGCGCCAACCATAATCAGTGGTGCTTTTAACAAACAAATGGTAGAAGCTTCATCCTAACAAATTCTTGGACTGAATCTATCTTGAGTTGGGTGGGTTGGCTACAGATTTCTATAGAGAGGAAGTGGTTTGCCACCTCTCGTGGAAGCTTCCTTGATGATAGAGCCAATCCCATGATTAGAGGGATCCCAACTCCCCTTCCTCCATCTATAAAAGCTTATCCAATTTCCTTGGCAGGCTAGTTCCAGTAGTTTTTGGGGATAGTTTTGTAGTCCAAGAGCTTCATGTTGCAAGAGCCTTCTTAATTCCCACAAGGCCAAACCCAAGCAAGGAGATTCTTGCCCAATAACCAAAGAGAGAGAGGCTTGTCCCTATTCCCAACAAGCCTTGCAAGACATGTGCTTCCATACCCGCCAAAGGAGAATCTAGCATCAGAACATTGGTTGTATTCTTCTTTGATTGATTATTAATGGACGACTATTGGTTATGGTTCCACTCTTATTATTGATTATGATGATGATGAGTTATGTCCTTTCTGACTGACATATAGTTGCATATGCTGGATTTTATGTTTGTGTTTGTGTCGTTTCTTGTATGTGCAGGTGTCCATTCACGGAGATCGTGAGGATTGTGATCTGTCGGAGCAAAGGAACGAGAGCACCACCTCTTCTACAAGCACTAGCGTTGGAATCCAGGTAGGCCTTCATCACTGGTCTATTAATTTGCAATTAGGAACTTGCGCTGTAGCGTTGTATGATTGTTGCTAGACCTGGTCTAGACTAGTAGGGATTGCCTCTCTCCACAGAGGGGATTTACCTCCTCAATCGCCTCTACGGACAGAGGCGATCCCTACTAGCCCAGACCGGGTCTAGCAACAATCATACAACGCTACAGCGCAAGTTCCTAATTGCAAATTAATAGACCAGTGATGAAGGCCTACCTGGATTCCAATGCTAGTGCTTGTAGAAGAGGTGGTGCTCCCATTCCTTTGCTCCGGCAGATCACAATCCTCACGATCTCCGCGAATGGACACCTGCACATACAAGAAACGACACAAACACAAACATAAAATCCAGCATATGCAACTATATGTCAGTCAGAAAGGACATAACTCATCATCATCATAATCAATAATAAGAGTGGAACCATAACCAATAGTCGTCCATTAATAATCAATCAAAGAAGAATACAACCAATGTTCTAATGCTGGATTCTCCTTTGGCGGGTATGGAAGCACATGTCTTGCAAGGCTTGTTGGGAATAGGGACAAGCCTCTCTCTCTTTGGTTATTGGGCAAGAATCTCCTTGCTTGGGTTTGGCCTTGTGGGAATTAAGAAGGCTCTTGCAACATGAAGCTCTTGGACTACAAAACTATCCCCAAAAACTACTGGACCTAGCCTGCCAAGGAAAATGGATAAGCTTTTATAGATGGAGGAAGGGGAGTTGGGATCCCTCTAATCATGGGATTAGCTCTATCATCAAGGAAGCTTCCATGAGAGGTGGCAAACCACTTCCTCTCTATGGAAATCTGTAGCCAACCCACCCAATTCAAGATAGATTCAGTCCAAGAATTTGTTAGGATGAAGCTTCCGCCATTTGTTTGTTAAAAGCACCACTGATTATGGTTGGCTCGGGTGCGACTCTGTGACAGACCGCCAACTAGCGCACCCTCTTTGGAGGATTTTTCCCCATTGGCGCGAGGGCTACACTGTGGAACCGCGCCAATGAAAAAAGGGCTATTTTTAGGGTTTTTCAGCAGAAGATGTCTTCAGGGCAAATAGAGCTCATATTCAAAGGAATGTAATGCAAGTGTTTGCAAGTCATGTCACTTCTCATGAGTCCCAGAAAGAGTCCTCCAAGATGCGGGAGAGGGATAGTAGGGTTGGTGACAAATTGTTGTGTAACAGATGCCCCCTAAAGCATGAGGCTAGAGAGAGATAGAGGGGTGAAATGATTTACAAGAACATGTCTAACCGAAAACACTTCTGCTGGAAAACCTGCGTGGAGAAGTACAATTGATATCTCAAATACATGATGTATGTGGTATGGGTGCAGCAATCCATAGTAGAGTACACAATAATATAGATCCAAGGTATGGGCGCAGCCATCTAGTGAGGATCGATAAATAGACTCAGGCATGGTCGCAGTCATCCAATGAATGAGTCATGTAATAATCATAATAATCCACAATATCGCAGCCTGGACTCTAACAAACAAAATCCAGGGTCTTGCGCTCCATCTCGATCTAAACAAAGTACAAGTTCAAGCATGCGAATATAGGAGTCGAAGTCGAACATGCAGGAACATCGTCTGATTACCAGCCAATAGTGAAAGTTGTTAACAGACATGAGAGGTACCATCAATAATGACAATGGCCCTCAAGGTACTATAGGAACAATCTACGATGTGCGAATCAGTGAGCTGGCATCGAACACCCGTAGAATCATTCGATCAGAGGCCAATGATGAAAACCTCACTTCAAACACGAAGAACCTGCCATTGAGGCATGCAGGCTCCAAGGCACTAGAAGGGAGTCTCTAGATCAACTTCCTGGATAATGAGCTGAAGTCGACAGGAAGTGACCTTGATCAAAGGTGGGCCATTGTGTTTCCAACATCATCAACACGAGACAGAGGAAGATAAGGTTGTTGTGAATCAGGATTATGTGAGTTATCAGAGGGAGTTTGTTATTTTGCAGAGGTCAACTTCTCTTGAACATATCGATGGCACGACAGTGGACTTGGCAGTATTTGACATCAAATGATCAGAGGTCATGGTGACAAGGCAACGAGCAGATGAGAGGTCAAAAAGGATCACCCAAACCCACAGAGGCAAGTGAAAAATGAGATGAGATGTCCCCACCCAGACACGAATGCAGACAAGTGCCATGTTCAAGAGCGACATACTACCGACACGACAATGATTGTGGTTCTATTTTCCCCACCATTTCTGGCGAGTACCCCAGTTATTTTTATCAACAAGCTTGATGGGGATAGCATATGCTTGTAAAGTGTCATTTTGATGGAATCCAATGTCATCAAGTTTTAACGAGTCTGACAGAGGAAGAACTCAGCGTCTTTTCATGTTTAGAGAGTTTGAAAAGACAGCATAAAATTAAACTCCAGGAGTGTCCTTTTTCGTAAAGTTGTGTCTCTCGAGCCCGAAAAAGTAGAAAACAATGCTTGAAAGAACCGCCCAACCAGTATGATCAAGGAGTTCTTTTCGTAAATAGCAATTTCGACCTCAAAAAGTAAAAAAGAGGTCAAAAGCACATCATTTCGTAACCGTTAACGAGCCTGAAATGACAAGGGCCCGAAAATATTTTCATCTTTACATGGTCGGAAAAGAGTTTAAAGACGACCTCCTCTTATTTACTTTAGCGATTCAAGAGGAATAACTCGGCAATATTTTCATCTTTAAACGGTTAGAAAGGAGCTGAAAGCAGACCTCCATTTTTATTCTCTTTAACAAGTCAAAAAGGGAAAAAATACTCGGAAATCTTTTCATATTTTACGAGTCAGAAAAGAGCTTAAGGGTGACTCGTCCTAGAGGAACGAGTGGTATAAAGGGTAGCAATGGGTTCCGGTAATGGTGGAACTACTCAAAACATGTAATGGTCAAGAGGATGGCTAATAAAACCACTCATCGCTGTAGTTCCTCAGGAAAGGATAAACAACCAAGTGAAAGCATATGACCAGCCAAAGAGATGGTGGCAATGGAATGAAACAACCAAGGTTCATCTAACGGAATTTAGCAGATAAACAGCAATCACGAGATGTAAATCGGGTATCGGTTCATTTTTACACAAGCTTGAACCATGGAGAACTCTGCTTGGATTCGGTTTCATGTTTACACATTCTTGAAATGAAAAACTATGCTTGTTATAAGTTTGCATGCCCCCAGCATAATGACGCAAAATGAGGTACATGCCCCCCAAGCTTCATTGCATTCAACAAAGTGGATGGAATGAAGGTTCACACTCGAGATCTATGAAAGACTCGACTTGTATTTTATGAGATCTTAATCAAAGACTCAGTTTGGAAAGTGAGTTGTTTCATTTTTTAATGAGGTTGACACGGTGAAAAAGAACTATCCTCATAATCCTTATCTCATTTTTTAACGAGCTTGACACAAGATCAAGAACTATGCTCGACCAGACCTAGTTTCATTTTTTAAGGACCTTGACACAGGAAAGGAACTATGCTCCGACCAGACCCAATTTCATTTTTTAAATAGCTTGACATAGGAAAAGAACTATGCTCCAACCAGACTTCATCATAATGAACAGGAAGTCAGGGCTTCCAAGAGTGCCACTCCCGGTGGAAGGTCAACATCTTGGAAGTCAGGGCCCAATGCCCCCAGGACACTATGCACAATGGCGACATCACTGGATACAAGCACGGGATAAGTGGCCATGTAGTTGATTTCTGGTGGGGCAGATACAACTGGTGGATAAAAACCAGGAGGGGATGACAACTGCGTAGGAGGCACCGGGGGACTAACGAATGATAATTGATCGATAATCACGATTCTTCCGTCGTGTGGAAAGTAAACCACATGGAAAAGCAAAGAGACAAGGGCCCCCATGGCATAAATATAGTCACGGCCAAGGAGAAGACTGAAGTCTAAAGCACCTTGGGTAACCAGTACGTCTGTATATACGGTTTTGCCTCCCAAAGTAACAGGGAACTTTAGAAGGATCCCTAATGGTTGAGTGGTTCCTCCATCAAATGCCAACAGATTCTGTGCGACCGGCACAAGTTGTGGGGAGCCCAAAGCTTGCCAAGTAGTGGAAGGCATAAGACTGACAGAGGAACCTTCATCCAAAATAGTGCCAGGTATTGCCTTATCATAGGCATGTACTGTAGTCTGGAAAGGCACATCGGATGGAAGGAAAAATGCAGTCAAATGACTCCAGCGGAAGGAAACGACTGAACTACTTGGTGGGGGAATCGTATGATTGGCCCCTTACTCTAAAGGAACCGAAGAAGGACTCTCGGGATTAGCTGGAACAGGAGAGTCATTTTCTGACTCGGGAGAATTTGAGGAGACGAGAAGAACATGGGCATGATGCTCTTCCGAAATAGAGTGATCGATAGGAGGTGAACCCGAGTCGACACTCTTTCTAACCAATGGTTGGTCTAGAACAGGCTTGGCACAGCCAGGTTCGAGGAGAGGAGCCTGGACAAGAGAAGAATTTAAGTCAATCTCTTTGTCAACAGGAAGACGATCTGCAGTTGCAAAGAGACGTTGATAACCAACGGGAAGTTGGGGTGAGGAAGCTGTAACACTTTCCAAAACAACGGAAGCTTTATCCATAAGCAGACAAAGGTGAAGGGGATGGTTGCCTTCAGATAGTCTACAGGGGATTCAAATCTTCCCTTTCTCCTTACCATTGCCAGCTAATAGGGTAGCATCGCCATGAGCTTCAGAGGACGATGAGGGGCGGGCCAGATCACGAGACCATACTTCTAAGATCCTGGGAATGCCAGGACAATCACGAAGAAGATGGTCATCCTTGCATAACCTACAAGGAAACTTAACCTTCCACGGAGGAGCAGAAGGTGTCCCGGCTTGAGCTGTACTGTTAACCTCTCGCTTAGGAGACTTCTTCTTCTTTGTCTTCTTCTTCTTCTTCTTAGCCACCTAGTTACTTGAATCCAAACTTTCTCCAGGCGAAGTAGAAGATGAGGACGTAGAAACAGGCGAAGAAGAGGAGAGTTCCACCTTAGAATCAACATGATTTTGTTCGAGTGGAGAAATTGATTGACCAGCAGTTGAGATGGTAGGGACCAGAGAGGTTGAGAACAACCCAACAGGCAACCCAACAGTTAACCCAAGAAGGGACAACGTTGCCATGTAAGGAGCACCAACATTGCCAAAAGGAGGGAAATGACCAGGATTCCCATCAGAGGGGATTCCTGGGTTGGTGAACTCTGGAAAAGTTGCCATCAAAAACTGAAAATCACACATGGGGCTGAAAAAGATCCAAGACACACAGTCAAATGGCCAACAAGCAGAATCTAACAGGGCGTGTGATTGCGAGTGAATAAATTTTAAGACGCAAGGACATAACTTGACCTTTTCATTTTTAAAGCGTCGAGAAAAGGACAAAAAGATGACTCTAGTCGCCTTCTAATGTTTAATGAGCCCGAAGTGACAAATGCTCAAATGAGCCTTTTCTTTTAGGGAGTCTGAAAAGAATCAAAAGTGACTACTCTGGAGAACTAGGAAAAAGGTTTACCAAAAAAATCCGTAAAACTGCATATACACCTTGGCAATCATATGAAAACCAAGGACTTTCCGTACGACAGTCAATCTTCTCAAATGTTGTGTTCGTTGCGTTACCACTTGTATGGCGGTATACATGGCTTCATATGGATAAAGGATGATAACCTAGTGGGGTCTCCCCATATACTTGACGGTACGTGGGAGCACAAATTTGTACTAAACCATTATTGAGTCACAGAAGGAGGAATCACCCAACCTTAAGTGGAAACAAAAGTGACTAGGTTTAACGACGCCGGAACACGTCTCTAGCCTAGACCTCTAAATGTGTGCATTAAGTTCCAATGCATTGTTAGATTTATTCAGTTCATTTTAAATTTGATCTTGGATTATGTTTCAGTTTTCAGACCTTACCGTATGTAATGTATCAAAATTTCCTAGATGCAAACTATATGCCACAATATATCATTTTATTCGATGAATGCTAACTATGAGAGGGTTGAGAGCTTTCACACAAACAAAATGATCATAGAACAATCAACAACATCTCTAATTCAGCTAATGGAAATTAACGAACTTTTCTCTAAAGTTACTAATCACTAATAACAACAAAAAGCTCTAATTCACATTAACTAATGAAAAGAAAAAGAGATTGTTTTTTTTTCTTTTTGATGGCAAGATGCACTAAAAGTTTTTTGAGAAATGATAACAAAAGAGTAAAAACACAAATTTCACTCAATGCAAACACAATCAGATACCTGAATACCAAGGCAGTCCTTCAAAACCAAGAAAAGTCCCAAATACACCAATGAGCCTTGTGATCTAGGCCCAAAAAAAAGGAGTAAATCACTCAAATAACGGAATAAAATACTTAACAACCACTAAACGAGTGCAAGGGAGTAACCAGAAAGTCGACTGGACTGATAGAAGACCAAAAGCTCCTAAGGAAGGCTCGACGCACAAAGCCACTAGATGCCCTAGGGCTAAAACGTGAAATCGATAGAAAAAGGCAAACACCCAAAGGGTAAAGGCAAAAACCCAGTCAAACAAGACTCTAACACACTTAAGTGGTTGAAAGAATGTGTCCAAACACAAAAACCAAGCTCAGAAGGCTCAAAACAAGCAAACTCTAAAAGTTCCCAGGCCTGGCGCGACTGTCAGGCTGCAACTAGCGCCTTTCAGGGATTGGCACAGGTTTTCTGTGAGCAACATGTGCCAATTGGTGTGACTGTTATGCTAAAAAGAGCGCCAGTCAAGTTTTCTATGCCAAAATAAAAATAAGCAATCCAAGACTAGGCTAACGATACCCAGATAGACCAAGAAGCAAGAAACAGCAAAAGGATTCAACCCAAAAAGCTGACCAAGCAAGCAAAACAAGAAAACAACCAAAAAGGCAAGACAAGCTCCCCAGTGGAGTTGCCAAATTGTTGAGGAGGTAAATCCCCTCTGCGGATAGAGGCGATCCCTACTAGCCCAGACCGGGTCTAGCAACAATCATACAATGCTACAACGCAAGTTCCTAATTGCAAATTAATAGACCAATGATGAAGGTCTACCTGGATTCTAACGCTAGTGCTTGTAGAAGAGGTGGTGCTCCCGTTCCTTTGCTCCAGCAGATCACAATCCTCATGATCTCCGCAAATGGACACCTGCACATACAAGAAATGACACAAACACAAACATAAAATCCAGCATATGCAACTATATGTTAGTCAGGAAGGACATAACTCATCATCATCATAATCAATAATAAGAGTGGAACCATAACCAATAGTCGTCCATTAATAATCAATCAAAGAAGAATACAACCAATGTTCTGACACTGGATTCTCCTTTGGCGGGTATGACAACACATGTCTTGCAAAGCTTGTTGGGAATAGGGACAAGCCTCTCTCTCTTTGGTTATTGGGCAAGAATCTCCTTGCTTGGGTTTGGCCTTGTGGGAATTAAGAAGGCTCTTGCAGCATGAATTTCTTGGACTATGGAACTATCCCCAAAAACTACTGGAACTAGTGTTACCGTGAATAGTGTCTATGCAGAACTGCTAATCCCACTAAGGGTGGTAGAAACCTTAGAAACAAACAAAGTAAATCTACTTTTGTATTCCTTTATGACAAATAGATAAGAGAAGAATGAAGACACCAACCTCAATCTTGCGCTTGGTTCCTCACTTGATTCTTCTCCCTTCTGATAGATCCTTGCCGCTTGCTTCCTCGTCAGCCCAGCTTCAAAGAGCACCTGTGAAATCAAAGCAGCACAATACTATCCGAGAACAAAGATCTACTAGCATAAACAATATAAGATCAGATGTATATTGACCATACACAAACATATATCATAAAATATGCAAGGGCATGGAAGAAAACTTGAATAGCTTTATTGATATCAAGAAAAGAATAGGGGAGGATTACAACCAATTGTTCTAACCCAACGTCATCCTCTTAGCAAGAAGCCCTTCTTCACCTCATGAAAATCTTAGATCACCTAACACTTATGATTTTACCGCAGGAAACCAACAGAACTTCCTTGCAAGATACAAAATTCCAGCCTCTGGATCTCTGGGATGAGGGATCCATATATAGATATTTGAAAGGAGGGTGAGTCAGCTTCTGGGGTTTGATTAGTGTCCTCTCTCTGATAGTTCTTGATTCCACTTGGATAATGATGATCTCTTACTCATCCCTGGGCGAATTCAGGGAGGCAAGTGTCACAGGAGAAGTTTCTGGAAGATTCCATGATTTTCCACCTCAGACACTGCCTGTGCCGTTTGTCCATTCTCGCCCATTGCACCCCATAGAAGGGCTTTTCAACATGCATCGCACCCTCTCTGTGTATTTAGGTGGGATGTAACGCACTTTGTCCATGGAGCAGGAGAGATGGCCCAGTTTTGACCAGTTCCGAGTAGTTTTTCATGGAGAACTTCTGGGAGATGATGTGATCAGCTAACCTTGTTCTTTTAGGGGTTGGAACAACACTTTTAGGGACTTAGGAGCCCTTGGTTTATGGACATTTAGGATTGGGGTTGCAGTGCCCAAAATGTCTATAAAAGCTAGCCTGCCAAGGAAAATGGATAAGATTTTATAAATGGAGGAAGGGGATTTGGGATCCCTCTAATCATGGGATTGGCTCTATCATCAAGGAAGATTCCATGAGAGGTGGCAAACCACTTCCTCTCTATGGAAATCCATAGCCAACCCACCCAACTCAAGATAGATTCAGTCCAAGAAATTGTTAGGATGAAGCTTCCGTTGTTTGTTTGTTAAAAACACCACTGATTATGGTTGGCGCGTGTGCGACTCTGTGATAGAGCACCAACTAGCGTGCCCTCTTTGGAGGATTTCCCCCATTGGCGTGAGGGCTACACTCTGGAACCGCACCAATGGAAAAAGGGTTATTTTTAGGGTTTTCAGCAAGAGATGTCTTTAGGGAAAATAAAGCTCATATTCAGAGGAATGCAATGCAAGTGTTTGCAGGTCATGTCACTTCTCATAGGTCCCGGAAAGAGTCCTCCAAGATGTGGGAGAGGGATAGCAAGTAGGGTGACAAATTACTGTGTAACAGCCCTAGGTCATGAGTGCAGCATCACAAACCTCAAGAGTGAGAATTGGAGCTATAACAAAGACTACAAGGAGTCACAATAGATATCGAAGGTGCGAGCACACAAACTAACTTTGAGGTAATATAAATTGTGGATGACAGTAACCCTTACCTAGCACTATTAGGGTTGGACTGGGCCACAGACATGAATGAAGTCATTAATCTAAAAGACCGAAAGATGATATTTGAGAAAAATTCTATGCACGTAGTCGTTCCACTCCATTCGACCGAAGGGACCCGCTATATTGAAACTGTACATGAAGAGGAGAGTGATGAGGACCTGGATCATATCTACCAGATCACCGCGCAAGATCAAGATCAGGTGAATTCAACAGCAGACGGGAGAATCTCCTGAGAATGCGATAGTTCTTGTACATCAGACTCAGATGAAGAGATTGAGAGATGGCGGAACCACTTGCATGAGGTAAAAATGCTAATTTCTAATATGATGACTAGATCACTACACTGTGTAATGATAGAAGAAAGGGAGTGGCCAACCGAGGAGGGTGCAATGAACGCAGAGGAACTAGTAGAGCACTGTGCACCAGTGGGTTTGAAAGAAAAGCAGGGTACACAAACAGGGTCGCCGAGTGCAACAACTGCACAAGGATGGAGTATACACCAAAAGACTAGGGGAAAGTGCCATGACTTTAGGAAGCAGGTGTGTGGTTGGAGTGGAGGAAAAAAGGGGGTGAGCATCCATCGGCAACATAAGGTGTATGGTGTGCTAATGCCTAACCGCCTTCGAAGCAAAAATCCAAATTCACCGCAGCAATATAGCCCGCCAGCTATCCACAAACAAACTGGCAAGAAAGCAGGAGGTCACACAGAAAACCTAAGATGATCCACTGGGACTCTGCGGATACTAGAGAGGCGAGGGACCTATGACAAGAGGGAGGCACCAGTGCACTTCTTAATCAGAAGACAAGCCGAAACCCAGAATGGGCACAGTAGCATCAGGGTGCATAAAACCATTGACAAGCGAGTGAAGCAAAGAAGGAAGAGCATGATGTTAAGGAAAGGAATCAACAAAATAAAACAGGACCTTGCCCAAGCAGGCCATCTGAATCTACACATAAGGAAACCTAGCCTGGCTAGGTCTACCCCGATAATAAGATGAGTTGTGACCTTGCTATCATGGCTGCGACCACACCATTAGAGGAGTGTACCCCATACAACAACATCTAAGGAGTTAACGCTTACGAAGGCACTCGAAAGGTGCCCGCAACCCGGGTTAGCAGGGATGCTGAGACATCGCACCTTATGTGCGAATACCTAACTAGCTGTGAAAGCACAGTCATAGCGCCCCTCACATTTGAAAGAAGGCACAGGACTATAGACAAGTTTGTGGAAGGTCGGTGCGGAAAGAAGGTTCCGTTCAGGGCCAGTCGAATAGCATGACCACAGCTGTGCCAGAAGGGTTGCGTTGTCACATGGAGAGGTTGGCAAGTGACCATTAATGCCACTATTCCTAACAAGAAGTTCTAGCTACAATAGAGAGGAGTGGGCGGTGAGTGATTAAGATAGAAGTTCCGAGATACATATGAAAATATTTGCTGCCTAGAATATATTAATGACCAAAAAGTGGAGGGAAGGGATATATGCAAATCTGAACCCGTGACGACCAGCAAACACCCTGCTACCAGGCGCCTCATGGGTTCCATGGCAAGAACCCGAGCACGGTTCATGGAAGAACTACATCCAACCCAGGAAGAGCCAGATGAAGTGACTATGGCCCCTGAGGTTCCAAAGTCCCCATGCACACCGTGACCCTGGAAAAACAAGCAGACAATGGGGCCAGTTAGGGTATCGCCGATATTTAGTAAAAGGTTAGCAGCTAAAAAGGGCAAAGCAGTCACCACTAAACCCGCCAAGGACAATGAAGAGTTGCAAGCTCTGATCGCCTAGATTGAAGCACAATATGAGGAAGAAGAAGATGCGTTCCAAATACCTTCAATACCCCCATATGTCTCTCCATGGAATGGGACAACCAAAATACCGAAGGACCTGGATGCTGCAAAGAGTATGCTATAGACCTCACTTCTTCCAGATGAGATAAGGTTTGATGGTTTGCTACTGGGCTGAGTACTAAGTATCAAATTCGAAGATTTGGATCTAGTGGATAGCGACAAGTTCCCCCAATTGGCCACAGACAAGTTACTATAGCAGAAATGGTTACTAGGTGTGGAAAAGGCGGGATTACTCAATCTCAGGTGGATACCCCACTATGACTGCCTGACCATCACCATATTTGTGATCCAACAGTTGCTCTATCTGATACATGATGGGTATCTCTGGTTGGAAGAACTGATGCCGATTATAGCCGATTTAGTACATCGAATTACACACCTGCCAGTTAAAGGGAACGACCCCATAGACATAGCGGAACCAGTAGCGATGTCGTCCTTGCAGAAATAATGAAGGCTAAATATAAGCTAGAAAATGGAAAGTGGGGGTATGTAATAGCGAGCATCAATGACTGCAAGGTGTGAGTCACTACCCAGCTACTAGGCAATAAACTCATGAGGAAATGCCATGCCAATGAGGTGTCAGCCCCTATTATTGCACTTGCGGAGCAGTGCACCAAAGGGGTCTAGTTCTACTGGGCATAGTTCTTATGCGACAAATTTCTGACAAATTGTACAAAAGCACAGGAGAAAGGTAAGACTTTCCATTATGCATGGTTGCTACTATCAATCATTCTGGTTGCAGGTGAATTGCCGCATGGTAGCCAATTTCCCATCATTGAGCACAACCTACCTGAAGTAGTGCGGTTTACCTCACTCTGGGCTACAAAGGACACCACGAGGGCCTCGGAGATCAAGGTGTTTTCGATATTCATGAAAGCGTGTATCCAGACATGGTTCGCTCACAGAGCACAGATGTCGTTGACAGTCTACAACAATTTCCAAAGCACAGCCGAGTTCAAAGTAGACCTGCACAACCTCTATATCTGGGTGCGGAAGGATCCCAAGCGAACACGCGTCAAGCTCCCCTTCATTGCAACTGATGATGCAATTTACGAAGTATTGGTGGCATGGACTCTGAAATGGCGTGCCCCAGACAAAGCTTCATTAGAAAATATGGTAAAACAACAGTGAAAGAAGGAAATTTAACAACGACTCAATAAACCAGCAGAAAGGACACATCAGGGACAAAAGGTTGCTTCGCTGCAGGAAGCGACCTAGGAAGGAATTGTCGAAGATACCCCGGAGGATCAGGAAATGTCCTCATAACAGGATAGCCAGAAGGAATTAGAGATATAGGAACACACCAACTTTACAGCAACAACAACCCAAGGTAAAAGGCCGTGCAGCAAGGAATCGCCATAGGCACGTAAGAAGTCCAAAACAGCTAATACTTTGGAGAAAGAATTTCTTGACAATAGCGAACCAGCGCGCAATGATGCTACCAATGCATGGGAGAAGCTAATGACAAATCAGACAACTATGTTGGGGGAGCTCAGAGTGCAGTTGCGGGCATTACCGGTGCAACCCTCGGAAGGGATGGTACCAAACGTAGCAGATGATACCACTGTGGTCAAGAAGATGGTGCGTAATCACACAATGAGCACTTTAGTGTTGCCAGTAGGTGTTGTCTTAACCAAAGCTGAGGGTGATATGCGAAGTTGGGGGTTGAATTTGATTACTTTGCCTCCTGAAACCCTCTACCAACTATAGGATGGTGTACCTACTGAGCTGCATGCTAGGGAATGTTGCACACTCCAACTCTTAATGGAGCATAAGACAAGACTGGAGCATATCAGCCTACAGCATGATGACTTGGTCGCCCACAACCAGGAAGTGGAACAGGCCATGGTGGTGGATTGTAGAAAAATACCAAAGTTGGTTGTCCCAGTGGAACTTCCAATAATGGACGAGATCCATTCCATGGCCGCCGGATTCCGTACAGCCCAAGAGGAAGTTGCAAAGGTTCGGTGGGAATTAAATTTGAAAATCGTGGAGCTAATACTGCGGGCACAACCACCCACACCCTCGGAAGTTCAAGAGCAGTGCCATGGCGAAATTCAAGCAGGGTTGGAAGTCATAAAATGTGCAGTGCAAGATTGGTCGGGGTTGTTGGATAAGTGCCTATTTACGCTCACATCTCTATAGGACGGCCCAATTCTACAGTAGGTGGAAACAAAAGTGTGGGAGTTATAGCAGGCATATGAAAATGTTTTGGGAACTATAGACACAGTCGCCATCACATAATGACTGGCCAGAATGAGAGAGGCCTAGGCTCTCAAGGCACAGGTCGACATGGCTCGGTAGAAGGAAGCCATGCTTAAAGAACACATCCAGACTTGGTTAGATGAGGCATTTGCAGTCTCTTCCAACATCGAGGGAACATTTGCACACATGCAGACAGTAGCTGAATGCAGACAAGCGACAGACTCGGATACTGATACATCAGTGGCTCGTGTAGAATGGGTAACGCAACTCGCGATGATTGTGTTGCGAGGGTGAGCAATGCTCAGAAGTTGTTGGATGACCTCTATGCAAAGATGGCCACACCAGACAAGTGACTTAGGATGAGTCACGTTGATTGTGTTGGGGGCCTGTTGGGTAGTGGAGACCCTGCGTAACGGTTTTGGGACCCAAAGTCCACAAATTTTAGGAAAAAGTATGGTAAAGACTCTGTGAAGTTTGTGGAGCATGAATTGTAATGAGTCAAGTCAAAGGGTTATCCGCCCAAAAATAATGTGAAATAATAGGAAGTGAGTCGGCCTGTCCATGGTCCGCAGACCATGGGAATGTATAAATGAAGCAAGGCTCTATGGATAGAATTCAATCTTTTAGAAGTATTTGTCTTGGATCTTGGTGTTATGGTTGTGTGAAAACAGTATTTTCTGTGTCTGTAAGTCAAAGTCAAGGGTGTTGGTAGATAGATAGAGGCTCTACAACTGTGTGCATAGAGGCTTGGTAGAGTCCGCAGCTATGTGCACGAAACCCTGTAGCTAAGTGCGTAGGGTAGATCTAGTTGTATTGGTGAAGGAGTTGAATAAAGATAAGCTGGTTCTGAAATATTGTGTTGATTCTGAAATATTATGGATTTGGTTAATTTCTGGTTTATATATCTGTTTTATTTATGCGCTTATCCTTATGTTCTGAGTTTATGCAAATCTATAACATTTCTGGGTGCACACACTGGTTATCTCTATTAAATGTTAGCCTAAATATTGTAAGAAGTAGATCTGATTTGTAACAAAATCATTAATAATAAGTATTAATGAATTGCCTTGTTCTGGATCTACGCGGAAGCAAAGTGGTGTGAGGCCACAGAACAGTATGCAAACCTTCCAGACCACATCAAGACATCCCAAGGGTGCGGAAACCTGGTTCCAGTACCCTCCCCTGCTACCTCGGGTGAGACCTCAGTCCGTACTCCGGGGGCTGTTGCTGAAAGGGCCAGTAGTTGGGGGATTTGTTTGGCTTATAACTCTTCCGAACCTGGTTCAGGCCCCAATAAGCCAACACATTTCCTTTGGGTTAGTTGGCTTCTTGATGGCATTCTTCATGAACTCCCAAATATTGTTGACAAACCCTCTAACCTGTCCTCATACTAAAGACCATCTTGTAATTTTGACATTGTCACTTACTGTTAAATTTAGGATCACATGTTCTTTGTTGAAGACAAAAGCTTCAATATATCATTAGCCCAATTATTAACTCATTAGAAATCATGTGAAACATTATCATGATGACAGTGATTGAGAGAAGAACATGTATAATAAATAACGAAGACATGCCAAGACAAGAGGACACAATAAATTGGCTCAAGCTAGGGAAAAAACCCAAGATGGGGAAATCCTTGATCAATATTCTTATTATTATTAATCATCAAATGTTCAATAGAGAGAGAGAATGAGAGTACAATCAATGTCAAGGATGACTTGCCAAGATGATGACTAGAACCATTGGCCATATGCCAAATACACTACCCAGACAAGTTTGTAATTATGTCTTCAAGTAATAGCAGATAAGTTCTGCCCTAACCAGTAGACAATAGAATTGAAAGCAACAAATCAACAAGTTCCAAAAGAGCTCAGACTTGATTCACTTAAAGTGGCTTTGTTTGCTGATTATGAATAGGAAAAGACAGTCCCATAATTTGAGCAGTGAAGCCTAGTCAAAGGATTGACAAGTTCTGTGGTCGAAAATCTGCAGTTAGGGCTTGAAGATATATTGCCTAAATAACCCAAATCTAGATACAAATGTTACGGTCCTTCCTTTAGGAAAATCTAACCTTATTTGGATAAGGTTTTGAGCTGCAAACAACCCTCGCCAAGGTTCCATGTGTATTGTACTTGGGATTAGGATATGTGGCCTATTTTGCTTCATAGAACAACCCTTCAGATCCTCTATCCAAGACTCACACATCCTGTGGCCTTCCTGGAATGATTACAAGGAGATTCATACTTCACTAATGGAGAAAGCTCACCAATCTTCACTGCTCTAGCCTACGGCTGCCATTTAGCTTCATGGTTGAACCTATGGAAGGAAAAACACGCCAAAAGCGTACCCAATACATGTCCTCCTAGCTCCTTCAAGTTTTGGTTATCCCATAGATATATTAGAGCCCTTTTCGTTGAGTCAAATGAGGTTGAAAGGCACCTCCTTATTGGGACACTTTATTGATCTGTTGGGACACATTTCTTACACATCAAACACATCTGAACATATTTTTGAAATTGTTTGGTGCCTCAACTGTTGTATATGTACGGGTAGCTGGGGCTAGACTGTTTGACACATGTCAGACATGCATGCCTGCTTGCCCATGAATCCAGGTGTCCAACATGTGGATTTCTGGGGATTTTAATATCTTGATATCCAACTTTGTATGGCTTTAATAAGAAGACCTTGCTTACATGATTTTGCATTATGTGGTTTTTCTCTAGTTGATGATGCCATATAAGATGGTTTTGGTTTCAAAAAACATTGGATTCTTCTACTTACTAAAAAACAATCTTATCTTTAGGTGCAGATAAAGCTTCTTCTTTGACACGTCTTGGAAAAAAAATTGGTAACTCTTTATGGTCATACGAATTCTAGAGAGTAAATTTAAGTCTTTCTCCCCTTCCATGCAATAGGATTTGTTGTGATTTGTTGGGATCTAAGTATGCTCATAAGGAGCAGGGGATGGCCAAAACACAGCCTAATGCTCGATGACATATCCATGCTTATCATTTAGGCTTCAACCTTAAAGGTGTTATATCCCATTATTTCTACCTCTTGAATGCCTAGCATTAGGCCTATCAGCCTACTGAGCTGCCTTATTGCTTGCAAAAGCATCTAAGCTTTTTAGGTAGCCTTGCAACTAGTTTGGATACCCACATGGTTTGGGAAATTGTTGGCTTGCTTTTGTCATGTTTTGGTCTTGCCTTGAAAAAGAACCCCTTTGCAATACTTTTCATGTCTTTTATTTTTAACTTTTTGTAAAGTAAAAATCTATTTAAGCCTTGAAGAAAAACATCATAGCAGTTTATGGTTTGCCTTGGTTTCCACTTGGGAAATAAAACCAGTGAGAAAACCATAAATTTTCCAACATCCAAACAAATTGTCTTTGAAATTTCATCAAAGAAACAAAAAGAATATACTATAGGGTAGGAAAGCTTGATCTATCACCTAACTTAGAAATACAAAAATTGACAAAAGTAACTTAAAAAACTAAAATTATTAGCAATTTTCATTTGGATTTGAAAACGTTTGAAGCATCCATTGTTATTGGCTCCTTTCTACTGCTAGGAGAACATCTAGGATTTTCTCTTTGGACTTATTTCAAACTAGCAAGACATGGCCAAGCAAGAGATTCAAATGCTAATTGAGGTCAAAAATGTATATTTATTGAGTATAGGAAACTCTGGCATGCCTTGTATCAAGAACCCAATCAATTATTTCCCAAAGCACTTCAAAGTTTATCAAACAATGACATCCCCTAGCTATGTCACATTATAGTTGAGTAATTTCTCCTTAATATATTTTGGAGTATTGGCTAGATACCTTTGGGAAAAGCTTGATTCTCTTTGTTGGGCTCTAGAGCTCCCTTGATCCTATAAGTAAGCAACCCCTCATTGACTCCTAGTGCATTGATGGGGCATTGGGAGAAGGTGTCAGATAAGAGAGAAATTTCTTAGAAAGAAAAGATCATTGCATAGGAAGGGTATTAAGAGAAACAGTAGGATGAGGAGGGGCAAGTAAGGGAGAGATTGGTCTACCAACGAGATAATAAAGACAAGAAGATTGAAAAAGAAGTTACATGGCGAGGACATTATGCAATGTTTACCATGTTATCTAACATTAGGTCACTATATTAATGCATTATTAATGATGTGATTTTTTAGTAGTCATATGTCGTTGTGTCATTTATTAAGTATTAGGGGTTCCAATTGAGATTCAAATCTAACTTTGGAAATTATATCTTTTATCCTTTACACTATACCAATGTTTATTCCTTTCCTTGAATTATACATATATTGGTTAGAAGAGTTGCTTACATACATTAATAAAACTTCCCTTTCAGCCTAGGAAAAACTAGGGGATAATCATTCTCCAGATGGAATTGGGGGACAACACAATGTGTAGTTTTATATACTAGAATTCATATGGTATACAAAAGATAGCTAAAATTAATTAGGATGATTCCATGACTGGTTTGACAAGATTTTTAAGGCTGATTTGGGCCTTACAATATGTAAATGGATTTGGTTCACCAAGTGTCTCTATGACAAGACAACGAATCTGTGTGCACCCTTAAATAAGCATGGGATTGTGATAGAGATTTATTATTGGAACACCATTTTGGCTTAGAATATTTTCTCATTGACAAGTACAAACATGTACTTTGAAAACATCATTGAGAAGAAGCTCTCTTCTAGTATTCCTTAGCGATCATGTGAAAATACTTGCAGAAAGCTACTTCTCAAGTTCACTTTCACTGCAATGTTTAGTGATTGCTTTAGGTGGGAAATCAAAATGGTAGTAAACGAACTCTAAAATGGTACATGTTATAACTTGGCACTACCAATTTTACAATATTTGCAAGCAATTCTATTTTTGGTTGTCTCTGGTCTTAACAAAAGGTTTCAAAATGGAAAAATACTTGAAAATTTTAATTAATTTCTTGGAGCATACCTCTCTAGATGATGATAAAATGAATCTAAATCATCTCCACTGTTGTGATACAATGGTAATCATAATATTTCGGTACATACAAAATAGCATAATCATAGAAAATGCAAAACTAATAGAAAGAAGATATGTCTTGTGTTTAATTACAAGAGATCACCTGTATTTATAATACAATGAGAGGTGCCTGGCATTAAATATAGGTGGTTGGCTTATTCACCTACCAATTAGTGACAAGTCAAATATGCATAGGATTAGACACTGTAATCTAAAAAAACTTAACTACATCATGTATGTACACCAATGCCCCATCATAAGTGCATCTTAGGGACATAGGGAAAATATGTTTAATCTCAAAATGGATCTTGGCTACAAGGTCATGTTAGGTACCATGTACAAAGTGTTCAAAAAAAAAAAGATAGAGATGGGGAGTGAGATTACCCCCACCTTAGGGACAATTTCCTTCACCCCAAGCAAGGGCTAAACATAATGAGACCTTATCAAGGGTTAGCGAAGATGTCAGCAACCTGCATCTTAGTATGTGACAATATTGAAAATCAATAATCCTACCATTAATAAACTGTTAGATGTAATGCATATGGACTTCTATAGGTTTGGTAAGTTAATGCTCTACTGGCTACTTGATAACATGGATAACACTCTGATTATTGCCCCATATTAGAGTAGGTTTCTCTTACTGAAAACTAGGCTTGGTCAAAATATGTTCAATCAAAATAGACTCAGTGGCGGCACTATCAACATCTCTATATTTTGCATCCATAGGAGGAAGGGCATTGACAGCTTGCTCTTTGCTAGACCAAAAACTAGGACTAGAGCCAAGATGAATGACATAGATAGAGTTGGACTTGCAGTAATCAAAATTTCCGACCTAATCAGAGTCAGTATAGCCCACTAAATTTTCATTACCATCAGAATGATATTGAATGCATATTTCTAATGAAGCTCCTATGGTTCCTTCATGAGTGGGAGACCAACCGACTACATAGGAGATATCTCGATAACTGTGAGTCAAGTACAAAATGCCTCCAACAAGCTGCCAATACAACATAGCATCAACCAAAGGAGTGGAAACACTTGGTTGACAGCTTGACCACTAACAAAAAGGATGTGGGTGTAAATATGCGATCCAATATCTGAAATCTACTAAAGAGATCAAAGGCACAATTGAACTGTGATATGCCTATCCTAGATGCAAACTAAAAGAGTTGTTGATACCACATAGTGTGAACCAAAGAAGTGGAAACACTTGGTTGAAAACATGACCTTTGACGAAAATGGGATGGGTGTATATTTGCAATCCAATATGTGAAATCTACTCAAGAGGTCCAAGGTATACTTGAGTTTGCGAGATTCTTATCCTAGATGCAAACCAAGTGATCTGTATCTCAAGAAACTAATGAAGGAGCCTCAAGTCTTTCATGTTGAACTATTGATGGAGAGTGGAATTCATGTGATTAATGAATGTAGGAAAAGGACCTACAACATACTATGCTCTACTATCCACAGCAAAGGAAGAATCATAGCTTGATGGAGATGACAAATTGCATGATTCATTCCAGAGGTCCTTGCTGGCAGCCTTGGGTTGAAGTCATCAATTGTGCCAAATATGTTCAAAATTGCATGCCTCACAAAAGTTGTCCAGGGGGTGTCCCCAAAACAAGCCTTGAGAGGATGGACACCCTATATTGGCTATCCCAGAGTCTTTGCATGCAATGTTGGGACCAAACCCCCAAAGAAAAATGCAAGGAAATGCACATACAATGTATGGTTTGCATATTTGTTGGCTACCCAGAATATGTTAAAGGTTGTAAATTTCTTGTTCCAGATACACATCGGTTATTCATTAGGAGTGTTCAATTTTATGAGCATGCCCCTTGGAATCTTGATCTTCATATGATTTTTCTTCTTTTGAGTTGACTTCTCCAGCTAATGATTGTGCTCTTGAAGAAATTGCGATGAAATGTTTCTACCACTTTCTAAGTGGGTGAAAGTGTACATACTTGGTTTAAGTTCACTTAGGTAATACATTAAATCCTTAGTTGGTATATCTGCCAACCAAATTCTTAATTGTAGGACTCTTCCTAGTTTGCTATGAATGGAGGGCCTTGCTTTATATTCCAGACACAACAGGATTTATAGACAGTGATAATCTTGTTTCTTAAATTGGTTTTGAGTCTCTATTATTTTTTATGAGTTTTGTGGCCTTCACATTTAAAACAAAGAGTGTTGACTAGGCTTATTTGTTAGCTTGAGCTCCATATACGCAAGGCAGAACAACAACAGAAGAAGCAGAACTGATAGAAAGACTTATGTTGTTGTTCTTCCTTGTTTGCATGGAGTTAAATAAGTTTAATTACAAGGAGATCACATGTATCTCTGACATAGACTGTGAGGAGCCCAATGTTAAATATAGGTGGTTGGGTAGTTCACCTGCCAAGCTGTAATAAGTCAATTATGCATAGTGATTAGACATTGAACATCAAAGTTAACATGGATAGATTTGAGGGTATGGATGCACAGTTAACATTCCATGGTTGGTTTGGAAAGGTTTTTAAGGCTGATTCGGGCCTTACAATATGTAAATGGATTCAGTTTGCCAAGTGTCTCTATGACAAGACAACAAATTTGTGTGCACCCCTAAACACGCATGGGATTTTCATAGAGATTTATTTTTTGAACACCATTTTGGCTTATAATATTTTCTCATTGAGTAGCACAAATAGTATTTTGACAACATCATTGAGAAGAAGCTCTCTTCTAATATTCCTTAGGAATCGTGTGCGAATACTAGTAGAAAGCTAATTCTCAAGTTAACTTTCACTGCAATGTTTAGTGACTACTTTAGGTGGGAAATAAAAATGGTAGTAAACGAAATCTTAAATGGTACAAGTTAGAACTTGGCACTACCAATTTTATAATATTTTCAAACAATTATATTTTTTTTTCTCTGGTCTTAGCACAACGTTTCAAAAGGATTGAAAATGGAAAGATACTTGAAAAAATTAATTAATTTTTTGGAGCATACCTCTCTAGATCGTGATAAAATGAGTCTGAGTCATCTCCATTGTTGCGATACAATGGCAATCGTAATATTTCAATCCATACAAAATAGAATAATAACAAATGCAGGACTAATAGAAAGAATATATGTCTTGTGCTTAATTACAAGAGATCGTCTGTATTTATAATACAGTGAGAGGGGCATGGCATTAAATATAAGTGGTTGGCTTGTTCATCTGCCAATCAGTGATAATTCAAATATGCACAGGATTAGACACTGTAATCTAAATAAACTTAACTACATGATGTATGTACACCAATGCCCCATCATAAGTGCAACTTAGGGACATAGGGAAAATATGTTAAATCTCAAAATGGGTCCTGGCTACAAGGTCATGATAGGTACCATGTACAAAGTGTTCAGAACAAACAAAAAAAATCAGAGAGGGGGAGTGAGATTACCCCCACCTTAGGGACAATTTCCTTCACCCCAAGCAAGGTATGAAGTTGAACATAATGAGACTTTTTCAAGGGTTAGTGAAGATGTTAGCAACCTGCATCTCAGTGTGTGACAATACTGTAAATCAATAACCCTATCATTAATCAATTGTTCGATGTAATGCATATGGAATTCTATAGGTTTGGGAAGTTGATGCTCTAATGGCTGCCTAATAATATGGATAGCACTCTAATTATTGCCCCATATTAGAGTAGGTTTCTCTTGCTAAAAACGAGTGTTGCAAACATCTCGATAACATCCTAATTTTATCTCAAAATCACAATTTTTTGGCCTTCCCGATGTTTTCCTATTTTTAAAGATATTTTTATGGCATCTTAATTTTTCCGATGTTTGCCAATTTTTACCGATATTTTCCCAATTTTTACAATTTTTTTGTTTTCCGAACCCTTGCTGATTTTATCCCGATGCTGATGTTCACAACATTGAAAACTAGACTTGGTCAAAATATGTTCAAACCAAATAGACTCAGTGGTAGCGCTATCAACACCTTGGTATTTTTCATCCATAGGAGGAAGGGCATTGACAACTTTCTCTCAATTTTTCTCCACAACCCTTCAAATTGATCATATTTGGGGTGATCTTTGATGTTGTTGGTAAAGGAAAGCTATCGAGGAATGTCAGATTGCATGAGTCAATTTTATGTTATTGTTCCTTTATGATGTGCTCATTATCTTCTACTTGTTTATAGAGAAGATGAATCCCAACTACCATGGGAGCAGAACTTAATCATAAAGGAGGAAGCCCTTGGAAGGGATCATCCTTATTTGGCAGTGCACCTTTAGATCCTAGCAACATCTTATGTTTTATCTAGAAAATTTGAGAAATCCAAAAATATTCTTAGGAGTTTAGGAATACTTTCAGCTAGATTGGTTCCTAATGCTCCAGAGATTTCATTTCCTATGCTGAGTCTTGCAACAATTTTATATCATCTAGGGAGGCATAGGGAAGCAGAGGATTTAGCTCATGAAGCCTTGAGGATATGTGAAGCATCCTTTGATAAACAAAGTACTGCAGTTGGTGAGTTGTGTTTTCTTCTTGGTAATTGACATATGTCTTTTCAATTCTATGTCATGAGATCCACACTTTGGGTTATAAAGTCCATTTTCTGTTTGATTTTGAGCTTATTTCTTGAAACTTCTTTTCTTTATAGAAGAGGCTTGTGATTGTTTAGCTTTGATACAACATACTCTATGTAAGGATGATGAAGTCGATCCCCTCATGTGGAGGGTGTTACATATCCAAGAAAATGAGTTTGGCTATGACAGTCCAGAAGTGAAGTCTACATTAGAAATGCTTATTGTCTTTCTTGGAAACTTGGGAAAAAATAACGAAGAAATCACTTCTTCGTCGAAGATTAATGAAGTTGCAAACCAAATACAAAGATTGATTTTCAATCTGGGCATCATTATAATCCCGTTTGTTTTACCTTAATAAAAGTATGTACCTTTTTTACTTGTTAATATAAATATTACGTATTTGCTTTGATGTCTTGAACTATTAATAGAAATATGCACTTTTTACCTAAATTGAACATTCCTTTGAGATTGGTGGTTTTTCTCCATGAGTAAAATCTACAATAAAAAAATTTGTTGTGTAAGCTTAAAATATCTCACTCGCATCGTGTTTTTCCTTGGAGAACTCTTCTTTCTACTCATCAAAACAAGTGAAACATTACACAATATAACTTCGTAAATTCACTTGATAAGGCTTTGCAAGTTTAACGAATTCTTTATAATTTGACTTCCATAATATATGCACAATGGAACTAATACATACGAGTTTCTTTGGATGATTGAATTATGCAAATTCCCAAGGATTGTATATGCTTTTTATAATACAACAAGACCAACATTGGGTGTGGCCACCCTATCCAATTGGGTTGGCTGAAAAGTAAGGAAGTTTGGGCACACGTCATAGTTACAACAACAACTAGAATGACATAGGGTGGAGGTCAATGTTGTTGGCATTGTGGTGTTGGTGTTGTGGAGGCAGCCTCTGTGAAACAATTATTCGATGGTAAGGGATTAGATTGTAATAATTTCCTTGTTTTGTTTTTTGTAATAGATCTAATAGTAATGCAGTGGGTGTAGAGGCTTCATGGTGAACCAATTGTGGCTAGCTGCTACTCAGCTAGAAGCCTAGAACTAGTGTTTCAATTGTTATTCTTTTATCAGTGTAGGTAATAGTTCTATAATTATCATTATTATTTTTAATTACTTAAATAAGTAAGGAGAAATATATGCTCAGATATTGAGTCTTTGATCACGGGAGAAGACACCAGTAAGGCCATAATAATATGGTATGACAAGGATAAGGCTATGACAACTTTCAAGGTCTACATAGCATATAAAGCTAGTGCCTTCTAGAGGTCCATATCAAAAACTGTATCAGAGTGCAGGAATACATCAAACCTTTGGGAAACTTTGTATTTCAATCATGTTTATGTGTTTGGATCTATATCCATTTATATCGTATTCTCAAGGAATCTTTGTATTCCAATCATGTTCCATTTATATCGTGTTCTCAAATTTACTCTAGAATAATTGTTTTTCAAGTTGCAAATTTTTAAACATTTAAGGATGTCAATCACGTTTCTATTTTTTATTTTTTTTTTGGCCAAATTTTCCCTAACTTGTGTTCAACAATTGCTCTGTTGATATGGGTGGTTGTGGGAAATTGTTGCTTGATTTGGAAGTGATTGTTTTGGGAAGTATATCTAACATATTTAGATCAACCACAAACCTTGGCTAAGTAAGGATTATTTTAATAACCTTCTAGCTTGGTTCCTTTTTGTTCCATCTAAGCTTGGAAAAGTGCCATGAATTTACATTGAACAATGTAAGAATCTAGTATTTTCCAGAAACAATCAAGCCAACTCTTTCATTTCGAAAATTACCTACCAGTTTTGGACATATTCTTTGAAATTTCTATGTTGAAGGTGTTGGATTTAGGTAAGTGATGCAAATTGCACACCTACAGTTCTATTGTTCACCTATTAGACCAGTGCAAATTATAGGAAAACTTGGAAGGGTTGGACGTGATTGTTCCAACAATATTCTTATTGGCCCGCAATACATATATTCATAACACATACCTAAAATGTTATTGTTCACCTATTCGGCTAATGCATATTGTAGGCAAACTGTTAAATGTTGGACTTCACTATCTCAAGTTCACACACCAACACTAAAGATGCAACATATTGTGTGCATCCTTAGATATGTTTGAGATTGCAAGCTAACTGATTAAATAAATGCATGTATAAAACTTCTATATTAGCAAAATAACCATCAATATTTTTTTCTAGCATTTTGGGCTGAATTCACAATAGTATGCTAAAAAATGTCATTTCAATGTCTAAAAATTAGGATATATAAATGTGAGATATATACTCTACATCTTTGGGTTATCTCCTTTTCAAATTTGAGCTTTTTAGGCTACATGTTAGTTGTTTGAACTTTGAACTTTGAAGAAATTCCTGAATGGACTTCGTAAATACTTGAATGAATGGACTTCGTAAGGTAGTGTTACCATAAATTGTGTTATTTCAAATATTTGACTTCCATATTTTCACAAGATACAATGTCCTCAATAAATACTTATATGTATAGATACTTATGTTTAGGATTATATATGTGTCAGAGTGGATCTTTTATGTTTTAATATAATCCTAATGTTGACAAGCTTTAGCTAATTTTTTTCATCAATATTTGATAGAATATGCAAAAGATTTCATTGTCAAAATGTGGCGAAAATTACATTTCTCGTGATTTCTTTTTTTATTGTTCATGCCAAGATAATCATGTTGCACGAATGATGTATCCTACAGTCTGTTTCAATTTGTGGATATTTTTTTTCCTCCCAATTTTTTAGAAGGATGTAGATTTCATTTTCATGTTGATGATTTTTGCATGTATCTTATCTAGCCCTAAATGCTGGTAATGGAGCAGAGCTTGAGAAGTAGTCATGGACACAAACTATCAGAGGTTAATGTTACAATACCACTTCCACCAGGTATCAGAAAAAGTTTAATGGCCTGTGACATAAAAAGAGTTATTTAACATCAGGGTTCAAAGGGCAACCTCATGTCTTAGTTCTAAATCATTTGCATTTCTTAGTTGTAAGTCATCTGTTTGATTTTGAGCTTTATCAGATCAATTCTTTCACTAATCCAATATGCATGGCTTGTATTTCTCACCCAATGTTAGTTACTTGACATGGTTGATATAACATTCAATTCTAGGCCACTTTTATTTTAAGTCAAATATTTTATTGATTAAAATGATGTTCATATTTTGATTGGTTTACTTGGAGCTTGATTTGAAAATTTTTTGTAAATTCCACGCGGATGTTTATTTTTCAAGGTGAGTTTTTTGCACCAGTAAGGTTATATGGGTCCTAGAACATAGGTATACAACAAGCACGTATTTGGCCTTTGTTGTGTATCTGTTATTCTTTATATCATTGACGAATGGTTATTGATGGTGTAAAACAGAGGATGGGAAGGTCCTTCCAATTCTCTTGAAAAAACAAAATAAAATGGAGTGGTAGAATTGTGTTTCAAAGGGTGAGCCAGAAATCAATACTTGAAAGGTAGAACTTGAGAATGGCAAGCTATCTAATCTGGATCTAAAGACACAACAGACTGTGGAAAAAAAATGATGGTATTCACAAGTATTCCCGGAAAATAAGCTCTAACTATCAGACCACTACCCAAATTTCATTTATTTTCAATGGCAATAGTGACTCTAGCTTATGAATAGCGACTTTGGCCATTGCCCTGTTCGTTTCCTATGAATGATTTTGATTTTCAAACTCCAACTAGTTTGTTGTTAAACTAATTAAAACTTTGATGACAAACTTATAGTTTTCAAAGCTCGTTTCTAAATCTATTTTCTTGAGCAAATTTGTCTTTTTTACTTTAGGTACTGTAGATTGCTACTGTGTGACATATGCTATGATATAATTGCCTAGATAAATAGATAGAAGTGTTGTACAACATAGTCTTTTTTAAATCTAAAGAAACAATATTTCCAAATACAAAAGTTTATTAATTAAGAACATCTTTTGGACTTCTTAGCTAAGTTATGATTATATTTCAATAGGGTATTTTGTGTACACTAATATTGTGTTGTCTCTTTGATTCTATCGGGTAACAATGATTAATAAGGAATGTGTTCTTGAGCAACAAGCACATATCTTATTCTCCTATCAACATGAAACTCCATGGTTTTCAGGCATGGCAACAAAAACGTAGATGTTAGTGGGATATCCAAAATACGTGTTGGATGAGTTTAATATTAATGATGATTTTGATTCCTTGTCAGATAAAGAATATCACAAGTCAAACTCAAATAAATAGAAGCATCTTAAGAATGAAGGTGAAGTTATTTCTTTTTGTCCAAGTCAATTTTTTTTATTTGTTAGTTGTTGTCATGTTTTGAGTGCAGACTTGTGAAATTTCAAATTGCATGTTGTTTTATGTAAAGGGGATATATATATACATATATATATATATATATATATATATATATATATATATATATATATATATATATATATATATATATATATATATATAATTTTTTTTATGATATGTCGTTCATGGTTTCCGAAGATCTGTGTTACATTTGCACAAAAGTTTAGATATCATTCAGATATCTAAACACCAAACGACAACAACATTGAGATTTTTCTTTCACTCATCCTATAACATATTGCATACGTTTTCATCAATGCTCTTCTTCCATATGTATCCACTTATGAAATTTACTTTGCAATATTTGGTGCATTTTCTAGTTATAGGTCATTTATAGGTTATAAATGTCTTCAGAGTTTCACTTGTAATTGAATATTCAACTGAACATATTGATTCTCTTATACATAGCTATTTTTCCTTCCACCCACTTTTCATAACTTCCATAATTATTGGGTAAGGACCTACAACTTTGATGCTCCTTTGCTTGTTTAGTAAAATATTGTTGATACCTTAATTTATTGGAAGTTATAGAATTTACAATTTATGAAGTTTCAAGGCCTAATTTTTAAAAGCCTAATTCTTTAAAGAGTGTTAGCTCAATGGAAGAGCACCTGCTTTACAATCAGGAGGTTGGTGGTTCAATTCCGTCGTGCCCTGACATCGATATGGAATGATGATGATCAATTTTTGGTGAAGGAGGCTCTTTTGACCATCACTAATGAGATTTGGTGACATTTTTCAACCCTCACCAAAAATATGAAATGGTGATAGTCAACAAACGCTACCATATATATGCATCAATAGTGACGACCCTCAAAGGTCCGTAACCATAATTCATTGTTGTTGATATGAAATGGTGACAGTCACTGTTCGTCATTATAGTCATTATTCATGATGGACCTTGAATGTCACCACAACATCTATACTTTTGGTAATGCGGCTTTTGGTGATGGTCAACGAACATCACCATATATATACACCAATAGTGACGACCATGAAAGATCCATCACAATAAATCGTTGTTGTTCATATGAAATGGTGACGATCATTATCTGTCATTATAATCAATATTTGTGATGGACCTTGAATGTCACCATAACACCTATACTTTTGGCGATGCCACCTTTGGTGATGTTCAGTTTTTGGTGACTGAGGCTATGGTCCGTCACCATTACTCATATGAAATGGTGACGGTCACTATTCATCATTATAAATTATTATTGGTGAGGGACTTTCAATGTCACTACAACATTTATACTTTTGGAAACGCCGCTTTTAGTGACGTTTAGTTTTTGGTGACAGAGGCTATGGTCTATCACCATTGCTCATATGAAATGGTGACGGTCGCTATCCATCATTATAAATCATTATTGTTGATGGACTTTGAATGCCACTACAACACCTATACTTTTGGCGATGCCACCTTTGGTGATGTTCATTTTTTTGTGACGAATGATCTTTTGACAGTCACCAATGAGCTTATGGTGACATTTTTCGCCCCTCACCAATGTCCGTTTCTCTTGTAGTGCTTCCCCACCTTATTCTCAAACAAATCCTCCAAAACCACAACCAAATCAAAACCAAAAAAAAGACCAAGGATCCCCCCTCTCCTCCCCTCATCCTTCCCCTTTTATGCCCCTTTCTCTTCCCCACCTCAACCACCTCTCATTAATGTCATAACTACCCCCTCATCCTTACATTTGTCTTATCTTCTCTCTAGTAAATTTGAGAGGACATTTTTGGGATGAGATATTAATATATAATTTGGTAATTAATTGGAGAGGACCATGTCTTCTCCCAAGTAAATAAGAGAGGACATTTTGGGGATGAGATATGAATATATAATTTGGTAATTAATTGGAGAGGACCATCTCTTCTTCCAAGTAAATTTGAGAGGACATTTTGGGGATGAGAGATGAATATATAGTTTTGTAATTAATTGGAGAGGACCATGTCTTCTCCCAAGTAAATTTGAGAGGACATTTTGGGGATGAGATATGAATATATAATTCGGTAATTAACTGGAGAGGACCATGTCTTCTCCCAAGTAAATTTGAGAGGACATTTTGGGGATGAGATATGAATATTTGAATTGGAATAAATGGAAGGAGACCATATCCTATCAAAATTCAAATTTGAGGAGGTAAGTTGGAAATTGAATAATAACAAAATTTATATCAGTAATAAATCTACAGTTTTACCAATGTAGGCATGTACCAATATTTCTTAATAATTATAAGTCAATATTCTAAGGTAATTTAAACACTAGTAAAATTTTCATGATAAGATTAAGTAGGGAATTACAGTATCATACTTCAGATCTAGTAGGATGTCGTTCTATGTATTGAGACTCGAATATGCCCTTGATGGTATTTCAAACTATATTGCTTTGAAGGACAAGATGGAGGCATTGTTGTAAGATAATGAGATTAAGGAATTCATAAACAATGATATTCCTAATCCAGTTGATTCTCAGGATTTGGTAGAGTGGAGAAAGTGTGTGACAAATGCGAGAAGTATTATCCTAGAAGGAGTTCGAGATCATATTGTCTAAAACCTCCATGGTAAGGAAACTCCATTTGCAGTGTGGAAGGCCTTGAAGGACCTATTTCAAAATAACAGTGACCACAAGAATTTGGCACTGAAGGACAAGATCAAAAAGATCAATATGGAGAAGGGCGACACAATACCGAAGTACTTGACCATGTTCACCCAATGTTGAGATGAGCTTGGAAGTGTTAGTGTTATGGTTACTGAAGACAATATGGTGAGCCTAGCACTTCTAGGAATTCCCAGGAGCTTGCACAACTACTAAGACTCAGTTAATGGGAGGGAGAATCTACCAAAGTGGGAGTGATTGTGGTCCGACTTGGTACAAGAAGAGATTCAACAAAACACCAAGGATGGATCCTCATCCAAGCATGATGATGAGGATAACTATACCTTAGATGGAAAGGGGAAGAAAGGGAAGGGGTAGTCAGCCCATTCCAAATTATATTCCAGTTAGGGAAGCAAGAAGAAGGACATATAAAATATTAAATGTTTTCACCATCACAAGTTGGGACACTATGCCACAAAGTTTCCACACAAGAAGGTCGGTAAGAAACCCTAAGGAGGAGTGGCAAGTGAATATATTTCTTCACAATTCGAACTGGATTTCACCCTCATCGCTTGCATGGTGACATCAGTGATGGGTAGTTTGTGGTACCTAGATAATGGAGCCTGATTCCATATGATCGACAATAAATATCTGTTCAGCAACTTGGAGGAGAAGAACTTCTAGATGCACATCAATATGGGAGATGATAGGTTGTATAGCACGATCAACATCAATATTGTTACCTTTCAGAGGGATTCTGGTACTCCTCTCACATTAAAAGATGTCATGTATGTTCTAGGCTTGAAGAAGAATTTGGTTTCAGTTTCCATGTTGAAGGACATGGCTATGATGTGATATTTAGCAAGAGAAATGATTTCCTTCGTCATATAGCCTCAGAACAGGTGAAGAGGATCAAGGATCAAGTGAAGAACCTCTACAAATTGGATGTAAAAGACTTTGTTGCTTTGACCACTAAAGCAGAGAAGGTGCAAAGCTAAGACATCAGTGAGTTGTGGCATAGAAGATTGGGTCACTTGCACCGTGAAGCTTTGAAGATCATGCAAAACAATTCTACAGTAATTCCCAAGCATACATTAGAGCATAGAGACACATACAAAGGTGTACATTGGGGAAGTACCCAAAAACTTCTATTCATGATAAATACAATCGACTACAAGTGATCCTTAATAGAGTTCACTCAGATGTGTGTGGACTGTTCTTGACAACATCCACGACCAAGCACAAGTATTATGTAATATTTGTTGATGATTTTTCTCACAAGTGATAGCTTTTGTTCATGCAAAAGAAAGATTATATTTTTGCTAACTTTTATGAATTTAAAGCACTTGTCAAGAAATATACTGGTAGGAAATTTAAATATATCAGAAGTGATAACGATGGAGAATATGTGTCGAATGAGTTCAAGAAATTCTATGCATTAGAAAGAATTCAACGGGAGTTAATTTCACCTCATAACCCACAACAGAATGGGGTAGTTGAAAGGAATAATAGAAGTATTGTGGGAATTGCATGAGTGATGTTACATTATGAGGGCCTACCATTGCACTTGTGCGTTGAAGCATGCATCACAACTGTTTATTTGTAGAACAAAAGCCCTCATCGAATTCTCAAGATGAGTACACTAGAAGAAGATTTTTTCAGGTAAGAAAAAAGATGTGGCAAACTTTAGGATCCTTGGTTCATCAATCTACTATTATGCTACCAAGGACACATGGAAAAAGATAGAGCCAACAGTTTAGTTGGGCATATTTTTGGGGTACACTGATACACATCACAACTATCGGGTGTACCTTCCATCTAATAGGATGATAGTGGTTTGTAGATATTTGTTCAATGAAGAGAATGCCATGATGTGTTCCCTTGAGAGGGAGCTTCAGTTACATGTAGATGAGGATATTTTAGCTCCAAAGGAGGAACCTCAGGATGATGTGGAGCAGCCACATGTAGAGGAGTAGAGATTGGAAGCACCCACTGATGCAAAGACTTCTAGAGATGGAAGGAAGCACACCACAGAGGCCGACAAATTGATGCATAATTATAGAGAGAATGTGGGAGCACCAACATCACAATGCAGACAAAGGAGGTCACCAAATCAGTACACCGACTACAAGGCTTTGATGAGCGAGAGGGTAGAGGTTAAGCCATCCTCATTCGAGGAAACAATGTAGCAACCAATATGGGTTGATGTCATGGTTGAGGAGTATGACTCAATTATCAGAAAAAATGTTTGGGAAGTGGTCCCAAGACCAACAGACAAGTCAGTGGTGAGTTCCAGATGGCTTTACAAGGTAAATCAAGCAACATATGGGAGTATGGATAAAAACAAGGCCATATTTGTGGCCAGAGGGTTCTCTCGGGTGGAGGGAGTTGATTACGATGAGACCTTTCCTCCAGTAGCAAGGTACTCATCAATCAGATATATTCTAGCACTTTTAGTGCAGATGGGATGGAGGATACATCAAATGGATGTGAAGACAACATTCCTCAATGACATGATCGAGGAAGCAATGTATATTGAGTAGTCAGAAGTATTTGAGAACTTCAACAGAGAATCACCTGTGTGCAGACTCAAGCGAGTGCAATATCGAATGAAACAAGCACCCTGTGCTTGGCACACTAGGATTGAAAGCTATTTCACCGGGTTGGGATTCACCAAAAGTGAAATAGATGTGAACCTTTACCATATTGTCGTTGAAGGTAAATTGTTGATTATAGTATTATATGTCGATGATTTGATTCTAACAAGTGTTGAGAAGTTGATAAAATATTTCAAAGAGGATCTTCCAAGAGAATTCGAGATGAAGGACCTGGCATTGAGTCATTACTTTCTTGGTATGGAAGTATGGCAAGGAGATGAGGAACTATTTGTCTCTCAGGGAAAGTATTCCAATGAGATATTGAAGAAGTTCCACATAGAGAGCATAAAACCCATGGAGACTCCTCTTGCAGGAAATTTGAGTAATTTAAGTGAATTAGTGGAGACTACTATTTATAGACATCTTATGGGTTCACTTTTGTATTTGGTGAACACACGATCAGACATGTGTTTTGTATTTAACCAACTTAGTCAAGCCATGGTTAAACCAACCAAACTTTACTGGAATGAAAATAAACATGTGTTGAGATACATCAGAGGCACCACTCGATTTGGTCTTTGGTACAAAAGGACAAAGGGAGTGAAGCTTGAAGGCTTCACAAAAGATGATTGAGCAAGGAGTCCATCTAATAGGAAGAGCACATTAGGGGAAATCTTCAGTATTGGGTCAACGACAGTTTTTTGGTACAATAGGTGTTGGAAATAATACTGAGAGGGGGGAATGAATAAATAATAAAAAATCAATAAATTTTTCATTTCCATAATCAGATTCATATATGCTACTTCAGTTAAGGGAACTCACGTGTACACACAATTGTGTTTAATGCAACTAGCATATATCCAGAAAACTTATGATTCAGTTAATTCATCATATGTTGATCTTTATTCAGTGTATCAGAACATCATTAACCATATAAATAGTAACCAGGTGCAATAAAAATAGAACAGAACATCACACATAAGAGACACACATGAACACCATGATATAAGGTGGAAACCCAATGCGGGACAAAAACCACCTACTTCTATTTTCTTTAAGATAAGAAAAACCTGTTTACAATCTTCTACTAGCACAAACTCATACCAGTACGTAGGTACCCACCCGCAGAAGGCTACAACCTTCTCTCATTCTCCAGCTTCTACTGGAAGGGAGCTACAAACCCCTAGCTCTTGTACTAGCCGATATATCTACTAGTACGTAGGTGCTGGCCTACAAAAGGCTACGACCTTCTCTTTTCTTCCAGGGACCACGTTTCATAAATTTTCAGATTGGATCCATCAATACAAAACAATCATCACTGCAATACAACCATCAACTATATCTGCATCAACAATCTCTGAATCACCCAACAATTGAATCATTGAAACCCTCTGATCAAAACACAATCACCAGAACACAGAGCAGAACCCAGAACTCTGCAACAACCACTATAACCAACAACAACCTAAAATATCAAATCTCATAATGTATACGCTACTTGGTTGTTTTGAACCAGCGTATACACCCTTTCACCAAAGGGAACCAATGTACAGATCTGAAAATAATTACTTATACCTTCGCTTCAATTTTCTACTTCAGATATACCCAGATCATCATATATAAAGGATACGACATGTGTCAGTATTCATATCTGAATTATTCATGATCATACCATATAATGATAATTCATTTTAGTCTTCATGATCCCAGTCCATCAACCTTCATTTTCCACTTAGGTGCATCCTTAGCAAAGCATCACACACCCATAACCTGCATGTTAGATCTCACACTTCATCAAATATTCATCACTTGCACACTTGCACACTGGCCTAATGATCTTCTTCTCTTTATATAGGTTTAGGCCTCTCTTAATACCATGGTCCAAAACCACGTAGGACTGATACCTTGGACCCAATACCTAGGGTCAATACCTCAGACCATATACCATGGACCAATACCAAAATACCATGGTCCAAATACCGCGGACCAAAACTTAGTTTTCAAACATGTATGCACCTTTGCATTTGTGAAAGTGCGTGTGTATGTTATACACGCCTTTGTATATAGTGAACCTGTATATGCGACTTGGTCAATGGTGAACGTGTGTATACCTTTCTTTCTTCATTCTTGTCGTTTACCTGTTATACTGTGATCTTTCATCTGAGAGAGTTACCATCAAGGACAACACTTGTGTCATACCTGTATCATAATGCCAACGATCTCCCCCTTTGGACTTGATGGAAACAACCACACCAAGTCACTCTCCCCCTTTGACATCAAGGGAAAAGGGTGGACCAATATATTCTTTCCCTTGATATACATTCTGCTATCCATAATCCCCCTAAGTACATGCTGAAATCTCTGATTGAGCTCCCCCTTTGTACATGCTAAGATGTATCAATCCATCCATGCTCCCCCTGAGCACATGTTGAGTCTGTAAAAATATTTTTCAAAAAAATAACATGACTCTACAACTCAACTAAGTGAGTAATACCTTCCTATCACCAATGATTCATACATAAATCAATCTCCCAACTAAGTGGGGATACACCATTTTGAGTCATCCACCCAACCAAGTGGGGGTATACCAAATGTTTATACATGACTAGAAATAGGAATTATTACATCATCCTTCCCATGCATAGTGGGGGTACAAATTAGGTCTTTTCAAGACTTTTACATCAAATGTTATTCATGACTTTTATAACAAAGACCGACAATCTAAACAAGACCATGATAGTCATCAGCAACTATTGTACACCATATATGATCTGCACCATAAGCATTTGTCACCAACATCCAATTCTGTAACTTGCAATACCATTCTCTTGGCTAACCAATAATAAGTAGCAAGATATATCATTTAGCCACATAAGCATCATCACCAAATATTTTTAACCATAATGCCAACAATGCATTATTCGAAGCATATGCTCCCCCTGAACCTGTGCCAACCAACATATACCACAACCGAACCATATCAAACTTCTTTTCCTGAGTCTGTTCTACTATTTTTTCTTTAGAGCTCCATATACGTGACTCTACAGCCTTTAACTCGCGTATATACACGACTTCTCTTCATAATAGTTGCGTATGCAAATTGGAATACTGAAGGTTTACACTTTCAGCTTCCCTGGGTCTGTTATGTCTGCTAACTGAGTTATGCCACATCTTTCTGACACTAATTATGTCTTCTTCAATACTTGGGATTGAGATGATGTATGCTCCTTTTGCTTTGGTGTCTAAATTTTTCTCCTGCATTCCTTTACTTTATGTCCAAACTTGTTACATGCATAACATCTTACATGTTTCATATTCCTTTTATTGCAATCAATAGCTTTGTGACCAAACACATTACAAGCAAAACAATATCCCTTAAAGTACCTGGAACGTGATGATCTTTCTGTGTGATTGTCTTGAACCATTCTACTGCTACATTTGGCTACAACATGTCCAAGATTATGACATTCATAACATTCAACATTATTCATCGGAGGAAATAACTGTCTATCACTTCCACAGTTAAGGGCAAAATATTTTCTTTGAAGAATTTCTTTCCATGGTTGTTGTTGGGGTTGACCTCTTATCTCCTTGTTGATCATTTCAGGTTTTGCATTAGAGTTCCTTGCCTCACCCTGTGAGCTAGATTCACCTTCAACAATTTCATAAAAACCAAGACCAGTCTTGATAGCAAGGGATCTTTGACTACTAAGAATATCATCCAAAATCTTAGTATTGTCTTGAAATTGTAACAGTTTATCCTTTCCTTCTAATTTACCTTTTAAGGTATTTACCTCAACCTGATGTTTTTCTTCCTTTTCCAGATATTGCTTCTTTATGTTTTCTTCAGCTTTTCTTCCTTTTTCCACTTGTTGCCTTAATTCGAGCACTTCATGTTCTTGTTCTTCAAGAGCTTCTTCATTCTGCTTCTTTGATTCTTCAAGATCTTCGTTTATAGAGAGGATCTTAGATTCAAGTCTCTGGATTTTTATGCTCTGATCTTTTACTACATCCTGTAGCTACTCCCTTACTGTGGTTACTATCTCCAACTGAACTTTTAATCTGGTAACTTCTTCTTTTTCTACGTCATTATTTTCATATGCCATGAGAAGTTTAATTTCTTGATTACCTTCATGAATATTGGGTGAGCCATCACTATTATAATGAGTATAATAACTTATATTACCTTCTTTAGACATATTTCCTTTGTTATGAGGGCATCTAGCAGTGTAATGACCAACTCTACCACAAGAAAAATATTTGAAAGGTACCTTACCTTTGAACCTTCTAGATCCCTGTTGAAGCTTCTTTAAACAATTTACCTCATATTCTTCTTCTGAAATGTATCTTGATTCATTGAGTTTCTCTTTTCCCTTTGTTGATACTTTAAATGTGGCTTTTCTCATATCTAATGATCCTCCTTTTCTCATTTCAAAATCAGTTAAGATTCCGTGAAGCTGCGTCATAGTGATATTCTGCAGATCCTGCTTTTCTTCTATGGCAAACACTTTGGTGTTATAGACATTTTTGTGCCTTACAGCATTGAGCATGAAATGTCCATAATCTAAGGGATCCAAAGTCCCTAAACATGTTGTTCCTACCCCTAGAGGAACAAGGCCAATAAACCACAGCAATTCAGAGAAGTTCTCCACCAAAAACTGATCAAAAACAAGTCAATTCAGGATCATTTCAGTGGCTACACTAGCTGTCTGCGCTGAATGTCAAATCCAACACTGGCTACCTGCGTTGAATGTCAAATGCAACATTGGCTACCTGCGCTGAGCGAGAAGGGACAAGTGGCAAGTTCATTTCTCAAGGTTTCAGAGCCCAGGAAGCTTCCAAAATGACACTTGCCTCAGGGAATTCGACTGGTGATGAGTAAGAGGTTCCAAATCTCCAAGTGGAAGCAAGAACCTCCAAGTGGAATCAAGAACTAACAGAGGGAGAGGACACTAGTCACATCTCAGGCTGACCCATCCTCTCTCCAAACATCTATATATGGATCTCTCCCCCATGAGATCTGGAGGCTGGAATTTTGTGAATGCAAAGAATTGTTGTTGGTTTGAGTTTAGAGCTATTGGGTGATTTTCTTTGAAGGAGGTGAAGAGGAGATTCCTTTCTGCTGGGAAGGTGATGCTGGATTGGGCCTCATATGGTTGTATCACTTCCTGAACTTTACTTCTTCATCAATAAAGCCATTTGAGTTTCTTCTATATGCATGTATCTCAATGATGTTTTGTTGTATTTGCATATTTAGTTTATTCTAATCCTTAAACTAGTTATGAATGTATGCTTCTTGTAGTTTCCCTCTCTTGCCATTTTACAGGAACTTGGTGTAGCTGGGCCAGTGAAGGGGCAAGCAGCTGGAAGCAAGCAGCAAGGAGTGAGATTGGATCAACAAACTAGCGGAAGACATCGGTTAGTTACATCCTTCTCCTCTATTTACATTTCATAAAGAAGAACACTTAGATAGTTTTGCCTTGTTTGTTGTTGAGGTACTATCACTCCTTAGAGTGGGATAGGGTCATTCCGTATTGGATACTTTTCCCAACAACAAATTGGCGACTCCGCTGGGGATCGTATCTTGTTGGTTTGTTTGTGTTTTTGCTATTCATTTCATAAACTCAAAGAGTGTCGAATCAAACTGCATTTGTTTTTCAAATGAAAAGTAGAGGGCAGCTACTCTAGTCCAATCACTGGGCATGTTTATGATCTGAAGAGCTGATCCACAAGTGCTCTAACAGCTCTTAGTGATAGATCTTCATCCTCCTTTGAATCATCCCTTAGATGGTATTTGATTGATAGCTTTGATTTGGCCAAAAACTGTGATTTTAACTGCAAACCGTAGCTCAAAACCCAGAAACATTTCTCGTTTCTGCTTCAAAGCAGACCCAGTGAAGAGGTTCTGCATTTCAACGTAGGTCCCGTGAAGGCTACCTGTGCTGAATGTCAAAACCTCTGTGTTAGACCTGCGCTGAATAGTCCTTGCCTTGTGCAGCTGTGGTTCCCTGTGTCTTTTGCTCAGTTTTTATCCCTGTTTTTTGCAGCCTGTTATCAGTCAATGTACCTATCTGAAACCACCTTTCTTTGCCTCAATTCTGCCTCAGTTGTGTAAAGAAACTGTATTTGTTCTTTGTGTATTTCTTACATCATTTGCAGTTTCCCATTACGAAAGTAAACTAGTCTTACTGTGACCCCTTAGATCTAGACCTGTCATAAGTGTCGTTTTGATCTTAGGAGCAAGTTTGTTTGTTGTTCACAGTTGATTTAGCTTTTACTTTCGTCATATGGTTTGAATTTATGCATTTCTAGTGTCGAAACAAGTAAATCATAAGGTGTCTTTTGATTTTGAAAAAGAACTTGTTTGTGTTTTCACTTGAAATCGAATTCAAAGTTATACAACAGCTTTCTTTATATAAACATCAAAATTAAGAAAGAGAAAAGAAATACCTACATTTGTGCATTTGCATTTTGACAGCTTGCATGTTGATTTAGGAAAAAGTGCATTACTGTGTGCTCTATGCTCTGTGAGAAAAGATGATGTCTTTCTTTTCCCTTAGTAGCTAGGATTTTCATATGTTGAAAAGATAGAAAAAGCTTGCTTATCATCTTTAGACTGCATTTAGGAGTTGTACCATACACACGGAAAATTTTAAGAACCCCCCATAAATTTATAAATATAATAAATGGGCGAATCTCCATGGTATATAGGAAAAATGGAAGGCGATTTTATCAATAATATAATATGTATATATAATTTTTTGGCGAATCTCTCACCAAGCATGGCGAATATTTTACTCAATTATAAAATCTTGTAAGATCTTGGCGAGTCTTTCACTAAATAATAAAACTTTGTAAATTCCTAGTGAATCTTAGCATAGGCTACATGCTGGTTTAATTCCCCCATTTAAATAGGCTACATTCCAGGTGAATACCATGGGTCAATACCATGTGCCATTTTTATTTTTATTAATTCTAATATTAGGGTTAATAATGGTTTTTTGCATGGTATTAATAACAATCTAGTCCATGGTATTTGTCCCATAGTATTTTGGCCATAGGTTTCACCTAAATATAACCCATTTTTTGAGTGTTCGTAAATATAAGGTGACTTATGGAGTAAATATAAAAAATGTTTTATTTTTTTACCATACCTCTCGTTTATTTATATTTTAATA